>CM069405.1:55267836-55867836 GCA_035609135.1 Eleutherodactylus coqui
GGGACACTAAGGCCTTGTGTGGATTATCGAGCCTTGAATAAAATCACTGTGAAGAACCAGTGCTCCTTGCCCCTAATTCCTGACTTGAATCAGGTGGTAGGGGCTCACTGGTTCTCCAAACTGGACTTAAGGGGGGCTTACAATTTAATTCGCATCAGAGAGGGAGATGAATGGAAGACAGCGTTCAACACCCCGTTAGGACATTTTGAATGTCTGGTCATGCCTTTTGGACTCTGTAATGCCCCCGCTGTGTTTCAGGGTTTTATGAACGCAGTCTTCCACGACTTCCTGGGGGTATTTCTGGTCATCTATCTGGACGACATCCTGGTGTACTCACCTGACTGGGACTCACATGTGCGGCACCTGAGGTTGGTCCTGACCCGTTTGCGCGAGTATCAACTTTTTGTCAAATTAGAGAAATGTACATTTGGCTCTAAACAAGTATCCTTCCTTGGTTATGTAATCTCACCCACAGAGATTCAGATGGAGTCTGATAAAGTAGCAGCAATCTCCCAATGGGTCAGACCCGACAACCTCAAGGCTCTCCAGCGGTTCTTAGGTTTTGCAAATTTCTACCGCAAATTCATTAGAAATTACTCAGTTATTGCTCAACCTCTGACCGAGCTGACTAAGAAGGGGGCTGACTTGGGTAAATGGTCGCCTGCAGCCCTTGAGGCCTTTAGCCGTCTAAAAAAGGCATTCACGACTGCCCCGGTGCTAATACAGCCGGACGCACGACTACCCTTTTTTATTGAGGTAGACGCGTCGGAGGTGGGGACAGGAGCAGTGTTGTCGCAGGAAGTCAGTGGGAGGTCTGGCTATAGCCCATGTGCGTTCTTTTCGCGAAAGTTCAATTCAGCAGAGCGCAACTACGACGTGGGTAACCGTGAATTGTTGGCTATCAAATGGGCTCTGGAAGAGTGGCGACACCATCTTGAGGGTGCTAGACACCCGTATATACTGATCACAAGAATCTGGTATATCTCGCCAATGCGAAAAGACTCACTGCTCGTCAAGCCAGGTGGGCGTTGTTCTTCGCCAGGTTTAACTGCGTCGTGACATATATCCCCGGAGAGAAGAACGTGAAGGCGGACGCCCTGTCACGGAGTTTCGGGGTACCAGACAGTGGGACCATGACTCCCGAGAATATCTTAGCCCCCGGCGTGGTGGTGGCAGCGTTAGAGTCTAACTTCGTCCCTCAACTACAGGATGCTCAGCAGGACGCTCCGTCAGGGGTGCCGGAGGCCAGATGTTTTGTGCCAGAGACCCTACGCCCTAGAGTCATGGATGAGTCCCACTCGTCGGCTCTCGCCGGGCATCCAGGGTTCCAGGGGACCCTGGAGCTTTGCTCCCGATACTTCTGGTGGCCAGGCATGTCTCAGGAGATCCGCAACTTTGTGAGGGGTTGCTCGGTCTGTGCTCGCAATAAGAGTCGGTGGCGTCCTCCGGAGGGTCCCCTGAGACCACTACCGGTTCCTTCCAGTCCCTGGTCTCACTTATCAGTAGATTTCATCACTGACCTACCAGAATCCCAGAAGTGCACCACTATCTTAGTGGTGGTCGACCGGTTCTCAAAGATGGCACATTTTGTGGCGTTAAAAAAGCTACCCTCGGCAAAAGAATTTGCCACGATTTTTGTAAAGGAAATAATTCGCCTACATGGGGTTCCCCAAAATATTGTATCTGATCGCGGGGTTCAGTTTGTGTCGCAGTTTTGGCGTGCCTTCTGCAGAAACCTGGGAACGTCGCTTTCCTTCTCGTCAGCGTTCCACCCGCAGACTAATGGTCAGACTGAGCGGAAGAACCAAGACTTAGTGCAATATTTACGGTTGTTTGCTAGCGAAAAGGCTTACCAGTGGGCAGAGTTCCTGCCGTTGGCAGAGTTTGCACTAAACAACCGCCTTTGTTCTTCTACTGGGGTGTCTCCATTTTTTAGTGTATACGGTCAGCATCCTCGCTTCCTTACAGCAATCCCTACTCCGTCGCTCTGTCCGGCAGCTGATGACGCCACAGATACGCTTCGGGGAGTATGGAAAGAGGTGCAGAGAAACTTGGAGGCAGCGGGGGCCCGTATGCAGTTGCGCAGTGGGAAGAGTCTGTCTGTGTCTGAACCTTACAGGGTGGGACAGAAGGTATACCTGTCTTCTAAAAATCTCAAATTGCGGGTCCCGTCCTTGAAGCTGGCGCCACGTTACGTGGGGCCGTTTGCCATCACACGTGTGGTGAACCCACTCGCCTACGAGCTGGGGTTGCCAGCCACATGGAGGGTTCACAGGGTATTCCATAAGTCGCTGCTGAAACCTTTTGTCCCTTCTGGCTCGGCCTGTGCCCACACCCTGACTTGGGCCTCCGCGTCCTTGCCCGCGTCCACGTCCTCTAGGCCTACCCCTACCCCTCAGCATGGTGTATTACCAGTAGTGCAGAAACAGAACGCTGTAATTAAATGTGCCGCTTATTGGCCTGTGGTTGGAGGCTGACTTAGTTTACGGAACGCCAGGAAATAATTTTGCGCAAGCCTGCTGTAACAGGCTGCGTATGATTTTGTAGAACTACTACACCCAGCACAGACAGACCCAGAACACTGAGCACAGTGACAGGCAGGCCAAATAGATTTTTTCCCTCAAATTTTTTTGCAAAGGCCCACTGCCCATATTCAATCAATAATATGTCTTGTGTCCCTGCCTACGCACTTCTGGCCCTGGAGTATGTCACAGAACTGCAGAGTGTTGCACTGTGAACTGCAATACAGCGGTGATTTCACAGCCCAGACAGAGCCAGGAAATAATTTGGCGCAAGCCTGCTGTAACACTTAGCTGGCTGCGTATGATTTTGTAAAACTACTACACCCAGCACAGACAGACCCAGAACACTGAGCACAGTGACAGGCAGGCCAAATAGATTTTTTCCCACAAATTTTTTTGCAAAGGCCCACTGCCTATATTCAATCAATAATATGTCTTCTGTCCCTGCCTCACCACTACTGGCCCTGCACTATGTCTAATTACTGCAGGGCGCAATGCTCTGCACGGCCGATATACCAAAAAAAAAAAAAAAGTGCAACACTGCAAAAAGCAGCCTCCACAGTACTGCACATGGTTAGATGTGGCCCTAAGAAGGACCGTTGGGGTTCTTGAAGCCTACAATAACTCCTAACACTCTCCCTATAGCAGCTCCAACAAGATACCACTTTCCCTCAGCTATGTCAGAAAGCATCTGTGGCGAGCCGCGGGAGGGGCCGATTTTTATACTCGGGTGACACCTGATCTCGCCAGCCACTCACTGCAGGGGGGTGGTATAGGGCTTGAACGTCGCAGGGGGAAGTTGTAATGCCTTCCCTGTCTTTCCATTGGCCAGAAAAGCGCGCTAACGTCTCAGAGATGAAAGTGAAAGTAACCCGAACATTGCGTGGTACTCATTACGAGTAACGAGCATCTCGAACACGCTAATACTCGAACGAGTATCAAGCTCGGACGAGTACGTTCGCTCATCTCTAGTAATTATCTATGTCCCCCATGATGTCATATAAGACCTCTGGAGGACATTCACATGTTTTGTTTTTTATTACATTTTTTCAACTGTAGCTGGGGCATCCATAGAAGCAGCATTCATAGGAGCCCCAGTTACAGGGGAAAACATCCCCTGTAGTGACACTAATCACTGGCATAGCTGATTGGGGTCTAGTACGACCCTGCAGCTCTGCTATAGCAGGGAATCCCTGCAATCACGTGACTCCCGGGATCCCATAGAGGAAGTTACACTTCCACTTTTCACTTTTTAGTACACAGCACTCATTGATCGCTGTGTACTCAGGGAAGGAAAAGGCAGAAAGGGTTAAGAACCCTTCCTGCCTTCTTATCCGGGTTATCAGCTGTTACTAACAGCTGACAACCCGTCCTGCTTCTAATTGATTACAGAAACAGGAGGCTTTAATCCCCACGGTAATTTTACATAGGGCTGGGCTTAAATCCCGGGACCAGGTGCCGTATATTTACAGTACCTGGTCCTAAATGGGTTAAAGCCATTTTTTGGGACAAAAACTTAAAAACTGCAAATTTTCAGCAAGTAGCTCCCCTTTTCGTTAGGCTGTCGTTGATCACTGATCTTTCAGCATGCTGAAAGATCAGCAATCAGTTATCAGAAGTTCACAGCAGGATACAGCTGATACTATTGTTTCAGCTGTATTCTGCTTCCTGAAGACAGGCGGGGTATGAATAACACAGCGGTCCAACTATGTATAAACAGCCGGGCGATCCGAGCAGAGAACAGCTGGATGCAGAATACAAGCACCCCCGCTTGTCTACTGCATCCTCCGTTCAGAGCGCTTGGCTGTATAACAGCCGGGCGCTCCAAGCGGGGAACAGTTGGATGCAGAAGACAAGCGGCCCGGCTTTCCTTCTTCATCCCCCGCTTGGAGCACAAGGTGATCGCTCAACATTTGAGCGATCACCTTGTGCTGTACAAAAGCACACAACGATTATATTTATACGATTATAATAATTATCGCTCAAAAATCGCTCAAAATATCTAGTATATGGCTGAAGCCCCAACCATCTCCATCCTGGTGCCACATAGAGAAAAATAGAAATGGAGATAAACACCTAAGCTCTTTAATTAAAGCCTCAATTCTGGGGGCTCTGATTCAGAAGATCCAACCATTAATAGATCTTCAAAATATCTCCTTATTAATGTCAAACACCCTACATTATTGGAACCAATTGGCCCTTGGATATAAGATTGATTCAAAGGGCTCACCAGCGGAGCTTCCATTTGAAATCCTCTCGTATTTTATACGAGACCTAAATCTAAACAGATGGCTGGCGAAGGGAGTAAAATCTATCTCCGACATACTAAATAATGGTAAACCTATACCTTTTCAAATAATCCAAAACAAATTCAATATACCCGACTCAGAAGCTTTCTCATATATAAAGATTATCTCCTTTCTCAAACACGCCGATATATATAGCTTCTCCTTCCCAAAAGAACTGGAGATCATATTTCTCAGATGCAGAAAATCCCAAACTTCCCAAATTAAAATTTTTTACAACGCACTCACTCAAAATTTTAACAAATCAAAAAAGATTCACTTATTGAACTGGGAACACACAATAAAAGAAAACATACCACTCCCCAAATGGTTGAAAGCCTTTGAATGGGCAAACAAAGCTACTTTGTCGGCCAACATTCTCCAAACCCACTACAAGGTGTTAACCAACTGGTACTACACACCCTCAGAAATGGCAAGATTCTTTCCGGCTCACTCTAATTCATGCTGGAGAGGCTGTGGACAAGAGGGTACCCTATATCACGTGTTCTGGGAGTGCCCCCAAATTCACAGTTACTGGAAAGAAGTATTCAATACCATCCAACTTATAACTGGCACACGTCTACAATGCCTACCCCAACTAGCACTTCTTCTCATCGATTGCCAATCAATACCAAAAAAGAAAAGAAAGTGGATATGCCATTTTCTACTAACGGCCAAAAACATCATAGCAAAAAAATGGAGAGAGGTTTCCCCACCCTCAATGAGGGACCTCCTAGGCGCAGTTTCAGATCACTATTGCTATGAAAAAATATATGCAAAATTTAATAACTGTCTCCCAAAATTTAATAGCACTTGGAATAAATGGCAGCAATTCCAGTTAAAAAATAAGTTTTGACATGGTTAAAAACTGTTTTGTTGATCGTTTCAACTACTGATTAAACTTAAAGAGTATTTCATCATATTTAGAATTTATATCGCTGCATAAAATGTAGAATTTGAAACACTCAGTAACAAGAACTTTGTAACGATGTATACAATGTCTACTGCATATGTAATGTTTGTATATGTACTCTTGATCTATTATAAAACCCAATAAAAATTATTGGAGAAAAAAAAAAATCGCTCAAAATATTTTTTTTGAGCGATAATCGTTATGTCTAAACCAGGCCTTACGGCTTCATACGTACCCTAATACCTACTACTCAGACCAGATGCAACCCCTCAGCATTTGAGAGAAGATGTCTGTGAAACCCATTACTCCCAGGCACTATTTCCCTTCCATATTCCATAATAAATCAACCCCCAGAAGGTGTCTAATTCCATAAGAGGAGGATTTGAATAGGCCACTTTCCATGGAGCGATGGCAGCATTGCTGCAATTTTATATCGAAGGGCAGTCATCAAGTCACTATGGCAGAAACTTCATTCAAAATTTTACACAGAGCCTACCTAGTCCCGGCTAGAACTCACAAGTTCCGCCCGCATACATCCACTGACTGCTTGAGAGGATGCAACACCTTGGGAACAACGTTACACATATGGTGGATATGCCCTATAGCACAGTCCTTCTGGAAACAGAAGGCGAGGATCATAACTAGAGTGATAGGCATATCTCTATGGCATGGCTGTTGGCTGACAAACCTATAGGATCCAATAACCAACAACATAAATTGTCCCAGTATATCTGAATGGCGGCCAGAATATATTTGGCCTTACAATGGTTACAAGCTTCCCTACATATTAGACCAGTCATTGACAGGATCTCTAAGATAATGCTGTATTAAAAGCTTTCAGCAATGAGAGACGATACAATGGAAAGGTTCCTGAGAACCTGGTCCCCATGGTCCAGTTACCTCAACCTGTCGGGACTCTTGCGGCTTATGGCGACATAGAATTGGAAAGAGGATAGCTTGATAGAAGGGGAACTGGAGGAGGGGACCTCCAGCCAGTTTAGATACCAACTACTATCACCCATTTCTATACTGATACTTGCGTTTTTTTCATTTTAGCAGTAGCTAAGCGTGGATGGCTTATATAACAGTTATTGTTGTTGCTATATGATTTGATATGCTATGACTATATTCTGTTATACCACCTGCGAGGGGAATCACCAGCATAAACGTCATATGGAATTTGATTTAAAATAAAAATCCTTTTGAAATTAAAAACTTCTTCAGCTGCGGTGGAAAAATACCAAAATTTATACCCTTCCGCATTCCCTTGCTGCTGCCATCTCGCCTCACTGGCTCTACAGTCCCAGCTGAACTTCATTTCCTGGAGGGGAGTGATGACGACCTGACATTGTGTCATATGAGTGCAACAGCTATTCGCTGGCTGAAGGCAGTCAGTGATTGGCTAAATCAATCACATTGCCCTTTTGTCGGGGACATCATTGCTGGCTCCTTGCACTAGGACGTAAAGACGCCAGCAGCGGGGGCATGTATAAGGGTGAGTATGAAGTTTGTTGTTTTACTACTCCATGCTAAAGATGTTTTTAAATAAAACTATAAACCCAGATAATCCCTTTAATAGCGGTCTACAAATATCTGAAGGGCTGTCACAGTACAGAGGGATCTACCCTATTGTAATTTGCACAAGGAAAGAAGCAATTGGATAAAACTAAAAGGGCGGAGACACAGTTTAGATATTAGACACTGAGGGTTAGCAATGAGTGCAACAGATTGCCCTGGGAGCTGGTGAGTTCTCCTTTAATGGAAGTGTTCAGACAGAGGCTGGACAGATATCTGTCTGGGATGATTTAGGTAATCCTGCACTGAGCAGGGGGTTGGACCCGATGACCCTGGAGGTCCCTTCCAACTCTACCATTATATAAATGACTTGATGTATCTGAGGCGGTTGAGAAGAACATGTGCCTACCAAACAGGGAAGTGAGGACTCCCTGGCTCCAAGCAGAGTTATTGTCCTGATAAGCCCCGCTGTCTTCCTCTGGGCCCTGACTATCCCTATAGGAACCCCTAGAGAGATGGACTGACACAGCAACGCAAACAATAAAGGCATTTAATTGAAATGGGAGCTATACCCCAGGCTAGTGGATCACACCAACTGCAGCCTCTCCTCTAGTGAACTGAATAACCAGCAAGGAGTAAGGGGGGGGGGGGGGGTTATGAATATAAAGCTCTCCACACCTGCCGATAGGAAGAGCAACTAGAGAACCACATCCCCAACCATCTCCCAGGTATGACTAATAGTCATCATGCAGCATACAGAGAGATAGCAAAGCAATCTCTGCACAACATGCATTAACCCTTGTCCTGCATATCAACAGGGCGACAGGTCTGACCCTGCGTCGTGCCACCATGCCACGACACCATCGCGACTGACAAGCTGCGACAAATGGTACATCGGTGAACAAATCCTGGATACCTTTTTAATGGTGCTATTAAAAAAATAAAAAAGTTAAGGCTCTTGGAAGAGGAGAATAAAAAAGTTGCCAATACTAATGATAGTGGCAACTCAGGGGCAATGATAATGTGAAGTGTAATACATAAAAAGGACACTGATGACAGGAATAAAAGTTAATACTGTACGGATTACAGGGGAGCTCAGCTTACTTATTGCTTTATGGCCATTTTACAGTTCAAGATAAAGGAAACTTCTTATATTACTGAAAACTGATAATATTTGCAATAATCGCAAAACTGATTAACCTGGACTTCATCAATTGTGCAAAGTTCAATCATCCCTTAGAAGTTGTGCAGGGGACTTGGCGTCAGTGTGCAGTCTCCTCTCGGCCACCATGGTGTCCCGGGTGTCTCTCGGGCTCCTCTGCCTCGTAGCTGTCATTGCCTACTCTAATGCCTATACAGTAAGTACAATCCTGGGATCACTATCATTTAGACACAATTGAAATTATATTTGATCTAGAAAGTGGAAGGGCCTGCTGGAACTTGGGTTTCCATCATACATTGAATAGCGTAATATTACATTGATGAATCGCTTAGGGGTTGCTGTATTTATTAGGATGCTGATGGTTACACTGCAGGTGGAGAGCCCGTTAGTGTCTACATTATTGTTATTGAATTACATGTGATTTATTTTTACAGATTCACCAACAGCCAGAAAAAACGGGTAAGAGAAAACCTCAGAATATATCTACTGCTTGTTCAGATACACTCAGTTGACCTCAGATCTGTCTGTATTTAAAGGGGTTGTCTGGTTTGGAAAAGCCCTTTCCAAATACCCAATTTGAGGAGTTGGGATAAATAGAGGCAGGTTCCTTGTTTGGGATCTTTAGGATCAGTGGAGCAGAGAGCAGCTACAAAGAGTACCTCTCGCTCTGAAGGACCTTTGTATTCCAAGCACAATGCATTGATTTAAATAAACACCATGTAATACTTCATTTCTCCTGTGGAGGCTCTGTGGGAAAATTTAACTCTTTTGGACAGGTTCCCCATCAGTTTACAGCTGATCATTGGGGACTCAGAGGCAGGTTATCCTGATGATCATCCTATTGTCAAGGGACCTTTGCAACAAAAATAAAAGAGAGTCCAAAGAATAGGTGGGTCATGGGTCCATAACCCCTGAAGCAGCAGGCAAATGGGTAATGACCAGCACAGAACACAGTGACTAAGTGCAAATGATTTGTGTTAGGCTATGCTCAGAGCCTCTGGCACAGATCCAGCATAAGATCCTGGACAGAATACAGCAGCATGTTGCGCTATTTTCCCCAGAAAAATTCCGGGCAACATGGTGGAACCCAGACAACCCCATTATAGTCAATGGCGCCTGTCCCGTGTTGTCTGGGTCTAGTATATGCTGAATCTGGCACTTCCAGTTTTTTCTGTTCAACTCCTATGACACAGCCAAAATATGGAAAAGGGTAACGTTGGTCTGATCCCAGCCTTAGTTGTTTGCAAAGCTCTTTGGTCTTAATCCCCATCCCTCCCATGCCGAAAGTTAAACTCAGACTTCTCCTGGTTCCCTATTACTGGAGTCCAGTGCATTGTTGATGCTACTATTATATATTTACATTCGGCTTGCAGTTCTCTGTCGCACCATTATCCCCTTGTTTGAAAGTACCCTTAGAGCTAGGATGTGATATGCCGAGATGGGGATAATGCTTTGGGTAGCTTCCCTTCCCACAGTGGCTGATACTGAATATGTCACACCGCAATCGGTCTGAAATACTGGGGTTGATGTTATGGTGCACTGAGCGGGTTGCTGTCTTCTAGTGTAGGCGGTGTTAATGGCACTTCATAACCCTAAATTAATAATGAGTCCAGAGAGACAGTAGCATCGAGTTTACTTGTCCACAAACTGTAATGATTTAAAATGCATCTAGATTAAGGCGCACTACTTCATAAACGGCAACAACTATACACAGGCTCTCAGGCTGGTGGGTGATTCCCTCTTGATCTGTCCTCAACCTCAGTACTGCACTATGAGATATATAGTGGGATGATTTAGTGAATACTACATTGAGCAAGGGGTTGGACCAGATGACCCAGGAGGTGCCTTCCAACTCCATAATTCTATATCCTCACTACACCTGAATCCCTATGATATGTCTAAGAGGTAGCAGGAGTTAGATCAGTTGGAGAATTAGTGGCGAGTCAATGAGTGAGTGAGTGAGTGAGGGCTTTCGTCTTTATATATATAGATCTATCTCTTGTTGATGAAATTTGCATTTACTAATGTTGTAATTTTTTTTATTTATTTAATAGAACGCAATCAGGATGCTGGAGAATTCATAGATATCCCTGCCATAAACAAAGGTATATTATCTCTTCATATCTATCTATCTATCTATCTATCTATCTATCTATCTATCTATCTATCTATCTGTCTGTCTGTCTGTCTGTCTGTCTGTCTGTCTGTCTGTCTGTCTGTCTGTTGTGTTAGATTTCCAGTTACAGAAATCTATGAGTCGTGTCAAAGGGGTTACAGCTCTCTATAGTTAGGCTCTATTCACATGTGTATTAAGACTTCTGTTCAGAATGGAAAAAACAAAGTTCTGCCAGATTTATCATACGATGGATACTAACTATAGATGAGCGAGCGTGCTCGCTGAGGCAAATTACTCGAGCAAGTATTGCCTTTTGCGAGTACCTGCCCGCTCGTCTCAAAAGATTCGGGTGCCGGCGGGGGGCGGGGAGTGGCGGGGGAGAGCGGGGAGGAAGGGGGGGGGGGGAGATCTCTCTCCTCCCTGCTCACTCCCGCAACTCACAGCTTTGCCCCGCCGGCACCCAAATCTTTTGAGACGAGCGGGCATGTACTCGCAAAAGGCAATACTCGCTCGAGTAGTTTACCTTAGGGAGTATGCTCGCTCATCTCTAATACTAACAGCTATTGACTGATTCCATTGACCTGCGATGGAGGAGTTTCCGCCTTCTGTTGCAGTGTCTGTTTTTATAGGAAGAATAGCAGCAAATGTGGTTTAAAACCTATAAATGAGTTGGGAAAGGAAAATACATACAAGAATTATTTCCCAAAAGTGCAGAATCTGGATTAAACTGACACGGAAAAGGATCTTTAGTCAACAGTAAACCAAACTGGAGCAAGCAGTGTCAGGCAGCTACTGCTAAGGCAAATAGGATCATAGGGTGCATCAAAAGAGGTCTAGGGGCACATGACGAGAACATTGTTATACCTCTCTATAAGTCACTGGTCAGACCACACATAGAATATTGTGTACAGTTTTGGGCACCGGTACTCAAGAAGGACATATCAGAGCTTGAGTGGGTACAAAGACGGGCAACTAAAGTAATAAATGGAATGGGCGGACTACAAAACCCAGTGAGGTTATCAAAATTGGAATTACTCAGTTTAGAAAAAAGACATCTGAGGGGCGACCTAATAAATATGTATAGATATATCAGGGGACACCAACATAAAAAGGGGTTCTTTAGTGTAAGAGCAGTGAGACTATGGAACTCTCTGCCTGAGAACGTGGTGATGGCAGACTGGATAAAAGAGTTTAAGAGGGGCCTGGATGCCTTTCTTGAGTGTAACAATATTACATATTAGGGCTCATTCACATGCCTGTATTTTCATCACATATTACGCACGCGTTGCACGGCCATGTGATACACGATGAATGGAGTCAATGAAATTAAATAGATTTTCATTGATCTATTTACATTAGCTTGTAAATACTACATGTAGATACGTGCGAGATAAAGTTTGCAGCATGCTCTTTTTTTTCGGAGGATCATGCAGCGTGAGCCCTATTCTCTTCTGTGGGCAACGTATATAAGGCTGTCCATATGCATTACATTGCGTATGGATGGCGATAAATACGCACCGCCGCTATGAAGCAGAGTGGGGAATTTTAAAAAAAGTCAAAGCAACTGCGCATGACCATACGTCAGATACGCGGTCATGTGCAGTGCACTCACTGCCATACGCAGTGGTAGCTGGCTCTTTGCCGGCATCACACAGATCCGTAAAATGTTCTGGGACTCCTATAGCGTTTTACTCAAACGGCCATGTGAATGAGCCCTTACAGCCACTGATTACTTCAGAAGGGCCGGTGATCCAGGGTTTATTCTAATTGCCAGATCGGAGTCAGAAAGGGATATTTTTTCCTCTAAAATGAGGAAAATCGACTTCTACCTCTTTAGGATTTTTTGCCTTCCTCTGGATCAACATCGGGGGTAATAGGCTGAACTGGGTGGACACAAGTCTTACAGTCTATGTTACTCTTGATTGTTCCCCATTATTTAACGCACCCTGCACATCCCCTTCACACAATGCCAATTTCTCTAAACAAAACTTGATGTTTCCATGTTTTATCATCATCATCATCATCATTAATTTCCATCCTACATTTTTTATCCTTTACAGACTTGAACTTGTTCCAGGGAGACATCATGCTTCCGGTGAGTCTCACAATTTACTTACTGGGGCAATATAGGAACACACTTGGTTCATAAACCCCCATTTCCAACTGGTGAAGGGGTCATTAGAATGCCCATACATTGGTTTAGAAATCAAAATTTAATTTCCACCCCCCCCATTCTTCCTGTCATACAGTTGTGCTCCATCCATATAAATCCAATAGAACAAAAAACCTAATAAAATGCGGGGAAAACCACTTAGGAGATAGTCTGGTTCAAACTGGGACACTTCCTTTCCCTTAGTTGTAGATTGGGTTCAGGTACTCCGCTTGCCCCACTAGTCCAGTAGCTGATTCCCTCAACAATGTCTAGTGCAGGTAGAACCACAATGGGTTGGAGAGATGGTTGCAAGGAGTAAAGATAGCAATATTGTTAAGGCAACTTTCTAAAAGTGCTATTTTGCCAATTGTATGGTGTTATTTGGGCACCATACTTTATAGCATGTGTAATATGGCACTGTATGGTCTGTTACTGGTACGTTATATACTCATAGGGCACCAGCCAATGGAAGGCCAGTCCTGGACCTAAGTGCAAATGGTTTCTCTGCACCCCCTATATTTTATTCCTGTTGATAGACCAACATATTCATCCACTTTGCACAGGTAACACATCACTCACATCTGCCCTGTGGGGGTGCCATTGGAATCCCCTGTACACCTTCACACAATGGTAATTTCAAAGGAAGCCTATGGACCTAAGTATGTTCTTGAGGATGGGTGCAAACGAAAGTACAAGGGAAAAGCCGAGCATAAAACTATGACATATTTGTTACTTAATTACTGAACTGTTTTCTGTTATAGAAAGGTGAACGAAATGCTCTACGTAATGAAACGTGGAGATGGAAGTTCCCTATTCCATATATATTAGCTGATAACTTAGGTAATAACAATATCTATCTATCTATCTATCTATCTATCTCATATCTATCTATCTCATATCTATATCATATCTATCTATCTATCTATCTATCTATCTATCTATCTCATATCTATCTATCTATCTCATATCTACTTATCTATTAACTATCTATCCAGCTCATATCTATCTATCCATCTTCTATCTATCTATCTATCTATCTATCTATCTATCTATCTATCTATCTATCTCATATCTATCTATCCATCTATCTATCTATCTATCTATCTATCTATCTATCTATCTATCTCCTATCTATCTATCTATCTATCTATCTATCTATCTATCTATCTATCTATCTATCTATCTATCTATCTCTCATATCTACTTATCTATTAACTATCTAGCTCATATCTACTTATCTATTAACTATCTATCTATCCCATATCTATCTATCTATCTATCTATCTATCTATCTATCTATCTATCTATCTATCTATCTATCTATCTATCTATCTATCTCATATCTATCTATCTATCTATCCCATATCTATCTATCTATCTATCTATCTATCTATCTATCTATCTATCTATCTATCTATCTATCTATCTATCCATCCATCCATCCATCCATCCATCCATCCATCCATCCATCTCATATCTATCAATCCTTCTGTCTATCATTTTTATTTGCTAGTATTCTAGATATTTCCATGACATATTTGACTTTCTTTCATTGTTTTAGACCTGAACGCTAAGGGAGTCATTCTTCAATCCTTTGACATGTTTCGCCTGAAATCTTGTGTGGATTTTAAGCCTTATGAAGGGGACCCTTTCTTTATACATTTTCAAAAATTTGGAGGGTAAGTCTCTGACTATATAAACGTCTCTCCATTATGTAAGGTAGTTGCCATTAAAGGGAGCGTGAAGCATTGTGCATGCATGTTGTAGAGCAGGAGGAGCTGAGCGGACTGATATATAGTTTTATTGGGAAAGATTCCATAGAACTTGTATATTGTTCATTTATATCTCTGCTCATTCTGAGCTGAACAGTCCAGTGGGCGGAGCTATCAATGATTTATGCTCTAATTGACCATATATATTTTTTCCTATCTTGAAGCTGCTGGTCTGAGGTCGGAGCCCACCCTTCCGGCCAAAACCTCTCCATAGGCAGTCGCTGTGACTATAAAGCCATTGTAGAGCATGAGATCCTTCATGCTTTGGGATTCTACCATGAACAGTCCAGAACTGACCGAGATGACTATGTAGAAATCTGGTGGGATGAAATCACCGCGGGTCAGTATATGTTCCTGACAATTAGCTTTGTTTTTCTCTCCAGTGTGCAAATGGTATAACTAGTTATATAAGGCTAAAAACATTTATGTTTTATAAGCTAACCTAAGACCACAATCTATGATCAGCAAGCCCTTAAAGTGTCTGTCCATCTGTGAAATACTCTTTAACCCCTTCATGACGCGGCCCTTTTTTTTCCATTTTTGTTTTTTCCTTAAAAAATCATAACTCCTTTATTTATCCATCGACATCGCTGAATGAGGGAGAGAATGAGTTGTATTTTTCAATGGTGCTACATAAAGTACCATATAATGTACTGAAAAAATTAAAAAAAATTCTAAGTGGAGTAAACTGAAAAAAACAACGACATTCCGCCATCTTTCAGTGCGTCTTGTTTTTATGGCGCACAAACTGCAACAGAAACGACATGATAACTTTATTCTATTGGTCAGTACGATTACTACGATACCAAACTTGTATAGTTTTTTTTTTTTACTTTGTTTTTTTTTTAAAAGACATTTAATTTTTTTCAATTATCTTCTGCGCGCAATAGCTTTTTTATTTTTTCGTCGACGTGGTTCACGAGGGCTCATTTTTTGCGGAATGTCCTATAGTTTCCATTAGTACTAATCCGAAATACATACGACTTTTTGATCGCTTGTTATTGCGTTTTTTTCTGGGAGACAGGGTGACTGAAAAAGTGCGGCGATACCAAATATGCATTTTTATTTTATTATTTAGACATTTTAATTAGAGATATGGCAAAAGGGGGTGATTTAAGCTTTTATTACTTTTTTTTTTCTTACAATTAAAAAAACTTTATTGCTCTTTATTTTTACTTTACTTTTAAGTCCCCCTGGGGGACTACAATATGCGATACTTTGATCGCTCCTGCAGTATTACGTAATGCTATAGCATTACGTCATACTGCATTCTGACAGGCAGCCTATCAAGCCACCCCACGAAGATGGCTTGATAGGCAGTCTCCCAAGGCAGCCCTGGGGCCTTTCAGAAGGCCCCCGGCAGCCATGACACCTGCATGGCTCCCCCTATCTCACCGCCGGGGGGGGGGGGGGGGAGGCTTTAAATGCCACTGTCAGAACTGACAGCGACATTTAAAGGGTTAATAGCCACGATCGGCTGAACGGCCGATCGTGCCTATTGCCCGCGGGTGTCAGCTGTACTGTACTTGCCCCGCGACCTCTCTGCATACATACCCCGATGCTCCAGGACGTAAATGTACGTCCTGGAGCGGGAAGGGGTAAGAAAAAGCTGAAAATTTGTTAAAACATTAAAAAAAGGAGTACTCACCTGTTCGTCCTCCCAGAACTGCAGCTCCCGCCGTCCTCCCGTCTTTGTTTATGAATAGCTACCACTTGGAATCCCACAGTAGTCATGTACCGCTCTTCTGGCATCATGGCTCCCAGCATCTGAGCAGTGAAGTCTGGAGAATGGCACATGACTACTGTTGTCTCTAATTGGCTGCAGTGGTCAGATGGTAGCCGTTTGTAAACGAAGACCGGAAGGACCGCAGGGGCTGTAGCTAGATTGCCAGGGGGAGCGAACATGTGAATATGGCTACTTTTATTGTTTTAATGCATTTGCATCCATTTTGAAAGAAATTCACTTGGACAGCCCCTTTCAGGCATTGCTGCAGTACATCGTAATACACACCTCAGCTGCTGCAGTACATCGTAATACACACCTGAGTTGCTGCAGTACATCGTAATGCACACCTCAGCTGCTGCACAATATCGTAATAGACATTTCAGCTGCTGCAGAACATCATAATGCAAACTACAGCTGCCACAGAACATTATAATATACACCTCAGCTGCTGCAGAACATCATAATACACACCTCAGCTGCTGCAGTACATCGTAATACACACCTCAGCTGCTGCAGTACATCGTAATACACACCTCAGCTGCTGCAGTACATCGTAATACAAACCTCAGCTGCTGCACAATATCGTAATAGACATTTCAGCTGCTGCAGAACATCATAATGCAAACTACAGCTGCCACAGAGCATTATAATACACACTTCAGCTGCTGCAGAACATCATAATACACATCTCAACTGCTGCAGAATACCATAATACACACCTCAGCTGCTGCAGAACATCATAATACACACCTCAGCTGCTGTAGAACATCATAATACACACCTCGGCTGCTGCAGAACATCATAATACACACCTCAGCTGCTGCAGAATACCATAATACACCTCTCAGCTGCTGAAGAACATCATAATGCACACCTCAGCTGCTTCAGAATACCATAATACACACCTCAGCTGCTGCAGTACATCATAATACACACCTCAGCTGCTGCAGAATACCATAATACACACCTCAGCTGCTGCAGTACATCATAATACACACCTCAGCTGCAGCAGTACATCGTAATACACAGCTCAGCTGCTGCAGTACATCATAATACACACCTCAGCTGCTGTAGAACATCATAATACACCCCCCAGCTGCAGAACATCATAATACACACCTCAGCTGCTGCAGAATACCATAATACTCACCTCAGCTGCTGCAGTACATCATAATACACACCTCAGCTGCTGTAGAACATCATAATACACACCTCGGCTGCTGCAGAACATCATAATACACACCTCAGCTGCTGCAGAATACCATAATACACACCTCAGCTGCTGCAGTACATCATAATACACACCTCAGCTGCAGCAGTACATCGTAATACAAAGCTCAGCTGCTGCACAATATCGTAATAGACATTTCAGCTGCTGCAGAACATCATAATGCAAACTACAGCTGCCACAGAACATTATAAAACACACCTCAGCTGCTGCAGAATATCATAATACACACCTCGGCTGCAAAACATTGTAATACAAACCTCAGCTGCTGCAGAACCTCATAATACATACTTCAGCTGCTGAAGAACCTCATAATACACACCTCAGCTGCTGCAGAACATCATAATACACACCTCAGCTGCTGCAGTACATCATAATGCACACCTTAGCTGCTGCAGATCCTTTTTTAAAAAAAAGATGAGCGAATTCTATATCCGTGAAAGACAGGAATCCCCCTTATTCATCAGATGAGGGTTCTGCAGCAGCTGATGTATATAATAAGGAATCATTTATCCCATACTGTAAATTATATAATATATTAGGAATCACCTTGGGGTTCTATGATCTGTATAAATGTCCTCAGACTATGACTTCATGCTTTATATGTTCCGGAAACACTTTGGTGACTCCTAATATACTTATAGATTAGAGTAGGAGGCATATAATGTACTAGCTGATCTACCCAGCTTCGCCCGGGTTAATTTGGTACTGGTGTTTATCTGCTGTTCACACGGAAAATCTTATGAAGTTGTGGTTACTTTAGAGATACCGGGAAAAAAATATGTTCACCGTTTTGCATGGTTCTTTGCGTTACCCAGGAAACATCATGTGGAGGTAACCATGCGACGTTTCCTTTATAGAAAATGACATCAGGAAGTGAGAGAATTAGATTCCGTATGTAAAATTTGGACGCTAAGTCTTTTGCGCTTAGAATTGAATAATCGAGTTGGGAGCCATTAGCTTTTCCTATTTATGACACAATCAATGCTTGTGCCAAATTTCATGTTTCTATGACATCAGGAAGTGAGGGAATTAGATTCCGTATGTAAAATTTGGACGCTAATTGTTTTGCACTTAGAATTGAACAATCGAGGTGGGACCCATTAACTTTTCCTATTTATGACATAATCAATGCTCGTGCCAAATTTCAAGTTTCTACGACATCGGAAAGTTGGAGAATTAGATTACATGCGTAAAATTTAGACGCTAGTGCTTTTGCACTAGAATTGAATAATCGAGTTGGGACCTCTTTACTTTTCCTATTTTGGACATAATCTATGCTTGTGCCATATTTCATGTTTCTACGACATTGGAAAGTTGGAGAATTAGTGGCGAGTCAGTTAGTGAATCAGTGAATCAGTCAGTGAGTCTGTCAGTCAGTCAGTGAGACAGTGAGGGCTTTCGTCTTTATGTATATAGATTGTAGTATATATTATTATAGTATGCAATAACAGGAGGTAATGAACTCCTCTAATACATTAGCCTGTGAGCAGTTCCAGTCTATAAATGGTTAATATATAAGGTACAAAGTCCATGACCACATGAAAGCTTGAGGACAGAATGTTTAATAAAGATAATGGAAATTTAAGATGACTTTTGATATAGCAATAATCTCTATACAGTAAGAGGCATACAGTTATCACTGTCGCCTATTCATATATGCATTACACTATCCTACCAAAAGTAATAGTTAGTGGGAATCTTTTGGCCCTAAAGACATCAGATACTCTCCGTGGCATATATATATATATATATATATATATATATATATTGTCTGATACACTTCTGCTTGTATTTCCCTACATTCATCCTGCGAATCTGTGGCAAGTTCTCTCAAAGAAGATGGATGTTGTACATACTTCCTGACTTGTTCCAGTTCATCCAAGAGATGTTCAGTAGGGTTTTGGTCGGGACTATTTGTAGCCAATCCAATCGGGGAACATTCGTATCCTCAAAACATTTGTGGATTTGTTAAAAGGGGTGTTGTCTTGTTGGAAGTATGGCCGACCATTCCCAGAGTATTGTCACATTGTCAGCAGCACATTATTGTCTAGAATGTCAGGGTACGCCTCTGTGTTCATGGTCCTTGTCACTACAACCAACAGAGCAAGACCATGCCATGTAAAACATCCCCAGACCATAACGGAACCTCCAACGTACTTAACTGTTGACGCAACACACTCAGGCAAAAGGCGTTCCCCATGATCCTCCACACCCAGGTACATCCATCTAATTTGAAGATGGAGTAGAGTGATTTGTCACTCCATAGAATGTTCTTCCATGGCTCAACTATCTAATGGCAACGTTTCTTGCACCATTGTAGATGGACTGATGCAGTTTCTTCCAGAGAACTCGCCAGGTGTTTGCAGGATGAATGGAGGGAAATACCAGCTGAAGTGTATCAGATGTTAGTAGATAGTCTGCCACGAAGAGTATCTGATGTCATTAGGGCCACTAAGTATGAACACATGGAAATAAATACCCCTTTTGATTCTTGCTTAGGAGTCCAATTCCTTTTGGTAGGGTAGTGTGTATACATGAGCTTCAGCACAAATATATGGATAGTTTCACACTGAATATTTCTCACAGGTATGGGGCACAACTTCAACACGTACGATGACACATATATAACGGACCTGAACACTCCATATGACTATGAGTCCTTAATGCACTATGGACCCTTCTCCTTCAACAAGAACGCCAGCGTCCCGACCATCACTGCCAAGATCACAGCATTTAATGATATCATCGGACAACGTTTTGACATGTCTGACATAGACCTGGAACGTCTAAACAGGATGTACAACTGCCGTATGTATGACCAGCAAACATATTTGTCAATGACTTTATAGCCTATACATTGAGGGTTGGATTAGAGGAGATACCAAGGGGGTATTTGTGCCCTGGCCACTACTACATGGTGGCTTCACCATTCCACCATCCACACCATGGGTTGTATGAAGCACCCAGAGAACTGGCTCTGGACCCCATCTGAAGATAATTGATTTCAGTGTTTCTTTACAGCTGCTCCACTTGCTCTCTTGGACCAGTGCTCCTTTGAATTAATCAACATTGGCGGAATGGTCCAGTCATCCATCGATGATGCAGACTGGATCCATGAGTTGGGTTCTTCAGGTTCATCTAGCGATCACACTTTAGTTGGACGGTGCAGAGGTAAGATTTTCCAGCTGCTGAGTCTTACACAACCCCATGAGAAGGCAACAGTTTGTGCAAAAGCCACCTGATCTGACTTTTCACCATGTAGTACAATTAGTGCTCGTGTCAAGGGTCAATTGCCTTGTTTACTGCTGAGAGATAATTAGGAGAAGAATGTAGAACATGTATTTTCATCATGACTTATGGACTATGGAACTAACTGTAAATTGTTGAAATATAAAAGAATATATCAATGACCTACAGTACAGGGGAAAATCAGTGGGAGACCATGTGATACAAAGTAGTATTGAGTCCTGCAGAGAGAGAGCTGCACTGTGCAGCTGCTCTCCTCTTTGGACAACAGAGTTGCCCAAAGTGGTTTAGGGACACAGTTTGTCCTAATGATGGGACCGGATTTAGCAGGCTAAGATTAACTGCTGTTTTATACTCTGCCCATCAAATAGGCCATACCTTAAAGGGGTAGTCTTAGGAGTAAAAATTGAAGTCTTGTCAGTGCTGTGCAAAAAACTGAAAAAAGTCATATTACCCTAACCCGATAGTTTGCAGCTCCTCTTTTGATGGTGTCAGACTTCTACTGTACTCCTTTTTCAGTTCCAGCGATGACATCACAGGGTAATGTGACTGCTGCCGCCAATTACTGGCTGATCCTGACTTGCACACAACCAGTAATTGGCTACAGAGGACACATGACCCTGTGATGTCATTGTTGGTGCTAGAAGAAGAGTGCAGCAGTAGACCAGGCACTGTCGAAATAGGAGGTACAGGGACCGGATGAGGGGAGTATGAGTTATGTTTTTATACCTTGCTAAGCAGGGTTTAATTTAGTTTTCTTCTCCCTAGAACACCCCTTTAATTCACACAGTATATAGGATTAAAATATTGGTCTGGTCTTGCAAACTAAGAATACTTTTAAAAGGGAAGATTGTCACACACTTAAGGAGCGACTATCACTCAGTAAATGGAGGCGGAGCGCGTTGGGGTCTCTTCCGGCCTCCCGCCTCCATTCACAATAACAGGGAGTTGTTCTTAGAATTTGCATATGAGTACACCCTGTGTTCATATGTAACTTTATACCAAGGTGTGATTGACTGGTCTGAACATTAGGACACCTTTGCCCCTTTTTCCAATGACTGTGCCTTTTATTGCTGCTTAGCGGCCCTTTACATTGAGTAATTTGCTTTGGTAGACAACTGACAATCAGCGAGATCAGGCCTTTACACGCACCGAATCAGACTTTATAAGGGATGAACGATTGTTCCCATGAGCCTTCATCCTCATACAGTTTCTCCATTGTCGGCAGTACATCCCATGTTTTATACAGGGAGAAATTCTTATTTTTTTAGATTTTTTTTTGTCGCATAAAAGATGCAGTCACCCGACATATGAGCGATTACTTGCTCGTTGGTTGATCAGTGGCGACTTCACATGGCCCAATGATCATGCAAGTAGGCCTTTTACTCCCTTACACTTATATATAGGCTAAGCTGCAATACCAAACACAGACAAACTGGAGTGTTGAGAGACCCCTTTGTTTATGCTGACTGGTTATGGTCCCTCACTGATCAAAAATAAATATTTTAACCCCTTCCAATCCACTGTCTGACGTCTGAAGACATTCTGATTGAAGGCTGTACAGCTTCGATGTTGGAAGACATCCGGCAGGGTATTCTTACTGTATATTACCGGCTGCTCTGTTGTCGGGGGGCCTCTGCAGCATGTCCCATATCGCAGTACTGGCTCTAGCCAGCAGATGGCGCCATTGTATCATAGCAGAAAGAGAAAGCCCCCTAGGAAACCCTGAATCCAAAATTGGATTCCAAAGGGTTAAGATAGACCATCAATCCCAGAAAACCCCTTTAAATGGATAGTCCCAATGAATAAGTGTATACTGCATTGTTGCTCGCAAGAGGCATTGAAAAGACCAAGCTAGTAGCAAATATTTACTACATTCACATAGTAAATTAATTAATTACATTTTAATTAATCGCTGTATCCATTTATGTTTTTCTCAACAGATGCGGGTTATTATATGTATTTTAATACCCACTCTGGAGCCATTGGCAGCACCGCTGTCTTAGAGTCTCGCATTCTGTATCCCAAAAAGACGGAGCAATGTCTTCAATTTTTTTACAAGATGAATGGAAGCCCCCAGGATAGGCTGGCCATCTGGCTCCGCCTAGATGATGGCACCGGGGAGGTTAGAAGGATGAAGAAAATCCACACAATTTATGGTACATTAACTGAAATGTATGGAAAATATAAGTAGACTTGGCCATAGCGTGGTAAGATGGAAAGGCTAGGAAAATATATATACATTTGACTAAATTATGTCTCTATATCTCAACTCAGGTGACAACGACCAGAACTGGAAGATCATACACGTAACCCTAAATGCAGATAAAAAGTTTCGCTATATGTTCCAAGGTGTTCAAGGATCTAATACAACCACAAGTGGCGGTATTCTGATTGATGATGTCACCTTGTCAGAACTCCCCTGCCCCAGTTCTGTGTGGACCATCCGGAACTTCAGCCAGGTTCTTACTAACAACATCAAAGGACATAGGATTCTCAGTCCTTGTTACACCAGCCCTGAAGGCTACAGATATGGTATTAGTGTCTATCCTCATGGGACAACCACGTCCGCTTACACCACCTACACCGGAGTATATTTTCACTTGTGCAGTGGGGAGGATGATGCAGTCTTACAATGGCCGGCATTGAACCGGCAGTCCATTATGACGCTGTTGGATCAAGATCCAGATCTTCGTTTAAGGATGTCTTCTAGCCGAAGTTTCACGACATCAACAGAGCATATAACATCTCGTAAGTGATTACCGTATATACTCGAGTATTAGCCGACCCGAGTATAAGCCGAGACAATAAATTTCACCACAAAAAACTGGGAAAACTTATTGACTTGAGTATAAGCCGAGCTATACTCTAGTGTATACTAGGTAAAAAAACAAACCCCTATACTCACCTCCCAGCCGGCATCTGTGTCTGTGCGACAAGCTGCTTGAATTCTCCCCGCTGTCATCCCCCGCCGTCCTCTCTGCTTGGCTCTGTCAGGGCTGTATAAGTAAGCGCTGTGATTGGATCGAGCGCCAGCTGTGACTGGCTGGCGCTCGATCCAATCACAGCGCTTACTTAGACAGCACTGACAGCAGGGGATTTGAAAGCCGAGCAGGAAGATGACAGCGGGGAGAATTCTAAAGCAGCTTGATTGGCTGTGAATGATCGAGCAATGGCTGTGATTGGCTGACGCTCGATCCAATAACAGCTCTTACTTACACAGCGCTGACAGAGCCGAGCAAAGAGGACGGCGGGGGATGACAGCGGAGAAAATTCAAGCAGCCTGCTGCACCGCCACCGGAGACACAGACGCCGGCTAGGAGGTGAGTATGGAGGTTTTTGTTTTAAGCCTTCCCTGACTCGAGTATAAGCCGAGGGGGGCTTTTTCAGCACAAAAAAAACTAGGCTTATACTCGAGTATATACAGTATATTATATCATCATGGTTATATTTTCTACTGTGATATTCTGCTTTTACAGTAAAGAATCCATTTTTGCGAAGCCTTGATTTATATAGACATAGAGGACACCTCCTTAGTATGGCCTCTAAACTGAGCGTGAAGAGCATCAGGAAGATCTTTCTATCCCGACTTAGTATTTATGTTACCCATAAACAGATTTTACCATCAATGAGTTATCCACTTTGTACTTTCCACAAGATAGGAGATCAATGTCTGATCGTTGGGGGTCGGACCCCCAATGGTTCTGAGAACAGTTTACTGGAATCCCTTATATGAAGGGATTGGTGGTGCGCATGCATAACCGCCACTCCATTCACAACTATAGGACAAAGGCTTCCAGGGGTAACAGTGCAGGAACCTGTCCTGAGAGCACCATAACTTAGTCTATGGTGCTGGTAGATGGCGACAGGTTCCCTTTAAGCTGACTTTTGTCCTCACTGCAATAAATTAACCTTTCTAAGGGTACGTTCACATGTAGGAGAATTAGTGCAGAATTTCTGAGCAGAAAATCTACACCAAAATCTGCTTAATATTTTGCTCCAAAACCTGCATCCAAATCTGAATCAATGAATTTTTACACGGAACCACAGCAGATTTCACCTCTTCCATGGAAAAAATGAAATCTGCTATGGAGCCATGTCAAAATCCGCAGCGCAAAATATGCTGCTGCTTTTGGTGTGGATCCGCACCAGAAAATGCAACATGTGAACGTACCCTAATACTTCAACCGACCTGCTCCATTAATTCATTGTCGGTAACCTCTGAACCCTCTGCTGCTCTGTTGTCATTTTGCTGCATTGCTTTTCATGCATTCTATCAATTTATTAGCCTTGGCAGCAGCTACATGGCACTGATTACTAAAACTGAGTTCATCTAAGTATCATTTCAGTATCAATAATTTCAGTTAAAGGGGTTGTCTAGTTTAGAAAATGGGACTTTAATAGAGATGAGCGAGCATACTCGCTAAGGACAATTGCTCGAGCAAGCATTGTCCTTAGCGAGTATCTCTCCAATCGGAAGAAAAGGTTCGGGCGCGGGTGACAGGTGAGTTGCGGCCATGAGCAGGGGGTAGCGGGGGGGGAGAGAGGGAGAGAGCGATCTCCCCTCCGTTCCTCCCCGCTCTCCCCCGCCGCTCCCCCCACGCCGCCGGCAGCCGAATCTTTGCTCCTGAGCGGGCAGGTACTCGCTAAGGGCAATGCTCGATTGAGCAATTGCCCTTAGCGAGTATGCTCGCTCATCTCTAGACTTTAAGTTAATAGAGGGGGTATGCTCTATTCTGGATCCTCCTCCGTTGACCAGAGTGGAGAGCGGCTACAAAGAACGTCTCTCTGTCTCTGGAGAACTCATCCTGTTCTCTATTACACATACAACTCATTCACGTGAATGGGCATTGTGTAATGCTTCATTGACCCTGTGGGGGAGCTGCAGGGAAACTGAACACTTACCCCACAGATTACAGCTAATCGCTGGGGGTTTCAGCAAGGAGATAAATAGTGATCAGCCTATTATTGAGGAACCCATCTAAGAAGTAGGGATTGTAGTACAGTATATGCCAAAAAAACCCTCTACCATGACAAGTCTTCTCTGGCAAGTTACTTCTTTTCTTTTCCATAGCTTTAAACATCTCCTATTGGGACAGGCCTGCTAAGACCGGAACGTGGGATCCTTCCTGCAACTGCTACAGGGCAGTAGAGTGGGGCTGGCCAACGTTCATCTCTCACTTCAATTTACGGCGCAGGAGTTATCTGAAAAATGATGATTTCATCTTGTTTCTGGATTTTGTGGGTAGGTATACATCATATGTGATGGTAGTGTACAGAAAGAAATCCAGTCTATAATAATGCTACTAGAGATAAAACTCAGCCACAGATTTGCCAGCCTGTAGATTACTAAGCACAAACCAATGTACTCTCTTAACCCCATCCCGCCCCATGACGCAAGGGTACGTCATGGCAGGCTGGTACTTCTCGCAAAATGACGTACGCATACGTCATCGGGATAGCGCGAGATTATGACTGACCTCTCGCTATCCCGGAGCTGGCTGTCAGTGAGATGCGCCCCCTGCTGTTAACCCCTTCCCTGCCGCGATCTAAGTAGATCGCGGCAGGGAAGGAGTTCACTGAGGGAGCGCGCTCCCTCTGTGTCTCCAGCCGGCTCTCCTGTAATACCAATGCCTATGATCGCTGTATAAGCGATAAGGCATGGCAGGGCAGTAGCCATGCCATGCCTTATCACAGCGATCATAAGTGCTGTGCTGCAAGTCCCTCAGAGGGACTCAAATAGTGTAAAAGAAAAGAAAAGAAAAATGTAAAAAAAGAAGTTAAAAAAAAAATTTTTTGTGCTTTTTCTATTATTAGCATAAAAAAGGGTAAAAAAAAAAAAAAGGCACATATTTGGTATTGACGCGTCTGTAACGACGTGTACAAAAAGTTGAACACGCTTTTTATTTTTTACGGCAAAAAGTGTTAAAAAAACGCTAAAAAACAAAGGCAAAATGCTAATTTTTAGCATTTTGCCTCCCGAAAAATGCTATAAAAGTGATGAAAAAATCTGTATATTCCCCAAAATGGTACCAATAAAAACTACAGCTCGTCTCACAAAAAATAAGCCCTCACAGAGCTCCGTCCATAGAAAAATAAAAAAGTTACAGGACTTTGAATGCAGCGATAGAGAGAAAAAAAAAAGATTTCCAAAAAAGGGTTTTTATTGCAAAAAAAGTGGGAAAACATTAAAAAATATAAGAATTTTGGTATCGATGTAACCGTACCGGCCCGCAGAAAAAATGTATTGTGTCATTTATGCTGCATGATTAACGCTGTAAAAAAAGCCCACAAAATCTATGGCAGAATTGATGCGTTTTCTCTCCCTGCTATCATAAAAAAAATAATAAAAGTTTTACGATATAGTCTATGTACCCAAAAGTGGCACCATCAAAAGCTACAGTTCGCCACGCAAAAAACAAGCCCTTATACGGCCGTGATGACGGAAAAATAAAAAAGTTATGGCTTTTGAAAAATGGAGATGAAAATCCGCCAAAAATCGTTGAGTCCTTAAGCCCAAAATAGGCCGTGTCATTAAGGGGTTAAAGGGGTTGTTCAGTTACCGGAAAACATTCCCTATTTAGCGCCCATAATGCTAAAATAACAAAAGAAGCTGTAGTTATCCGACTTATGCCGCCGTGATCCAGTGCTGTAGTTCTGCAAAGGTGATGCCACCGGAAATCATTTGACCCCTGCAGCTAATCAGAGGCTGCAGCGTCATCTCCCATTCTGGGCCTACAGCACTGGATTGAGATGGCAGACGAGGAGGTGGTAAGTACTGCTCCTATTGCTGTTTTAGCACAGTGGACACTATAGGGAAAATGTTGTCCAATAACCCCTTTAAAGGAACATTCTGGACAAAATGAAAGGATTGGGGCATAAGTACTCGGGGCACTACATATCATTATATCCTCTGAATTTCTGATTCATGCATGACCCCCTCAGGTCCTGCTTGTGAAATGCCAATGGGTGCAATGAGTTGATTGCGTATTGTGCCAAGAAAGTAGCATACGTGGGGTGCACCAAAGTAGCCATGTTCTGTCCATGAGACATGAGGTGCAGCAAGGAATAGAAAAGTGCCTAACATATTTAACAAGTTGCATCAAATGCCGCACCATGGCACAATTTTGCCACCTCCTCCAAAATTCATGCAGCCTATGACACTACTGGAAAATCTACCCCACTGTGCCATGTGGACAAGCTACAGCTCCTGCTATTGTGGAAACTGTTCTCTATCCTAATATGTCAGATATATAAATGAACAATAATAACACGCTTGTCCAATGATAGGGCATCTGTGGCTGGCATACTCCGTAAGGGGGTATCTATGGCATACACACTGTAATAGGGGTATATGTGGGTTGTATGGGGGCATGTGTGCATTACACATTGCAATGGTGGCATCTGTGCCATACACACTGTAGTGGTATATGTGGCTTGTGTACAGTCATGGGGGCGTGTGTGGATTACATATAGCCGACATAAAGGTATAGGGTAATCTGTGGCTGGTACACTGTTATGGTGGAAACAGTGGCTGCTGCACTGATAAAGGAGCATCCATGGCTGGCACACAGTAATGGTGGAATCCGTACACTGTTATAGGGTATATGTGGATTACATACTGCAGGGGTGGCATTTCTGACCTATACACTCTCATTGGGGCATCTATAGCTGACACACTGGCATAGGAATTTCTGTGGCTGACATTCAAAAGGAGGCATCCAAAAAGTGGAGTTTGTACATTACTACGTATGTTTTATCTTTGTCCTACAGATCTCACCCAGCTTATAAAGTCGGAAGTTCCTGTCCAGCCCGCTGCGCCTTTAATGGAGATAGAGGAAATATATGAACGCAAGAAGCGTTCTTTGTCAGACATGCAAAACTATGAGGTCCAACCAGTGAAAACCCAGTGTGATGACAGCCTGTGTCTAAATGGAGGCGTCTGTGTGATGGAGAAAGGCAAAGCAAGCTGCAGGTACAGTAGGTCGTGGCTGTAGTTGTAGTAGATGTAATCTCACCATGCCGTAGGTTCCTATAGCCGCCAGTGGCACGGGCCTAACCGGTGATATTGGGGACAAGGGAGAATTTTTTTCCTTGAATTGTGTAGAGTCCTTGAGTCAGTTAAAGACATTATGAAGTACAAAATGGCCTTATACTTATTGCTCAGAAAGGTGGAAGACAACCAATAGGGTCACTTTGACAGCTTCCTTGCTCTTACAGCTTAATAATAATGGTCCTTGGCACCTCACCAGCCACAATAGCTGCCATATGTTGTTCAAGGTCTGTCCTGGCATGGGGCCTTTGGTACTAACCAGATGTCCATGCATATGTACTATCAGTCCCACGAATCAGACTGCAAAAGAGATGAGGCTAACGCAAGTTTGGCCATTTAGGGGGGTACGAGGGCCGATCGAGGACTTAAACTGGCCAACAGAATGGGGTGCAAGTGTTCATAACTATACCCATGTGGGCTTTCCACCTCTTACAGGTCCCTGCACAGTTAAAATGAAACTCCACAGAGTCAGACTAGCTCACCAAACTATCAGAGGATCTTCTGGTGACACAGGAATAGGCCTCCAATATTACTGGATCCCAAAGGTCCCTAGAAAACAGCCCAATTTGAAACTGACTTTTGAACCTATCACTAAGGTCTGTTTCTTATTCTAAGTATTCTAAATAACCTATTAGGCTTTACAGTTACAAGAAAAAGTAAGTGAACCCTAATTACCTGAATTTCTGCATTGATTACTGATAAAATATGTCCTGATTGTTACCTAAGTCACACTTTTACTGCACTACATATGCAGCACAGACCGCCCTGCAACTTTAAGCCATGCCACACTAATTGCGTAGCGTGGCCACTGCCGTTACCTTTGAACAGTGGCTGTGCTATGCAAATAGCATAGTCCTGCCAAGTCGCACTGAGCTGCAACTCATTACCATGTC
The DNA here is from genome assembly GCA_035609135.1 of Eleutherodactylus coqui. Lineage (NCBI taxonomy): Eukaryota > Metazoa > Chordata > Amphibia > Anura > Eleutherodactylidae > Eleutherodactylus > Eleutherodactylus coqui. The sequence continues at coordinate 55,297,423 of CM069405.1, forward strand.
AGCAGTCTTACATCGGTATAGACCAATACAATCTAATAACACAGGAACAGTTGTACCATTCATGTCTTTTATTGAGTACATTGTGTAATCATTCACAGTGCTGGGAGAAAAATTAAGTGAACCCTTCTGTTTAATAACCTGTAGATCCCCCTTTAGCAGCAAGCACTTCCACTAAACATTTCCTGTAGCTGCAAACAAGATTTACACAATGTTGTGGAGGAATTTTGGACCATTCCTCCTTGCAAATGTGTTTCTGTTCATCAAGATTTCTGGGATGCCTTGTCTGCACAGCCGTCTTCAGGTCATGCTACAGTGAATTATTCCGTAATAGCTTTTTCTATAGGACTATATTTCTATTGAAAATATTTCATTATCCCATACCCATCTGGTTGTCTCAAATGCCTTTTTGAGGAATCTATGTTATTCCAACCACAATTCACTACCTTTCTCCAGTACCACATTAGAATTGGAGCCTGATTCCTCAGCAACTCAGCTCCACAGTAGTTGTTATGGTAGTTTTAACCTCATTTACAACAGTAAATGTACTTGACATAACCAATTTGTCTACAGCTTCCATGCAGACCTATGTGTCTCCATGGTTACAGACTACAAAACTACCTGTGTAGTCTGATCCGGCAGTCATGGGCTACTCTTTCCATCTCTCCTCACGTTTTTGCTAATGTACAAGCTGTAAGGGGCAGATGGAAAGAACCGTGATTGCAGGATCAGACTACACAGGATATGTCTGTAGTCTGTTACCATGGACAACCATAGTTCGGCTTAGACAAGACAGTGACATTTAATCAAGGTTATGTGCAAAGTTACATTTTCATATTTCAGATGCAGTGGAATAATACAAAAAAATTACACAAATGCACAGAACCTTTATTTTTCAGTTTTTGCAAACAATCCCCTTTGTGTAGTACAGTCTTATTCATTATTTTATCCGCAAATACTGGCACTTATTGAGTGATGTTTTATTGCAGGTGTCGTTCCAGCCAGGCGTTCATGTACATTGGTGAGCGTTGTGAGATCGCACAATTACAGGGCAATGTTCTTGGAATGATAATTGGAGGAGTGGCCGGGACCATCGCCATGACTATTGCAGTCTTTGCCATAATGAGCAAAAAATAAAAGCTGTGTATATGCAGAAAATAAAGATATCTGTACTCACACTCAGTTGTCATTCATTGTATGTAAATAAAGGCATCAATCAATGGGACTTTTTGCCGATTTATGCCAAACTCTTGTCAAGTGGGTGGGGCTGGGCAAAAAGCAGATGGTCCATTCACAGCCTGTCAGATATGCTATAATATATGCCTAAGGCTGGCATATATTACAGCAGAAACCTACCCAAGCTTGTAGCTCGTATAGGTTTCAATCTGGCAAACGGAGCAGAATTTTGTCCCAAAACTGGAAGGTTATTTTAGAGATTAAAAAAAACAAAACATATAATGACAAATCCTATAAAGGCATGAGAATGGAAAGCTTATGTAGGTATAGAAAATAGATAGGGAGGATGCTGGAAAACTGAGGAGCCGAAGATGTCTGGGCTGTAAACAACAGAGATGAGTCATAGATGGGAGAAGTTGTCATAGCAGTCTGGAATGGATAGAGAAGAAAAGGAAAAGTGAATGACTCCAATCAGAGAAAACGTGACCTGTGATCACTGGAGGTAACGGAACTATAATCATTGTCTGAATATATGGTTCATCTGTGGTGGTTATATTAGTCTTTGTATAGTGTCTTTCATTCAGTAACAGTTTGTTGGTATTATTCAGTTACTATGTATTACTCTTGAGAGCAAGACCCAGGTTGTGGCGATGTGTGCAGGATAAGGCATCATGCTGGAAGGTGAGATGGTTTGATTCAAGTTGTTATGTGTAGGGGACACATGTCACACACTGCATACTAGATATGGTTCAAAATTTCTTCTTAGGGTGATTGGATATGGTCTGCTTATATGTTAATACTGCTAATAATGGGGTGGATGAGTGCTATAACAAATTCATGTTCACAATGATCGGCTCATGTAAAAGAACCTTTAAACTGATTTCATACTGGAGGTCGGTGCTGGTCCAAGATGACAGACTACATCAATCTGATCCCCTCACATGCCATCAGAAGATCCTTTGGGAATCCTATAACTCCACTGCACCGTACCAGGAGCCTGGAGAACAGAGCTAAGTGTAGAGTCTCCGTCTGCTTCTATGTAAATACATTTACAGAACTTCATGAACAAATATTTGCAGTGTTGGTAGAGATCACATCATCTGCAAGCACTAATATCCAACTCTACAGGGAGTGAAGTCTGAGCTACTTAATGCTAGATAAAGTCAGACCAAATAGACTTAAGATTTACACAGAAAGTTGGAGGGAAAGTGTATTCTCAATGTCATATAGAGTCTGTAAAGCTGTAGTATTAGCAAGTGTCTCTGCAAATGAGATAATGTAGAGATGAGCGAGCACCAAAATGCTCGGGTGCTCGTTACTCGGGACGAAATTATCGCGATGCTCAAGGGTTCGTTTCGAGTAACGAACCCCATTGAAGTCAATGGGCGACCCGAGCATTTTTGTATATCGCCGATGCTCGCTAAGGTTTTCGTTTGTGAAAATCTGGGCAATTCAAGAAAGTGATGGGAACGACACAGCAACGGATAGGGCAGGCGAGGGGCTACATGTTGGGCTGCATCTCAAGTTCCTAGGTCCCACTATTAAGCCACAATAGCGGCAAGAGTGGGCCCCCCCCCCAACAATTTTTACTTCTGAAAAGCCCTCATTAGCAATGCATACCTTAGCTAAGCACCACACTACCTCCAACAAAGCACAATCACTGCCTGCATGACACTCCGCTGCCACTTCTCCTGGGTTACATGCTGACCAACCCCCCCCCCCCCGCACGACCCAGTGTCCACAGCGCACACCAAACTGTCCCTGCCCAGCCTTCAGCTGCCCTCATGCCACGCCACCCTCATGTCTATTTATAAGTGCGTCTGCCATGAGGAGGAACCGCAGGCACACACTGCAGAGGGTTGGCACGGCTAGGCAGTGACCCTCTTTAAAAGGGGCGGGGCGATAGTCCACAATGCTGTACAGACGCAATGAGAAATCCAATCCTGTGCCACCTCCATCTGGAGCTGCACACGTGGGCATAGCAATGGGGAACCTATGTGCCACACACTATTCATTCTGTCAAGGTGTCTGCATGCCCCAGTCAGACCGCGTTTTTTAAAAAATAGTCACAGGCAGGTACAACTCCGCAATGAGAATTCCGTGTGCACCCACAGCATGGGTGGCTCCCTGGAACCCACCGGCTGTACATTAATGTATCCCATTGCAGTGCTGAGGTAATGTCGTGCTTAATGCAGGTGAGCTTCGGCCCACACTGCATGCCCCAGTCAGACTGGGGTTCTTTAGAAGTGGACACATGCAGTTACAACTCCGTGTGGACCGACTGCATGGGTGGGTGCCAGGAACCCACCGGCGGTACATAAATATATCCCATTGCAGTGCCCAACACAGCTGAGGTAATGTCGTGCTTAATGCAGGTGGGCTTCGGCCCACACTGCATGCCCCAGTCAGACTGGGGTTCTTTAGAAGTGGACACATGCAGTTACAACTCCGTGTGGACCGTCAGCATGGGTGGGTGCCAGGAAGCCACCGGCGGTACATAAATATATCCCATTGCAGTGCCCAACACAGCTGAGGTAATGTCATGCTTAATGCAGGTGGGCTTCGGCCCACACTGCATGCCCCAGTCAGACTGGGGTTCTTTAGAAGTGGACACATGTAGTTACAACTCCCTGTGGACCCACAGCATGGGTGGGTGCCAGGAAGCCACCGGCGGTACATAAATATATCCCATTGCAGTGCCCAACACAGCTGATGTAACGTCAGCTGTAATGCAGGTGGGCTAAAAATTAATTTGATTACACTGTAGGCGAGGGCCCCCAAAAATTGGTGTACCAACAGTACTAATGTACCTCAGAAAAATTGGCCATGCCCAACCAAGAGGGCAGGTGAAACCCATTAATCGCTTTGGTTAATGTGGCTTGATTGGTAACTAAGCCTGGAGGCAGCCCAGTGAAAATAAAAATTGGTTGAGGTGAAAGTTTCAATGCTTTAATGAGCATTGAAACGTATAAAAATTGTTTAGAAAAATTATATGACTGAGCCTTGTGGGCCTAAGAAAAATTGCCCGTTCGGCGTGATTATGTGAGGTTTCAGGAGGAGGAGGAGGATGAATATTATACACAGATTGATGAAGCAAAAAGGTCCCCATTTTTGATGGTGATAGAGAACGATGCTTCCATCCGCGGGTGCAGCCTACGTATTGCTTAGGTATCGCTGCTGTCCGCTGGTGAAGAAGAGAAGTCTGGGGAAATCCAGGCTTTGTTCATCTTGATGAGTGTAAGCCTGTCGGCACTGTCGGTTGACAGGTGGGTACGCTTATCCGTGATGATTCCCCCAGCCACACTAAACACACTCTCTGACAAGATGCTAGCCGCAGGACAAGCAAGCACCTCCAGGGCATATGGCGCGTGTTCAGGCCACGTGTCCAGCTTCGACACCCAGTAGTTGTAGGGGGCAGAGGCGTCACCGAGGACGGTCGTGCGATCGGCTACGTACTCCCTCACCATCCTTTTACAGTGCTCCTGCCAACTCAGCCTTGACTGGGGACCGGTGACACAGTCTTGCTGGGGAGCCAGAAAGCTGGCAAAGGCCTTGGATAATGGTCCCCTGCCTGCGCTGTACATGCTGCTTGATCTCTGCGCCTCCCCTGCTACCTGGCCCTCGGAACTGCGCCTTCGGCCACTAGCGCTGTCGGATGGGAAGTTTACCATCAGTTTGTCCACCAGCGCCCTGTGGTATAGCATCATTCTCGAACCCCTTTCCTCTTCGGGAATGAGAGTGGAAAGGTTCTCCTTATACTGTGGGTCGAGCAGTGTGTACACCCAGTAATCCGTAGTGGCCAGAATGCGTGTAACGCGAGGGTCACGAGAAAGGCATCCTAACATGAAGTCAGCTATGTGTGCCAGGGTACCTGTACGCAACACATGGCTGTCCTCACTAAGAAGATCACTTTCAGGATCCTCCTCCTCCTCTGGCCATACACGCTGAAAGGATGACAGGCAAGCAGCATGTGTACCCTCAGCAGTGGGCCAAGCTGTCTCTTCCCCCTCCTCCTCATGCTTCTCCCCCTCCTCCTCCTCCTCTGGCCATACACGCTGAAAGGATGACAGGCAAGCAGCATGTGTACCCTCAGCAGTGGGCCAAGCTGTCTCTTCCCCCTCCTCTTCATCCTCCTCATGCTCCTCCTCCTCCTCCTCAACGCGCTGAGATATAGACATGAGGGTGTTCTGACTATCCAGCGACATACTGTCTTCCCCCGCCTCCGTTTCCGAGTGCAAAGCGTCTGCCTTTATGCTTTGCAGGGAACTTCTCAAGAGGCATAGCAGAGGAATGGTGACGCTAATGATTGCAGCATCCCCGCTCAGCATCTGGGTAGACTCCTCAAAGTTTCCAAGGACCTGGCAGATGTCTGCCAACCAGGCCCACTCTTCTGTAAATAATTGAGGCTGACTCCCACTACGCCGTCCATGTTGGAGTTGGTATTCCGCAATAGCTCTACGCTGCTCATAGAGCCTGGCCAACATGTGGAGCATAGAGTTCCACCGTGTGGGCACGTCGCACAGCAATCAGTGCACTGGCAGATGAAACCGATGTTGCAGGGTCCGCAGGGTGGCAGCGTCCGTCTTGGAGTTGCGGAAATGTGCGCTGACTCGGCGCACCTTTCCGAGCAGGTATGACAAGTGTGGGTAGCTTTTCAGAAAGCGCTGAACCACCAAATTAAAGACATGGGCCAGGCATGGCACGTGCGTGAGGCTGCTGAGCTGCAGAGCTGCCACCAGGTTACGGCCGTTGTCACACACGACCATGCCCGGTTGGAGGCTCAGCGGCGCAAGCCAGCGGTCGGTCTGCTCTGTCAGACCCTGCAGCAGTTTGTGGGCCGTCTGCCTCTTCTCTCCTAAGCTGAGTAGTTTCAGCACGGCCTGCTGACGCTTGCCCACCGCTGTGCTGCCATGCCGCGCGACACCGACTGCTGGCGACGTGCTGCTGCTGACACATCTTGATTGCGAGACAGAGGTTGCGTAGGAGGAGGAGGAGGAGGAGGAGGAGGGTGGTTTAGTGGAGGAAGCATACACCGCCGCAGATACTACCACCGAGCTGGGGCCCGCAATTTGGGGGGTGGGTAGGACGTGAGCGGTCCCAGGCTCTGACTCTGTCCCAGCCTCCACTAAATTCACCCAATGTGCCGTCAGGGAGATATAGTGGCCCTGCCCGCCTGTGCTTGTCCACGTGTCTGTTGTTAAGTGGACCTTGGCAGTAACCGCGTTGGTGAGGGCGCGTACAATGTTGCGGGAGACGTGGTCGTGCAGGGCTGGGACGGCACATCGGGAAAAGTAGTGGCGACTGGAAACCGAGTAGCGCGGGGCCGCCGCCGCCATCATGCTTTTGGAAGCCTCCGTTTCCACAAGCTTATACGGCAGCATCTCCAGGCTGATCAATTTGGCAATGTGCACGTTTAACGCTTGAGTGTGCGGGTGCGTGGCGGCGTACTTGCGCTCGCGCTCAAACAGTCGCGCTAGCGACGTCTGGACGCTGCGCTGAGAGACATTGCTGGATGGGGCCGAGGACAGCGGAGGTGAGGGTGTGGGTGCAGGCCAGGAGACGGTAGTGCCTGTGTCCTCAGAGGGGGGTTGGATCTCAGTGGCAGGTTGGGGCACAGGGGGAGAGGCAGTGGTGCAAACCGGAGGCAGTGAACGGCCTTCGCCCCACCTTGTGGGGTGCTTGGCCATCATATGCCTGCGCATGCTGGTGGTGGTGGCTCCCCAGCTGATCTTGGCGCGACAAAGGTTGCACACCACTGTTCGTTGGTCGTCAGGCGTCTCTGTGAAAAACTGCCACACCGTTGAGCACCTTGACCTCTGCAGGGTGGCATGGCGCGAGGGGGCGCTTTGGGAAACATTTGGTGGATTATTCGGTCTGGCCCTGCCTCTACCCCTGGCCACCACACTGGCTCGGCCTGTGCCCACACCCTGACTTGGGCCTCCGCGTCCTCGCCCGCATCCACGTCATATAGGCCTACCCCTACCCCTCAGCATGGTGTATTACCAGTAGTGCAGAAACAGAACGCTGTAATTAAATGTGCCGCTTATTGGCCTGTGGTTGGAGGCTGACTTCGCTTACGGAACGCCAGGAAATAATTTTGCGCAAGCCTGCTGTAACACTTAGCTGGCTGCGTATGAATTAGGAGGACTACTACACCCAGCAGAGACCCAGAACACTGAGGACAGTCACAGGCAGCCCAAATAGATTTTTTTCCCCAAATGTTTTTGCAAAGGCCCACTGCCTATATTCAATCAATATATCTCTTCTCTCTCTGCGTCACCGCTACTGGCCCTGGAGTATGTCAAATAACTGCAGAGCGTTGCACTGTGGACTGGAATACAGCAGTGATTTAACAGCCAACACAGAGTCAGGAAATAATTTTGCGCAAGCCTGCTGTAACACATAGCTGGCTGCGTATGAATTTGGAGGACTACTACACCCAGCAGAGACCCAGAACACTGAGGACAGTCACAGGCAGCCCAAATAGATTTTTTTCCCCAAATGTTTTTGCAAAGGCCCACTGCCTATATTCAATCAATATGTCTTCTGTCCCTGCCTCACAATATATGTCTTCTGTCCCTGCCTCACCACTACTGGCCCTGCACTATGTCTAATTACTGCAGGGCGCAATGCTCTGCACGGCCGATATACAAAAAAAAAAAAAAGTGCAACACTGCAAAAAGCAGCCTCCACAGTACTGCACACGGTTAGATGTGGCCCTAAGAAGGACCGTTGGGGTTCTTGAAGCCTAAAATACTCCTAACGCTCTCCCTATAGCAGCTCCACCAAGACAGCACTTTCCCTCCTCTATGTCACAACGCATCTGAGGCGGGCCGCGGGAGGGGCCGATTTTTATACTCGGGTGACACCTCATCTCCCCAGCCACTCACTGCAGGGGGGTGGTATAGGGCTTGAACGTTGCAGGGGGAAGTTGTAATGCCTTCCCTGTCTTTCTATTGGCCATAAAAGCGCGCTAACGTCTCAGAGATGAAAGTGAAAGTAACCCGAACATCGCGTGGTACTCGTCACGAGTAACGAGCATCTCGAACACGCTAATACTCGAACGAGTATCAAGCTCGGACGAGTACGTTCGCTCATCTCTAATAATGAATAATAAAGATCGACATTGTATCTATGTGCATTCAAATAAGATAGAAAAGATAGATAGATAGATAGATAGATAGATAGATAGATAGATAGATAGATAGATAGATAGATAGATAGATAGATAGATATGAGATAGATAGATAGATAGATAGATAGATAGATAGATAGATAGATAGATAGATAGATAGATAGATAGATAGATAGATAGATAGATGTGGGATGGATAGATAGATAGATATGAGATAGATAGATAGATAGACATGAGATAGATAGATAGATAGATAGATAGATAGATAGATAGATAGATAGATATGAGATAGATAGATAGATATATGAGATAGATAGATAGATAGATAGATAGATAGATAGATAGATAGATAGATAGATAGATATGAGGATAGATAGATAGATAGATAGATATGAGGATAGATAGATAGATAGATAGATAGATAGATAGATAGATAGATAGATAGATAGATAGATAGATATGGGATGGATAGATAGATAGATATGAGATTGATAGATAGATAGATAGATAGATAGATAGATAGATAGATAGATAGATAGATAGATAGATAGATAGATATGAGATAGATAGATAGATAGATATGAGATGGATAGATAGATAGATAGTTAGATAGATATGAGATAGATAGATAGATAGATAGATAGATATGGGATGGATAGATAGATATGAGATAGATAGATAGATAGATAGATAGATAGATAGATATTGTAGGAAGGCCACTGACCTGACAATACCTTACAATGACCTTACAAAAGAGAGCCCATGAGCCTTTGTTAGAAGTTTCTATAATGTTGTGAGCCCTGGCAAGGGTAAAAGGGGTTGCCTAGGACTGAACTATTGATGACTTACCCTAAGGATAGGTCATCAATAGTTGATTGGTAGGGGTCCATCACTTGGGACCAATCAGCTGTCTGACGAGGCAGTCACATGAGTGTAGCAGCCTCTTCTCGACTGTGATGTCACGTTCATTAGTCACATGGCCTGAGAGCAGCTTATTCCCATTCAAGTGAATGGCATTGAGCTTCTATATGACACACAGCTGCTTTGAAATGTACACTGTGCCTGGTATCGACTAAACAGGCTGTGGCACTTAGGCTGCCTGTCCACGGGCATTGCGGTATCCCGCGGCGGATCTCCACAGCGGGAGCTGCCGCCCGGGAACAGGACCCGGAGAATAGAACAGCATGCTGCGATTTGCTGGCTGCGAGCGGAGAATCGCAATGATTCTCTGCTCATGGACAGGGGGAAGCGCTCTCCATAGCAACGCTTTGGAGAGCTTTCACTGCGTTCACCGTGGCCGGATTATCGCCGTGGGGAACGCAATGAAAACCCGCCCGTGGACAGACAGCCTTACTGTACTGCTGCTCTCATTTTTGTCAGCTGTTTGGCGGGAGTCCAGAGCAGCAGCCCCCCCACTGCTTAACTATTGACTAAGTATAGGTCATCAATAGTTTAAGGAGGTATTCCCTATTTCAGTGTGTTCAAAATCACAAAACATTGCACTCACGCACAAGATGTTTATTTCCAAAATGCTCCGTTCTCCAGATATTGATTCCTTTGTCCTCTGGTTGTTTACTGCCTGTTTCCATGGAAACAGGCGCTCTGTTCTATGGAAAGAAAAAGCAGAGGGGGCCATCGTTGTGCACTTCTGTCATCTAAATCTGATGGTCAGGATCTCGCATGCCCACTGGCTGTCAGCCCGGCCACCAACTACTGATGTGCTCTGCCATTTCCTTCCATAGAAGACGTGGTCTGTTTCCCTGGCAACGAGCAGTAAACAACCAGAGGAATCAATAGGTGGCATATCTGGAGAAAGGAGCATTTTGGAAATAAACATCTTGGGTGAGTGCGTTGTTTTGTGATTTCGAACACAGTGAAAAAGGATGGCTGAGATGGGAATACTCCATTTAAGTCTCAGAAAACCCCTTTAACTGCAAAGAATGAAGTTTTCTCAGTTGCAGAGAGGATGTGGTTCAGTGTTTCACCTGAGCGCCAACTGGTGATCACATATTGGTGATGCTTGCTCAATGGTACATGAAAATACAAGAACTATCTCCCTTCCTTCATGTACTATGATGATAACGTGTGCATTAGGCACTCAAAGTACTAAATAAGGACACTTACTAAGTTACAGATCTGTCAGCAGCAGCTTGTTGATGGTTTCCAGATAGAAATAGAATTTTCTTTCATTGTACAGATTACCGTATTTTTCGTACTATAAGACGCACCCCAGGGTTAGACAACAGTAAGCAGGAAAAATATTTCATACTAATTTAAATGTCTCTAGGGGTCCAAACAAAGTGGAGGGGCTACTGGCATTTACTTTGGTGTTCTAGTATAGAAAAGGGGGTGAACAGACGGCTCCTATCAAACCTAGTGTGTCTATTCAAACAATGGCACAAGCACATAAGTTCACATTATACACATACACAGCTCTGCTGCACGTACATTGTAGATACGCACAACACACACAGCTCTGCAACATACACAACTCAACTACATACACACATCTTTGCAGCATTCACATACACACATACTATGTGCATGCACACACACAGCTCTCCTACATACAAGCAAACACACAGCTTTCCTACAGACATGCACACACACAGCTCTCCTACATACATGCACACACACACAGCTCTGCTGCATGCACACACACACACAGCCAGCTACACACACACAGCTCTGCTGCATACATGCACACACACACACACAGCTCTGCTGCATGCGCGCACACACACAGCTCTCCTACGTCCACACACACATACAGCTCTCCTACATACATGCGCACACACACACAACTCTGCTGCATGCACACACACGGCTCTCCTACATCCACACACACGTACAGCTCTCCTGCATACATGTACACTCACACAGCTCTGCTGCATGCACACACACAGCTAATACAACTCTGCTATATGCACACACACCTGCAGCTAGCATGTTAAACACTGATTTTATTACCACCAAATCCTCATATACAAGTGTAATAACACATGACCCCCTTTAGCTGCTTCCTGGTCACATAGTTGTGACATCATCTACGGTCCTGCTGCTACTGCAAGACATTTGCTCTTTGCTAATGTCTGTCTGTATGTACAGAGGAGAACCTGCACCCCAGGGGAGTGATCTCCAGCGTTACTTGCTGGAGGTCATTGGGCAGGGAGACGGAGGACTGTGTAGCCACAATATGTATGGCTGCAGAGTTCTGATGATCGTTCAGCGCACTGCCAGATCATTAAGTCAGGGGTCAGGGGTCTCTGGATCTACCAGACGCCCCTGCCACTGGACAATAAGGTGCAGACACTTTACAGCAGGATTTTATCTTGCTGAAAACTGCGTCTTATAGTCAGACAAATAAGGTATATAGGATCTGAAAAGATCTAATGAGGAATGATGAATTCTCAGGCTGAGGATGTGCAGCATGCTTTATGTATAGTAGATTTTCAGCTTTATTTATTTGTATCACTTTACACATGCAGTAAGTAAGAAGCGCAGAGCTGACATGGCACAGGTCACACAGCTACCATCATTTCTTCTTCTTTATCGAGGTCGTCATCTTGCTGGAGGCTTCAGAAGTGGACGTTGTGGTTGTGGATGTAGATGCTGGCTGTTAAACAGAGATATTCACAGGTTACGTAATAGTAGCATATTACTTCTCGTACAATGTACAGCCTCTTCAATACAAGTTGCCAATTAGCAACATAGAAAATTCATAGATTGCTCCATTCACCAATAAAACAAAACTTATTTTATTATTTTAAGTTTATCTTTTTTGTGCCAATTAACCAAATGTTATTTATTAAAATCACTAGGTGGTGGCCAAACTCTGTATCTAATATATTTGTATGTGTATATATATATATATATATATATATATATATATATATATAAACACACACACACACACACGTTATAGCCTGATCTGTACAGTGTGTATTATCAAAACAGCTCTGCCCTCTTGTGTCTACATTATGTAACTACATGCTATGCCTCACTCATTTGTCATCACCATAGCAGCGAGAAAAAAAATTCATGCCTCATATCATCTATATCAACACGAGAGGTGCAAAATGACATTTTCACAAAATGGCAAAATCTTAAGTCCTGAGAAACCCTGGTACATCCTCGAATTTATAATAACAAAGAGGATTAAAGAGAGCGAGAAGACAAAGGGACCCCCATGTTGGTTTGCCCTGGGGATTTTGTGTATTTGAAATAGCTGACACCTTTACATAATAAGTACAGTAATATTCCTAATTCTACTGAATGATGTTCCTGAGCGTGGATATTTATATAAAACCCCAATTCCAAAAAAAAGTTGGGTGTTGTGTAAAATGTAAGGAAATGTACAGAAGTAAAGAATGCAATGATTTGGAAATCTCATCTAACCATATTGTGTTCACCACAGAACATAGAAGACATATCAGGAGGTGAGAGGGAGATATTTTTCCATTGCATTTAATAAATAAACTCATAGAAATTGCTGGCAGCAACACATCTCACAAAAGATGGGCAGGGCCGTGTGAACGATTCTGTAGCATCAGTCTATTACAACAGTCTGTAAACATCTGGGAAGGGAGGAGACTAGAGATGAGCGAACGTACTCGTTACGAGTACTTACGCACCCGAGTACCGCCATTTTCGAGTACTGCAGTACTCGCGAGTAAAGATTCGGGGGGCGCCGTGGCGGCACGGGGGGTAGCAGTGGGGAGTGGGGGGGAGAAGGAGAGAGAGAGGGCTCCCCCCTGTTCCCCGCTGCTACCCCCCGCACCGCCGCGCCTCTCCCCGCCCCCCGAATCTTTTCACCCGAGTACTGAAGTACTCGAAAATGGCGGTACTCGGGTGCGTAAGTACTCATAACGAGTACGTTCGCTCATCTCTAGAGGAGACCAATTGCTGGAGTTTTGGGAGAGGACTGTTGTCCCATTCCGGTCTGATGTAGGATTCTCACTGCTCAACAGTCCGGGGTCATCTTTGCTGGATTTTTTATTTCGTCATGCGCCAAATGTTTTCTATTAGGGCTCTTACCCACCGGCGATAGATATTTCTGCGATGCGAGAGTGAGTGAAAACGCATGATAATGAAACCAACGATTTTTAATGGTTTTATTCTCATTTGCAATGTGTTCCCTCAAGCCTCGCAGCGATAAGAAAATGTACGATATCGCCCATTGTTTTCAATATGCAGATCTTCCACTCTTCAAAGCCGCCGGTGGGCCTTAGTAGAAAATTGACCCTCCAGCTGGTTTGCATGAGTACCACTAACTTTTTCAGCCTTCTGTTACCCCAGTCCTAACGTCTGTGAGATGTGTTTCTGCCATCAATTTCTGAATGAGTTCTATTTTTTTAATGAAATGCAAAATGGTCTCTTTCTGATATGAGTTCTGTGTTATACTGTGAATAAAATGGTTTTTTTGCTATTGAGATTTCCAAATTATTGCTTTTTTTCTTTACATTTATTTACATTTTACACAGCGCCCCAACTTTTTTGGAATTGGGGCTGTATGTAGATTCCAGTCACCATCCTGGGATGGGCTTTCTACTAGTATAGATATCAGTACTGTATGTTGCTTTCAGTCCATGGTTCTTGAGCCCAAAGCTAGTTGATAGTATTATAATTCTACATAATTAAAGGGTTATTCCTGGACTTGAATTCCAGTAGACAATCTAAGCAATGTTGCCGTAATGGAACTTACTTTACCTAATGTGTTTTCTTTAGCTCCTCTAGTGCCTTATGTCTTTTCTGCGAGTCCATTATGTAACTTGGCAGCCACAAACTTTCAGCACTTCATATCCTCATGTCATGTCACCTGTACACCTTGTCCATCTGTTCTGACTATCTGTACTGCCATCCAGAGCTTGTCTTGTCTACAGATGTGGCCCCACTAATTTACACATTAGGGCACTGGATGGACCCCACATTTTGCCCAGCCAGTAGATGCTGATGTCCTTTGACTTACCAATATAACCATTAATATATATTTAGTGTAAATGTAACTCAGGAACATACTACTACTGATACTCACAGATGACCGCTTGTTGAAGAGCACCTCCCGCACCTTAAATGTAGATTAAACAATAATTACAGTACATTCATCATATCAGAGCTACATGTGGGAGCTGCACTTACTACAAATACTGTACATTTGGAGGTTAGCAGCTATCATTCTTGCCAACCAGGGGAGTAGCTATAGGGGATGCAGAGGTAGCAGTCACTACAGGGCCCTGGAGCCTTAGGGGGCCCAAAGGCTGCTCTACCATACAAAAAATATTTAAAAAATGGCACATGGATGGTTGAGGGTCCAAGTTCCGCATTGAGCCCTCTATATTTAGCCTCTGCCTAATCTTATAAGATTCTAGTAATGTCCCTGGCTGCTAATGTTGCATTGATGGGCCAACCTGCTGAACTTCTCTACACGAGCCTTTCGCTACGCCTCTGTTGACAACCATTTGTATCCACATACAAGGTAACAAAGAGAGTTCTGAGGTGATTTAAGCCCACCTGTATTAAAAGGTATTACATTTTTAGATAACAAATATATACTGGTTATACATCGGGCCGGGGGAAATTATATTCAAAATAGTACAAGACAGGTAGAAGATTTGTTGGGGCCACCAGAGGAAAGAATTCCCAAAGCTTCCCTACCACTATATAGAACTGCTTCATATCCAAATTTAACTGCATTTTAAGCACGTAAGGAATCCCCCTTTTTTCATTTTTGGTTACCCCCCCCCCCCCCCCCTCCCACACACACTTTTTTTTATTTTTCTATGTACATATGTGTCAGAGGGCTTGTTTTATGTGGGATGAGTTGTATTTTTCAGTGGTACCATTTAATGTACAACTGGAAAATTAAAAAAAAAAGTGGAGTGAAATGGAAAAAAAAAACACAATTCCACCATCTTCTGGAATTCTTGTTTCTACAGTGTGCACACTATAGCAAAAATGACATAACTTTACTCTATGGGTCAGTACGATTACTATGATACCAAATTTATGTTGTTTGTTTGTTTTGCTGTAGTTCTTCTTAGAGATGGGAGTGACCAAAAAGGTGTAATTCTGGAGTTGTTCATTTTTTTTATTGACATTCCTTATTTTTACTTTTTTTTTCCAGTTTCAATTATAACTAAACGGTACCCTAAGATCGTATCATAAGGGGGCCGTTTGGGACCTCTGAACAATGATCAGGGCATTTAAATGCTTCTGTTAGTTGACAGCGGATTTTGAGGGTTAACAGCTGCGATTAGCCTCAAAGGTTCATAAGAAGATAACCCTTTTTTGTAGGTAGCTTTGGAGCTCCAACTCCACATGTTCACCAGGGGTTCCTTCAGTGCTCCTCCAATGGTGGCAGTGCACTGCTTATGAAGTTCAGCTAAGTATAGTATATACAGTACAGCAGGTATCCCAAGTCATGGGTGTAAATTTAGGGGACCGTCAAGACATATGCCTCGGAGGTGTGTACCAGGAGGTAGCTATAAGTCCTGCGAGCTAGGCTCTGGTAACAATTGTCTACAGACCTGAGGTTATTCTCTTCCAACATCAACAAGGCTCTTGCATGCTCTCCTTGAGTTTTGTTGGCTTCCCCTTGGTAGATCAATTTCCTCCCACCCTTCATAGACCTGTGGGGGGGATTTCTATTATATTGCCCCATATTTTGGGTCTGTGCAGATGTCTGGGAAAAAACTGTAAATTACAATGGGGTGTGGACTGGGAATTTCTCTGTATGGAAAAGTGGAAGGTGTTGACTTCATAATGTGTAGTAATGAATATGTCATAGATCCAGGACCCTGGTTTGGCAAGCACCTTAGAGGGAAGACTTTTTCAATAAGCCTAAAGATAGTCCAGAGAATATGAACTTTCAGGAGAAATGGATCCCTCAGATTTAAAAGGGGGTTTTTCAGGTAACACCGTCTGTCAGTGCTGGGATACATCGGGGTTGGAGCGGAAGCCGTTGCTGTGTAGTGGTCAGTGCTCGTAATTTCAGGCGCAGCTGTCAATGAGATCAATGGGAGCTGCAACTGCAATTACAAGTGCTGGCCACTACACAGGGGTTGGAGTGCTGTCTGCAAAACTCTCGCAATATAATCACGGAGAGCCCAACTGGTTGCCATGGCAACAGGACGCCAGATACCGGCGTCCTGTATTGCCTATGCCTATGATCACTGTAACAAGCGATAATGCATTGCAGGAGAGAAAGCCTTATCATAACGATCATCGGTGGTATGATATAAGTCCCCCACAGAGGCACAAATGGTGTAAAAAAAAGATAAAAATAGTATACAAAAAAAATATTTAAAAAAAAACATTTTTTGTGTGCTTTTTCTCATATTAGCATAAAAAAATTAAAATCCCACATATTTAGTATTGTCGTGTCTGTAACGATGCGTACAATAAGTTGCATGTGCTTTTTATCCTGCGCGGCAAAAAGCGTAAACAAAAACGCTAAAAAACTTTTAGCATTTTGCCTCCCAAAAAATGCAATAAAAGTGATAAAAAAAAGCCGTATGTACCCCAAAATGGTATCAATAAAAACTACAGCTCGTCTCACAAAAAATAAGCCCTCACTGAGCTCCGTCCATGTAAAAATAAAAAAAGCTATAGGTTAATAGGTTAATGTCTGGGTTAAGTCTGAAAATGTATCTTATTGTATGTCATATAACTGTGTTTCATAAATGTGATTGCAAGGTGGAATGCTAGGGGAATCCGTTAGTAAGTCAGTCTTGAGAGAGAGAGGAGTGTGGGTTCTTGAGGTTTGCAAGGGAGCCACACAGACACTGTCTGGTCTGTGTGGTCCAGAGTAGAAGAAGCTGAAAGATATCCATCAGCTTACCCTGGGCCTACGCTACGCAGGATGTGTCAGTGCCAGTACCGCTATCCGCGCTGAGAGAAAAGAAGAAGGATACCAGAGGAGTGTGTGATGACCAATAGAGAGTAAGAGAAAGAAAGACAGTTTTGCCGGGAGCAGGAACTCACAGATAACTGGGACTGTGGATTGTCTGGATTACCCTGAGAAATCCTCTCTGTCACACCACCTTCTGAATGTTCTTTTCTGGACTGTTACTGTTTTTGTTGGAACTTTTTTGAACTTACCGACTGTTCCCAGTTTGCTCAGAAAGTTATGCCTGTGTGTGGACTACTTTATTTCTGTCTCGAGGTTCACCACAGAGGGAGGAACGGTATCGTCATGAGTGACAAAGAACTGTAAGGTAACATCTGGTTACTCTTTCCCTGTGACCTCCCCCAGCAGTAACTTGGACAGGTCTCGAGCTACCCCCAAGGGAGGACATGGCAGAGCCCCTGTGACAGAAATCCTTATCTACCCTGCTGTTCCCTCGGCTGTGGGACCGCTCCTTGGATGCTGCAATTATATCAACATTTGGATGGGAGCAGCTTTAGTAACACCTGCACTGGTTTAATAAAGCCTATTTAGAGCACCCATGCTGGTGCTTATTCTGTATATCATGCTTACTTTTCTTTCCGTGATGCAAGTTAGTAGAATAAAGAAACCCTGAAACAAAAACAATACAAAATGTTAAAGTATAATAGTTGTTAACTGTATAAAATGATATATAAAGGATGTTTAATGTGATATATCTGCAATACCAGACACAACTCATTGACTACAGGGGTGATGTTTCTGTGGAAAAAAATCTGGAAATTTCCATACAACCCTATTTTGCCTTTGGTTTCTTCTGTGTTATGTTATAATTCAGCCTGCTTGTTGCTATATCAGTATAGATCCCTTAACATTATATACATTATACATTGAATGGCCACTTCATTAGAAACGTCCATCTAGTAGTGCACTGGATCTCCTTTGGTCTTCAGAACCATAGAAATTCCTTGTGGTGTGCTTCCTCGGGTACGGTAGACCCAGGATGTGCCAAGACAACATTGCTCACACCATTACTCTATCTCCACCAGCCTGAACTGTTGACACCTGACATGAAGGGGTCATTGGTTCATGCTGTTTGTGCCAAATTCTGACCCTCCCATCAGCCTGGTGCAACAGAAATCTGGATTCACCTGAGGAGGTGATGGTTTTCCACTGCTCTGTGATACAATATTGGCGTTCTTTCACCCATTGGAGTCTCACCATTCTGTTCCTCTTAGAGAGCAATGACGTTGGAACTGGTCATCAGCTGTTATAGTCCATCCATGCTTAGCAACGGTGAGTTGTGCATTCAGAAATACTACTTGGAGTACCAGGCTTCAGTTTTCTTGAGACATGGTTACATGAGAAAACCCCACAAGGTTGGCAGTAAAATCCTTACCCTGGCTAGTCTCGCTCCGATGACCAGGCTTCTTTGGAAGTTATTCAGATCGCTGGATATCACCCATCTAAAGTGAATTCACACCAAAATTGATCAACAGAAAACTTGTCACGTAGTTTTATGCTGCACTCCGGGGTCATGTTGCAAATTTCCATACAGGAAAGCTCCAGTTATGAAAAGGCTGGTGCCTCCAATAAAGTGGCCATTCAGTGTATTTCCCCATGTAAAATGGACCTTATTTCTCTTACCTGGAAAGCATTCATTGTAGCAAATCCATATGTGAATATCTGTTTGGTCAAGTCATCAAGCTCTGTCAATAGAGCAAATCCAAAGGACCAAGTCAATCCAAAAACAGGGGTTAGAACCAGAATGGCCTTCAAGATATTCTTAGCTGTATCCCTGTCTTCTGGATGGTTCTTATCTGAAACAGAAGGGCGGGATAACTTGGCAATAACAACCAGAAGTGTAAGAAAGTTGAAGACGATGATACATCCAGCTGGTACGGCAAAGGCATAGATGGCACCACTTTCTGGATTCAACCAACACAGTTTTTCATGGCTATATCTATGTTTGGGATTGAAATACAAAAACGTGCCAACTACTATGGTGGCTGGGATCAAATATCCAGCAAGAAATGACAAGGAAACATAAACTTTCTTTCTAAGATGATGAAAGACGAAAAGTAACTGATGCAAGAGCATCGCACTCTGGGCAAAAGTCCAGAAGAATAGGGCTAGGTAGAAGAAATGGTTTAATAGGGTCATTGAGAGGCAGATAATCTTGTTGGTGATGACGGATGAAAAGGAAGAGGACAAGAAGCAGATGTCCGCACATAGTAGAGATACTGCAATGTTGACCAAGGAGATGTGTCGAAAATATGAGATGTTTGTCCTCACTACGGCCTTCCATACATACCACTCAATGAAGACACAGATACAGAGAGAAAATATGGAGACACCGAGTCCGGCAAAGGTTATTTCCTCGATGAGTGCCAAAGGTTTCACATTTATAGACATAAGTACGGCGAACGAGGTCAAGTGGCTGCAATTACAGTAGATTATATCATCATCCACTCTTGACGTGCAACCAACATCTGACCAAGCTCCGCCAGAACCTGGTAGAGAGAAGTCCCAGAAAACACAGTGTTGAGAATAGCTCTCATCTGACACGTGCATCTTGAAAGACATTAAGATATTAGAAGAAACAGAGGTTGAATCCGAGAGTTGTATAGAGGTAGACTGGACAAAGCTATTTAATTGCGAGTCATTACTTTTCTCAGTTGTATTTGGTAGGAGGTTACCGATGGTGTAGAAGACTATACTGGTGATCTTGACATTGTTGTTTTGTAGTAGTGAAGATATGGTGTACTGATCAATGGACATGCTCAGGCCAAGTTCATTAAAGGTCTTCTTATAATCTTCTCCAGCTTGTCCCATTTCATAAGCATTGCCTTTTAATTGAATATGTTCTAGATTGATTTCAAAGGAGCCACTTTCTGCAAGAAGAAGCTGGCTAAACTGCTCTACTGACTGAAGTACTGTAGAAGCTGGTGGACTTTCGGGGGCTCTCCACATAGGTGCATTGCTGTGGTCTGTGAGGTTGCTGGCCACACTAAGGAAACTCTAGAAGCAAAAGGAGATAAGTATTAAAGAATATAGCACATGTAACATGTACAATGTTATAGAACATATCTCCTGTTGGACCTCTATGTGAACTACCTAAAATCACAGAGGTGAGAGAAACAATGTACAGAAATGGTATAGCATCTAGCTAATGCTGTGCTGATACATCATGGAATTGATGTGAAAATGAAAGCAAAAATTTCACCATCAGGGAAGTCACTGCGATACCCAGAGGAGACCTCCAGAGTGTGACAGGCCATGAGGTGAAGGCGCAGAGAAGGAAAAATGCGTTTTTGCAGCCAGAGTGGCCTTTTAAAATGTCCATGGAAATGTAAAGAACAAATATACTTGGAAAACTTACGGTAACAACTTCAGAATCAAACGTGTTGTTGTGATCGGTTGATATTCTGGAGATTGTTCCGAGTATAGTGACCGCCACTGAGACATCCGCTGTGTTATCAATGAACGACTCACTGCTGTTGGACATCTGTTGGATTATTTCTGGTACTTTTAGTTGAGAGCTTCCTAGACCTTCCTCCAATGTCTGCAAAGACAGCATCAAGCACAAGTCAATCTACACAATCTAATGAAAGCGTTTATAGAAATCTAACAGGGTATCACTGACGCCCCCGGGGTGCATACAATACATTGTGAATGAGGGGAAAGAAAAGTTAGATATTCATGTAGCAAACATTTTCCAGCAGTGTCCTTCTAGGTTACTTGGCATGCCACATAACAGTCACTAAACGTTTTTGGTCAGTCTTTTTTGCCCTGTTGGTTCATGATGTTCACAGTTGCACAGAGCATTTCAGAGTTGCATTGGTCTTGGGCCAGACTTATACAACAGTGAGTGAGGAGACTTATAAGGCCATGCAAGCTCCTCAGGGAAATTTATGCAAGTAAGGAAGATGGAACAATACCTCTGTAGCGCCACCTATTTGCATATATTTAAAAAAAATTATTGCTGCTGGGAATCCCGGTAATCTGTGGCGGAAGTGTTGAAATAATTGTTGACTTTCCCTGCAGTGCCTCTACAGGCGAAATGAAGTATTACAAAGTGCCCAATGAAAAGAATATGTTATCCATGTAATGTATGAACTTATTTGGTCCTTCAAAATAAGAGATGCGCTTTGTAGCTGCTCTCCACTCCTGCTATGACCCCTCTATTATAATTCCCTTATAGGGTATTTAGAAATTAGTTTTCCAGACCAGATGCATGCAATTGTTTTTTTGTTTTTTTTTTTACAAAAGTTAGTACCAATCACCAATGCAGCAGGGTCCATTCACAAGTTGTAGTATGTAAGGTGATAATTGTAGTGGTACCTGAACACTACTGAGAGCCGTCTGTAGGATCTGGTTTATACAGTTGTCCTGTGCCATCAGCCAGACCCCATCATCTGAACAGTCACGGGTCAGAAATCCAGACTTCCCAGAAGGGCAGGTTGCAGTGAATGACATGCCAGCTTTCGTAATATTCCAAGTCACACCGTAGTTCATGTCAACGCCACAATATAGGTCTTCCACTGTGAAAAAAATCATTATAAGGGCGAGCACCCACTGGCGTTTTTTTACCTGCGTTTTGCGTTTTTCCTGCACAGGCATAGAGATAACATGTGTTCCTGTCCACTGGCGTTTTTTTTGCGTTGCGTTTGCGTTTTTAACATAGGAACTGTCAGTAGCATATGTGTCCTTATTTTTCTCCTAATGCACCCATGAAAGTCAATGGAAATTAATGGAAAAGCCGTGAAAACGCCGCGAAAAACGCCGCGAAAAATGCGCGGAAAAATCGCGGGAAACGCGGCGAAAACGCTGCGTTTTTTTCCCGCGGAAAACGCAAACGCCAGTGGGTGCTCTCAGTCAGTAAAAATGTCACAGCAAATTTACTTTATAGGATTCTACAAGAAGAGAGATGATGTTTCTGGGCCCATTCATGCAAAATTATCAGTCTCTAACTCCCATCTATAATGCACCACCTATAGTTGGAGGCCACTATAGCAGACAGCACGCCCACTGCCTCAGGGTCGCACTGGACTCTGACCTCTCCTTTACCCCCACATCCAATCTCTGGCCTGAACATACCAACTGCACCTCAGGAACATTGTAAAAAGCTGGCTATTCCTGACCACGGACACACTAAAGACACTCGTTGTCGCCCTCATCCATTCCAGACTTGATTACTGTAACTCACTGCTAATTGGCCTTCCCCGCACCAGACCCTCCCCACTCCAATCCATACTAAATGCGGCAACTAGACTCGTTCTCCTGTCCAGCCTTTCCCAGATGCCTCTGCACTATGCCAGTCACTGCATTGTATTACAGAACTCAATTTAAACTCCTCACCCACAAAGCTCTCCTTGGCACCGTGCCACTGTACATCACCTCTCTCCTGTCCATACATCACCCATCCTGTGCGCTCCGCTCTGCCAACACAGTCAGGCTAGACGTCCCCCTAATACAAACTTCACATGCTCACCTCCAAGACTTCACCAGAGCAGCACCAATCCTCTGGAACGCTTTACCCCAAAGCAATCCTTATTACACGGAATTTCAGACGTGCCCTAAAGATTCACCTCTTTAAAGAAGCAGACCAGCTCTCCTGACTTAGTACCCCGCCTTCAAATTATGTCTATCACATACATTCCCTGCCTCCATCCCTCCTGTACCACCCCACCCGGTCCTGATTAAGCTCCCCATGCTTTGAAAGTGCTGCAGAATAAGTTGGAGCTATACAAATAAAGATTATTATTATAAGATTATTAATTACACCTTGTTAGAGATGAGCGAACACCAAAATGTTCGGGTGT
The DNA here is from genome assembly GCA_035609135.1 of Eleutherodactylus coqui. NCBI lineage: Eukaryota > Metazoa > Chordata > Amphibia > Anura > Eleutherodactylidae > Eleutherodactylus > Eleutherodactylus coqui. Next base: position 55,320,440 of record CM069405.1, read on the forward strand.
TCGTTATTCGGAACGAACTTCCCGCGATGTTCGAGGGTTCGTTTCGAACAACGAACCCCATTGAAGTCAATGGGCGACCAGAGCATTTTTGTATTTCGCCGATGCTCGCTAAGGTTTTCATGTGTGAAAATCTGGGCAATTCAAGAAAGTGATGGGAATGACACAGAAACGGATAGGGCAGGCGAGGGGCTACATGTTGGGCTGCATCTCAAGTTCACAGGTCCCACTATTAAGCCACAATAGCGGCAAGAGTGGGCCCCCCCCCCCTCCCAAAAACTTTTACTTCTGAAAAGCCCTCATTAGCATGGCATACCTTTGCTAAGCACCACACTAGCTACAACAAAGCACAATCACTGCCTGGATGACACTCCGCTGCCACTTCTCCTGGGTTACATGCTGACCAACCGCCCCCCCTCCCCCCCACAGCGCACACCAAAGTGTCCCTGCGCAGCCTTCAGCTGCCCTCATGCCACGCCACACTCATGTCTATTTAGAAGTGCGTCTGCCATGAGGAGGAACCGCAGGCACACACTGCAGAGGGTTGGCATGGCTAGGCAGCGGCCCTCTTTAAAAGGGGCGGGGCGATAGCCCACAATGCTGTACAGAAGCAATGAGAAATAGAATCCTGTGCCACCGCCATCAGGAGCTGCACACGTAGGCATAGCAATGTGGAACCTATGTGCCACACACTATTCATTCTGTCAAGGTGTCTGCATGCCCCAGTTAGACCGGGCTTTTTAATTCATAGACACAGGCAGGTACAACTCCCTATTGTGAAGTCCCTGTCGACCCACAGCATGGGTGGGTGCCAGGAAGCCACCGGCGGTACATAGAAATATCCCATTGCATTGCCCAACACAGCTGAGGTAGTAATGTCGTGCGTAATACAGGTGGGCTTCGGCCCACACTGCATGCCCCAGTCTGACCAGGGTTCTTTACAAGTGGACACATGTAGGTTACACTCCGTGTGCACCTACAGCATGGGTGGCTCCCTGGAACCCACCGGCGGTACATAAAAATATCCCATTGCATTGCCCAACACAGCTGAGGTAGTAATGTCGTGCTTAATGCAGGTGGGCTTCGGCCCACACTGCATGCCCCAGTCAGACTGGGGTTCTTTACAAGTGGACACATGTAGGTTAAACTCCCTGTGGACCCACTGCCTGGGTGGGTGCCAGGAAGCCACCGGCGGTACATAGAAATATCCCATTGCATTGCCCAACACAGCTGAGGTAGTAATGTCGTGCGTAATACAGGTGGGCTTCGGCCCACACTGCATGCCCCAGTCAGACTGGGGTTCTTTAGAAGTGTACAGATGTATTAAAAACTCCGTGTGCACCTACAGCATGGGTGGCTCCCTGGAACCCACCGGCGGTACATAAAAATATCCCATTGCATTGCCCAACACAGCTGAGGTAACGTCAGCTGTAATGCAGGTGGGCTAAAAATTAATTTGATTACACTGTAGGCGAGGGCCCACAAAAATTGCTGTATCAACAGTACTAATGTACATCCCAAAAATTGGCCATGGCCAGCCAAGAGGGCAGGTGAAACCCATTAATCGCTTTGGTTAATGTGGCTTAAGTGGTAACTAGGCCTGGAGGCAGCCCAGTGTAACGAAAAATTGGTTCAAGTTAAAGTTCCAACGCTTTTAAGCGCATTGAAACTTATAAAAATTGTTCAGAAAAATTATTTGAGTGAGCCTTGTGGCCCTAAGAAAAATTGCCCGTTCAGCGTGATTACGTGAGGTTTCAGGAGGAGGAGCAGGAGGAGGAGGAGGAATATTAGACACAGATTGATGAAGCAGAAATGTCCCCGTTTTGGATGGTGAGAGAGAACTATGCTTCCATCCGCGGGTGCAGCCTACGTATTGCTTAGGTATCGCTGCTGTCCGCTGGTGGAGAACAGAAGTCTGGCGAAATCCAGCCTTTGTTCATCTTGATGAGTGTTAGCCTGTCGGCACTGTCGGTTGACAAGCGGCTACGCTTATCTGTGATGATTCCCCCAGCCGCACTAAACACCCTCTCCGACAAGACGCTAGCCGCAGGACAAGCAAGCACCTCCAGGGCATACAGCGCTAGTTCAGGCCACGTGTGCAGCTTCGACACCCAGTAGTTGTAGGGGGCAGAGGCGTCACCAAGGATGGTCGTGCGATCCGCTACGTACTCCCTCACCATCCTTTTACAGTGCTCCCGCCGACTCAGCCGTGACTGGGGAGCGGTGACACAGTCTTGGTGGGGAGCCATAAAGCTGGCCAGGCCCTTAAAGACTGTTGCACTGCCTGGGATGTACAAGCTGCTCGATCTACGCACATCCCCTGCTACCTTGCCCTCGGTACTGCGCCTTCTGCCACTAGCGCTGTCGGCTGGGAATTTTACCATCAGCTTGTCCGCAAGGGTCCTGTGGTATAGCAACACTCTCGAACCCCTTTCCTCTTCGGGAATCAGAGTGGGCAGGTTCTCCTTATACCGTGGATCGAGCAGTGTGTACACCCAGTAATCCGTCGTGGCCAGAATGCGTGCAACGCGAGGGTCACGAGAAAGGCATCCTAACATGAAGTCAGCCATGTGTGCCAGGGTACCTGTACGCAACACATGGCTGTCTTCACTAGGAAGATCACTTTCAGGATCCTCCTCCTCCTCCTCCTCAGGCCATACACGCTGAAAGGATGACAGGCAATCAGCCAGTGTACCGTCAGCAGCGGCCCAAGCTGTCTCTTCCCCCTCCTCCTCATCCTCCTCATGCTCCTCCTCCTCCTCCTGTACGCGCTGAGAAATAGACAGGAGGGTGCCCTGACTATCCAGCGGCATACTGTCTTCCCCCGCCCCCGTTTCCGAGCGCAAAGCAGCTGCCTTTATGGTTTGCAGGGAATTTCTCAAGATGCATAGCAGAGGAATGGTGACGCTAATGATTGTAGCATCGCCGCTCACCACCTGGGTAGACTCCTCAAAATTACCAAGGACATGGCAGATGTCTGCCAACCAGGCCCACTCTTCTGAAAGGAATTGAGGAGGCTGACTCCCACTGCGCCGCCCATGTTGGAGTTGGTATTCGACTATAGCTCTACGTTGTTCATAGAGCCTGGCCAACATGTGGAGCATAGAGTTCCACCGTGTGGGCACGTCGCACAGCAGTCGGTGCACTGGCAGCTTAAAGTGATGTTGCAGGGTGCGCAGGGTGGCAGCGTCCGTGTGGGACTTGCGAAAATGTGCGCAGAGCCGGCGCGCCTTTACGAGCAGGTCTGACAAGCGTGGGTAGCTTTTCAGAAAGCGCTGAACCACCAAATTAAAGACGTGGGCCATGCATGGCACGTGGGTGAGGCTGCCGAGCTGCAGAGCCGCCACCAGGTTACGGCCGTTGTCACACACGACCATGCCCGGTTGGAGGCTCAGCGGCGCAAGCCAGCGGTCGGTCTGCTGTGTCAGACCCTGCAGCAGTTCGTGGGCCGTGTGCCTCTTATCGCCTAAGCTGAGTAGTTTCAGCACGGCCTGCTGACGCTTGCCCACCGCTGTGCTGCCACACCGCGCGACACCGACTGCTGGCGACATGCTGCTGCTAACACATCTTGATTGCGAGACAGAGGAGGAGGAGGAGGAGGAGGAGGAGGGTGCTTTAGTGGAGGAAGCATACACCTCCGCAGATACCACCACCGAGCTGGGGCCCGCAATTCTGGGGGTGGGTAGGACATGAGCGGTCCCAGGCTCTGACTCTGTCCCAGCCTCCACTAAATTCACCCAATGTGCCGTCAGGGAGATGTAGTGGCCCTGCCCGCCTGTGCTTGTCCACGTGTCCGTAGTTAAGTGGACCGTGGCAGTAACCACGTTGGTGAGGCCGCGTACAATGTTGCGGGAGACGTGGTCGTGCAGGGCTGGGACGGCACATCGGGAAAAGTAGTGGCGACTGGGAACTGAGTAGCGCGGGGCCGCCGCCTCCATGATACTTTTGAAGGACTCCGTTTCCACAACCCTATACGGCAGCATCTCAAGGCTGATGAATTTTGCTATGCGGACGGTTAACGTTTGAGCGTGCGGGTGCGTGGCGGCGTACTTGCGCTTGCGCTCCAACAGTTGCGCAAGCGACGGCTGGACGGTGCGCTGAACTACACTGCTGGATGGTGCCGAGGACAGCGGAGGTGAGGGTGTGGGTGCAGGCCAGGAGACGGTAGTGCCTGTGTCCTGATAGGGGGGTTGCATCTCAGTGGCAGGTTGGGGCACAGGGGGAGAGGCAGGGGTGCAAACCGGAGGCGCTGAACGGCCTTCGTCCCACCTTGCGGGGTGCTTGGCCATCATATGTCTGCGCATGGTGGTGGTGGTGAGGCTGTTGGTGTTGGCTCCCCGGCTGAGCTTTGCGCGACAAAGGTTGCACACCACTGTTCGTCGGTCGTCAGGCGTCTCTGTGAAAAACTGCCAGACCTTAGAGCACCTCGGCCTCTGCAGGGTGGCATGGTGCGAGGGGGCGCTTTGGGAAACACTTGGTGGATTATTCGGTCTGGCCCTGCCTCTACCCCTGGTCACCGCACTGCCTCTTGCAACCTGCCCTGCTGATGCCCTTGACTCCCCCTCTGAAGACCTGTCCTCCTGAGTAAGCGTTGCACACCAGGTGGGGTCAGTCACCTCATCGTCCTGCTGCTCTTCCTCCGAATCCTCTGTGCGCTGCTCCCTCGGACTTACTGCCCTTACTACTACCTCACTGCAAGACAACTGTGTCTGATCGTCATCGTCCTCCTCAGCCACAGAAAGTTGTTGAGACAGTTGGCGGAAGTCCCCAGCCTCTTCCCCCGGACCCCGGGAACTTTCGAATGGTTGGGCATCAGTGACGATAAACTCCTCTGGTGGGAGAGGAACCGCTGCTGCCCAATCTAAGCAGGGGCCCGAGAACAGTTCCTGGGAGTGTTCCCGCTCCTGAGCAGGTGTCATTGTAGTGGAGTGAGGAGGCTGGGAGGAAGGAGGAGCAGCAGACAGAGGATTCGGATTTGCAGCAGTGGACGGCGCAGAACTGCGGGTAGAGGATAGGTTGCTCGAAGCACTTTCTGCCATCCAGGACAGGACCTGCTCACACTGCTCATTTTCTAATAACCGTCTCCCGCGTGGACCCATTAATTGGGCGATGAATGTGGGGACACCAGAAACGTGCCTCTCTCCTAATCGCGCAGCAGTCGGCTGCGACACACCTGGATCAGGAGCTCGGCCTGTGCCCACACCCTGACTTGGCCCTCCGCGTCCTCGGCCGCGTCCACGTCCTCTAGGCCTACCCCTACCCCTCAGCATGCTGTATTACCAGTGATTTGATTTCACAGGCAGCTAATAAATTGGCGCAAGACTGCAGGCCAAATATAATTTTTTCCCTTTTTTGAAAATGAAAGGCCCCACTGCCTCTAGTGAATGTATAATCTAAGTTTAATAACTGTGCTGTTTTCCTGCTAATGTGTCACAGAACGTGAGGGTAGCAGAGTTATTAACTGTGGCAGAGCAGGTATTTTTTTTCCCAATTAAGGAAAGCAAATGGCGAAGCCAGGAGTAAAACGTAGCTGGGTGCGTCTGATTTTTACAGGTTGCACACGCAGCCGACACGTGTCCACCGCCCTTAGGACGGACAGAGGCAGGACAAATAGAATTATTTTCCGTTTTTTTGCACCAAAAGGCAGCACTGCGTATATTCTATGAACATGAGAAGTTTAATAACTGTGCTGTTTTCCTGCTAATGTGTCACAGAACGTGAGGGTAGCAGAGTTATTAACTGTGGCAGAGCAGGTATTTTTTTTCCCAATTAAGGAAAGCAAATGGCGAAGCCAGGAGTAAAACGTAGCTGGGTGCGTCTGATTTTTACAGGTTGCACACGCAGCCGACACGTGTCCACCGCCCTTAGGACGGACAGAGGCAGGACAAATAGAATTATTTTCCGTTTTTTTGCACCAAAAGGCAGCACTGCGTATATTCTATGAACATGAGAAGTTTAATAACTGTGCTGTTTTCCTGCTAATGTGTCACAGAACGTGAGGGTAGCAGAGTTATTAACTGTGGCAGAGCAGGTATTTTTTTTCCCAATTAAGGAAAGCAAATGGCGAAGCCAGGAGTAAAACGTAGCTGGGTGCGTCTGATTTTTACAGGTTGCACACGCAGCCGACACGTGTCCACCGCCCTTAGGACGGACAGAGGCTGGACAAATAGAATTATTTTCCGTTTTTTGCACCAAAAGGCAGCACTGCGTATATTCTATGAACATGAGAAGTTTAATAACTGTGCTGTTTTCCTGCTAATGTGTCACAGAACGTGAGGGTAGCAGAGTTATTAACTGTGGCAGAGCAGGTATTTTTTTTCCCAATTAAGGAAAGCAAATGGCGAAGCCAGGAGTAAAACGTAGCTGGGTGCGTCTGATTTTTACAGGTTGCACACGCAGCCGACACGTGTCCACCGCCCTTAGGACGGACAGAGGCAGGACAAATAGAATTATTTTCACTTGTTTTACAAGCAAAAGGCAGCACTGCGTATATTCAATGAATAATAACTGTGTTGTGGCCCTGCCTATACAATTCTTTCCCTGCAGTATCAATGGAGGGTGCAATGCTCTGCAGAGGCGATTTTGAGAAGCAAAAAAAAATGCAGCACAGCTAACAGCAGCCAGCACAGTACTGCACACGGTTAAATATGGCCCTAGAAAGGACCGTTGAGGTTCTTGAAGGCTACACTCACTCCTAACACTCTCCCTGCCTATGCAGCATTTCTGTCCCTAATGCCGGGTGCAACGCTCTGCAGAGCCGATTTTGAGAAAAAAAAAATTGCCACTGCTAACAGCAGCCAACACACAGCTATCAGTGGCCCTAATAAGGACCTTTGGGGGTCTTGAAGCCTACACTAACTACCAATTCTTTCCCTACAGCAGCTCCGGTACAAACAGCACTGTCCCTCATCTAACTCACACGGCATCTGAGGCGAGCCGCGGGAGGGGCCGACTTTTATGTTCGGGTGACACCTGATCTTCCCAGCCACTCACAGCAGGGGGGTGGTATAGGGCTTGAATGTCACAGGGGGAAGTTGTAATGCCTTCCCTGTCTTTCAATTGGCCAGAAAAGCGCGCTAACGTCTCAGGGAAGGAAGTGAAAATAACCAGAACACCGCATGGTGTTCGTTACGAATAACGAACATCCCGAACACCCTAATATTCGCACGAATATCAAGCTCGGAAGAACACGTTCGCTCATCTCTACACCTTGTATACCAATAAGAAATACATCAAAATAGTGAGAGATTGTATAATACATCAATGCATGTAACAAGGTTCATGCAAAAATAAAGAGTAGCAAAGTACTATAATATAATTTAGTACATAGAGTTGGGAGAACTGAAGCAGTCAAACACTATTTCAAGTCGTATTTTGCTAAAAGTTTTGATGCAAACCCAATGGTTTGTTTGAGCCGAACCTACTAAAATTCCTCCTTCTTCATAATAATAGTACCTGTGGCTCAGAGGTTAGCACTTTTGCCTTGCAGTCCTGAGATCCTAGATTCAAATCTGACCAAGGACAACATCTGCAGGGATCTTTAAGTTTCTGCATTCATACAAACTCCATGCAGATGTTGTCCTTGGTGAGATTTGAACCTAGGACCCCAGCACCTCAACGCAACAGTACTAACCACTGTGTTTCTTCTTCTTCTTCTGGAAAGGAAGACCTTCTACTTTTCTTCTACTCCGACTCTTATTCCTTCTTCTCCCTTATCTCCTCCTCCTCTAGTGGAGTAAGACGTGGTTAGCATTGTTGCCTTGCAGATTTGGGACCCTAGGTTCTGACTAAGGACAACATCTGCATGAAGTTTGTATGAATGATTGTAGAAATTGTTCGTAAACCCACATCAGATCAGATTAGAACCTAGGACCTCAGTGCTGCATCAGTACTAACCACTGAGCACAGAAGATGACTTTCAAGACTCTTAGGTCTATTTATACGTGCAAAATTTGCACACAGCACACAGATAATAGAACCCATTTACTTCAATGGGTTTGTTCACATTTCTGTATTTTGTGCGCGCATTTCGGTAGCGCAAAAAAAAATAAAGCATGCTCTATTTTTCTGCATATTTGCGATCAAAGGTCCCTATAGAGGTCAATGGAGAGTGTGTGAATGCACATGCAACATGCGAAAAGACCCGCAAAACACTGTGTAATTACTGTGAGTTGTTTTTTTTTTACGCTTGCAAATATGATGCGTATTTATGTGTGTAAAAAAACTGCTCCTCAACCTGTGTCTTGTGTCTGGGGTCAGCCTATGGGACGCTGCAATACCTCAACCAGCCTCTAATCCCACGACGGCATATTGTAAGTAGTGCCAGCTCTTGTCTTTTATATCATCGATATACTGTACTATAATAGGCTGTCTACCCTTACCTGACCCACATATAACTTCTGAACCATACTGTGCTTCTGTACCAACTAATACTCAAGTCTCATAATAGCTGTTCGTCAAGGAAAGGGCCTCATCTACCAGCATTGCCCATCAGGCATTTCCAGTTTAGAGATAAATTCTTCCTAAAATAGAACATAAATAACTTTTGGATATCTTTAGTCCTCAACCAGACCCATTAAACTCACTGCTGGTATAAACTTACTTACCTGAGAGATGACACAAGGAAGATTTTAATAGTAGTGTGCCCCTTTATAAAGGCCACACCCCTAAATACCGCCTGACGACCTGCAATCACCAGTAGTGCACAGAGCCCTTCTTCAGACCCCAAAATTAATTCCGACCTTCAAAATGTATTTAGACTTAAAACCCCAAATCAATTCAGAGCCCATATTTCAGATTCCACTGTGAGGACTCTACTTTTTACTTTTCTTCATGCTGCATATTGTCGTATCTACCCGCCATCTTCTCCTTCTACAATGTGTCCTGACAGCATGCTGAGGAATCCATCATAAGCCCTGATGTCCGAGTGACACAAGTCGACAATAAGGACAAGGTTGATTATGGCTGGGATGACATTTTGCGCTGGAACCTCCATTCGGAGGTTCTGTTGCAGATCCGGCACAAAATACCAGAAGAAATTGCACTGCATGCAGCACTTTTTCTTTTGTTGCAATGCCGGGCAGCTGAGCGGAGACCCAACAGGTTCCATTATAGTCAATGGGTTCCATTCGGCGCTGGTCATTACCGTAATAAAACAGATCCGTTCGGTTAGGGGATTCCCCTTTCCTGCTCCCTGAATGGACCCCTGACACAGATGTGAAACCAACCTAATATTTTAATTTGGGAGTGGGGCCAAAGAGTTGCCTGATTTACCAGAGCGTATCTTCTTTTATTAGGGCACTCCAGAAAATTCACGTATGGAAAAAAAATCCTAACCAACCATCTTCTTAAACTAACTTGGTTTATTGTCCTAATGCATTTAAAATTAAACTATTGTGCAATAAATTGTGATTAAAAATTTTGTTTTGTTTTGTGCATACAGTTCTTATGCAAATCTATGCATCTCCATGGCAACAGACAACAAACAAACCCCGTGTGGTCTGACCTGGAGTCTTTAGCTCTTCCATCTGTTCCCTACATCTATAGAATGTGGAGACTGGCTTGGCAAATTATTAACCAGATGGGCAACTGTATTCAGATGTCCCAGTGCCGTGTTGGTTTCCACCTCATGCTCTTCTGTGCCTGTATATATGGTCCTCAAATGGAGACATTTTACTGCTACTAGGTAAAATCCTTAATTTCAGTTTTGGCCCCTGAAATGTCTCAAATTCCACACACAAGTTTACCTTACTTTCTGACAATTTAGGTCAGTATAGAGAACCTTTGCTCTTCCTTCTTCCATCTTGTACTAGAAAACTCATACTCTATGTAGCGGATGCTGGTGTTAATTCACTAGTTGTCCCATCTGGTGAAGACCCTATCCTAGGTTTTCCATCATCCAATGTACGTACCTTGAATTATGGTCACAGGGATAGAAGACTCTTTCTGCTGTCCAGCTTTATTTGTAAATGTACAAGTGTAATTAGTGTCATCAGTTGGAGTTGGAGGAGCCAATGAGTAACATCTCAAGTCCGTCCTTTCACCTGCCAAGATAAAAGATTAATTTTAATTAAAAAGCTGAAGCTCCACAAGTCCCCGGGCCCAGATGACTTTTCAAATGGGTATTATAAGAGGTATGCTTCCTTTCTGGTCCCCCATCTGACGTCGGTGTTCAACAGGGCGATGGATAATGATTCCTTCCTGTCTGAAATGCTGGAAGCACTGATCATTACCATACCTAAACCCGAAAAGGAGAACACATCTCCATCCATCTTTCGCTCTGTCTCCCTGTTTAGTACTGACGTCAAAATCTATGCAAAACTACAGATCACACAACTATTCTCCGTCCTCTCCACACTGGTTCCAACAAACCAGGAGGGATTTATTCCACAGAGGTAGGCCCCCGATGGTACCCGAAGGGTCCTGGATCTAGTTAGGATGGCTGAGGGGGGTAGAATCCCCGCTCTGTTCCTGCTACTGGATGCAGTTTTTTGTGTTTTTTTGAAGGCTACATTGTAGAAGTTTGGCTCATTAAATCAGATATCCTTTCTCTGTATTCATCATCTTCTGCAAGAGCTTTTTCCTCAGGATGCATATCCCCCTCATTTGTCATCTCTAATGGCACGAGGCAAGGGGACCCCCGCTCACCCTTAATATTCGCTTTTTCTCATGGAAGCATTAGCAGAACAGATCAGATGTAACAAGAGCATACAATGAATCAAAATGGCTTCGCAAGAGCACAGGATAGGCCTGAACGCAGATGACGTTATCTTGGCAATCACAAACCCTATCAACTCTCTTGAACGGGCCCAATCTACTCTAGCACATTTTGGTGATTTCATACTATAAAGTGAATAACGCAAAATCATAGCTGCTAAATGTTGGAATAGATACTAAAACTAAGCAAATTATAAGACTAATTTCTATTTGCATGAAACAAGCACTCTTTACCCTATTTAGGTATCAATAATTTCCGCAAACACTTATTTATCTTGGGCTGCAAAATAGCAGCAGTTAAGATGATGATCTTGCCACGAATCCTTTATATCTTTAGAACTGTAGTGATCCCTATTCCAGTAACCTTCCTTACTAAACTCCAATCTATTATCAATAAATTTATTTTGGGAGGAGCTCACATCAGAATCAAATTCTCTACTTTAGCGAAACCATATGAGTTAGGAGGCATGAGGGCACCTGACGTCAAGAGATATTTTGCTACTGCTATATTAGATCAAACCAAACAGTAGTGGGTTGCCCCGTCACATGAAAAATGGGTCTCCATAGGGATAGTGGCCTTGGGAGCCCCCTCGATTTTCCTTCTCAGGGCCAGGCCCCCCTCCCTTCCGGCACACGCTCTTCCGAGCCTTCAAATTTCGGTTCAAACCTGGAACCAATTGATCTCCACATCGTCCATGATGGTCTCGGACTCAGTCTTCCCCTTGCGACTCCTCTCCTCCATGCGCTCGACTTTGATTTTGGGGTGTGGGAGGAAGTACAGGGGGGGGGGGGGGGGGATTGTGGTAAATGTAGTTTCAAGCTACATGCCAGCTGGAATGTGGTGGCCATCTTGGAAAATAGTGATGTGGGGGAAACCTTAGAAATGGAGGACAGGATAAGAAGGTAGCAGCTGTACACTTTCTACTCATAACCAGCTGTGCATAAACATGGCGCAAATATCTTTCATATCTGTAATTTTTGAAAATTCGCTTCACAACCAGAACACCAACAGCTATTCCTTTCGCCCGCCCCATACATATGCACGTTCGAACAAGCAATCATTTGTTCTAAGTGATGAGAGGGTAATAAGCTGCTGTCCGACACCTCTCACACCGACTTATCTCCAAAGAGTACAAAGAATCAGGCATGTTATAATCCAACATACCCAATTCTTATTTCACCCACATCTGCCATGTTAGATGGTCGAATGATCTTGCTGAATTCGGTACCGTCGTCCGACGTTCATCTAATGCATTCGGGTACCTTTAGTGATGGCAGCCCTAACTTGGGAGCCATATGAAAGGAGGTCTTAGAGGCACATGTGAAAATGTTCACAAAAACTGAAATCCCAACAGCACCCTCAACCAATATGACTGCAATTGGTAATACTTTTCGGTGACGTCTAATCAGCTGTAGACACTGTAGACGCTGTAGAGATTGCTTGAGGCAAAGAGGACTGCTGGTTGCAGAGCTCAGCAGAAAACATTTGAAGAGCCAACGGCACATGTGTGATTCAAACTTTGCTTTTTGGATGGGTGCTTCTTATTCCAAAAATATAATGGTGCCAGAGGAGAATGACAAATGAGACCTCGAAAAGCTACTGTAGGGCTTTGAGGGTTGGATGAGAGGGGAGCTGCAATATATGCTCATTAGAATAGCAGACTTGAGCAAAGATCATCAATTTAGGGTCCACACAAACAGAAGTTAAAACAGTGCCTCTATAGCGCCACCTATTAGAAGACAGCATTCCTGCAAGTCAATGTCAGACCTTTTAACAAGCTTTGTAGCCATGACTGGGAATATAAGTCAAAGGCAGCCAGATAACCATGTACAGACAGACTGTTTCAGGGTTTTACTTCTAGTCAATATACAGGGTCCACACAGAGCATTGAGATGGATCCTCTCCCAACAGCTCTTTCGATAAATGCACCATTTTCAGGGCCAAAATTTGGTTCAATTATCTTAATTCAATTGGCTACTTTGATTATGGCTGCAAATGCAAAACAGGGAATGTTGTGTACTCACCAGCCTGTGCTCTTATTGTCACATTGTTGTAAGTCCAGTATACGTTGTACTCTTCACCGTCAAATGGTACGCAGCACTCCAACACTAACTGGGATGTGTCCATTGAGGTCAACGTCTTCTGGAATGGATTGGCAATGATCTCAGCTGGAAGTAGGGTAACGCTGACCTCAGCTTTAGCTTCATGTACCAGGGTTTCATTGAAGAACTGGCAAATATATGTTCCTAGAACAAGCCACAATCTTGTTTCTTAAAGGTTATAATACAAAACAAAGAAAGGCAAATATACAATTTTGGAAGCTTAATTCTAATGTGCCCATTGAGATTCTTTAATGTGCCCATACGTAAGGGACTGGTCGGTGACAATCTGCCTATAGGCATACTGATTCCTATTGCTTCCTTTGAAGGGATTGACATAACCAGACAACATCTTCTCAAAATGAAATGTTTCAAGATCTTCTGCTGGAAGCTGAGTGTGGCCATTGCAAGGAAAATGTACCATAGTAGTGTATGACCATGTAATACACAGTCCTCAAATATTCTCCCCCTTGAGCATCCGTATACACCATTATGTTATAGGTAGTTGACATGTATTCAAATCCATGTGCAGGTTCATAAACTTAAAAAGTTAGTCCTAGGCATGTGATAAAGGACAGTGGGAAGACCAACAATGATCATCGATTGTACAGATCACATGGATCTTGGTGTCTTATAGGCAACCTTGGTGAGAGGTTGCCCCTATATGTAAAGACAATCATGTATGGCTGATCTTATGTTCTTCAAGGTCCTCAACATCCCTACTGTAGGTACCTGATGGATCATGAAGACATTACATTGTCAGTGGGTGGTCTTGCGATGTAACAAACCCTGGTACCAATCCATATGTAACTCAAGTAATGTTAGTACACTGGGCTCTGGTTTTGGTTGGGAATGAGCACTTCTCATAGCTACTGACCTTCCCACCAGATATCCGCCTTGTTGATGATGAGAACAGAGATGGCCTGATCCGACTGGACCTCCACTGAAATGTTCACATTATTTCCACCACTATGAATGATGTTGGTGACATTATTGGAGGTCAGAAACCAGTTCACAGCTTTTATCGTTTCATTAATTTGACAAGTCAGCTGGATGGGGTCCCAGTATCTAACTTCCAGTATCATAGGCTCAATATATGTTATTCCTGTAATACACAGAAATTCAGCACGTATAAATTACTTCTAGTCTAGATTGTGAAATGAGGCAGTATTATAGTAGTTATATTCTTGTATATAGGGGCAGTATTATAGTAGTTATATTCTTGTACATAGGGGGCAGTATTATAGTAGTTATATTCTTGTACATAGGGGGCAGTATTATAGTAGTTATATTCTTGTACATAGGAGCAGTATTATAGTAGTTATATTCTTGTACATAGGGGGCAGTATTATAGTAGTTATATTCTTGTACATAGGGGGCAGTATTATAGTAGTTATATTCTTGTACATGGGGGGCAGTATTATAGTAGTTATATTCTTGTATATAAGGGCAGTATTAAAGTAGTTATATTCTTGTACATAGAGGGCAGTATTATAGTAGTTATATTCTTGTACATAAAGGCAGTATTATAGTAGTTATATTCTTGTACATAGGGGCAGTATTATAGTAGTTATATTCTTGTACATTGGAGCAGTATTATAGTAGTTATATTCTTGTACATAGGGGCCAGTATTATAGTAGTTATATTCTTGTACATAGGGGGCAGTATTATAGTAGTTATATTCTTGTACATAGGGGGCAGTATTATAGTAGTTATATTCTTGTATATAAGGGCAGTATTAGAGTAGTTATATTCTTGTACATAGAGGGCAGTATTATAATAGTTATATTCTTGTACATAAAGGCAGTATTATAGTAGTTATATTCTTGTACATAGGGGCAGTATTATAGTAGTTATATTCTTGTACATTGGAGCAGTATTATAGTAGTTATATTCTTGTACATAGGGGCCAGTATTATAGTAGTCATATTCTTGTACATAGGGGGCAGTATTATAGTAGTTATATTCTTGTAGATAGGGGGCAGTATTATAGTAGTTATATTCTTGTACATAGGGGGCAGTATTATAGTAGTTATATTCTTGTACATAGGGGGCAGTATTAGAGTAGTTACATTCTTGTACATAGAGGGCAGTATCATAGTAGTTATATTCTTGAACATAGGGAGCAGTATTATAGTAGTTATATTCTTGTACATAGGAGGCCGTATTATAGTAGTTATATTCTTGTACATAGGAGGCAGTATTATAGTAGTTTTATACTTGTACATAGGGGCAGTATTCTAGTAGTAATATTCTTGTATATAGGGGACAGTATTATAGTAGTTATATTCCTGTACATAGGGGATAGTATTATAGTAGTTATATTCTTGTACATAGGAGGCAGTATTATAGTAGTTATATACTTGTACATAGGGGCAGTATTCTAGTAGTTATATTCTTGTATATAGGGGACAGTATTATAGTAGTTATATTCCTGTACATAGGGGATAGTATTATAGTAGTTATATACTTGTACATAGGGGCAGTATTAGAGTAGTTATACTCTTGTACATAGGGGGCAGTATTATAGTAGTAATATTCTTGCACATAGGGGCAGTATTAGAGTAGTTATATTCTTGTACATAGAGGGCAGTATTATAGTAGTTATATTCTTGTACATAGGGGCAGTATTATAGTAGTTATATTCTTGTACATAGGGGCAGTATTATAGTAGTTATATTTTTGTACATAGGGGGCAGTATTATAGTAGTTATATTCTTGTACATAGGGGGCAGTATTATAGTAGTTATATTCTTTTACATAGGGAGCAGTATTATAGTAGTTATATTCTTGTACATAGGGGGCAGTATTATAGTAGTTATATTCTTGTACATAGGGGGCAGTATTATAGTAGTTATATTCTTGTACATAGGGAGCAGTATTATAGTAGTTATATTCTTGTACATAGAAGGCAGTATTATAGTAGTTATATACTTGTACATAGGGGCAGTATTCTAGTAGTTATATTCTTGTATATAGGGGACAGTATTATAGTAGTTATATTCTTGTACATAGGAGGCAGTATTATAGTAGTTATATTCTTGTACATAGGGGGCAGTATTATAGTAGTTATATTCTTGTACATAGGGGGCAGTATTAGAGTAGTTATATTCTTGTACATAGAGGGCAGTATTATAGTAGTTATATTCTTGTACATAGGGAGCAGTATTATAGTAGTTATATTCTTGTAGATAGGGGGCAGTATTATAGTAGTTATATTCTTGTACATAGGAGGCAGTATTATAGTAGTTATATTCTTGTACATAGGGGGCAGTATTATAGTAGTTATATTCTTGTACATAGGGGGCAGTATTAGAGTAGTTATATTCTTGTACATAGAGGGCAGTATCATAGTAGTTATATTCTTGAACATAGGGAGCAGTATTATAGTAGTTATATTCTTGCACATAGGAGGCCGTATTATAGTAGTTATATTCTTGTACATAGGAGGCAGTATTATAGTAGTTTTATACTTGTACATAGGGGCAGTATTCTAGTAGTTATATTCTTGTATATAGGGGACAGTATTATAGTAGTTATATTCCTGTACATAGGGGATAGTATTATAGTAGTTATATTCTTGTACATAGGAGGCAGTATTATAGTAGTTATATACTTGTACATAGGGGCAGTATTCTAGTAGTTATATTCTTGTATATAGGGGACAGTATTATAGTAGTTATATTCCTGTACATAGGGGATAGTATTATAGTAGTTATATACTTGTACATAGGGGCAGTATTAGAGTAGTTATACTCTTGTACATAGGGGGCAGTATTATAGTAGTAATATTCTTGTACATAGGGGCAGTATTAGAGTAGTTATATTCTTGTACATAGAGGGCAGTATTATAGTAGTTATATTCTTGTACATAGGGGCAGTATTAGAGTAGTTATATTCTTGTACATAGGGAGCAGTATTATAGTAGTTATATTTTTGTACATAGGGGGCAGTATTATAGTAGTTATATTCTTGTACATAGGGGGCAGTATTATAGTAGTTATATTCTTGTACATAGGGAGCAGTATTATAGTAGTTATATTCTTGTACATAGGGGGCAGTATTATAGTAGTTATATTCTTGTACATAGGGGGCAGTATTATAGTAGTTATATTCTTGTACATAGGGAGCAGTATTATAGTAGTTATATTCTTGTACATAGAAGGCAGTATTATAGTAGTTATATACTTGTACATAGGGGCAGTATTCTAGTAGTTATATTCTTGTATATAGGGGACAGTATTATAGTAGTTATATTCTTGTACATAGGAGGCAGTATTATAGTAGTTATATTCTTGTACATAGGGGGCAGTATTATAGTAGTTATATTCTTGTACATAGGAGGCAGTATTATAGTAGTTATATTCTTGTACATAGGAGGCAGTATTAAAGTAGTTATATACTTGTACATAGGGGCAGTATTCTAGTAGTTATATTCTTGTATATAGGGGACAGTATTATAATAGTTATATTCCTGTACATAGGGGATAGTATTATTGTAGTTATATTCTTGTACATAGGAGGCAGTATTATCGTAGTTATATACTTGTACATAGGGGCAGTATTCTAGTAGTTATATTCTTGTATATAGGGGACAGTATTATAGTAGTTATTAGAGATGAGCGAACACCAAAATGCTCGGGTGCTCGTTACTCGGGACGAACTTTTCGCGATGCTCGAGGGTTTGTTTCGAGTAACGAACCCCATTGAGGTCAATGGGCGACCCGAGCATTTTTGTATTTCGCCGATGCTCGCTAAGGTTTCCTTGTGTGAAAATCTGGGCAATTCAAGAAAGTGATGGGAACGACACAGCAACGGATAGGGCAGGCGAGGGGCTACATGTTGGGCTGCATCTCAAGTTCCCAGGTCCCACTATTAAGCCACAATAGCGGCAAGAGTGGGGCCCCCCCCTCCCAACAACTTTTACTTCTGAAAAGCCCTCATTAGCATGGCATACCTTTGCTAAGCACCACACTACCTCCAACAAAGCACAATCACTGCCTGCATGACACTCCACTGCCACTTCTCCTGGGTTACATGCTGCCCAACCGCCTCCCCTCCCCCCACAGCGCAAACCAAAGTGTCCCTGCGCAGCCTTCAGCTGCCCTCATGCCACACCACCCTCATGTCTATTTAGAAGTGCGTCTGCCATGAGGAGGAACCGCAGGCACACACTGCAGAGGGTTGGCACGGCTAGGCAGCGACCCTCTTTAAAAGGGGCGAGGCGATAGCCCACAATGCTGTACAGAAGCAATGAGAAATAGAATCCTGTGCCACCTCCATCAGGAGCTGCACACGTGGGCATAGCAATGGGGAACCTATGTGCCACACACTATTCATTCTGTCAAGGTGTCTGCATGCCCCAGTCAGACCGGGCTTTTTAATTCATAGACACAGGCAGGTACAACTCCCTATTGTGAAGTCCCTGTCGACCGACAGCATGGGTGGCTCCCTGGAACCCACCGGCGATACACAAAAATATCCCATTGCATTGCCCAACACAGCTGAGGTAGTAATGTCGTACTTAATGCAGGTGGGCTTCGGCCCACACTGCATGCCCCAGTCAGACTGGGGTTCTTTACAAGTGGAAACAGATGCATTTATAATTCCCTGTGGACCCACAGCATGGGTGGGTGCCAGGAAGCCACTGGCGGTACATAGAAATATCCCATTGCATTGCCCAACACAGCTGAGGTAGTAATGTCGTGCTTAATGCAGGTGGGCTTCGGCCCACACTGCATGCCCCAGTCAGACTGGGGCTCTTTAGAAGTGGACACATGTAGTTACAACTCCGTGTGGACCCACGGCATGGGTGGCTCCCTGGAACCCACCGGCGGTACATAAATATATCCCATTGCAGTGCCCAACACAGCTGATGTAACGTCAGCTGTAATGCAGGTGGGCAAAAAATTAATTGGATTACATTGTAGGCGAGGGCCCACAAAAATTGGTGTACCAACAGTACTAATGTACCTCAGAAAAATTGCCCATGCCCAACCAAGAGGGCAGGTGAAACCTATTAATCGCTTTGGTTAATGTGGCTTAAGTGGTAACTAGGCCTGGAGGCAGCCCAGTTTAACGAAAAATTGGTTCAAGTTAAAGTTTCAACGCTTTTAAGAGCATTGAAACGTATAAAAATTGTTTAGAAAAATTATATGACTGAGCCTTGTGGCCCTAAGAAAAATTGCCCGTTCGGCGTGATTACGTGAGGTTTCAGGAGGAGGAGCAGGAGGAGGAGGAGGAGGAATATTATACACAGATTGATGAAGCAGAAATGTCCCCGTTTTGGATGGTGAGAGAGAACGATGCTTCCATCCGCGGGTGCAGCCTACGTATTGCTTAGGTATCGCTGCTGTCCGCTGGTGCAGAAGAGAAGTCTGGGGAAATCCAGGCTTTGTTCATCTTGATGAGTGTAAGCCTGTCGGCACTGTCGGTTGACAGGTGGGTACGCTTATCCATGATGATTCCCCCAGCCGCACTAAACACCCTCTCTGACAAGACGCTAGCCGTAGGACAAGCAAGCACCTCCAGGGCATACAGCGCGAGTTCAGGCCACGTGTCCAGCTTCGACACCCAGTAGTTGTAGGGGGCAGAGGCGTCACGGAGGATGGTCGTGCGATCGGCTACGTACTCCCTCACCATCCTTTTACAGTGCTCCCGCCGACTCAGCCGTGACTGGGGAGCGGTGACACAGTCTTGCTGGGGAGCCATAAAGCTGGCAAAGGCCTTGGAGAGTGTTCCCCTGCCTGCGCTGTACATGCTGCATGATCTCTGCGCCTCCCCTGCTACCTGGCCCTCGGAACTGCGCCTTCTGCCACTAGCGCTGCCGGATGGGAAGTTTACCATCAGTTTGTCCACCAGCGCCCTGTGGTATTGCATCATTCTCGAACCCCTTTCCTCTTCGGGAATGAGAGTGCAAAGGCTCTCCTTATACCGTGGGTCGAGCAGTGTGTACACCCAGTAATCCGTAGTGGCCAGAATGCGTGTAACGCGAGGGTCACGAGAAAGGCATCCTAACATGAAGTCAGCCATGTGTGCCAGGGTACCTGTACGCAACACATGGCTGTCTTCACTAGGAAGATCACTTTCAGGATCCTCCTCCTCCTCCTCTTCCTCCTCCTCAGGCCATACACGCTGAAAGGATGACAGGCAAGCAGCATGGGTACCGTCAGCAGTGGGCCAAGCTGTCTCTTCCCCCTCCTCCTCATCCTCCTCATGCTCCTCCTCCTGAACGCGCTGAGATATAGACAGGAGGGTGCTCTGACTATCCAGCGACATACTGTCTTCCCCCGGCTCTGTTTCCGAGCGCAAAGCGTCTGCCATTATGCTTTGCAGGGAACTTCTCAAGATGCATAGCAGAGGAATGGTGACGCTAATGATTGCAGCATCGCCGCTCACCACCTGGGTAGACTCCTCAAATTTTCCAAGGACCTGGCAGATGGCTGCCAACCAGGGCCACTCTTCTGTAAATAATTGAGGAGGCTGACTCACACTGCGCCGTGCAAGTTGGAGTTGATATTCCACTATAGCTCTACGCTGCTCATAGAGTCTGGCCAACATGTGGAGCGTAGAGTTCCACTGTGTGGGCACGTCGCACATCAGTCGGTGCACTGGCAGATTAAACCGATGTTGCAGGGTCCGCAGGGTGGCGGCGTGCGTGTGGGATTTGCGGAAATGTGCGCAGAGCTGGCGCACCTTTCCGAGCAGGTCTGACAAGTGGGGGTAGCTTTTCAGAAAGCGCTGAACCACCAAATTAAACACATGGGCCAGGCATGGCACGTGCGTGAGGCTGCCGAGCTGCCGAGCCGCCACCAGCTTACAGCCGTTGTCACACACGACCATGCCGGTTGGAGGCTCAGCGGCGCAAGCCAGCGGTCGGTCTGCTCTGTCAGACCCTGCAGCAGTTCGTGTGCCGTGTGCCTCTTCTCTCCTAAGCTGAGTAGTTTCAGCACGGCCTGCTGACGCTTGCCCACCGCTGTGCTGCCACGCCGCGTTACACCGACTGCTGGCGACGTGCTGCTGACACATCTTGATTGCGAGACAGAGGTTGCGTTGGAGGAGGAGGAGGAGGAAGGTGCTTTAGTGGAGGAAGCATACACCGCCGCAGATACCACCACCGAGCTGTGGCCCGCAATTCTGGGGGTGGGTAGGACGTGAGCGGTCCCAGGCTCTGACTCGGTCCCAGCCTCCACTAAATTCACCCAATGTGCCGTCAGGGAGATATAGTGGCCCTGCCCGCCTGTGCTTGTCCACGTGTCTGTTGTTAAGTGGACCTTGGCAGTAACCGCGTTGGTGAGGGCGCGTACAATGTTGCGGGAGACGTGGTCGTGCAGGCCTGGGACGGTACATCGGGAAAAGTAGTGGCGACTGGGAACTGAGTAGCGCGGGGCCGCCGCCGCCATCATGCTTTTGAAAGCCTCCGTTTCCACAAGCCTATACAGCAGCATCTCTAGGCTGATCAATTTTGCAATGTGCACGTTTAACGCTTGAGCGTGCGGGTGCGTGGCGTCGTACTTGCGCTTGCGCTCAAACTGTGGCGCTAGCGACGTCTGGACGCTACGCTGAGAGACATTGCTGGATGGGGCCGAGGACAGCGGAGGTGAGGGTGTGGGTGCAGGCCAGGAGACGGTAGTGCCTGTGTCCTCAGAGGGGGGTTGGATCTCAGTGGCAGGTTGGGGCACAGGGGGAGAGGCAATGGTGCAACCGGAGGCGGTGAACGGGCATCGTCCCACCTTGTGGGGTGCTTGGCCATCATATGCCTGCGCATGCTGTTGGTGGTGCCTCCCCAGCTGATCTTGGCGCGACAAAGGTTGCACACCACTGTTCGTCGGTCGTCAGGCGTCTCTGTGAAAAACTGCCACACCGTAGAGCACCTTGACCTGTGCAGGGTGGCATGGCGCGAGGGGGCGCTTTGGGAAACAGTTGGTGGATTATTCGGTCTGGCCCTGCCTCTACCCCTGGCCACCACACTGGCTTGGCCTGTGCCCACACCCTGACTTGGGTCTCCGCGTCCTCGCCCGCGTCCACGTCCTATAGGCCTACCCCTACCCCTCAGCATGGTGTATTACCAGTGATTTGATTTCCCAGGCAGGAAAGAAAGTGGCGCAAGCCTGCAGCCAAAATACAATTTTTTCCCTTGTTTTTCAAAGGACAAGCCACACTGCGTGTATTCAATGAATACTACTAAGTTTAATAACTGTGTTGTGGCCCTGCAAATGTGTCAGAGAACTGCAGTAATGCAAAGTTATTCGCTACAGCAGATCAGGGATTTCCCATGCAGGAAAAAAATTGGCGCAAGCCTGCAGTAAAACGTAGCTGGCTGCGTCTGATTTTTTTTAACGTTCTGCACGCAGCACACACGTACCCAGAGCCCTGAGGACTGTCAGAGGCAGGCGAAATAGAATTTTTTCCCTTGTTTTTCAAAGGACAAGCCACACTGCGTCTATTCAATGAATAATGTATGTCTTCCTGCCCTGCCTACACAATTCTATCCCTGTAGTATTAATGCCGGGTGCAATGGTCTGCACAGCCGGTTTTGAGAAAACAAAAAAATATGCAACACTGCTAACAGCAGCCTGGACAGTACTGCACACGGATAGATGTGGCCCTAGAAAGGACCGTTGGGGTTCTTGAAGCCTACACTCACTGCTAACACTCTCCCTGCCTAACCACCACTTCTGTCCCTATTGCAGGGCGCAATGCTCTGCAGATCCAATTTTGAAAAAAAAAAAAAAAAATACAGTGCTAACACAGTACTGCACACTATTAGATGTGGCCCTCAGAAGGACCGTTGGGGTTCTTGAAGCCTACACTAACTCCTAACGCTCTCCCTACAGCAGCTCCAGCACGATACCACTGTCCCTCAGCTAACTCACAAGGCATGTGTGGCGAGCCGCGGGAGGGGCCGATTTTTATACTCGGGTGACACCTGATCGCCCCAGCCACTCACAGCAGGGGGGTGGTATGGGGCTTGAACGTCACAGGGGGAAGTTGTAATGCCTTCCCTGTCTTTCAATTGGCCAGAAAAGCGCGCTAACGTCTCAGAGAGGAAACTGAAAGTAACCGGAACACCGCGTGGTACTCGTTACGAGTAACGAGCATCCCGAACACCCTAATATTCGCACGAATATCAAGTTCGGACGAGTACGTTCGCTCATCTCTAGTAGTTATATTCCTGTACATAGGGGATAGTATTATAGTAGTTATATTCTTGTACATAGGGGCAGTATTATAGTAGTTATATTCTTGTACATAGGGGATAGTATTATAGTAGTTATATTCTTGTACATAGGGGCAGTATTATAGTAGTTATATTCTTGTACATGGGGCAGTATTATAGTAGTTATATTCTTATACATAGGGGCAGTATTAGAGTAGTTATATTCTTGTACATAGAGGGCAGTATTATAGTAGTTATATTCTTGTACATAGGGGCAGTATTATAGTATTTATATTCTTGTACATAGGGGCAGTATTATAGTAGTTATATTCTTGTACATTGGAGCAGTATTAGAGTAGTTATATTCTTGTACATAGGGGGCAGTATTATAGTAGTTATATTCTTGTACATAGGGGGCAGTATTATAGTAGTTATATTCTTGTACATAGGGAGCAGTATTATAGTAGTTATATTCTTGTACATAGGGGGCAGTATTATAGTAGTTATATTCTTGTACATAGGAGGCAGTATTATAGTAGTTATATTCTTGTACATAGGAGAAGTATTATAGTAGTTATATTCTTGTACATAGGGGGCAGTATTATAGTAGTTATATTCTTGTACATAGGAGGCAGTATTATAGTAGTTATATTCTTGTACATAGGGGGCAGTATTATAGTAGTTATATTCTTGTACATAGGGGGCAGTATTAGAGTAGTTATATTCTTGTACATAAAGGGCAGTATTATAGTAGTTATATTCTTGTACATAGGAGGCCGTATTATAGTAGTTGTATTCTTGTACATAGGAGGCAGTATTATAGTAGTTATATACTTGTACATAGGGGCAGTATTCTAGTAGTTATATTCTTATATATAGGGGACAGTATTATAGTAGTTATATTCCTGTACATAGGGGATAGTATTATAGTAGTTATATTCTTGTACATAGGAGGCAATATTATAGTAGTTATATACTTGTACATAGGGGCAGTATTATAGTAGTTATATTCTTGTACATAGGGGCAGTATTATAGTAGTTATATTCTTGTACATAGGGGGCAGTATTATAGTAGTTATATTCTTGTACATAGGGGCAGTATTAGAGTAGTTATATTCTTGTACATAGAGGGCAGTATTATAGCAGTTATATTCTTGTACATAGGGGCAGTATTATAGTATTTATATTCTTGTACAAAGGGGCAGTATTATAGTAGTTATATTCTTGTATATAGGGGGCAGTATTATAGTAGTTATATTCTTGTACATAGGGAGCAGTATTATAGTAGTTATATTCTTGTACATAGGGGGCAGTATTATAGTAGTTATATTCTTGTACATAAGGGGCAGTATTATAGTAGTTATATTCTTGTACATAGGGAGCAGTATTATAGTAGTTAACTTCTTGTACATATGGAGCAGCATTATAGTAGTTATATTCTTGTACATGGGAGGCCGTATTATAGTAGTTATATTCTTGTACATCGGAGGCAGTATTATAGTAGTTATATACTTGTACATAGGGCCAGTATTCTAGTAGTTATATTCTTGTATATAGGGGACAGTATCATAGTAGTTATATTCCTGTACATAGGGGATAGTATTTTAGTAGTTATATTCTTGTACATAGGGGGCAGTATTATAGTAGTTATATTGTTGTACATAGGAGCAGTATTATAGTAGTTATATTCTTGTACATAGGAGCAGTATTATGGTAGTTATATTCTTGTACATGGGGGGCAGTATTACAGTAGTTATATTATTGTACATAGGGAGTAGTATTATAGTAGTTATATTCTTGTACATGGGGGCAGTATTATAGTAGTTATATTCTTGTACATAGGGGACAGTATTATAGTAGTTATATTCTTGTACATAGGGGACAGTATTATAGTAGTTATATTCTTGTACATAGGGAGCAGTATTATAGTAGTTATATTCTTGTACATTGGAGCAGTATTATAGTAGTTATATTCTTGTACATAGGAGCAGTATTATGGTAGTTATATTCTTGTACATGGGGGGCAGTATTACAGTAGTTATATTATTGTACATAGGGAGTAGTATTATAGTAGTTATATTCTTGTACATGGGGGCAGTATTCTGCAACCAGCAATAGAAAGTGATACTTACGAGACAGCTGCCTCCTTACCCTTTCTTTACCAAATTCAGACTCCTGTTTAAAAAGAAAACAAATAATGATTGACAAGTGCCACTTTGTTAGTATTGTTCCCATCTGTGAATTCACCAGTACTCTGATCACTTGGATATTTTTTCCCATTGTTAAGGTTCATTTATACGAGACAAATGTCGTGCCCGACACTCTTCCTTGTGTGTCCTCGCCCCCATGCTCCTGCACGGGAGCTAGTATTGCTGGATCACAGGGGGGCGGCTGCAGGAGATTTCTCTCCTTTCACTCCCTCACCCCTCTCCATTCAATTAACATAGGCTGCTAATTACACTGAGCGATCAGCTCATCATCCATTGTTTAGGCTGCATAAATGATGGATGATGAGCTGAATGATTATTGTTGAGTGTAAATAGCAGCCGTTCAGTACTGAACGGCCACTGTGTTCATTTAATGGAGAAGGGCGGAGAGCACAAGGAGTGAAATCCCCTACAGCCGCCCCACTGTGAGTCAGACATACTAGCTCTTGTGCAGCAGCACAAGAGCGAGTATATGCGGGGACGAGTGTCAGGCATCGTTTATCTGACATTCATCCCGTCTAAGTGGGCCTTTACTAATACAGCCTGGGGCCTTTTAATGGGTAGCAAATTAGGTAACAGGAGCAAACTAAAGCCACCCACTATTATTTAGCAGTATAATGAGGAAATTGAATTTTAACATTATGTGGGAAACAAATGGCAATATTATGTGTAGGTTTTAAGGAAGCATGATTTGCAATTAGGAAGTGGATTAATGGGAAAAGTTTGAGGAGTAGTATCAGAAGTAAATGTTTTCGGTTGATTAATAAAATAACACTTATTGTTGTAGCGCCTTTAGCTTGGATATAAGATGTGATACAAGTGGGCATGAAAGCTCTAGTACCCTGTTGTACCGCCTCTAGCTTGGATACTAGATGTGGTACGGGCGGGCATGGAGGCTCTAGTACCTTGTTGTATTGCCTCTAGCTTGGATACAAGATGTGATATGGGCGGGCATGGAGGCTCTAGTACCCTGTTGTATCGCCTCCAGCTTAGATACTAGATGTGGTACGGACAGGCATGGAGGCTCTAGTAGCTTGTTGTATTGCCTCTAGCTTGGATACAAGATGTGATACGGAGGGCATGGAGGCTATAGTACCCTGTTGTAGCGCCTCTAGCTTGGATACAATCTGTGATACGGGTAGGCATGGAGGCTCTAGTACCTTGTTGTATTGCCTCTAGCTTGGATACACAATGTGATTCGGGCGGGCATGGAGGCTCTAGTACCCTGTTGTAGCGCCTCTAGCTTGGATACAAGATGTGATACAGGCGGGCATGGAGGCTCTAGTAGCCTGTTGTACCGCCTCTAGCTTGGATACAAGATGTGATACAGGCGGGCATGGAGGCTCTAGTACCCTGTTGTACCGCCTCTAGCTTGGATACAAGATGTGATACAGGCGGGCATGGAGGCATACAGGTTCTGTATGGTATCCTGTGGCATATCGGTCCATATTTGCTGTAACTGAACCTCTAGTTCGTACAAACTCGGAGGCTGTCAAAGTTGGCATCCCAGATGGTCGCATACATGTTCTATTGGTGATAAATCTGGCGACCAGGCTGCCATGGAAGTGTGACAATGTTGTGGAGGTATTCCTGTTACTCCCTTGTCTGTTATTTATTATTATCCTGCTGGAAAATGTCAGCTGTTGCAGAACTATAACTCCCAGGATGCTCTGATAGCCTTGAGGCAGTCAGGTTATATTGGGAGATTCGGTGGATCTATTCTTGAATAATAGAGGAGCAGGTATAGAATTTCTTCTAAACTGTGTTATTTAAATTGCTTACCCCCTCGTGGAATGCGAGACTCCGCTGCTTCTCATAGTCCACATAACTCTGGCTTGTTTCAGTCATCAGAAGCAGGAATAAAGCCGCAATAGCCTTTCTCATCCTGAATCACAGCAAAGAAATCTCAATTAATGATGACTTGCCTAATGAAAAAGGATTTTTGTTCTGCGTATTATGCATGTGAAAAATACGCATGTAATACGTGGACAACATACGTCTGTGTGAGTGAGCCTTAATGGTGAGTACTAGTGATGAGCGAGCACCAAAATGCTCGGGTGGTCGTTGCTCGAGTCGAACTTTCCGCGATGCTCGAGGGTTCGTTTCGAGTAACGAACCCCATTGAAGTCAATGGGCGACTCGAGCATTTTTGTATATCGCCGATGCTCGCTAATGTTTTCATTTGTGAAAATCTGTGCAATTCAAGAAAGTGATGGGAACGACACAGAAACGGATAGGGCAGGCGAGGGGCTACATGTTGGGCTGCATCTCAAGTTCCCAGGTCCCACTATTAAGCCACAATAGCGGCAAGAGTGGGCCCCCCCCCAACAATTTTTACTTCTGAAAAACCCTCATTAGCAAGGCATACCTTAGCTAAGCACCACACTACCTCCAACAAAGCATAATCACTGCCTGCATGACACTCCGCTGCCACTTCTCCTGGGTTACATGCTGCCCAACCCCCCCGCACGACCCAGTGTCCACAGCGCACACCAAAGTGTCCCTGCGCAGCCTTCAGCTGCCCTCATGCCACACGCTGGCCTCATATTTTTATAAATAGTCACAGGCAGGTACAACTCCGCAAGGGGAATTCCGTGTGCCCCCGACAGCATGGGTGGCTCCCTGGAACCCACCGGCGGTACATAAACAAATCCCATTGCAGTGCCCAGCACAGCTGAGGTATCGTCACAATAAATGCAGGTGGGCTTCAGCCCACACTGCATGCCCCAGTCAGACTGGGGTTCTTTATAAGTAGACACATGCAGTTACAACTCCGTGTGGACCGACAGCATAGGTGGGTCCCAGGAAGCCACCAGCGGTACATAAATAATTCCCATTGCATTGCCCAGCACAGCTGAGGTAACGTCAGATGAAATGCAGGTGGGCTTCGGCCCACACTGCATGCCCCAGTTTGACCGGGGTTTTTAATACATAGACACAGGCAGGTACAACTCCCTAATGTGAAGTCCGTGTGGACCCAAAGCATGGGTGGCTCCCTGGAACCCACCGGCGGTACATAAACAAATCCCATTGCAGTGCCCTGGACAGCAGAGCTAACGTCAGATTAAATACAGGTGGGCTTTGGCCCACACTGTATGCCCCAGTCAGACTGGGGTTCTTTATAAGTAGACACATGCAGTTACAACTCTGTATGGACCGACAGCATAGGTGGGTCCCAGGAAGCCACCGGCGGTACATAAATAATTCCCATTACATTGCCCAGCATAACTGAGGTAACGTCAGATGAAATGCAGGTGGGCTTCGGCCCACACTGCATGCCCCAGTCAGACTGGGGTTCTTTATAAGTAGGCACATGCAGTTACAACTCCGTGTGGACCGACAGCATAGATGGGTCCCAGGAAGCCACCAGCGGTACATAAATAATTCCCATTGCAGTGCCGAGCACAGCTGAGGTAACGTTAGATGAAATGCCAGTGGGCTTCTGCCCACACTGCCTGCCCCAGTCAGACTGGGGTTCTTTATAAGTAGACACATGCAGTTACAACTCCGTGTGGACCGACAGCATAGGTGGGTCCCAGGAAGCCACCGGCGGTACATAAATAATTCCCATTGCATTGCCCAGCACAGCTGAGGTAACGTCAGATGACATGCAGGTGGGCTTCGGCCCACACTGCATGCCCCAGTCTGACCGGGGTTTTTAATACATAGACGCAGGCAGGTACAACTCCCTAATGTGAAGTCTGTGTGGACCCAAAGCATGGGTGGCTCCCTGGAACCCACCGGCGGTACATAAACAAATCCCATTGCAGTGCCCTGGACAGCAGAGCTAATGTCAGATTAAATACAGGTGGGCTTCGGCCCACACTGCATGCCCCAGTCAGACTGGGGTTCTTTATAAGTAGACACATGCAGTTACAACTCCGTGTGGACCGACAGCATAGGTGGGTGCCAGGAAGCCACCGGCAGTACATAAATAAATCCCATTGCATTGCCCAGCACAGCTGAGGTAACGTCAGATGACATGCAGGTGGGCTTCGGCCCACACTGCATGCCCCAGTCTGACCGGGGTTTTTAATACATAGACGCAGGCAGGTACAACTCACTAATGTGAAGTCTGTGTGGACCCAAAGCATGGGTGGCTCCCTGGAACCCACCGGCGGTACATAAACAAATCCCATTGCAGTGCCCTGGACAGCAGAGCTAATGTCAGATTAAATACAGGTGGGCTTCGGCCCACACTGCATGCCCCAGTCAGACTGGGGTTCTTTATAAGTAGACACATGCAGGTACAACTCCGTGTGGACCGACAGCATGAGTGGGTCCCAGGAAGCCACCAGCGGTACATAAATAAATCCCATTGCATTGCCCAGCACAGCTGAGGTAACGTCAGATGAAATGCAGGTGGGCTTCGGCCTACACTGCATGCCCCAGTCAGATTGGGGTTCTTTATATGTAGACACATGCAGTTACAATTCTGTGTGGACCGACAGCATAGGTGGGTCCCAGAAAGCCACCGGTGGTACATAAATAATTCCCATTGCATTGCCCAGCACAGCTGAGGTAACGTCAGATTAAATACAGGTGGGCTTTGGCCCACACTGCATGCCCCAGTCTGACCGGGGTTTTTAATACATAGACACAGGCAGGTACAACTCCCTAATGTGAAGTCCGTGTGGACCCAAAGCATGGGTGGCTCCCTGGAACCCACAGGCGGTACATAAACAAATCCCATTGCAGTGCCCTGGACAGCAGAGCTAATGTCAGATTAAATACAGGTGGGCTTCGGCCCCCACTGCATGCCCCAGTCGGACTGGGGTTCTTTATAAGTAGACACATGCAGGTACAACTCCATGTGGACCGACAGCATGGGTGGGTCCCAGGAAGCCACCGGCAGTACATAAATAAATCCCATTGCATTGCCCAGCACAGCTGAGGTAACGTCAGATGAAATGCAGGTGGGCTTCAGCCCACACTGCATGCCCCAGTCAGACTGGGGTTCTTTATAAGTAGACACATGCAGTTACAATTCCGTGTGGACCGACAGCATAGGTGGGTCCCAGGAAGCCACCGGTGGTACATAAATAATTCCCATTGCATTGCCCAGCACAGCTGAGGTAATGTCAGATGACATGCAGGTGGGCTTCGGCCCACACTGCATGCCCCAGTATGACCGGGGTTTTTAATACATAGACACAGGCAGGTACAACTCCCTAATGTGAAGTCCGTGTGGACCCAAAGCATGGGTGGCTCCCTGGAACCCACCGGCGGTACATAAACAAATCCCATTGCAGTGCCCTGGACAGCAGAGCTAACGTCAGATTAAATACAGGTGGGCTTCGGCCCACACTGCATGCCCCAGTCAGACTGGGGTTCTTTATAAGTAGACACGGGCAGCTACAACTCCGTGTGGACCGACAGCATGGGTGGGTCCCAGGAAGCCACCGGCGCTACATAAATAAATCCCATTGCATTGCCCAGCACAGCTGAGGTAACGTCTGATTAAATGCAGGTGGGCTTCGGCCCACACTGCATGCCCCAGTCTGACCGGGGTTTTTAATACATAGACACTGGCAGGTACAAATCACTAATGTGAAGTCCCTGTGGACCCACAGCATGGGTGGCTCCCTGGAACCCATCGGCGGTACATAAATGTATCCCATTGCAGTGCCCTGCTCAGCAGAGCTAACGTCACATACAATACAGGTGGGCTTCGGCCCACAGTGCATGCCCCAATCAGACTGGTAATATGTACCTTAACAGTAACCGCGTTGGTGGGGAATGGCCTCGCCACCATCATGTCTTTGGGAAGCCTCCGTTTCCACACCATAGTGACATAGCATTAGCAGCGGTATAGTTAGAGCCCAGAATTAGTAACATTTCAGCGGTAGCATTAGGGACAGGCCCCAGTAACATATCACTAGCAGCAGTATAGGGGGAGCACAGTCTTAGTTCCATTTCAGTAGTAGTAGCAGTCAAGACAGGCCACAGTAACATTCCCGTTGCAGCAGTATAGGGAGATAACAGTCTCTTTCACATTTCAGTATTGCAGTATAGACAAGGCCCCAGTTACATTTATGTAGCAAAAGTGTAGGCCAACCCCACACACCTTGCTGTACCATGAGTGCAGGCGAAAAATTACTAGGATTACACTGTAGGCGAGGGCCCAAACAAATTGGTGTACCAACAGTACTAATGTACCTCAGAAAAATTGCCCATGCCCAACCAAGAGTGCAGGTGAAACCCATTAATCGCTTTGGTTACTGTGGCTTAATTTGTAACTAGGCCTGGAGGCAGCCCAGTTAAAATAAAAATTGGTTCAGGTGCAAGTTTCAACGCTTTAATGAGAATTGAAACGTATAAACATTGTTTACAAGAGTAATATGACTGAGCCTTGTGGGCCTAAGAAAAATTGCCCGTTCGGCGTGATTACGTGAGGTTTGAGGAGGAGGAGGATGAATATCATACACAGATTGATGAAGCTAAAAGGTCCCCGTTTTTGATGGTGATAGAGAACGATGCTTCCATCCGCAGGTGCAGCCTACGTATTGTTTAGTTACCGCTGCTGTCCGCTGGTGGAGAAGAGAAGTCT
This sequence comes from Eleutherodactylus coqui, assembly GCA_035609135.1. Lineage (NCBI taxonomy): Eukaryota > Metazoa > Chordata > Amphibia > Anura > Eleutherodactylidae > Eleutherodactylus > Eleutherodactylus coqui. The sequence continues at coordinate 55,352,170 of CM069405.1, forward strand.
GGGGAAATCCAGGCTTTGTTCATCTTTATGAGTGTAAGCCTGTCGGCACTGTCTGTTGACAGGCGGGTACGCTTATCCGTGATGATTCCCCCAGCCCCACTAAACACCCTCTCTGACAAGACGCAAGATCTCCGCGCCTACCCTGCTACCTGGCCCTCGGAACTGTGCCTTCTGCCACTAGCGCTGTCGGATGGGAATTTTACCATGTTTGTCCGCCAGGGTTCTGTGGTATAGCATCACTCTCGAACCCCTTTCCTCTTCGGGTATGAGAGTGGAAAGGTTCTCCTTGTACCGTGGGTCGAGCAGTGTGTACACCCAGTAATCCGTAGTGGCCAGAATGCATGTAACGCGAGGGTCACGAGAAAGGCATCCTAACATGAAGTCCGCCATGTGTGCCAGGGTACCTGTACGCAACACATGGCTGTCCTCACTAGGAAGATCACTTTCAGGATCCTCCTCCTCCTCTTCCTCCGGCCATACACGCTGAAAGGATGACAGGCAAGCAGCATGTGTACCCTCAGCAGTGGCCCAAGCTGTCTCTTCCCCCTCCTCCTCATGCTCCTCCCCCTCCTCCTCCTCCTCCTCAACGCGCTGAGATATAGACATGGGGGTGCTCTGACTATCCAGCGACATACTGTCTTCCCCCGCCTCCGTTTCCGAGCGCAAAGCGTCTGCCTTTATGCTTTGCAGGGAACTTCTCAAGAGGCATAGCAGAGTAATGGTGACGCTAATGATTGCAGCATCGCCGCTCACCATCTGAGTAGACTCCTCAAAGTTTCCAAGGACCTGGCAGATGTCTGCCAACCAGGCCCACTCTTCTGTAAAGAATTGAGGAGGCTGACTCCCACTATGCCGCCCATGTTGGAGTTGGTATTCCACTATAGCTCTACGCTGCTCATAGAGCCTGGCCAACATGTGGAGCGTAGAGTTCCACCGTGTGGGCATGTCGCACAGCAGTCGGTGCACTGGCAGATTAAGCTGATGTTGCAGGGTCCGCAGGGTGGCAGCGTCCGTGTTGGACTTGCAGAAATGTGCGCTGAGCCGGCGCACCTTAACGAGCAGGTCTGACAAGCGTGGGTAGCTTTTCAGAAACCGCTGAACCACCAAATTAAAGACGTGGGCCAGGCATGGCACGTGAGTGAGGCTGCCGAGCTGCCGAGCCGCCACCAGGTTACGGCCGTTGTCACACACGACCATGCCCGGTTGGAGGCTGAGCGGCGCAAGCCAGCGGTCGGTCTGCTCTGTCAGACCCTGCAGCAGTTCGTGGGCCATGTGCCTCTTCTCTCCTAAGCTGAGTACTTTCAGCACGGCCTGCTGGCGCTTGCCCACCGCTGTGCTGCCACCCCGCTCGACACCGACTGGTGGCGACGTGCTGCTGACACATCTTGATTGCGAGACAGAGGTTGCGTAGGAGGAGGAGGAGGGTGGTTTAGTGGAGGAAGCATACACCGCCGCAGATACCAGCACCGAGCTGGGGCCGGAATTCTGGGGGTGGGTAGGACGTGAGCGGTCCCAGACTCTGACTCGGTCCCAGCCTCCACTAAATTCACCCAATGTGCCGTCAGGGAGATATAGTGGCCCTGCCCGCCTGTGCTTGTCCACGTGTCCGTTGTTAAGTGGACCTTGGCAGTAACCGCGTTGGTGAGGGCGCGTACAATGTTGCGGGAGACGTGGTCGTGCAGGGCTGGGACGGCACATCGGGAAGAGTAGTGGCGACTGGGAACCGAGTAGCGCGGGGCCGCCGCCGCCATCATGTTTTTGAAAGCCTCCGTTTCCACAAGCCTATACGGCAGCATCTCCAGGCTGATCAATTTGGCTATGTGCACGTTTAACGCTTGAGCGTGCGGGTGCGTGGCGGCATACTTGCGCTTGCGCTCAAACAGTTGCGCTAGCGATGGCTGGACGCTGCGCTGAGAGCCATTGGTGGATGGGGCCGAGGACAGCGGAGGTGAGCGTGTGGGTGCAGGCCGGGAGACGGTAGTGCCTGCGTCCTGAGAGGGGGGTTGGATCTCAGTGGCAGGTTGGGGCACAGGGGGAGAGGCAGTGGTGCAACCGGAGGCGGTGAACGGCCTTCGTCCCACCTTGTGGGGTGCTTGGCCATCATATGTCTGCGCATGCTGGTGGTGGTGAGGCTGGTGGTGGTGGCTCCACGGCTGATCTTGGCGCGACAAACCTTGCATACCACAGTTCGTCGGTCGTCTACACTCTCAGTGAAAAACTGCCAGACCTTTGAGCACCTCGGCCTCTGCAGGGTGGCATGGCGCGAGGGGGCGCTTTGGGAAACAGTTGGTGGATTATTCGGTCTGGCCCTACCTCTACCTCGGGCCACCGCACTGCCTCTTCCAACCTGCCCTGCTGCTGCACTTGCCTCCCCCTCTAAAGACCTGTCCTCAGTAGGCTTAGCAAACCAGGTGGGGTCAGTCACCTCATCGTCCAGCTGCTCTTCCTCCGAATCCTCCGTGCGCTCCTCCCTCGGACTTACTGCCCTTACTACTACCTCACTGATAGACAACTGTGTCTCATCGTCATCGTCCTCCTCACCCACTGAAAGCTCTTGAGACAGTTGCCGGAAGTCCCCAGCCTCATCCCCCGGACCCCGGGAACTTTTCAAAGGTTGGGCATCAGTCACGACAAACTCCTCCGGTGGGAGAGGAACCATTGCTGCCCATTCTGGGCAGGGGCCTGAGAACAGTTCCTGGGAGTCTGCCTGCTCCTCAGAATGTGTCATTGTAATGGAGTGAGGAGGCTAGGAGGAAGGAGGAGCAGCAGCCAGAGGATTCAGAGTTGCAGCAGTGGACGGCGTAGAAGTCTGGGTGGTCGATAGATTGCTGGATGCACTTTCTGCCATCCACGACAGGACCTGCTCACACTGCTCATTTTCTAATAAAGGTCTACCGCGTGGACCCATTAATTGTGAGATGAATCTGGGGACACCAGAAACGTGCCTCTCTCCTAATCCCGCAGCAGTCGGCTGCGATACACGTGGATCAGGAGCTTGGCCTGTGCCCACACCCTGACTTGGGCCTCCGCGTCCTCGCCCGCGTCCATGTCCTCTAGGCCTACCCCTACCCCTCAGCATGGTGTATTACGAGTAGAGCAGAAACAGAACGCTGTAATTAAATGTGCCGCTTATTGGCCTGTGGTTGGAGGCTGACTTCGCTTACGGAACGCACAGCAGAGCCAGGAAACAATTTTGCGCACGCCTGTAGTGAGACGGAGGTGCGTAGGACTAAGCGAGTGGAATTCACAGCGCAGAAGCAATCTAGTGGCCGAAGGGCAGTGGTACGCCTTAAGTATTTTGCTTCAATTTTTTAAAATGGCGAGCTGAAACACCAGACAGATACTCTATGCAGCGTATATTATGTATACTGTTTCCCTCTGGACGGGATGACGGCGGTGATGTAACAGGCACAGCAGAGCCAGGAAACAATTTTGCGCAAGCCTGCTATAACGCTTATCTGCGTATTAATTAGGACTACTACCACCAGCAGACACGCAGTACACTGAAGACGGTCACAGGCAGCCCAAATATAGCATTTTTCCCCAATTTTTTTGAAAAAGCCCACTGCCTATATAGACAGTATATCTCTTTCACCTTTCCCACTGTCCCTGCCTCACCAGTACTGCCCCTATACTCTGTACAATGACTGCAGACTGAGGACACAATGGTCTGCACGCCCGATATACATAAAAAAAAAAAAGTGCAACACTGCTAAAAGCAGCCTCAACAGTACTGCACAGGTCAGATGTGGCCCTAAGAAGGACCGTTGGGGTTCTTCAAGACGAATATAACACCTAACGCTCTCCCTATAGCAGCTAAAGCAAGACAGCACTTTCCCTCCTCTATGTCAGAATGCATCTGTGGCGAGCTGCGGGAGGGGCCGATTTATATACTCGGGTGACACCTGATCTCGCCAGCCACTCACTGCAGGGGGGTGGGATAGGGCTGGAATGTCACAGGAGGAAGTTGTAATGCCTTCCATGTCTTTCTATTGGCCAGAAAAGCGCGCTAACGTCTCAGAGATGAAAGTGAAAGTAACTCGAACATCGCGTGGTGCTCGTCTTGAGTAACGAGCATCCCGAACACCATAATACTCGAACGAGCATCAAGCTCGGACGAGTACGCTCGCTCATCTCTAGTTATATTGTTTGTTCTATAATTTCGATGAATATTAGGATATTCAAGGGAAGTGGAATAATAAAATAATAAGAAACATATGTATGAGCTAGACTTTTTTTATTTGTAGAAGCTACAACAACAATAATTGTTACATTTGAGAATGTGACTGAATACTGTAAGTCCTCTGTGAAGATCACGCATGTTTTTATCTGTGGATTTCCTACATCATCTGCTCATGTATGTATTTCATAAAAATTTCAATAAAAGAGTTAAAAAATTTACAGAACGTCTTGTAAAAAAACGAACCTTCATACAACTATGTGGACAAAAAAATTTTAAAAAGTTATGGCTGTGAGAAGATGGCGGCAGGAAATAATTTAAAAGCTTATTTTTTTCCAAAAATAGATTTTTTTTTCACTGCATTACTTTTAAAATCTATATAGGTTTGGTATCGTAGTAATCGTACCGACCCATAGAATAAAGTTATCAGGTCATTTTTGCTGCAGTTTGTGCGCTGTAGAAACAAGACTTGTGCTTTTTTTCCCATTTCACTCCACTCAGAATTTTTTAACAGTTTTTCAGTATATCATATGGTTGTATGTTATTGCTGTACTATTCTTTATCCTACATTCAGTAGAGCACTGGTGTGAAACCTCTCCATCACCGGAGTCATATTCCGCACCTGTTACATCCCTCTACATACTGCTTTGTGCCGATTATGGTTACTCCTAGACGCCTCCCCTTCACAATACGGCATTTGCAACTCTAGCCAATCAGCAATTTCATGAACTGATTTGTGGCGAAGGCTGCACCTATGACAGCACCACACTGAACGTCACTGCGCCCTTTGGTGCAATCCATGCTACTGCAAATGTTTGCATATGGAGATCGCATTGCTGTGGGATTGATTTCATGGAATGTGTGCAGATGAGACGCCAGAGCGCAACAATTAGGGAGAGGGTACACATAGCATTGACAATACAGTACAGGTAAAAAATATGTGATATTGTCTCCTCATACTATATATCTACTGCACAGATAATACATGTCATGCAGATGCTCTTCACCAGATGTCACACATCTCACACCGACACGCGTTTCATTCAGAGCTTCATCAGGACTGATAATTAAAAAGCAATGCTACAGATACCACGGTAGTTAAATGTTAATCAAACATGACACCACCTGTAGATGTATAGCTGGCTCTTACATGTCCATAAACCTCGCTGCCGGTGGATCACGGCGATGCCCATTTGACTCACGTTCCAACATACTACGTTGAGTAACTATGTAGACGTGTCCCCACCCATTATCTCGTGATCCACAGCATATATTTGTTTGGTCAATATTTGATTTCCACACGGTATAATAGTTACATGTGTATTTACAAGTATTTACTTTGTTTCACTGATGTTTTGTTGGATGTGAGGATTTGATTCTCCTGATAACATACAGCGAATGGCTACTTTATTAGAGGCTACTGTAGTGGCCCAGAGTTTGGGAATCCCCTCAAACCCCTTTAGAATGTATGTTTTATGTTTGTCTTGTGCACTGACTTGCATGTGGAATGGATGTGTATTGGATGTCTTCAGGCATGAATGGGTTAATGTCTGATCATGTCTGGAAAATGTATCGTATTGTCCTGTGTCGTATAAAAGAGTGGTCACATGTCTGTGAGGGAGTAGTAGTAGGGGAAGTAGAGAGAGAATCCAGGAGCAGAGTGACACTGTGAGTTGGGAGACATGGAGGAGGCCGAGAGGTGGTCTGCTGTTTCCGCTTGGGCTTATCCTTCCCGAGAAACTCACCACCGTAACTAGCTACTAGGAGTGCATGTGCCCAGACCTGAAAAAACTGTGCAAGAACCGCGTGTGTTTGGAGAGCAAGAGAAACAATGAGTGAGTGACAGGAGCGAGAGAAAAAGAGATACCAGGAGAGTAAATTCTTACAGATAACTGGGACTGTAGTGATGCAAATACGCGTGAATCCTCCCTGCTTCACCACTGTAAGAATTGTTGGACTGTTATTGGTTATTCATGTTTAAGTAAACGGACAGAGCCTTACGTTCCCGGTTCGTGTTCAGAAAAGACACTCTGCGTGCATGGCCTACTTTATTTCACCTCAAAGTTTCACCGCAGAGGACGGAACGTTGGCGTCACGAATGACCAACAGGACTTCAGGTAACCACTGTTACCCGCTTTGTGGGCCCCCTGTTAGTAATGAGGTCAGGTTCCGAGCTATCCCCAGGGGAGAAGATGGCAGAGCCCCGCGACAAGGTTATCTCTCTATCCCGCTGTCTTTTCGGCTGAGGGCCTGCTTATCGATCCCTGCACCCCCATCTAATAGTTCGCGGACTGCCTTTGGCCTTCAGAGCCACAGTAATTAATAATAGAGTAGATACCACTAGGAGGTGAAATAATCCTGCAGGAATATCAGCTATGTGGACAGGAAGTTTATTGTGGTTGCCTCAAAATAAATGGAGGTACTAACATGTTCTGAACAGGAAGGGGTCATCAATTCATGCTGCTTGTACCAATTTCTGACCTCCTATAAGCATGGTGCAGCAGATATCTGGATTCATCTGAGCAGAAGATATTTTCCACTGATTAGTGATTCAACTTTTGTGGTCTTTCTCTTTTTCTTAGACAGCAATTGCTCTCAGATGGGTTGCTGTTGTTATAGCCCATCCGTGCTAAGGAACAGCTATTGTGTGTTTGGACACATTAGATGGAACAGCAGTGTTGTATTCAACTACAATTTGCTTGACTGTGAACCATCTGTTCTTTAGAAGGATTCTTGACATCCCCCTCTGACCCCCTTTGTCAACTTGTTTTTTTCTGTTCACAGGTTCCCCTTTCACTGAACGTTTTTCCTCCTCTTTGTATACTCACCACATTGCCACAAGGTGGGCAGTGAAATCCTGGCCCCAGCTAGTCCAACACCGATGACCCGGCCTCGTTGGAAGTCGCTCAGATAGCTGGATTTTCCCATCCAATGTAGATTCACACTGAAACTGATCCACCGAAAACTTGTCGTGTGATTTTATACTGGACTACGGGTATAATTAAGGTTCAAGCATTAAAGGCCCGCGGGATCTAATAAACTGGATGTTCAGTGTAGATCTCTCCTGGCACCACGCACAAAAAAGTGTGATACGTAATATCTAGTATACTATAGAAATAGATGTATACTATGGCTTATATTTGTGATATTTTCCGCCGCACCGTTATCCCCTCTTGTTCCTCAATATGATCCCAGATGGCCCAGGTTGATGTCCATTCCCTGTAAAAACAGATTGAGACGGAAGATGGAGAGGCAGCACTGGAGCAGAGGGCAATTTGGGAGTAAAATTGGCTAATTTATTCTTTTTATGTATGGCCAACAAAAAAAGCTTTAACTCAGACAATCCCTTTATTATCGAATCTGCTATTGATTTGTATTTACAGCTCCTACACAATCCTATGCGTCTCCATGGTAACAGACTACAGACATACCTTGTGTAGTCAGATCCTGCAGTCATACTGGCAGACATCTGTCCTTTCTGTTTTGCTGAACTACAACAGTACCTTCCTTGTCTATGGGATGTGTCTGGTATTGCAGCTCAACCCCATTTAATGAAGCTGAGCTGCAGCTCTAAACAAAGCCATGAAGAAGAGTGGGGCTGCTTCTTGATACTATTAGTAGTATCAAGTATTTGGTGAAAGGGAGATGTAGTATACTCCATGTATGTTGATTCAGCACTGGTACATTTGATGCAGAATACGTATTACTTCAGAATATGATTTTTCTGTCTATACAAAACGAAATAAAAAAATGTATACATTAAATTGTTTTGTTTATTGTCATTTATGAAAAAACTGATGATACATTTATTATATAAACACTCTGAACACATTAAAGAGGCTGTTTCTGATTTAGAACAAGAAATCCACTATCAAACACCATAATAGAGAATCCTGGGGATCCCTTGTTAAGAACAATCATCTATTAGCCAGAAAGGCTACAGTCTTTCTTGCACTGGAGGATCCAGCATATCCATACAGAATACAGACAGCTCATTGAATTCAATAAGAACTGTGTAATACTTTGTTTCGCCTGTAGGGCTGCTGTAGGGAAATTAAACACTTGCTGCTGGGTTCCTGCACAGATTACAGCCAATAATGGGGGTACACACAGTGATCAGCTTATTTGCGCAGAACCAAATATTATAACCCTTTTTAAACACTACTACAATGTTTATATCATGGTCTCAGACCATATAGTATAGATTAACAGTACACTTATACAGCTTCTAGACCCAATTCTTACCTATGTGCATTATATTTATCAATCTCTAAGTTGTTATAGAATATTAGGGAAAAAAAGTCATTTTTCCCCAGAAACAGTGCCACTCTTTCTAGTATATCAGATATGGTATTTAATTGAATGGGTTTGAGCTACAATACCAGATGCAGCCATACAGAAGGGTGTGGCACTGTTTCTGGAAGACAAAGATCTACAGTATTTTCTTCTAATCTTGTGCAGCCCTTTTAAAGGGGTTGTCGTACTTCTAGCTGTTTAGCTGCAGGAAACAGACAGCTCCGCAAATTGCGCAGTGGCCAGAGTGGGTACTGCAGGCTGAACCCTACTGTGCAATGTACAGAGGGGCCTGCTTGCTGTAGCAAAACATCTAAAAGTGGGACAATCCCATTAAAGGGGTTGTCAAGGGTTAGAAAAGCATGGCTGCTTTCTTTGAAACACAGTGCTACCCTTGGCGGTTGTGTCTGGTATTGTATCACAGCTCTGATTCACTTCAATGAGGTTGAACTGAATACCCCACGCCACCCTATAGGCATGGGTGATACTCTGTTTGGAAGGAAACAGACGAGTTTTTCTAACCCTGGACATCTCCTTTAAAGCCAGTGTTAGGCTATGGCAGCTGCAATTGTATCAGCTGCACAACTTTGCCCTCCAATAGAAGTGAATTGGAAAAGTTATGCCTTAATTTGGCAGTGTGAACCAATGGTCTATAATAATAAATATGTAATACAAACTTGGACTGACCTAGTAATACACTATGATAATTAGCTTCTTCTTTACGGACCGGTCTGGACGCCATTTTTTAAAATGACATTTTTTATTTTAATATACATTTTGTAGGAAACAAACGTTACAACCTACATGAGATTAAACAATATCTTACATCAGTGGGCTACAACCTGTGCATTTCTGACTACAATGAAACTACAACTCCCAGTATGTCCTTTAATTAAAGGGATTATTTGGTTTCAAAGATTGATGTCCTGTTCTTAGGATAGGCTAAAATTATCTGATCAGTGGGAGCCGTCCACCCGGAAACCATGTTAGTCAGCTGTTATCTGGGCCGGAGCTTTTCTGCACTGAGCTACTTGCTGCAGGAAGCAAGCAGCTTTGTTCTCACTCTAGTGACCAGGTTTGGTCATTCACTTTAATGAAAACTTTGCTGTAATACCAAACCTGGCCACTGCAGTGGGAATGGAGCTATTTGCTTCCTGCAGAAATCAATTCAATGCACAAGTGCACCGGCGAAGAGTACAGTTGATCGGTGGGGCCCCCCACATTTCTAATAACAATGGCACGTCCTGAATACAAGCTGTCAATACTTTACAACTGGACTACTCCCTTAAGTGTTAATCATTTAACCCCTCTAGGCCACCAGGGATATTAAATACTACCCCCTAATCACCCTAGACCACCATAGGTTATGTATATCAGTATTAACCCCTTAATCAGCTGCTGTAAGACCACCAGACATTTTAGGTATGAACCACTAAACCACTCCAGACCAGCAGGACTATGTCAGGAAAACTCCTAAACCATCCCATGTTATAATGTGTACTGTAATTAATGCAGTATTACTTTTCCCATCTCTGTTTGGGGCACCCAAACCGCCTTTATTAAATCTTTGTTTTTGACCTGGCCATGCTGTGAGTTGTAGTTATTAACTGGTGGGAAGCTGCAGATTGCAGACCTCAGTCTTACATTACTAGGGGCTTTAAACAGTGATATTCACCGCACCGAACATACATGAAATAAATAAGTTAAAGCAAAAGTGACAATAAAAACACAGGGTGTACATATTACGTGGTGTGTCATACAAGGTTTATAGCACAGCTGGAGTAATGATATTCTATACAGTGAATAGACAGACATGGTGGTGTACTTTACAAGGGGGGTCATGACATACATATGTAAAAGCGGCTGGATTACTCATATTTGAAGTGCACAAGTCTCAGAACAGGTGCCCAACTGATGGTCCATGTGAAAAAAAAATTGCTGTGTCCCCTATTTTGGTCTGTAAGATGGACGAAAGTAACAAATAGGAAGGTGCAACAGTACCTCTGCAGCGCCACCTATTGGAAGGCAGCATTCCTGCAAGTCAATGTTAGACTCTTTATACAAGCTTCAGAACAATGACTGGGAATTGAAAACCCAGTCATTGTTATAAGGCTTGTATAAAGAGTGTGACCTTGACTCGGAGGAATGCTGCCTTCCAATAGGTGGCGCTGCAAAAGTATTGTTACATCTTCCTTATTTGCATATATTTCCAAGAGGAGCATGGATGGCCTTAAAGTCCCCTCACACCTACTAGATGCTCTCCTTAAGGAGAAACAATACCCTTCCTGGACAAGAGTAGGACTTGCAATTTCCACTATCCCCGCGGATCACACAGCTCATGGATAGATGCCCGTGTGCTGTCTGATGCAAATTCCATCTGATATTCTTGGGCACAACTTGCATACCTCCGTCTGAATGAGGAAATCCCCCTTAATTGCTTGTTAACGTTGTTATATGGAGACGTTCGTCTTTAGAATGTACATTTGTGATACAGTTATGAAAGACCCTAAACCAAGGAATACAGCAGTATTTAACATCATGGATCCAGTAGAGAAAACAGGTATAAATGTTGGCTTTCCTGTTGGCTTCATAAAAAATGGTGCCAAATGTGTTGCAACTGCCAGATTAAAGCAGTGTTCACATTTTGTCTTGTGGTGCCTAAAATAAGCTACAGCATTATAGAGCATGCTATGGTTTTCAGTGCAAGGAAACTGTCCACTTGGATAAAAAGCCTATGACAAGTCAATATAATCAGTGACATCACTGCTTTCTAGTGAACTGATATGCTGAATTCTCAGTGATGTCATTGGTTCCTTACTAAATAACGAACTAGATTCTCAGTGAAGTCATAGGCTCCTTCAATATGTTTTTGTTACATTCCTGGTAACATTACTGTTTCTTTGTCTATTAGTTGACTGTATGATCAACCATGTGACAATCTCCTGATGTTATAACTAGCTACACTACTAGTGACATCACGGGTTGCATATGAATTGACATGATGCATGTTCAGTGAGGTCATAGGTTATCTGAATATGTATTAGCTACATTCCCAGCACTGGTTCTTCGCTGTATGATCAACCAATCTCCTACTGTTATATTTCTACACTATTAGTGATATCACTGGTTGCATATGAATTGCTATGCTGTATGCTCAGTGATGTCATAGGTTTCTTGAAAAGTGATGGATTATTGTATTTTTCCAATCATGCAACACTCTTGCAGTAAAATACTGACAATCCCAGTGATGTCACTGGTTCTAGATTAATTGATGAGAAAAATTACTGCTGATGTCTTAGGTTCCTTCTAGATTATTTGCCACATTCCAAGTAATGCCACTGGTCCCTTCTATAATAGCTAGGTATATTGCCAATCATATGACGCACTCCTAGTATGATAATTGGCTAAACTCTATATTAATGTAATTCGCTCCATGTGAATTCATGAACTGTATCCCTATGATGTCACTAGTTCCATATCAATTGATATACTGTATCCCTGTGATGTCACTGATTCTATATGAATTGATATACTGTATCCCTGTGATGTCACTGGTTCCATATGAATTGATATACTGTATGTCAGTGATGTCACTGGCTTCAGTATGAATGGATATACTGTATCACTGTGAGGTCATTGTTTTCATTATGAATTGATATACTGTATCCCAGTGATGTCATCAGTTTCTTTTAAATTTGCAGCCACATTCTTGGTAATGCCCTTGTATATCTTTGCATTTCCTTGTAGTGATTCTCTAGACTGGATGCATTCTCACTGATGTTGTAGTCTTACTGTACATTCATTGTGGCTAAGTTCGCATTGATGTAACTATGCCCTTGTGCATTGATAGGCCTCCTGTTCAGTGATGTCACCATGACTCTCTGAATTATGGGGCTTGCATTCTCAATGTCTTCACCAGGGCTTTATGCCTTGATGGGATGCCTTCTTAGTGACATCATAATGCCCTTGTAAATTATGGGGATTGTTTTCCCAGTGATGTCACTGAGTCCTGCGCATAAATAGGTTGCCTTCTTAATGATGTCACCAGATCCTTGAAAATGATAAGGATTGCATTCCCAGATGTCATCGAGTCTTGTGCATTGATGTGCAGCCTCTTCAGTAATGGCACTATGTCTTTGTGAATGAAAGAGTTTCGTAGTCCCAGTGATGTCATCGAGTCCTTATGAAGTGGGCACAAGCATTTACAGTGCTATATTCAGTCCATTGCATATTTATAAGCGGATGTCCACACAATGTCATTGTGTCCGTGTGAATTGGCAGATATAGAACATAACCTTTAAAGCCTACATAATGTCTTCCTCCACAATGGAATGAACTGGATAGGCTACAAGCTGAAGCAGATGCCGTGGTGAGGTAGCCTCACGAGTTCTCCATTAGAGTAAATGTGCGGAGCACTGAATGGAAAATGTAATAACATAGCTCAGGCCTCAGTGATCCGGGATACAATGCACTGGGAGTGACAGGCTTGCTGATATGGAATAAAGTGCACACAGTAGACTGAACAGACGGGATGATAACGGTGCAGGGCTGTTCTGTAAGCACATTCTGTAATGCACCGCAATCAGGTCAGGAGGGAGTAAGAGTTTGACATCTCACTGGATGAGCTGGCCTGCGCTGAAGAAATGTTGTAAACACCTGTGAAGAGATGAAGAAGTCATTAGTTATGTCTCATATCTATCTAATATCTCTCTCATACGGTATCCATATATCACATATCTATCTATCTGATATCTATGTAATATCTCTCTATCTAATATCTCTCTATCTAATATCTCTCTCATACGGTATCTATATATCACATATTTATCTGATATCTATGTAATATCTCTCTATCTCATATCTATCTCTAATATCTCTCTATCTGTAATATCTTTTTTGTCTAATGTCTGTCTGTCTATCTCATGTCTATCTTATTTTTGCTGTTTAATAATATTCACCTTTTTTAGCAAACAAATTGATAACTCCTTTGGAAAACACGGGGTCTGCAGCACTGAGATTGGATGTCTGTAATACAGGAAAATGGAAAAAAATGATTAAAATCAAACATCACTTGTAGATAAGACTGCTGGAGATCATTAGGTTGGAGAAACAGGGCAGAAACTAAAAGCAAGTGTAATGTCTCATTGCCACATAATTAAAGACAAAAAACCCCATCTACCTGTGACTGAGCATGTTGTAGCCAAGGATACTACGCAGAACACATGAGGGTTGTAGTATTAACAGGTAACTTCAAATCTCAAAAAGACAGAGGAGGAATGGGGAGGGCGGTGTGCGTGCGTGCGTGCGTGTGTGTGTGTTTTACAAGAATGTCTGATATTCTGAACACGGGGTTTATGGTCTCTGTAGGATTTATGGCAGATTATAACAGATGCCGGGACTGGGGGCTCCAGGCCTCTGATCCTACATCACTTTATAGACCATAAACTCTCACACTCTTATCTGTGGAGTCGAGGTTTTATTCTCTAACCCAGGGGACCGCAACTGCAGTCCTCAGGGACCACCAACAGGTCATGTTTTCAGGATATCCTATGGTAAGAACACCTGTGGCAATGTCTGCGGACTGACGATAATTACATCACCTGTGCAATACTGAGGAAATCCTGAAAACATGACCTGTTGGTGGTCCCTAAGGATTGGAGTTGGGGAACACTGCTCTAACCTCATCCCGTTTCTTCAGGTAGTTTGGGTCAGAAACACTATTTTTTCTCATTGGGGAGAGCAACTAGACAGCGAGTGAGGAGCCTTAATGGGCCATTCATGCTCCTCTGGGTAATATGCAAAGAAAAAGGGAGATGGAACAATACTCTTGCAGTGCCACCTATTGAAAGGGAGTAATCCCAAAGTTAATGTTAGACTCTTTACACAAGCCTTGTAACAGTGAAGTGAAAGCAAAGCCAGAACCCATGCACAGACAGCTGTTTCAGGGTTTTTGCCCCTCATCAGTGTACAGTAGGATTCTGGCTTTGTTAGCAAAAGGCCTATGATGTGGGTCAGAAACACTATCTTTTCTCCTTAGGGAGAGCACCTAGACGGTGAATGAGGAGACTTAAGGCTGATTTTCACTGAGCTATTATGGCTCAAAATTCTTCCAAACGATGGCTTTTGAGCAATAGCAGTTGCGTGTAAATACGCGCCTATTGTGCACTTACCACGCACTCTTAGTTCATCACTGACTTCAGGTTAGCATAAAGTCCATCACCCCTGATAACAGGGACTGCATGCTGTGTTCTACGCAGACAGCAGCCCCAGGCAGATGTATTTAGAGAATAGACCACCTGCTGTTCTCTATATACGTACAAATGAAGCTTGTTAGCTACTAATGGTCTGATTAGCCCATTAGTACCTAATGCAAAATGATCGCTCAAAACTGTTAGTTTTTGACAAATTTTGAGTGACCTTCTTTGTGTGTATATGGAGCTTTAATAGGCCATTCATGCTTCTCTGGGTAATGTGCAAATAAGGAAGATGGAATAATACCTCCACAGTGCCACTTAATGGAAGGCAGCAATCCCCAAAGTCAATGTTAAAATCTTTATACAAGCCTTGTAACAATGACCAGAATTTGAAAGCAAAGCCAGAACCCATGTACAGACAGCTGTTTTGTGGCGTTTGCCCCTCATCAGCATGCAGTAGGATTCTGGCTTTGCTTGAGAGAGGCCTATGATGCGAGTCAGAAACGCTAGCTTTTCTCCTTAGGGAGAGCACCTAGGCAGTGAGTAAGGAGACTCAATAGGTCATTCATGCTCCTCTTGGTAATATGCAAATAAAGGAGATGGAACAATACCTCCACAGTGCCACCTAATTCCTGGTCATGGCTTGTATAAAGAGTCTAACATTGACTTTGGTGATTGCTGCCTTCCAATAGGTGGCACTGTGGAGGTATTGTTACATCTCCCTTATTTGCATATTACCCAGAGGAGCATGAATGGCCTTTTAAGTCTCCTTACTCACCATCTAGGTGCTCTCCCTAAGGAGAAAGATAGTGTTTCTGACCCACATCATAGGCCTATCTCTAGCAAAGCCAGAATTCTGCTGCATGCTGATGAGGGGGCAAACCCCTCAAAACAGCTGTCTGTGCATGGGTTCTGGCTTTCCTTTCAAGTCCCTGCCATTGTTAGAAGGCTTGTATAAAGAGTCTAACAGTGACTTTGCAGATTGCTGCCTTCCAATAGGTGGCGCTGCAGAGGTATTGTTCCATTTCCCTTATTTTCAGATAATTTTGTTAAACCAAGTAGTTAAGGCCCAAGTAGTCTCAAAAGCTTGCTGCAACATCATTTCTCTTTGTTGGCCATTAAAATGTATCATATATAAAATATTAGGTTATTTCTCTTACTAAGAGCAATAACTTTTTTCTGTTGGCTAATGGCTCACTTACACGGTCGTATGTTTACCGCATATTAGGTGTGTATTTTTTTACACGAATAAAATACGCAGTACACGGCAAATACGCATGTACATACATATATGCCGTGTATGTTAAATCCCCATAGCCTATATTGGTACATATTATGTAAGTAATAGGGCACCAAAATCGGACATACTGCTTTTTTATAGGCGCATGAAAAAAGAATGCTGGTGCGAATGGCCCAATAGAAGTCAATGGGCTTTTAGCATCGCGCATTACGCACATGACAAGTATGCATGGAATATGCGGGCGAGAGTGAGCCCTTGGGGAGTGTTCCCACGGTGTTTGAACTACATGTGATTATATGTGGGGGTTCCATCACGGCTGCCAAAAACACAATTGTGACAAAACCTGAGAATGGAAACAAACAGACCCTTTCACTGTCATTAGCGAGACAGGTGCCATTTTGGTGTCTGTCTTACTAGCGTTCTGTTCAGCTCCATTACATTTGGAGTATAGAACATCACATGAGTATTGCGTGGTCAGATGTTTAGTTATATAGAGAGTTTCCTTACTTTTGTCTGCTGTGAAGACCATCTGGAGACGGAGAATCTGCTGAATAGCGCATCTCGTACCTACATTTTTTGGTAAAAGAGAGAAGTTTTGTATTAGACTTTTCATCAGTGCTTAACGGTTGTATTCAGGATATATGGATGATCAATGTAGGACTGTTAAGGGTCTCACCTCCCAGACCCCCTCTGATCTGCAGGACAAATGACCCCTGCACTGCAACGTCTGGTACTGCAGCTTAGTCAGTTCAAGTGAAATCAGTAATCTGCACGCCTACTGTATGTGTGTATATAACACACACACACACAGAATATCAGAGGTAATATCATACGTTGTGATTAGCCATGCCTCTGACCAATTTTTCCCAGGGGTGGCCCAAGGCTGTAAAGGTTGGGAAACACAGGTCTAGCTTATAGGAGCCATATATAATGGCATACAGCTCACCACCTACTGGTGGCAATGGACAACCAATGTCAGACTGCGGTACTTTGGGTTCACCGGAAGAAATGATTCGGGAGGACGACCCCATACATACAGTGTATTGCATTAATAAGATCTAATAGGCAATTTATAACTCAACCCATAAGAAATAGACTTTAGTGATTGGCTACAAAGTCGGAGTCTAGCCCATCAGATGATCCTCTCTTACACTCATGGGGAATTTCTGCAGAATTCACACTACAGGTCCCTATAAAATACTACGTTAACATTTGCGTTCCGGGTCTTCAAAGTATAAATGATGTTCAGCTACTTTCAGATAAGAACATATGATAAGAAACGGCATGCAAGAATCACTGTAGGAATATTTCTTCTTACCTTTTTGTCCATCAAACATCCAAAAAGCAGAATAAAGAATCCCTAAAAGACAAAAACAAAAGCGAATCATAGAGAGTTGCGACATTACGAACCATGGTGTCATCTGGCTATTATCTAATGGCTGTAATATGCATCTATGGGGTCCAGTCTGGGCAATGCCATATCATTTAAAGAGGGATTCTCATCTCAGATGTTTATGGCATACCCCCGGGATGTGCCATAAATGTCTGATCGGTGCAGGTGCCACCTCCAAGACCCGCATCTCTTGCTCTGGTCCCACTGCCCCTGGCCATTCTAGTTGTGATGGCCGA
The DNA here is from genome assembly GCA_035609135.1 of Eleutherodactylus coqui. Classification (NCBI taxonomy): domain Eukaryota; kingdom Metazoa; phylum Chordata; class Amphibia; order Anura; family Eleutherodactylidae; genus Eleutherodactylus; species Eleutherodactylus coqui. The sequence continues at coordinate 55,369,706 of CM069405.1, forward strand.
GGTGGTCAGAAATAGCCAAGCACTCTGCACTACACTGTTTCCATTACCCCCCATGGAAGTCAATGGGATTTATGCAAACGAGCTCCGGTGTTCCTGTAAATAGGGAGCTGCAGAAACAATGTATCCCGCTGAGCTATGCTGTTTGCTTAACTACCATTGATGGGCTCTCAGTCACCTTGATTTCAGCTCTGTTCCCATCTCGGCCATATTTGGCTGAGATGTGAACACCCCTTTGACTGGTTCCCATATGATGCATATGGTACTTATAGACGACACTTATTAAAATCAACAGGCTGTCTATGTAATGTTTGATCCTTCAAAGCAGAAGTTAAATTGTTTCCCGAACTGGCTGTTTGAGGGGTCTGAAGTGTCAAACTCTTTCCCTCCCCATTAACTCCTGTCAACTCTGAATGTCCTGTATAGACAACTCTTTAAATCAGAGAGTGTGGTGAACCTTAAAGGGTTGTACCAGGATCACAAGTTATCTCCTATCCACTGCTGAGACCCTCACCAATCTTGAGAATGGGGGTCCCGTGTCCCCTTCTGCCTATCATTGAGTGGTTGTTTCTTTCCCCAGAGTGATGTCAAAATGAATGGAGCGCTGGCCAAGCATACATGATCAGTGCTCCATTCATTTCAATGGAGCTGATGGAAATACTTGGGTGTTTACCATTCGGTTATCTCCGCAGTCCCATTGAAAGTTAATTATGATGCATTAGTGCAACCAGCACTCAATTTAGTCTCCTTCTTACTGACAGGGGTGCAGAAAGCCCGCAGTGAGGAGGACAGGAGGCACTGAAGTCTCAGTGGTGAGGCTCCCACTGATCAGCAAGTTATCCCCTATCCTGTGGATATGGGATATTAGTAATCATGGTACAACCCTTTTAATTTATATGAGCAAATTTCAGCAATTACACAGTATCTTCAATACTCAATCTTTGCGCCTGATGCCCTGGGATCATTTAGTAGGACCTACAAGCTTGAAATTTGCCTGTTAACATGTTTTGATGTCCATCACAAAACCTACTCTCCTCAATCCATTTACAGATGATGGGTGCCATAAATGGTGCTAGCATTCATTCTCTGGCATCAAATCACCTGGGAATGTGTGGCACAGAGTGCTAAGGCAGCAGATATGTAATTTTAAGCTCTTGCTCATGACCTGGAGGTTGTGAGTACAATCCCCAGCTCAAGCTGAGGGTGGTAAAATGAGTACCCAGCTTGGAGGAAGGTAATAAATAAATTACTTGAAAGCTGTAGAATAAGTTGGCATTATACAAATAACAAGAATGTAATATCCTTTTCTCCCATTGCCAAGCATTTTCCAGCATGGGTTAATTAGTTTATTTAAAGAACAACTTAAAAGAATTGTATCAAAATGCACAACGACTCTGAGGGGCCTGGGAAAAACTGTTGATTGCCCCTGTTCCCGCTTTTGGCATCCTCAGTAGAGATGAGCGAGCACGCTCGTTTAAGGCTGATGCTCGAGCGAGCAACTGCCTTCTCGAGTAATTGATTACTTGTCCGAGCAAATGCCGGGGGGGGGGGGGGCGGCGGCATGGGGAGATCTCTCTCTCCCGCCGCCCCCCGCATTTGCTCGAATGAGTAATCAGTTACTCGAGAAGACCCATGCTCGCTCGAGCGTCAGCCTTAAACGAGCATGCTCGCTCATCTCTAAACCTCAGCTATGAGCTCATTTCGCTGGGGAAAACCACATCCTGCCAAACATGCTATTTCCCAATAGCAGCCACTGCATGGAAAATGTAGTGTTACAGGACAGTCATTCACATGAGCTGACCTGTAATATCAGGATGTAATAAGGTCCATTAAAATGGTAGTCATAAAGAGGGGTCCCGAGTGGCAAACCAATATTTAAATGCCTAATTGGACATATGAACAGGGGCTGCCATCTTGGCACAACTTATTTGAACCAGACATTATAATTTACCTGCTTATGTCCATTCTCCCATCCATAGTGGTTGGCAGTTCGATATCGTAGGGTAATTATACTCTAATTAGATTGTACCCATCTCCTATTCCCTGGTAGATTAGCTAACTTACACTACTCATGCCATAGTAGAAAGGTTTGACTTTCTTCTCACCTGGAGCGCATTCAATGCTGTAAATATCACTTGCATCGGCAATGTGTAGTTGATCAATGTCCCTATTCCAAATCCCCAAGTGAGTCCGAGAAGCGGCGTTAGGATCAATATACATTTTGCAATATGATTTAAGCTGCTCTTCTCCTCCTTCTTCGGCTTGTCTCCTATGGAAGGTCTGAGGACTTTTATGATGACCACCAACAAAGTAATGAAATTCACTAGTAAAATAGCCAGCGCCGGTATAACAAAAGCAAGAAACGCTTTGCTCTCTGTCACGTTGAGCCAGCATCCCTTGTCTGTGGTGTATCTTTTGCTGGGTTGGGTGACCGCCACTGTGATCACCGAAATAATAATAGGACATCCGTAACCCAAGAAGAATGAGATGCCCATCATGACCGACTTGCTTAAGTCATGGAACACGCACATAAGACGGTAGAAGAGGATAAGCCCCATGGTTAGCATCCAAAAAAAGGTGCACAGGTAAAAGACGTGCGTGAAAAAAGTTGCTGCTACACAAGCGTCAACCTTTTTGATTTCGTACACGGCACTACCAATGATAAACCAGATGTCGGCCATCAAGAGCATCACAGAAATGTTCATGATGCAAACGTGACGCATGTAGGAGGTCTTATTCTTGGTTACAGATTTCCAGACCGTAGCCTCAATGATAATGCAGATGACCAGACTTAAGATGGAGATGCCTATCCCGATATAGGAAATATACGACAATATCATATTATCTCTGGCGTTGAGTGGGCTGTAGGACATAAGAATGGAGAATGAAGTAAGGTGATCGCAGATGCATGTTACCATTGTGCTGTCAGTATTGTTCTTGGCCCTGCAGCCGGTGCTGTCCCAGTTCTGGATGGTAAAATTCCAATACACACAGGCTGTTCTATCTAATGTCTGGTTACTCTTTTTGAAATCCATCTCTATTTCGAAGGCGTTAGAGTTTTCAGACACCGTTGTTGTCATGACAAGACCATTGATGACCCCTAGTCTTGAGTTGGTATCATTGGGTGTATTTAAAATGTCCATCATTGTAGCGTACGCGACACTTACGATGGTGGTATTTGCTGAGAAAGCTCTTACGGACTTACTATTAATCAAAATATTTCCCGTCAAGTTGTTTGTTTGGTTAAAGTTGAAATCTGCTGTGTAATCGGTTGTCAGGTTACTTATAATGTTGGCAGATAATTGGATATTACTGTTATTTTTAATATTTATTGGTCCGGTGATTGAAAGCTTTTCTGAGAAATTCTCTACGGATTGGAGAATATTCGAACTCTGTTGAACCCGATCTGGGATCTGATCCCAAGTTGTTGAATTCTCCACGACGATGTTGATGGTGTCAAGAAAGTTCTGAAAAGAACAAAGATGTAGTAGTGATGAAGTACGAGTAATGACTATTATACCGGTGTAGAATTAGGTAAAACCATGGCATACATAGGGCATACATGCCATAAAGGCACATCACACATTTACTTTAGGGCTTCTGGAAAGAGCCATGGTTGGTCCCATTTCTTTGATACTGGGTGACAAGAACCTATTAAGGATTCTGAAGGACTTTTCTGTACAGAGAAACTGCATTGATGGACAATGTGGGGAATTTGCCCATCAGCTATGAAAGTGTGTGAAAATGAATGAACAGTATACCAAGCCTTTGTTTTGTTGTGTATTGCAAAATCAGGCACCATAATGGAGAGCCCACCTAGATCTGCACTAGGGGGTGCCCTCTTTTCTATGAACACAAATGGTATAAAATCCCAGATACTTCTATATTAACATCACTGTTTCACTGCAATCAAATGGGGTCCTCAGGGGCATAAATATTTATTGTGTCTCCCTAATAGGGCATATGAAAAATTATAGGCCAACAATGTTTGATCGATTGTGGTCTGACCTTCTGGACAAAAATATTGATTGCCTATCCTCAGGATAAGCCAGCAATATCATAACGGTGGGGGTCTTCCACTTACAACTCCAGCCGATCAGCTGATTGAAGAGGCCTCGGTACTTGGGTAAGTTCCACAGCTTCTTTTCAGCCATGTGATGTCATGTTTAATAGTGCTATGGCCAGAGGGCAGCTCAGTCCCATTCAAGGGATGGGATTGAGCTGCTACACCAGGCTTAGTCATTATGCAATGAATGGCACTGTGCCTTCTATGGATTTAAGTGGTGATGGTACTTCCCTGAGCGCCACTGTCATTTCAATCAGCTGATCAGTGGGGATTCTGAGCAGCAGACCCCCTAAATCAACTATTGATGATCTATCCTGGTGCAGTCAGTGAATGCAGTTTTGGAGTATTATACAGGGTGTAATTAAAGGTGCCCATACACATTAGGTGAATGTTGTCCAAACCTTCCAATGTATTTTCCTTACCAGCTGAGGATCTAATGTGTATGGGGTGTATCCCAACCCTCTCCCAACCACATGTGTCATGAGAAAGAAAGTACAGGCATGTCAACTCTTCTAATATTTTTGAGATAAACCATTCTCAGTGGTCTTTGGGAGTGACTTACATCCCTCTTTCTCCGGAACTGAGTGTACATGTATATAGGGGGGGGGGGGGGGTAGGAAAGAACAGCTGTCATCTGGCAGTTATTTAAAGTGTATGGCCATTTTTAAGTTCAGTTCATGATAAGTAGTACATTGTGCAGTCATGACAAAAACTAAGAACACCCTCTTTGAATTCTACGGTTTAAAAACATCTGGTTCTTAGAAAGTCTTAACATTAGGTAAATAAAACATCAGATGAATAACACAGGACAAATTACATTGTGTTATTATTTATTTTACAAAAACTAGACCAAAATGCAGAAGCAGTGTGTAGAAAATTAAATTCAAGCTTACTGCTCCACAGGAATTAAGAAGGCAAGTAGCAGCCAGGTGCTGCTTATCAAATGCCTTTGATAAATTGATTGTCAGCAAGTGTGACCACCTCTATAAAAACATACGTCTTTTCAGTTTGCTGGTCTGGAGCATTCAGGTGCCATGGTAAAAAGATATCAGCAATGATCTTAGCGAGGTAATTGTTGCTGCCATCAATCTGGGAAGGGTTATTTCCAAACAATTTGGAACTGTAGAATTCAAAGAGGGTGTACTTAGTTGTTTTCATGACTGTATGTACAAAGTTACTCAATGGAGATTAATTCACAGGTGGATATACACTTTAAATAACAACTGCACGGTGCAACAATGTGATACTTTGATGTTGATGGAGTAATTTTTCTAAAACTACCAGAGGCTTCTGTTTGTTTATAAACTAAATACAATAGTCGTAGAGCAAAACACTAAAAATAATGGTGTGAAGTCTTACCTGCATCACGGGCTTCTCCACCTTGTCAAGAGCAATGTCCACCTTCTGTAATAAGCTGACGACAAGTGTTATATCATTGGGCGACGTTGATATGTTTACTCTGTCGGTATTTACTGTGGAACTTAACTCCTCAAGGATGGTGGGCACCAATTCTTTAGATGTGGGGCTTGTCAAGGCCTGGGACACAAGTAGACAGATTTACTTAAGTAAGCTGAATGAATGGGGTTCCATCTACCTTTATGTACAATTTTTTGAAACAAGATGCCCTTTTTTGACTCAGGGCGCTAAGGAACATAAGACCAACCCAACAGAAAATGGTTATTTGGTTTCCCAACTCAACGTCACCAATTAAAGGCACCCTACAGACTGGTAGTCTTCTGGTTAACTAAAGACTATCCTGGACAATTTCCGAAATGCATTTTTACCCCAAACCATCCATTTCTGGCTTTTATAATTTATTTGCTTGCAGCATTCACTAATCTACCTAGTAAACAGGACCATGTGAGCTTAATACTCCCCAGCCACATTATTAAAGGAGTTGTCCTACCTCCAACTGTTTTGCTGCAGAAAGCAGACAGCACTGTACATTGCACAGTGACTCGAGTTGGTACTGCAGGCTGAGTCCCATTCACTACAAGAGGACTCTGCCTGCAGTTCCAAATCAGGCTACTGTACAAAGCTGTCTACTTCCTACAGCAAAACAGTTCGAGGTAGGACAACCCCTTCAATTATCATTTTCTGGTAAGTCTTTACAGCTAAAGGGCAGGAGGTTAGTGAACTGGTAAATGTACCCTCTGAGTATAATGATCAAAAACAGCACTAGATAGATAATGCTGTATAGAGCTCAGATGAATAGACATACCGCAATCAGCTACATAGTGTCATACAGGGACCAGATACATCAGGGTAGCTCACACAATTTTCTGGCTGGTGATTTATGAGGTGAAGGGGTGATGGTGATAACTATGCTAGATGACCATAGACAAGTGCTTCATGACAACATTCCTGGTGGTCCAGAGTAGTAAAGAAGTTATTACGAAGATCCCTTGCGGTATGTGGTAGCACAGGGGTCAACACTCTAGTCAACAGTCTAGTGGTATTTAGTTATGAAGGAGTTATATTGCTATCTTCCCTTGTGGCCTAGGGGTGCTAAGAGATTATTTCTAAAATACCTAGTAGTCTAAGTCAATGTCAACTTCCGTGCTACTTTAGGCTATTGAAAGGGGTCAATTGCAAGGACACTGATATTTTAAGGCATGAAATAATTTCTGATAGTCTAAGGCAGTGGAGGGGGTTAATGCCAGCTTCCTTGGTGGTCTAGTGTAGTGTGTATGTGTGGGGGGAAAAAATAATGCCATCTTTGTTGTTAATAGCAACTTCCCTGATCTAGAGTACTTTGTTGAAGGGCATCTTAATACCAGTTTCCCTGGTGGTCTAGAGTAGTATGTGGTGGTGTGGAGTAGTAAGTGGGAAGTGTTAATTTCCAATTCCTTGAACGTCTAGAGTACTTTGGGGGCATAAGAGCTTGTTAAACCAGCTTCTCTGGTGGTCTAGAATAGTGTGTAAATTAATGGCATATACCTTGGTGGTATAGGCTAGTGTGTTTGTGTGTGTCTATCTGTAAGGGGGTGGCATGTTAATAGGGAATTAATGTCAGCCTCCGTGGTGGTCTAGGATAGCATGTCTCAGTGTGTATGGGTGTGAGAGAAGTGTTAATGTCAGCTACCTGGTGGTCTAGAGGCTCACTTACGGCAAATGTGGAGCGATATGCCACAGGATACCATACAGATCCTGTATTCCTCCATGCCCACTCGTATCACATCTTGTATCCAAGCTAGAAGTGGTACAACAGGGTACTAGAGCCTCCATGCCCAACCGTATCACATCTTGTATCCAAGCTAGAGGTGGTACAACAGGTACTAGGGCCTCCCTACATGGGGTCAGTTTCCCACAATAAAGTATCCTTTTGCTCTGATATTGTAATCACTTAGGCTGGTCTCACCTGGGCGGACTGGATCCTGCATGTGGGAGGCCCGCAGCGGATTCCGGCTGTGACCCCGGCTATTTCTGTATTATGAATGACCGCAGTGGCTCGGCGGTGGTCATGTGTAGTGCAGTTTGTCTGTTTTTGTTTATTTGCAATGATGTGGGTACCTGCAGCCCATATGCAATGTTAATTGCGTATGGGCTGTGGGTCAGGCGGCCTCGATTGACTTCAATGGAGGCTGTCCACGTGGAATAGAGCATGCTGCGATTTTTCTTCCACTTGCAGAATACGAGAGTATGAACAAATAAAAAAAAAAAAAGCAAAAATATATGCCTTTCAATACCCACAGAATCCACAATTCAAATAAATCTGCCAGTGTGAGCCCAGCCTTACTTATATCAATGTGAGCATCACACATAGAAAGTTTCATTCGATTCAGGCAACTTCTTCTAGATACGTATTTTTTTTTCTATAATGAGTGTATGTGCCCCAATGTGCCTATTGTGCTACAACATGGGAACAAACCAGAAAACCTTGGGACAAACCCCCACCCCCCCATTACCCGCATGTCCCGAAGGCTTCACAAGTGGTGGACTACAAGTAGGTAGACTGTTGGTTGACTTACATCCAGGTGATTTTTAATGTTGTCCAGAGCCACAGACACGCAGCCGGAGTAGGTGAGGTTCCATGAGGCACTGCTTCCAGTTTTAATGCAGGTGAAATTTTGAATTCCTGTTAACTTTGGATTGTTGTCTGAACAGGACACTGTGGTAACGGACCCTATGTCTCCGATGTAAGGAGTTGTGCACTTTGGATCTATAAAAGGAGTGGAAAACTATTAACATGGTGCCTGGAACAACAATATCTATTATTAACCATTAGTATGATACTACTTATTTATGCCGCTCCATTTTGATGGTATACCATTCAATTCTAAAGGGACGAGAATACAGTAGAGCTGTCCTGGTAATCAAGTCTTAACTCCGCTATCACTATGGTGCCTGACACCACAAGTACTGTACTGTATGACCTAGCAGCTAGCACTGTTGACAGTGGGTGACACCAATAGTACTGTATGACCTAGCAGCCGGTTGACACCAATAGTACTGTACTGCATGACCCAGCAACCAGTTGACATGGGTGACACCACAAGTACTGTAGTGTATGACCTAGCAGCCGGTTGACATGGGTGACACCACAAGTACTGTAGTGTATGACCTAGCAGCCGGTTGACATGGGTGACACCACAAGTTCTGTACTGTATGACCTAGCAGCCAGTTGACATGGGTGACACAAATAGTACTGTACTGTATGACCTAGCAGCCGTTTTTATATAGGTGACACTACAAGTACTGTATGACCTAGGAGCTAGCACTGTTGACATGGGTGACACCAATAGTACTGCACTGTATGACCTAGCAGCCGGTTGACATAGGTGACACCACAAGTACTGTACTGTATGTCCTAGCATCCAGAACAGTTGAAATGATTGACACCACAAGTACTGTCGAGGGGTCACCCTTTGTCATATATCCTATAAGGCAATTCTGAGTTAATGTCTTCATGTGTAACTGATCCTCATGTCTTGGCCAGAGTGCAGAGTAGCTACAACAAGCATCCCTTATTCTGGTGGACACAGACAGCCCAATAAGGAAGATGGAACAATACCTCTACAGCGCCACTTATTGGATAGCAGCATTCCTGCAAATCAATGTCAGACCCTTTAAACAAGTGTTTATAATGAATTGACCAAAAGCCAGAATGCCATACACATACAGCTGTTTCAGGGTTTTTAACCCTCATCAGTAGAAGTAGGTTTCTGGCTTGGCTATCCAATAGGTGGCGTTGCAGAGGTATTGTTCCGTCTTCCTTATTTGCATATATTTCCCAGAGGAGCTTCCATGGCATGATACGTCTCACTCACCTAGGTGCTCTCCTTAAGGAGAGAGGATATCCTTCCCGACAGATATCCGAGTGGTGCAATTAATATAGGCAAAGTATTTCATGGCTCTCAGTTACTGGTGGATTGGCACATAGATAACGGACTTCCTAGGTGCACTATAACTAACCCCTGTTCTCATCCTGTTTGAAGTTGGAAACCAAAGTCCCCACATACTGTTCTTGCTTGGTGTCCCTATGTGTCACCCCCCCTGAATAATACAAAAGCTATACCTTTCAAATAGGTCATTTCCATATAGTCACTTGATACAGTATCATCAATCCGATTAGTAATCGTGCATCGAGCCTTGAAATCCACACATTCAGTAGTGCTAACAGGAGTGTAGGTAGCATTGAAGCATGAGCTGGTCATAGTCATCGCTGTGAAAGAAGAAGAGATTGTATAAGCCCTACTATCGTATATATAGTAAGTTACATACATATGGTCTGAGCTATACAAAACTGGATGCAGGGGTATATACATCACATATACATTGTTTCCATTTATGAGTAACGGTACTTTTATTAATGAAGAGCTTTTATGACAAACACTTATAGAATACAATGCTGTGAAAAACTGCTATACAGGGTGTAGCCAAAAAGACGGATCCGGCGCTATATCTCAGTACTGGTGTCCTATAGTGATATAACAATGCGTCATTTCGACTCCACCCTGTATTACAGAATACAATTTTAAGGACACAAATGTTATTTTATGATGGAAACAAGCAAAGTCTTACAGTTTTGCGGTCAAATATAGTGCTGCAGTTTTTTCCAAAAGTACCAATACCACAATGATTGATAACGTGAGCTCTTACCTTGAGGTGGCAGACTGATTCCTGATTTGGTGATTATTTGTAAATTCGCTCCTTTGTATCCCGTCGTATTACTTATGCAGCATCTAAACTCGATACTTTTATTACACAGGAAGCTGCCCGCCACCGGGCTCCTACTGATCTGGCTCGGGTTGATGAGTCTAGCAATTGTGATTGCTTTCCTTGCAGTCAGAATCCCTTGGCTGACCGTGTCCACTGAGCAATCGTACATGCCTGCAAGATAATACACAAGTGATACAAACCAATCGTGTCTTGTGGGTCCGCAGCTATCGAGAGCACTCTTGTACAGGGAATTTCTGGGAAACCTGCTGATACAACATCCAACAAGTACAGTCCTGTGCCAGATAACCTGGAAGTGGGTAGTTGGGGGGGTTACACCTGGTTAAAGGGGGCTTCCCAGAAGCCTGAAACCCCTGCCGAGTAGTTCAAGAGAAAACATGGTGTTAAATACATGATATTAAGTATTCACCACCAAACCCCTCTAGATCTCCTGGAATATTAGATATTAACCCGAAACCACCCCCCGTAGATCACCACTTGGCACTTTTTGTCAAAATAATTAAGCCCCTAGAAGAAGTTGTCGTTTTGCTGCAAAACCCGGCATGCAGTTACATCTCAGATACACAAATGAGATGTGATGTGATTGCATGAACGGTTGTGTCACCCGAGGCTCTAAAAGTGGAGGGTCGTATTTGATGAATTGTCCCCCTCCTGCCTGAGGCCATAAAAGTGGTTGCATCCTTGGCCTATAAGAGGCTCTTGGAGGCTCCTAGTGGGTAGTGACGTCTTCTTCCGCTTGTGTAGAGCTTGTTGACCACTAGACGTCTTTGTGACGCAGAGAAGAGATTTCCCCCCGTTACCAGAGTCTGAGAGGGGCGCATTATTGGGATGCGAGAAGCTGGATGGTCGTATTGATGAATTGTCTCCCACCTAGACCATAAAAGTGGTTCCCCCCTTGGCCTATAAGAGGCTCTCGGAGGCTCCTTGTGTGTAGTGACCTCTTCTTCCACTTGTGTAGGACATGTTGGCCACTAGACTCCTCTACGATACGGAGAAGAGTTTCACCCCGTTACCAGAGTCTGAGAGGGGCACATTATTGGAATGTGAAAAGCTGGATGGTCGTAATAATGAATTGACCCCCACTGGCCGTTCTAACCAGACTGTTAGGAAGCATTTGGACCAATGGATGTATAAAAAGTGGAGGTCAGAATTTGGCAAAAGCAGCATAAATTGACGATTTGAGATGAGCGAGCACGCTCGTTTAAGGCTGATGCTCGATTGAGTAGCGGCGGGGGGCGAGTGAGAGAGCTCTCTCTAGTGGAATTTACGTCGCGGCGACTCACTGTGGTTCTGAAGACCAAAGGACATCTAATGCGCTACTAAATGGAGGTCTCTAATAAAGTTTCCAGGATGGATAGATACTCACCATTCCAGGCTACTGTTGTTACATTACTTGGAATAGTCAGTGTAGAGTTACAAGTCATTAGATTGCTTGTATAATACTGGGAGGAAATGCAGACATTTTGAAAGTACCAGCTGATATTTCGCACCGAGGTGGCGTTACAATTACACTGCATGGTCAGTTCTTTCCCCTCTGAAATAATATCCGCCTTTGAAGTCACAGAAGCGCCGTCTAACAGGAAAGAAAAGAAGAAATCTTGAGTATTCAATACACACCCTGTGCCGATATCTAGCAAAAAAAAAACTGAACTCAGCTGCACCTCCCTCCTCCCTCTCCAGCTGATGACGCACAGCACGCTCACTGCACTCCCCATAGAAGTCAATGAGTCTTCTGCCCCAATATTACTCACATATATCTTGATAGATCACTTTAACGTTGCCGGTCTCATTCGCCCCGTACATTGTGGAACATGTGCAGTCATAGCTGCCAGTATGATAACGGGCGCAATCGGTGCCATCTGCTTCAACGTGGTATGTTTTACACGGGGTGTTGTTTCTGGCAATCCCTGTTAAAAAAGAAGAAGGATCCTGACTGGGCAGTTTATATAATAACTACAGAAGACACAGATATAAATGAAAATATATGGGATCTTCCTTATGAAAATACTAGTGCCGTGCAACAACCGATGCCAATGTAGTAAATATATACGTAGAGCAAGGAGCCCGCTGCTGCAGTGGTATCTATCACTAGGTCTGGCTGCTGCTGTAGCCAGGAAAGCATATGCTCTTACAAGAACCACATTTATCTGTGATTGCAGGGGCTAAACCTGAATTACTTGCAGTAGGTATCAGCAGGGACATACACAGGGAAGGTGGGCTTCAGAGCAGAATTCTTAATGGTTCCTCTTTTTTGATGATTCATTTCACACATTCCTTAAAAGAATGGACCTGCAACTGATTACCACCTGTTCTCCAGAATATGGCAGCTACTTCCTTTATTTTCTAAAGATGGAGATAAGCAGCCTTTTGATTTTCATCATCCAAGGCAAAAGGAAGATTGCGAAAACCTTAGGATAGCATCGCCGATCCATGGGCTCCATCAATATTACTTCTAAGCCTTTGTAACTAGTGAGCAGGGCTGCCAGTGTAGTTAATGGGTTTCTAGCAACATTTCTGTGGTCTAGGTAGAAAAGGCGTTAACATCCACAACCATATGGATCTAGGGCAGTGAAGGAGTTAATCTCTATATTCCTGCTGGTCATCTATAACTCTATGGCAGAGATGAGGTTACTGATATCATTTATGAAAATCTAGGCACAGGATGAGTTATTATCAGCATCCTTGGTGGTCTAGGGCAGAGAGGGGTTTAATGTTAGCATCCCTGGTGTTGGGCATAGAAAAGTTAAAGGGGATGTCCAGGACTTTTACTATACATGACTCATCCTACAAATAGGTCATTAGTAACTGATCAGTAGGGGGTCAGCTAATCCCATGGCCTGCTGTCAGTTTGGACAGCGCTGTCAGCATTGTGGGCTGGTTTGGTACTACAGCCATATCTCCCACTGAATTCAATGGGAGCTGTACCTGCAGTACCAAAGTGAGCTGTTACAATATGGCCAGGGTTACCAACCTAAATTTTTCTTTTTTTCTGGACAATTTATCAGAAAACCATGGACAGAAAACATTTTTTATGGATACACTGAATTATAAGTGATATGTGTTTATAGATTAGATACTGATATGAAATCATTACCAGCATTACTCCAAAATGACTGTAATCACAATCATAACGACCTGCTCAAATACCAGCGGACTTGAAAAAAAATCAAAGATTAATCAATTTTTTTTCACGGACAGTGGAAAATATGATCCGATCAGCTATTTATGACTTAACCTGAGGATAGATCATCAATAGAAAAAGTCCTGGAGAACACCTATAGTGATACCATCTATGGTGGTTTACGGAAGAAGGGGTCATTGTTAACAATCCTGGTAGTCTATAGCAGTGAAAGGGTTAATAATAGTAGCCTTAATTGTGTAAAGCAGAGAAAGATTAATGCCAGTATGCCTTTTGGTCTATGGCAGATGTCCCTGGTGGTCTAGAAGAGTGGTTCTCAACTTCAGTCCTCAGTGCCCCCCAACAGGTCATATTTTCAGGATATCCTATAGAGAGAACATGTGTGGCAATGTCTAAGGCACTGACAATAATTACATCACCTGTGCAACACTAAGAAAATCCTTAAAACATGACTTGTTGGGAGGGGGGCATGAGGACTGGAGTTGAGAAACACTGGTCTAGGGCAAGAAAGGAGTTAATGCCAGTGTCACTGGTGGTCTAGAACAGTGAAGGGCTTAATCTTGTATTTGAGACTCAGTTGCTCTGTTACAGAGACTGTGAGTCTGCCAAATTGATAATGAGTCCAACAGTCGTCCCAGGGATTATTGCCTCTGTGCTTTTACACATTAGCAATCATTGCTCAGTGAATAGAGGCAAAGCGGGCCAGGGATCGTTCCAGCTCGCCCGCCTCAATTCACAGTAAACAGGCTGTCCTTCTTAGATGAAGGACTGCCTGTTCACACAGGCCGATGCAGCTGCAGGCCAACTATGATTTTTTGGTCTGTATACAAGGTATGGTCAGCGATTTATCCTTAATGGTTCTTTCACTGCATGCATTTACACTGCGCAATTATTGTGCAAACCACTCGATGTAACGAGCGATTTGTACGATAATCGTGACGTTTAAAAGAGCCCTTACTCACCTGTGCAGAACCCAGTGTTGTCCTGGCTGTAGCAGGAGGCTAAAGACTGATTGTTCAGCTTCCTGTTTTCTCTGCTCACTGATTAAACAGTACCGTCATATAGTGCCCCTATATTCTACTGAGCTCTAATTAAAAGTTAGAGAAATTTTGATAACAGCATTGTATTAAAAAGTTGCTTTGTATGTAATTCCAGAATATATATATATATATATATATATTTATATATAGGCCACGCCCACCAGAGCCCCTGTAGCAATTGTACGATTTACCCTTATTACAGATATTGCAATTGTAATATTTCAGCTGTATTACTGATGTCCCCATAAGGGGCCAAGCTAGCGAATAATCACTACTCACCTACTATCCCGGACTTAACAACGCATGTCATGGCAAAGTCCATGCTTAATCCTTGTGTGCAGCACTCAATTATAGGAACCTCCATGCTGTTACAGGCAATGTCCGTTGTTAAAATTTTAATTTCCAGCGGCTGAACAGCGATTGTCGTCTGTATCTGGTAAGAGTTCACGCTGTCGTCTATTACACAAAGGTAAGTACCTACAAGCATAAAAAGGTAAATGCAAAAAGTCATGTAGAGGCAAAGAACTGGTATCTTACTGTTGCAAAAAGTCTCATACATTTGGGGCAGTAAACTTTTTTTAATATTGAGTACTTTACAGAATGGCCTTACAAGGAGTTGTACCCTATATACATGCTCTATAAGGACATATGGATGTCACAGAGGGGCCTGCCAACAACACTCCAGGACATTGACCAGAGAGCTGCTGCAAAGAGTCAGGGAAACATTAGCTCCTCCACCCTCCTCCCTCTCACAGCACACTGTACACTGAGGGGCCACTGTATTAGAGACCCCCATCTAGTAGCATGTTGGACCTCCTTTAGCCTTCAGAGCTGCAACAATTCTATGTAGCATAGATTCCACTCGTGATGAAATTGTTCTGCAGGGATATTGGCCCCTGCGGACAGGACGCTGCGGCTGATCTGATCAGGCAATGTTTTTCCGCTGCTCAGTGATACAAGCTCTGTGCTCTTTTGCCCGCTGGGGTCTTGTCTTTCTGTTTCTCATAGACAGCAATGACGCCTGGTAGACAACAATGACGCTGGAACTGGTCCTCTGCTGTTATACCCCATTGAGGCTAAGATACGATGAGTTGTGTCTTTGGCCATGTTACTTGGAGCACC
Source organism: Eleutherodactylus coqui (assembly GCA_035609135.1). Lineage (NCBI taxonomy): Eukaryota > Metazoa > Chordata > Amphibia > Anura > Eleutherodactylidae > Eleutherodactylus > Eleutherodactylus coqui. The sequence continues at coordinate 55,385,250 of CM069405.1, forward strand.
AGCGTTGTATTCAACAGCAATCTGCTTGACTGTGCACTGCCTGTTTGTCAGATCGATTCCTGACATCCTCCTCTGACCCCTTTTTGTTGATGAGTTGCTTGCATCCACAGGATCCCCTTTCGCTGGATGTTTTTCCTTGATCTTACAAGAAAATCCCATGTGGTTGGTAGTAACATCCTGAACCTGGCTGGTCTAGCACCGATGACCTGGCCTCATTGGAAGTCACTCAGATCACTGGGTTTGCCCATCTAATGTGGATTCACACTAACACTGATCCACAGAAAAACTGTCACTTGATGCTGCACTTCGGGGTCACAAGGATCATTTCCTTATAGGGAAGCTCCAATCGTGAAGCAGTCGGGGTCTCTAATAAAGTAGCCGTTGAGTATGTTTAAATGGGAACTATGTCATGCTCTTCACCTAACCTCACCTATTGGGAGGAGGGATAGAAAACGCTGCCAGCAGTGGAAGGAGCACACCACTCAGTTGAGACTTAGGGCCCCAACCATGTTCCTGAATGGGGCCCTGAAACGTAAGCATGCAGATCTATAGACACTATTACTAACAAGGTTGACCAATAAAAACTGATAATGGTCTGAAGTGAAGAGAGTAGGGTAGGTATGGTAAGGCTTGTGGACACTACTTAGAGGGGTGTTCTAGGAAGTGAAGAGACTGAGCCATCAGCTATACAGGGAACTTCAACACAGCCCCATTTAAAGGAGTCTTTTGGCCCTAAGCTGTTGATGACCTATCATCAGATCAGTAGTTGATTGGTCGGGGTCCATCTATCGGGATCCCCACTAATCAGCTGACTGAAGTGACAGCGGTGCAATACCAGGCACAGCACTGTACATGGTATAGTGGCTGTGCCTGGTATTGCAGTTCAATCCCATTCACTTGAATGGAACTGAGCTGTTCTCAGGCCTTGTGACTGATGAACATAAGTTGAGAACCATCCAAGCGCAATCGCCTCTTCAGTCAGCTGATTGGCAGGGATCCCCAATGACGGTTCCCTGATTATCAATCTTGGTGACCTATCCTTATGATGGATCATAATTTATTCCTGAAAAACCCCTTTAAGTCTTTGGAATATGCCTTTAAAAAGATTCCATTACACTTGGATTCACCAAGAGGACACTTGCTAAAAGGTTTTCAACTTTTCTGGCTGGATCATGACCAGAGGCATAATTGGAAGTTGTTGGGCTCCAATGCAAAATCTAGAACTGAGGCCGCAACTAATACTGCTTCACTGATAGTACTGGTCTCCTCTTATGGGACCTTATAAGCCCTATAATGCTCCTGTGCCATGGGTGCAACCGCACCCTCTTTACTCCCTATAGTTATGCCCCTAACCATCCCCAGATATAACGGGAGACCTCCCGACAGTAGAACTCTTACCGCTGTTGCTCAGCGATACACTATTGATCTTTAGGATGGATTCTATGGCACTAGATGTGGCTGTTGTTGTATATGAAGTGTTCTGTATGGCTTCTGTGCCATTGAGGTACCAGGTAACACTAGCATACGAGCTGATGTTCACAATGCAGGTCAGGTACACCGTGTCTTTACTGAAAATACTGCTGGGAGTAACTGTGATGCTGCTCTTGTCTAGGAGAATAGAAAAAAATTACATTTTAGGATTTGTCAAAATTTAAAGTCCATTGCGATTTTTGGAAAAATGTCATTGCAGTTTTTGATTATTTTTTTTTTCTAAGCCAGAAGTATTAAGTAGAAGTCTGTCCTTTATATTTCACATTCCTTATGAATCCACTTCTGGCTTTAGCTAAAAGGAAATTACACCAAAAACTGTGACGGTTTTCCAAAAAATGCAGTGTGCGAAAGCATTAAAAGAGCATTTTCATTTTAGACATTTCTGGTCTAATGCCCTAACCACGTCTGACAGAGGCGGGTCCCACCTCTGGGATCTGCATCTATCTCCAGAACACGGGTCCTACAAGACCGTCCTGCCTAGCTGTGCTGTAATTCCCGTAGAAGTGAATGCAGGACGTTTTTCTAATCCCAAAGACCCCTCCACCCCCTTAAAAAAAAAAAAAAAAGAATAAAGATGGAAAACACCCCAAAAACATGAAGTGAACATTTCTCACTGGTCACTATGGTTCTTATTGAAGGGTCCACACTGTAATTCGCTGATCTTAAGTTATTTATAAGTTGGCTGTTGGCAGCTGTCACGGTAGAAGGAGACACAGGCTCGGTGACTACAGTGTAATCAGCGATGATACTCCCGGGCCTAGAAGGAAGGACAAACAGTCAGAAAGTGTAAAAGTGTTAATAGTATAACCATAAGCTGAAGAACCGACTATATACAAGCCTATAAACCGTATAAGGGAACCTGTCACCATGTTCTTGCTGCCTGAACCAAGAGCAGCATGAATCCGGGAGATGGATGTACATTGCTCCCATGTAGGTCTTATTCTGAAACGCTGCGCCATTCCACAATAAAGATACTTTAGCTCCAGGATGTACAGTTACGTCCTAAGAGTGCAGAGTTTGTATGGGGGTGGATCAGAAGACGATCTCACTCCATACACAGCCGACACCCACCAGCAACAGCCACGATCAGCGTGAACACTGATCACAGTTGTTAACCCTTTAAATACCCAAACAGCGCCCCGTGATGAGATTGTGGGGTGCCGCTTTGTTGCATGATACACCTAAAAGGAGTCATGATTTATAATGTCCCCTAATGCACACATAGGAATGGAAGAAAGAGGTGTTAAAATGAAAAAGACATAAGCAATGATTCACAATGGATCAACTGCCAAAATGAAGGGTAATAAACCCCCCAAAAGCTCTAGATGATCTGAAGTTAGAGAACTCTGAAGGGAATTTGGGAATAACACTGTATATCCCTGTCACCGTGCATAAAAAATAATTAGTCTTTTTGGCAGTTGGTCCATTGTGAATCGCTGCTTATGTCTTTTTCACCCTATTATTGATAATCCATTTATAATCATGAGGTTTTTATGATCTTACCTCATTTACTATCATTTTTTGCTATTCATTGTACATAGACAGATTACTTTGTCTCTTAATCATTTCAACCCCTCTTTCTTCCATTCCTATGTGTGTATTAGGGGACATTATTGATTATGACTCTTTTTCGTGTATCACGCATTGATTTGTTATAGAACTTCCAGTGACATCCTGCAGGAGCAATCAAACTGCTACAATTTTAAGTTCCCTTTAGAGGATTAAAAACAATTTTAAAAATCGGTTTTAAAAAGTTTTATTAATTATAAAAAAATATTTAAGTTTAAAAAAAAAACATTTTCCTACATTTTATAAAAAAAAAAAATCCAAAATAAGAAAAAACATACGTGGTATCGCTGCGTCCATAAAAGTCTGATCTATCACAGTAAGGCATCATTTAACCCACATGGTGAACATCGTCAGAAAAAAAAACACACACTAGAATTGTGTGGCCCCATCTATAAGAAAAAAATTAACGCTGAGCAATCAAAAAGTCACATGTCTTCCAAAATGGTGCCAATAGAAACTGCAGGACTTTCTACAAAAAAACAGACCCTCGCACAACTGTGTCGATGGAAAGATTAAAAAGTTATGGCGGTGAGAAGATGGCGGCAGGAAAAATTTTTATGTTTTTCCAAAGACATTTTTTTCTTTAAAAGAAGAACAAAAAAACCCTATAAATATAGATTGTTGTAATCGCACTGACACCCAGAATAAAGTTATCATGTCAGTTTTGTTGCATTGTGTACCGTAGAAACAAGACACCTCCTCAAAAAAAAATAAAAAATGACCGAATTGTGTATTTCAGTACATTTTATGGTACATAACATAGCACCATTGAAAAATACAACTCAGCCAACAAAAAACAAGCCCTCATACAGCGACGTCGATGGATAAATAAGAGTTATGATTTTTTGAAAGTGTGAAGAAAAAAACAAAATAATGGGGGAAAAAAAGGGTTGAGTCCATAAGAAGCTAAATATACTGTCCAAATGGAGATCCTCCAAGTCACGGAGGTGAAGCCCTGCCGACCTCTCCACACCCACATTATCCATAGGGACAGCTCTCTATACACAAACATGTAGAGACCGGTCACTCCAGAAAATGTGGATGGGGAAAGGCCAGCATGGCTCCCACCCCGGGACTTGGAGCTCCGTTTGGACTGCATTTCAGAATATGACATACATAATCGCAATATACATACCTGTCCCGGGGTCATGCTACATGTAGTTCAGGCAGCATAAGCATGGTGACAGGTTCCCTTTAAAAGGATTCTTCATCAGGTTCATGTTGCCTTAACTACGGGACAGGGGTGCCTATTGCCCCCGTGGGTGTTTTATTCTGAAATGCTGTGCTAATAGGCATCCCTGTCTGGAGTTCTTGCTGCCCGTAGTTAAGGCAGCATGAAGCAGATGACAGCATCCCTTTAGGGCTCATGTCCACGGGGAAAAGAAGAATTAAAATCCGCAGCGGATTTTAACTCTTCTCCCGCGCGCGGATCCGCACCCCATAGGGATGCATTGACCACCCGCGGGTAGATAAATACCCGCGGATCGTCAATAAAAGTGATTTAAAAAAAAATGGAGCATGAAAAAATCTGGACCATGCTCCATTTTCATGCGGGTCTCCCGCGGGGACGGCTCCCGCGGGCTTCTATTGAAGCCTATGGAAGCCGTCCGGATCCGCGGGACACAAAAATCATATTTTACTTACCCGCTCCGTTTCTTCTCTTCGGCGCCGCGCCATCCTCTCTCAGCCGCGGCCGGATCATTTTGCTTCGGCCCGGTGCATGCGCGGGGCACGTCACCGACGTCATCGTGCACATCCGCCGAGCCGAAGAATGAAGATCCGGCCGCGACGAGAGAAGATGACGCCGCCGCGAAGAGAAGAAACGGAGCGGATCGGAGGTAAGTTTATTGTCATTTATTCTCCTTTTCGGCGCTCATGTCCGCGGGGCAGGAGGGACCCGCTGCAGATTCTACATGTAGAATCCGTAGCGGGCCCGATTTTCCCCGTGGACATGAGGCCTTAAGGGTACGTTCATAATTAGCAGAAATGCAAAATCCGCAACATTTCCGCATCAAAAGCCAATAGAGTGGATTTTGATGTGGTGTTTAATGTGTAAGTGCTGCAACTTTGCCACAGATACGCAGCGTCTCCATTGCCCAAAGGTTTTAGATTTTAGGAACAGGAACTGATGTGTATGATTTCCATCCGGGATAAGGGGTAGGCAGCGTAGGCAACTGCTTAGGGCACTGTACATGAGTGGGGTGGGAATGTATTGGGCATTATAAGTAGGAATGTTAGCAATCTGTGAGGAAAGGTAGGGCTACAGGGGGCAGTTAAAAGAATGACCGCCCATCTGAATTACAGGGACCAAGAGATTGTGGAGTAGGAGGTTATTGTGAAACCTCAGGTACTGCAACCTGTGTGGAGATCTCACTCTTACCTGAAGCCTGTAACAGTTGCCGATTGGAAGCCACTCAGGGATTTATAAGCTTCTGTGAGCTGAAAAATATCCATTAATTTGCATTTTAGAAATTTAACTTTTCCAATTTTCATTTTTTAAATTTTACTATGGAAAGACAAGCGTACAAAAACTTGTACTTCTCAGGGCACAGTCACACGGGCGCATCCGGGCGCCGATGCGCCCGTCTTACTTCACGAAGAAGACGGCCGCAGTGCAGGTACGGACAACTCTCCACACAGCCGGAAGAAAGAACTCATGAACACAACTATGGCAGAGGAGAAAGATGTTCTCCCATTGAATTCAATGGAGCTGGCAATACAGCCATTCATGAATGGGTGAGTGAGTGCTGCCTCTGATTGGCTGAGTGTTGGGACCAATCAGAGGCAGCTGTCATTCAATAGGTGAGAGGTACCTCTGATTGATCACAGTGCTCAGCCAATCAGAGCAGCATATTGAGCAGGCGGGGATTTTAATGGTGAATACTACTGAAAGCAGTTCAAGAGAAGAGCCGGCTGGACGCGGCTGATCTCCGTCAGCTGCAGAGAGGTGAGTATAGTTTTTTTTTATTTTTTACACTTTTTTTGGATGGTTTTCAGGGAAGGACTTATATTTGAAGCCCTTCCCCGAAAATTAATACAGCTCTTGCTGGCAGCCCATTGCTTTCAATGGAGCCAGCTGTATTGCCGGCTCCATTGAATTCAATGAGAGAACATTGCGCTCCTCTGTCACAGCCGTGGCACAGCTGTGGCAGAGGATAGCGGGCAGCGCTCTTTTTGTGCGTACAAACGCCCATGTGACCGAGCCCTTTGGGCAGATAAACGCTGCTAGCAGCGCTTTTTTCTGCCGTGCCGCCCGCTTAGGTCACGCGATTTTTTAAGCGCATTAGTTATGCGCACAAAAAATCGTACGACAAAACGCCCGTGTGACTAAGCCCTTATCGTGCAGTAAGACGGGCGCATCAGCGCCTGGATGTGCCCGTGTGACTGAGCCCTCACTGTGCTGGCCATAGATTTACGAGATCGTTGGTCTGTGGGATCATTCATACGAAGAATCTCATCACTCACAGTAAAGATTGCAGGACTCAATGACCAAAGTATAAAGTAAAGAATTAAAGATCCGTTCAGACGGATGAAGAGTATTTTTGGCCCATGTGATAGCCGTGCATTGTAAAGGCAGCAGGCACACTCATGACTAATTAACATAGCAACATAGTATGTAAGGCTGAAAAAAGACACATGTCCACCCAGTTCAGCCCATTACCTCCCAATGTTGATCCAGAGGAAGGCAAAGAAAACTCCAATGAGGTAGAAGCCAATTTTCCCAATTTGAGGGAAAAAATTCCTTCCTGACTCCAATCTGGCAATCGGAATAATCCCCGAATCACGACCCTACTGAGGTTATTATTAGGCTATTCAGTAGAACATTTCTGTACATGGACTGATCGTCCGTCCAAAAAGTCAAGTCACTAAGTGTCCTACTCCTGATGGTTTTCACTTGTGGCTGATAGTCACCAGAAATGGACAAAACCACCCATTGCGGTGAAGTGACAATGTCAAACCCCCCCCCCCCCCACTGTATTCTTCTACATACCTGAGATTCCAGGTCTGCCTTAAACTTTACGTATTTTTGTGATGTCGGATCCTTAAAATCTGCTGTAAATTCTTCAAAAAACGTTATGCAGAGGTTTATAGACACTGTAAGAAGAAGAAACATGTAATAGCTCCATTATAGAAGTGTCCTCTATATACAGTCAGACATTGATAAAATGGTCTGTCCTTGAGGGGAGTAACATAGCGGCTTGTTCCCACATGGCGTCTGCATCACATTTTTAAATGATTCTAAGAGGCTCCCGCAGGTGACGCACATTGAAATTACGTACTTCACCTGTAGAAGCTGATTGGCTAAAAACCGCATGAGAAAACCACAGCATTTCGTGCTAAAATGCATGCGGTTTTGAGTGCAATTGATACACAACTCAATGACACCATAAAACCGCGATTCAAACGCCATGCGGAAACGCGGCTTTACACAAAAAGCATACAGCAGTGTAAGGGGGCAGCACCAACGCACTTCCCCTTACATAGTGCAGCGGCATTCAGCTCTAGTCTGGGATCCGACCAAAAGGCAGGACAGAGAGTGAGAGGACTGGCGGAGCGCTGGACAGTGAGGTGCTGGTCAGAGTTAGAAGAAGGAAGAGGCTGGTGGCACCTTGTGTGGAAGCCACACTCCCCTGCCAGAGAGCAGTGTCCGGGAATGAGGAATAATGGGGGGCTCCGTGTACCATGTTGGTAGAGGCGAATGAAGCGCCAAAGATGAGTCCGTCAAAAGGAAGCTCTGCCCCCTGCAATGATACAGCATTGATGCGGCTAGCATGTCAGCACTGTGAAGAACATCCCCATGATAAGGACAACATAGAGAACGGGGCTGAAGCCTGTCCCTAAAAAGGTCCTAAAAGTTTCTAGGTGCCTGCAGGTACCCTATAAAAGAATACTGAATTTCATCACAGCTTGGTGAGACACAGATCTGTCAGAGGGTGTCTGAGGCAGCATTTAGCCTGGGGAGAGAGAGCGCAGGAATACCTGTGACCTGGAAGTGGCCACTGTGTTTGATGAATGGCCAGGATGTGATTAGCATGATACTATAGCTGCCATGGGTAGACAATTACTAGAGAAAAGACCGAAGGGCCCTGATGAACTGGGGGCCAAAAAGGTACAAGCTATGTGGAAGGCAAGGGAGGCTCCCTTCCCGCGGGGGACTCGGTCCATGAAGCAGCAGACAACGATATGGACCCAAGATGATGGCAGAGCTGTAGAACATGTAAGACCAGTCTAATAACTCTTTAGTGTGTGCACACTAGGGACTATGACGGACTAATAAGGTCTGCAGGAGAACCACCCCGAGGGGACTGTAGTTATATGTGAATTGTTACACAATGTCTATAGTCGACTGGTTTACTTTCTATAATGATACATTATATACGACTCTGTAGCAAAGTGAAGTTGGATGCCATTGTCATGTGTAGATGCTGTAAAGGAGGGGTGGGAGAACAATAACACAGAACTCCTAAATTGGGGAATGTACCCTGACATCTACAGTACGTGAGGCCACAATGCTGCCATACCGCAGACCTTCACGATTAGACTTTGGGAGTATGCAGGACTACTAGGACAGCGGTTAGTCATAAGTACCTTGTCTCACCGAGGTATTTGGACATGTGGATATACTGTATATGTTATGTGTGACTTCCGGTTAAAAAATACCTAACGTCCAAGTATTAAATACCCTTGTATTAAGTGAAATGTTAATCATAGTTCAGTAAAGTTAAAAAAAAAGTGCTGCCTCCACCTCTGTCTGTCACCGCCGTGCAATAAACCCCACCAGCATCCACCCAGCTTGAGCTGGACAATCAATCATACAGTCATCAAGTCAATTACAGTCAGGTGCTTGCTTGTTGTCCTAAATGTATACTAGTAAGAAGCGGAGGACAGATGACTGTTCACAGGGACTGTTTGTAACCTTAGAAGTACATAGGTCAGCAGAGGAGCTGTGTACACAAAATAGTAGGAGCACTTTAATGAAGAGTATTTGCAGGGTTGCTTTTGTTTAGATGCCTTGGACCAATACAACAATTGGTTGAGGGCGAGTGTAGCTTTTAATGCCCTCTGAATACAGACTGCTTAGGGCGCTGTCACACGGGCGGAATTAGTCCACAAAAGTCGCAGAATAAGTCTTCCTGCATAATATTCAGCACCGAAATCTGCATTTAGCTTTGTGGATTTTGGTGCAGAATTCTGGGACAGTATGGTCCACAAGGTTGTTTCGGAATGATTCCGCCCGTGTGAATGGCGTCTACAGCCGATACCGACTCACCTGGTTTTGGCTGGCAGTACTGAGCTGGAACAGTTGTGCCTTGGATGCAGTCGCAGCTGCTGGCATTGGATCCCGGACACGTGGTATAGGATGTACACACCGAGTCAGGCCACACGTAGCCGCTCTCACAGGAACACTGCACGCTGCTTCCCGTTTGGTTGCAGGCTAGACATGATACAAAGAGCAATGATGGTAATATTATACAGTGTGATATGGCAGGACTCAGGCTATTGGGGTGAAGTGATGAAGGAGGATCGCATGGGCTTTATATTCTGCACAGAGACGTTGGGTGATACAATAAGATAATGACCCAAAACACAAGTAAGTCAACTAAAGATTGGTTGAAAGAGAAGATTTGTTTTAGAATGGTCAAGTCATTCCTGACCTTAATTCTATTGACATGCTGTGGCATAACCTGAAGAGGCTGTGTATACAAGGCATCCCAGAAATGTTGATGAACTGGAACAAATTTGCAAGGGAAACAGTCCAAAAGTTCTCCTCAAAGTTGCGCAAATCTCATTTGCTGCTACAGGAAATGTTTGGTGGAGGGGACTGCTGCTAAAGGGGATCTACAGGCTATTATAATGGAGGGTTCACTTACTTTTTCCCCCTGCATTGCGGAGGAGTAATCTATGTGCTCAATAAGACACATAAACAGTCTCTGTCTGTATATTGTTAGGCCGCCTGCACACGAGCGGAATTTCCACCGCTGGAATCCTGCATAGGATTGCATTAACAAACGCAATCCTATGCAGACGGCTGCGATTTGGCCGTGCGAAATATCGTGCGGCAAACAAATCGCGGCATGCTCTTTTTCTGTGCGGGGCTCCTTATTTGGATTGCGCTTGTCTATAATTGTGACTCAGATAACTATCAAACAACATTTTACTGCTAATCAAAGCAGAAATCCAGGAAATTCAAAAGGGTTCACTTACTTTTGCTATAGAATACAATTGCAAGACAAAGTCCTTAGGGAGCTTGTATTATTGTAGTGGATGAACCCAGACATTTTGAGACTGCAAGAGGTGGGCACACAGCTATACCTACTCAGTGCCAATAATGACTACTTCATACTCTTATATATCCTGTAGGTGGCACTGTTGCTATACTTTGTACAACTTTTGCAGGCGCATTTAAACCTTATAGCATAAGGACAACAATAACACATAATGCTCATGGAGACTCGGAAATTGTCCTTACACTGTCCCTATAGTCACTAGTCGCCACCTGGAAATTCCAGAAACTTCTTAGTTATCAATGAATTGTTAGCCCCAATGGGGGATATCAAGCGATGTACAGCGCTGCGGAATATGTAGGCGCCATAGAAACATGTAAAATAAAGAATTTTTTTGTTTTTTTATTACTTTTAACTTGATTTGGAAACTTCGGCAAGTAGGTTATCATCAGTTAATTGGACTTATTATGAGTATTCTAACCTGCATTCACTTACATTCTACTGCTCACTATTGCGGAATTTCGTCTTGCATTCCACAATTGCGCTGCGTGAGCGCTAATAGTACATGACACGCGGAGGGACGTTACCTGTTGTCACGCTGATACTTTCAATCTCGGTATCATTAGAGCCGAGCGGGATGGGGAACGTCAGGTTGGTTGCTATGAACTGTTTAATCTGGTTTGCAAATGACGGGTCAGGAAAGCTGATCTCAATATCCACCGTATACTCCAGAGAGCCTGCGTGATACAGAAAGCGCAGGGTTAACAGAGGATGATATCATGTAGACGGTGCCATTCTACACACATTACACATTGCTACATAGTAGTAGAGAAAAATATCACATTGTCATATACCTGGTCTGATAGCGACTGGGAGGCTATTACCCACAGTCACCAGCAGGGGGTGCTGCGTTCTGGCTACAGACTGCACAATGCCCATTTTTTTTTACACTTTTTGGTATAGCACATAATACAATGAGATTGTTATCTGTGGTTTTGCATAGGGCAGCAGGTAAACCTGTATGGAATGATCTTATCTGAGTTAGGCCCTGCTACATCCGTTGATGATCTCATGTAGGAACTGAAATGGTTAAAACAGTTAGAATAAAAAAGTTCACTATTACTTTATTTCACCCCTTTCAGTGCTACAGCTATAAGGGGTGCAGGGAGCAGCACCTCGTGCCAGAAGGAGCCCAAGCCAAAGCTGCAAACAGTAATTAGGGCTTACTCATCACAGGGCGTTTAAAAAAAAAACCCCAAAACGCAACATGATCTATTTTGGTTCTCATTTGCACATCAAAAAGTTACCATAGGAGTCCATGGGGTGCGCAAATGTGACCCCCTGAGCAATTGTGCAATGAACTACGCTATTTCCAGGGGAAATCATCACACTGGGGACTAATGAAGGGTGCTCGGTCTTTTAAATCATGGCGAGGGGGTGTCCCGCATTGATGTGAATAGTTCCAGGCAGCGCAAAAAATAAAAAGTGCAGATACACGTGCGACAGCACGGCCTTCACTGCGCAAATACTTGCACTAACGCAAGTGTTTTTGCGCTTGCGCTCATCTGAAGGAGCCCATAAAGTTCATCAACCATAAGGGCCCATTCACAGGGGAGTATTTTTTGTCCGCAATGTACGCAGGCAGTGCAGAGACCCTTTACAGCCAATCAGCTGATTCACAGAGGTGTTTCTTCACACGGACTGATGGTCCTTGTGAAAAAAAATTTAAAAAATCACAGCATACCCAATTCTGGTCATGCAACATCCGCTGCGCGCGGGATCAGGCAGCACACGGACTGGGTGTCCATGCGTAGTCCAATGTGAGTTAGTCTTAACATAACACATGCAATCCACAAACACCTGTCTAAAGGGCCCCTAATACATAAAACATAAACTTAAAACGGTGCTCCAATAATGTTATGGCTCATTGCTAGGATATGATACAACCTCCAAAAAAATCACTGCCATCGGGCATACTTACCGATATGCTGATAGATACAAGGGCAGATACAGACACCACATCCCTCAGTGTGGAGACAGGCAAACTACTATATGGAGGAGCATTGCTCAGGTGACATACACTGATGAACAATGCCTACCTCATACTGGGGGGGTGCTGCTCAGTATTATACTTGAACATAGATAAGGCATACAAAGGGTGCCAAACCAACTGATCAGTGTGGTGCATCATGGGTAGAAGGGTGACAGTGCCACCGTGGCTCATATTTGAGGTGCGGGGCAACCAACTGGGCTAAATCGTATGTGCCAGCACTAAGAGGTTGTAAGCCTGCATGGTGCACCACACGTATCAGTTGGTCTAGCACCACTAGCATACCTATAGGGGTCATAATGGCGACCCAACTCCGAAGCCTGGGTGGTCCAAAGACCGCCTCTTCCAGAAGAAGACTGATCACTGCCCCCGCTTCTGATCTCTCATTTTCTCTCACACGGGTACACGCAGCATGCACAGCGCCCCTTACTGATAACAGCGCTCAGCCCCCCCCCCTGGCTATCATGCTTCCTGTACTGAGATGGGACGGATTGTGTCAGTAGAATATGAGAGATTGGTGTGGGGAAAGCATGGGAAGTAAGCAGTCTGATAGACCTGCAGGGTGGGAATTATATGAGGGCCCTGAGGGGGCCACATTCGCAATATTGGTGGTAATACTGCCCCCCTGTGTGCCCTCACATTCTAATACTGCCCCCCTGTGTGCCCTCACATTCTAATACTGCCCCACTGTGTGCCCTCACATTCTTATACTGCCCCCTGTGTGCCCTCACATTCTAATAGTGGCCCCCTCTGTGCCCTCAGACACTAATACTGGGCCCCTCTATGCCCTCCATTCCTATCTGTGGTCTTTTCTGTGCCTTCACACCCAAATAGTGGCCCAGTCACAACTAGGGTGTGAGGCACAGAGGGGGTAGTATTAGAATGCGAGGGCACGGAGGGGGGCAGTGTTAGAATGGGAGGGCACTGGCGTAGTTTATAGCAAAAACTTACCCCAGGTCAGAGCTAATGTACATTTTCATCCGGCACATAGAAGTAACGCCAAAGAGGCGCAGAGAAAGGAGGTGATATGGCGCTGACACCAAGGAGGATCTAGTCTGGGAGTACAGAAGAAAGCTTTATTAGGGTAACGCGTGTCTGTGCCGGATCTTCAGACCGTGCGCACAAACACATTACCCTGATAAACTTTTCTTCTGTACTCTCGGACTTTATTTCTGAAGTTTCCGAGGTCGGCTTGCCCGTTCCCTCCAGAGAGTCTGCGGCTGCTTTACCGTCTTCCATCCGGGTTGTGCCGTCAGCTGACCTTATCCTTCATTTCCAGTGTCTTGGCTATTCGGCGCTGTGGAACGCTTCTTCTCTTTTTAATTGTAAAATGTATTAAGACTCTCGATGTCTTTTGTAAACAATGGGCGGATGCGTTCCGAGTGAACGACGAAACATAGAGCGCACCGCGATGTATTTTTCCTTGTAGTATCACGTGTGAATGAATTCAGCAAAAAATGGACTTCACAATTGTGCGAGTTTTGTGCACATCGCACAAGAATAATGTTTGTGTGAATGTGCCCTAAGAGTGGCTTTACATGGGATGACTATGGGGTGCATAATCGCCCCTGAGCTGCCCCAAGTCATTTAGTGTATAGAGGCAGAGTGCAACACAGATCTCTTCCTGTGACACAGATCTCTTCCAGCGACACAGATCTCTTCCGGCGACACAGATCTCTTCCGGTTACACAGATCTCTTCCGGCGAAACAGATCTCTTCCGGCGACACAGATCTCTTCCGGCGACACAGATCCCTTCGGGCGACACAGATCCCTTCGGGCGACACAGATCTCTCCCGGCTACACAGATCTCTTCCGGCTACACAGATCTCTTCCGGCGACACAGATCTCTTCCGGCGACACAGATCTCTTCCGGCGACACAGATCTCTTCCGGCGACACAGATCTCTTCCGGTTACACAGATCTCTTCCGGCGACACAGATCTCTTCCGGCGACACAGATCTCTTCCGGCGACACAGATCCCTTCGGGCGACACAGATCTCTTCCGGCGACACAGATCTCTTCCGGCGACACAGATCTCTTCTGGCGACACAGATCTCTTCCGGCGACACAGATCTCTTCCGGCGACACAGATCTCTTCCGGCGACACAGATCTCTTCTGGCGACACAGATCTCTTCCGGCGACACAGATCTCTTCTGTTTACCCGTCTCCATTCACAGTGAACAGACAGTTGTCCGTAGATAAATGACTGCCTGTTTACACAGAATGAGAATTCTCTCACAAGTTGCTTTGTTTCGGTGAGCTGAAAGGAAGTGACTACTGAGCAGTTTCTCTTCAGTGCCCTGACGGGTCCCGTATTTGCGCAGGACAACTATTCCTGAAAATCACTTGTTTGAGCATTTCTCCGGGCGCGGGGTGACTTTACACGGAACGACTGATAACTGCGCCCTGTTTGCCCACATTCTGGAACTGGGACAGCAAATCTGCTGTGAGAAATTCTTCTGAATGTTTGTAAATCATCCTCTGTAATGAAGCCTCCGCGAGGCGATGAGTAAAACGTTCTCCTGTCAGGCAGAGATTCATTGGTGTTTTCGTTCACTTCAGTCTGAGGCTGTGGGGTGTTTTATGAGAGTTATGCCCGTCTCTGGTGCCAGGGGGTCAAACTGTTGTTAGCAACATGTTTTATACAATCACACAGCCTCATCAGATTATACAGCACGTCATCGGGCTCGGGGCTCATCACTTTATACACAGTGGGGCTGTGGTCCGCCCGACACAAGGGGGCAACTCCGTAATGTATTGGCTACAACTGTGACAGGTACTGTGGAGATACCACCCCACTCTCCGATGGTCCTGAATGGCTATATAGCAATACTGGTCATTATTACATACAGAGACAAGACATGGCTGTCCGTATAGCTTCTCTTGGGGCTGCCACTCAGCTTTCCCAGACACCGGAATGACGGCAGATGATTAATAACAATACTACCGGGCTGCGGTAGTCACCCCACAACATTATGGGGGCTTTACATGTCAGGATAGAATGAAACTTAATGAACATTAAAAAAGTTAGTATAAGTAAGTGATTACAATATCAGAGCAAAAGGAGAATTTATTGCGGAAAATTGACCCCTTGAAGGGAGGCTCTAGTACCCTGCTGTACCACCTCTAGCTTGGATACAAGATGTGATACAGGTGGGCATGGAGGCTCTAATACCCTGTTGTACTGCCTCTAGCTTAGATACAAGATGTGATACAGTTGGGCATGGAAACTCTAGTACCCTGTTGTACCACCTCTAGCTTGGATAAAAGATGTGATACAGGTGGGCATGGAGGCTCTAGTACCCTGTTGTACTGCCTCTAGTTTGGATAGAAGATGTGATACAGGCGGGCCTAGAGGCTCTAGTATCCTGTTGTACCGCCTCTAGCTTGGATACAAGATGTGATACGGGCGGGCATGGAGGCTCTAGTACCGTTATACCACCTCTAAATTGGATACAAGATGTGATACAGGTGGGCATGAAGGTTCTAGTACCCTGTTGTACTGCCTCTAGCTTGGATACAAGAAGTGATACAGGTGGGCATGGAGGCTCTAGTACCCTGTTATACTGCCTCTAGGTTGGATACAAGATGTGATACAGTCGAGCCTGGAGACTCTAATATCTTGTTGTACCGCCTCTAGCTTAGATACAAGATATGATACCGGTGGGCATGGAGGCTCTAGTACCCTTTTGTACTGTCTCTAGCTTTGATACAAGATGTGAAATGGGTGGGTCTGGAGGCTCTAATATCTTGTTGTACCGCCTCTAGCTTAGATGCAAGATGTAATAACGGTGGGCATGGAGGCTCTAGTACCCTGTAGTACCTCCTCTCGCTTGGATACATGATGTGATAGAGGCAGGCATGGAGGCTCTAGTACCCTGTGGGGCCCCCTCTATCTTGGATACAAGATGTGATACAGGTGGGCATGGAGGCTCTAGTATCCTATTGTATCACCTCTAGCTTGGATACAAAATGTGATACGGGGGCATGGAAGCTTTAGTACCCTGTTGTATTGCCTCTAGCTTGGATACAAGATGTGATACAGGCAGGCATGGAGGTTCTAGTATCCTATTGTATCACCTCTAGCTTGGATACAAAATGTGATACAGGGGGCATGGAGGCATACATGTACTGTATGGCATCCTGCCGCATATCGCTCCACATTTGCTGTACCTGAGCCTTTAGATCATGCAGACTGGTAGGCTGTGGTAATTGGCAGCCCAGATTATCCCATACATGTGCTATTGGTGATTAATCTGGTAACTGGGCAGCCATGGAAGTGTGACAATGTTGTGGGGACATCATTCCATTCCAACAACTCCCTCTAGGAGAATGATTGCTTCTGATAATGATATTATTTAGCCAATGTTTTGCACTGTTTGGGAACCCTACAATATGGTGCTTATCATTAGACACTACAAGGTACGTATGATCATATGTATGAGACGGTGTAAAGCCAAGGTATGGCACAGGGCATGAATCAACCCTGTAAGGATCTCAGCAAACAGCTCCTGTATCTCAGCTTCCAGGACTCCAGTGGATGTGACATGAGGGTTATTGACCTTAAACAACCATCAATCCTGACTCTCCAAATTGTGAGTGAAGTTAGACTTTTACCTAGCTGACTGGGGAAATATGGGCCCGGGGTTGTCTTGCAAGTCAGGAAATATTTGTAATAAAACAAGATCTAGATACAATCTGTAGCGCCGTTGTGTATATAAATAATACAAGAATACAGGTTTCCAAATGGTTTGTGAAAAATAACACTGCATTGCGCAGTCATCACGTAAATGAATATACGAGCGCCATTCACAGAGGCGGCTACTTCTAGTGTTCTTCTGACCATAGACATGGAGGATCAGGCAGAAGACTAGGCGAGGTGTCCTCCAACGCTACGAGGTACATTCAGGTTCTCAGGTCTAATTCTTCTACTGGGAATAGGAGAAGATAGAAACATGGGACATAATTTAGAAGACGATGGCATTCTTCTAGGTTGGGTGAGACAAATGGCAGAATCATCCAGTGATCATGTGACGGCGGCCGGAGTTAGAAGCGTTTTCAGTACTTAAAATGGCGACGTTCACATTCCAAGATGAGCGAGTAATCATCCGTTTTATTCACTTATGTGGAATGACATCCATCCACATTCATCATCAGTTGAGTGAGACGTGCGGTGAAGGTGTCCTTGACATGAAAAATTTGCGTTTGCGGGTGTGACATTTCAAAAAATGGCTGAAAGTTGTGTGAGAAGGAACCAAAAAAGCCTCGGCCACGCACCAGCCGGTCGAACAACATGATTGCGTGAGTGAAGCAAGTGGTCATGGAGGACCACCGGATTGGCTGTAGAAGACATTGCCTGTAAAGTCGGAATTTCCATAGGATCTGTACACCATCCCGTGAGAAGATGTGAAGATGTGGAAAGTTTTCTCCAGTTAAGAGCCAATGCTGCTGCTGATGATTGGGTGGCCTTTATACGGGGTTCCTTCATGACAACTATGAAGTGCCTCCTCACACTCCCTACTCACCTGACCTAGCACCCAGTGATTTTTGGCTTTTCAAACAATAAAGTACACTCTTTGTAGTCGCACATTTTCCAGCCGTGCCGCTTTTGCATCAGCTATTTTCCAGTGGACCAAACAGAGCGCTGTTAAAGGAGGCGCTCCAGACTAACACTCACATTCCCCAAGCTGCTTCTCAATCGAGGAGTTAGTGTGTGTCCTTGTTTGTTCATCCATGACCCATACTATGGTAAAGCTTTAGGCATGGGCGTAACTATAGGGGATACAGGGGATGCGGTTGCACCCGGGCCCAGGAGCCTTAGGAGGCCCATAAGGCCTCTCTTCTCCATATAGGGAGCCCAGTACTATGAATAAAGCATTATAGTTGGGGGCCCTGTTACAAGTTTTGCATCGGGGCCCAGGCGCTTCCAGTTACGCCTCTGGCTTTGGGCGTCTCAGGTGGAGAATTAACTTTATAAAGATCAAACTCACTGAATAGCATGCTTGTCATGAGATGATTGCAATGCCAGGCTTGTTTTTGTTTTGTGGAGTTACCCCAGCAGGTTTGGCAGAATAAAACCACACGGGGGAATTACATATATCCTCAGATAAGGAAGTCGTGTCTTGGAGACAATGTGCCAAGTATCAGTGGTAATAAATACATTCCAATACAATGAATGGTCCAATTGTATTAGTGACATGGCTCCAAAAAGACGGGCACATGTGACTTCCTCTTAGGCTGCGAATAATACGTAACAATGTATCTATCCGTATGTCTCTTTGTATATCTCAAATCCAAGAATGGTAGAGTTGGAAGGGACCTCCAGGGTCATCGGGTCCAACCCCCTGCTCAGAGCAGGATTCACTGAATCATCCCAGACAGATATTTGCCCAGCCTTTGTTTGAACACTTCCATTGAAGTAGAACTCACCACCTCCTGTGGTAACCTGTTCCACTCATTGATCACCCTCACTGTTAGAAAGTTTTTTCTAATATCTAATCTGCGTCTCCCCCCTTTCAGTTTCATCCCATTGATTTAGTGAATCCTGCACTGAGCAGGGGGTTGGACCCGATGGCCCTAGAGCGGTCATCGATATGTTCAGGCAGTCATGTATCTATCATTAGAGTCACAGTGAACAGACGTTTTGGTCACATCATGGCCACATTTCAGGCTCATGTCAGAGAAGCGGTACCCGTGAGTGGGACCCTACACTATCTAGCTACAGAACTTTTACTAAAAAGGGTTGTCCAAGGGGGCCGGAATCCTTACCTGGACCTGCAACATTTGAACCTCCACTTCTGGCCTGGGTCATGGGGTATGGACTCTTAGTGCCCATCACATTATCACAGGGGGTGCCTAACTCTCAGTTTAACCCTCTCCAATCCACTGTCTGACATTATGATTTAAGGCTGTACAGCTCCGATGTTGGAAGATGTCCGTCAGGGCTCTCTTACTGTATATTGCCAGCCTCTATGCTGTCGGAACCTTTCCAATGTGTCACCTCATGCAGTACTGGCTTTAGCCAGCATATAGCGCCATTGTATAACAGCATAAAAAGAGTAAGCCCCCTAGGAAAACCAGGATACAAATTGGATTGGAAAGGGTTAATAACTAAGCCAGCCCCCTTCCCTGTCTTTGCATCAGCCATGATAAATAAGGGGTATGGCTTCATTAATAGGATAAGTGGAATAGCCATGCCCCTCTGATAGGCACAGAGAGAATCCATACCATGTGACCCGTGCCATAAATGGTGGTTCTAACATCGTAGGTCTAAGTAAGCATCCCAAGTCCCTGGACAACCCCTTTAACTGAGACGTCTGGCATACTAATGTTTTTTCACTCTGTGTGCTGTACGATTAAAAGGCGGACGAGACTCGGACAGCGCACGGCCCCATATTAGTCAGCGTGGCAATTCCCGCATTAGTTTTTTTACATGGACATGAGAAAAAAAAACACCTCATGGCATGTACTATTTGAATGAAATTCGTGGATGAGACTCGCCCATTCAGGTCAATGATGGATACAAAGAAAAACAGGCGGTGATGAGATACCATGCGCTGTATGTGTGCGGTCCATTTTGTTTAGCACTCAGAATGGCACAAGTATGAAAAAGGTCCCTTTTTGTGGACGCAGCACAGACGAGTTCTTTTACGCTCCTGCGCACCGGCTGCCGATTCTGGCTGCAGTCTTTACTAGCACGGGTTAGACAGTTTTTATGTCTTCTCTTTAGCTAATATTTGCTTTGCGGGAACCACTAATCCTTTTTTTTTGTTCCTACTTGTCCAACAGAGTAGTTTTTCTAGTGAAGTGCAAACAACAAATTACCTCTGCTATGACTTGTGTACCACATATATACTCGCTAGATCTATTATCCACCCTTGTACACACTAATGATACTTTCAGTCCTGCTTCACATCAGCGGAGGTCACGAGGTTCCTTCGCAGATCCGGCTCAAGATACCGGAAGAAAAAGCACTGCATGTAGCGCTTTGTCATCTGTCCAAACGCCGGCCAGTTGAGCGGGAAACCGAATGGACTTCATAACAGTCAATGGCGTCCACTTGGCGCTGTTGATTTCCGTCCTAAGATAGAGTTATTCGACCCGGGGAATCCCGGAAAGTGGAACTCTAACGCAAGTGTGAAATCCCCCTTACACAGGGCGAGAATTGGCTAGTACAATAGCCAATCAACAACCATTCACTCATTTTGACAGCTGATTGTTGGTCCCTTTACATGGCCGTATTTTTGAATGTTTTTTGAGCATTTAGAAGAATGCTCGGCCCCTAATTGGCCATGTAAAAGGACCAGAATATAATGTCCTGCTCTCAGCTGAGAAGTGGATACAATTGTATCCAGTCTACACAATGCTCTGTAAGCTAAACAGCCAGACTGATACATTGTAGCTACTGATGTGTTGAGCTTACAGAGCATTGTCTAGACTGGATCCAGTTGTCTCCGCTTCTCACCTGAGAGCAGGACTAGATATGTTCAGGTTTCCTTCCTCTGAATATAAACGTCAGTTTTCTCATTCACTGACAGCAAACCAATAACTTGTAAATGGTGATAGAATGGCGCATACAGTATATTAAAAAGTCGTAAAACTTTCACTGCCTAAGCTCGGGGGCCTTTTACATGGAACCATTGTTGTTCTGGTAATCACTGACATGTGTGACACTGAACAAGAATCGCACAGTTAAAAGAGATTACTACTTATCTGGCTCTTTTTCATTCTATTTCTATTAATGGATGATATCTTTTATAGCTAGATTATACAATGTATGTGGATATCTTATATATATATATTTACACTTATTGCCGAAAGAATCCCTCCCCTAGAAGTTGTCGGGATGGGATGAAACTTTCTCTGTGTGATTGTAATGTTGTTATAAGTAAGTAATTACAATATCAGAGCGAAAGAAGAATTTATTGCATGGAGGCTCTAGTACCCAGTTGTATCGCCTCTAGCTTGGATACAAGATGTGATATGGGAAAGGCATAAAGAGTCTAGTACCCTGTTCTTGTATCTAAGCTACAGGCAGAACAGAACTAGAGCCTCCATGCCCGCCTGTATCACATCTTGTATCCAAGCTAGATGCGGTACAACAGGGTACTAGAGCCTCCATGCCCGCCTGTATCGCATCTTGTATCCAAGCTAGAGGCAGTACAACAGGGTACTAGAACCTCCATGCCCACCCGTATCACATCTTGTATCCAAGCTAGAGGCAGATGTGATACTAGCAGGCATGAAGGCTGTAGTACACTTTTTGTACCCCCTCTAGCTTGGATACAAGATGTGATACGGGTGGGCATGGAGGGTCTAGTACCCTTTTCTGACTCTAGCTTAGATACAAGATGTGATACAGGCGGGCATGGAGGCTCTAGTACTGTTGTTCTGCTTCTAGCTTAGATACAAGATGTGATATGGGGAAGGCATGGAGGGTCTAGTACCCTGTTTTGCCTCTAGCTGGGATGCAAGATGTGATATGGGGAAGGCATGAAGGGTCTAGTACCCTGTTGTTCAGACTCTAGCTCGGACACAAAATGTGATATGGGTGGGCATGGAGGCTTTAGTACTGTTGTTCTGCCTCCAGCTTAGATACAAGATGTGATACAGGGACGGCATGGAGGGTCTAGTACCCTGTTGTTCTGACTCTAGCTTGGATACAAGATGTGATACAGGTTGGTATGGAGGGTCTAGTGCCCTGTTGTACTGCCTCTAGCCTGGATACAAGATGTGATATTGGGAATGCATGGAGGGTCTAGTACCCTATTTTGCCTCTAGCTTGGATAAAAGATTTGATACGGGGAAGGCATGGAGGGTCTAGTACCCTGTTGTTCTGACTCTAGATTGGATACAAGATGTGATATGGGTGGGCATGGAGGCTCTAGTACCCTGTTGTTCTGACTCCAGCTTAGATACAAGATGTGATACGGGTGGGCATGGAGGCTCTAGTACTGTTGTTCTGCCTCTAGCTTAGATACAAGATGTGATACGGGGAAGGCATGGAGGGTCTAGTACTCTGTTGTTCTGACTCTAGATTGGACACAAGATGTGATACAGGTGGGCATGGAGGCTCTAGTTCCCTGTTGTACCGCCTCCAGCTTGGATACAAGATGTGATACGGGTGGGCATGGAGGGTCTAGTTCCCTGTTGTACCGCCTCCAGCTTGGATACAAGATGTGATACGGGCAGGATTGTGTGCATTAATCTGTGGTTTTCATGTTTCACTACATTGTGGTTAAATTTGAGTTGTCTCATTAATATCAGCTGTTGTCAATGTTGTGAAACAGTATTTTTTTGTATGGGACATATAAAAATATGTCTGAGCCTAAGGGCGCATTCATATAAACGATATGTGAGTTCTGTGCGATCCACAAATCTGAAATCCATTCTTCTGAATAGATTTATTCCCACAAGTGATTTTTTTTCACTGCATCTTCTTCCTTTTAGGGTTCCCTCGGGACGCCTCGCCCATTGTTTTCAATGCGACCTCCAAAGACCCTGCATGGCATTTGCATGCTGTACAATGTGCATGCAAGTGCGATGCGACATTTCCCAATGAAGTCTATGGGAAACACTTGCAATCCTTTCACGAGCGTGAGGATCACAATTTCACAGAAGCAATGCAAATTGTAATTAAAAACTCTTCGCTGTGAAGAAAAAAAAAAAAAAAAAAAAATCGCACATTGGCAAGCTTGATATTGGGATGAGTTTTTCAGCGCAATATCTCGCTCACCCATGTGAATGTGGGTTTAGGTCACTCTCACATCTGCATTGGGGTTTTGCTTTCCTGCTGTGTTCAGGGAGAAGGAAGGGGGAATCCCCTGGCCGAATTGGTCCGTCTTATGACAGAACCGAACAGTCCCAAACGGAACCCATTGACTATCAACATTTTACTGGAAGAGAATGTACACAGCATATACTCAGTTTTTGGGAACCGTAACAATGGTACATTACCGATTGCACGTTTTCTTCTTGACCAGCTTCTTTCTATGACTGTTTCAGATTCGGTTTCATGGTCCCTGTGAATCTGCAATGAAAACACAGAGGTAAGAAATCATGACATCCATTAGGCATATAACGATATATATATATAAAATTATTGGCACACTTTAAGGGACAGAAGGGTCGTTGGGACTCTAAGCAGCAGAACTGAGGTGCAACTGTAACCTTTTCACCTGTATGGTTAAGCTATAGGTGTTCCCATATCACAGTGGGTCTCTGCTGTGGACAATCCCTATTTGCTAGAAGGCATATTTGGTAGTGGGGGAAAAAAATGGGTGAAGGTGCAACTTTGTGATAAAGAGGCACAAACATCAAGATGGAAACTTTTTCGTTTTCGACATTTTGCCTATTTGAGGGGTTTAATCACAATGCAGCCCAATGTAGAGAAGAGCACATATAGGAAGTGGTTGCTGTTGTGAGACGGGCTATCAAGATGTTGATGTCAGGGGCGTAACTATAGAGGATGCAGGGGATGCGGTTGCACCCGGGCCCAGGAGCCTTGGGGGGCCCATAAGGCCTCTCTTCTCCATATAGGAAGCCCAGTACTATGAATAAAGCATTATAGTTGGGGGCCCTGTTCCAGGTTTTGCATTGGGGCCCAGGAGCTTCAAGTTACGCCTCTGGTTGATGTATAAATTCTACAACCAATATTCAACCTAAAAAGTTTAAAAACAGGTGACACCAACAATATTTTTCTGCGACTTTACAGAAATATAATACTCTAGGGTGTGAAAATCCAAATACAGAATTTTAGAAAATAATTACTAACTGCTGGAAAAGTGTGTTTCCAGCAAATACTGACGAATGGGGCTAGAAAGCCCCGACACGCGTCTATTCATGCTGGTTTAATAATACAGAGAAGTTGAGCTTGCTATCTTGAGGTTTAGTGACTTTTTATCACAAAAAGGTCGCAGCTACACCCATTTTTTTCTTTTACCTCACACTCATCTCCCTTTTGGCATGGGGCGATCATAGTGTACCTGTTAAGAGATACCCTTGAACCACCTTGGGAAGAGAAAAAGACACGTGTGTGTAGATCTACATACACATGTACATAAATATGTTTTTTCCGCAACAAATTAATCTACCTGCCTCTCCCTCCTCTTTTTTTCTGCTCTTCTCTGACTATTTGCTAGAAGGGTCTCTTGAGATTAAAAACGATTGACAACAGAAAAATCTCAAAGTGACCACTAGTTGCGACCCCAGTGATCAGCTGTAATTTGTGGTCAAAGAGTAAGTGTCCAGTTTCTCTGCAGTGCCCCCGCAGTGGAAATTAAGCATTGCACAGCATTACAGTGTGTGGCTGTGGCTGCCAACCTGCCCCTCTTGGCAATTGTAGCACACATTTAACTCCCCTCTGTAACAAAGGCCTGGCTCCAGCGTCTGCACATCTCTGGCAACAACCTTAATGGCACGTTTGCGTACACCCAGCCATGCAGTTTCCTTCCAACCAGCTGGCATACCTGGCTATATCATGCATGCTCTCACTATGGAGAATGTTTAAGGATTGTGGTCTTTTGGTCTCACCGAAGGTCCTACTAATTTTTTAGTTCCTCACTTTGGCTATCTCTTAAAACGTTCCTGTCTCCGTTCTTGACCCTGGCTTGTTATACTGACTATGCTTCTGTCCGCTGCCTGCGCCGGCCTCTGAACCTGTTCTTCATGACCTGATCTCTTGTCTGTGCTCCAGTTCATACCCTCAGGTACCACACTTTGGTCTAAAGTAGAGTCAGCTGCCACATAACTGGGATGACTTCTAGTGTAACAACCTGGGGACCAAGCAGCGAAGCCCACATCCCGATTGGTGGGTTTAAAGGGTAAAGACTGGGGTACCTCATGTATCGTCTCAGGATTTTGCCCAGAGCCAAACCATTATGTGGCATAGGAGATTTACCTCCACTATCCTCATACACAGTGCCCAATTATATAAATGGGCTTTCTGTGTAATGCCTGCCAGCTTGGGTCCTCAAGAGTGAGAGACACATTTTGTAGCCACTTTCTGCTTTTCTGATGTGAACAGAGGAGCCCCTGTACCAACTCATAATGCGTTATGTAAAAATGGGTTTCCGAAACAGCAAAGTGACGCTTCAACCTGCATCAGGGGATTGCACTCCTCTGTCTGGGGCACTCCTCTCTGTCCGGGTGATCTGCTGGTAAGAATGCGGTGTGAGTCACCGTCTTATCTTAGAAATGCAAAGAAACAGGTTTTGTGTGACATCTGTGTATCTTATTTCAGGACCTTCATAGTGCACTTCCAGGAAAAAAGTGAATGTCAGGAATCTAACCAGCACTGCTACATAAATCCGGCAAATGACTTATAAAATGTACAATATTGTGTAAATGTTTCAGGCAGATGTGGAAAAAATGCTGCAAAATAAGAATGCTATCAAAAATGGAAGGCGTCTGATTGACTCCAAATTTATTCTGCAGTAGAACAACAACCCCCAAACATCCCGCCAACATCAATAAGAACCATCTTCAGGGTAAAGAAGAACAAGGAGTTCTGGAAGAGAAGATATGGCCCCACAGAGCCCGGATCTCACATCATCCAGTCTGTCTGGGATTAAATGAAGAGACAGATGGATCTAAGCAAGCCATCAGTCACAGAAGATCTGTGCTTAGTTCTCCAAGATGTTTGAAACAACCTCCTTGCCAAGTTCCTTCAAAAACGGTTAATTGAGTATAAATCTATTAACACTTCAAGTTTATAAAGCATTCTTACTTTGTAGCATTTTTTTCCCACATCGGTCTAAAAGTTTTTCAAGATGCTATACATATATAGTCATGCACTGGTCAAGCGAAGGACTTGATCTTTGGATGACGTCAAGATGTAATGGAAGTCTCTAATCTTGGTTGGTGAAATTTAGATGGGTCCATATGTCTTATTGGGTCATACGGCTATCATAAAAGTAGGTTTGACGCCCCTCTATTAGCTAGTGGAACTCCTATGAATGGTTGCCCATTGAAAGACAACTGTGGATATAAGGGGATAGTAGTACTCTCACATGGTGATGACACTTAATCACTGGGATTCAGACTGCCAAGGCCTCAATGATCAGCTCCACATTAGGGTTGTCCTAGATGGATCGCTACTATATTGATTCTCCATACTAAACCTGGGTTATTGAGGCAAAAATGTAACAAACCAAGGCAGAGCCCTTTAAGAAATCTTAGCAGAGCCCTTTTAATAATGACGGTACTAGACTAGCCGGGGACAAGATTTGATTGCCAGCCATGTGGGGTTTTGGCATTTAATGGCATGGAGAGTATACTGAGATTAGTGTGATTGAGTGTAAGTAGCATGAATCAATGAACCCTTCCTGTCAGGCTGGTGGAGGTAGAGTAATGGTGTGAGGAAAGTTGTCTTGGCACACCCTGGGTCCTCTGAGACCTGCAAATGAATGCCATGATAATTGCTGCTCTTTGGAATGCCAAAATAGGTCCAATTTCAACACTCAGTGAAATCTAAGCTATGGTTCTGAAGGCTGAGGGAGGTCCTACATGCTACTAGATGGGGGTCTCCAGTAAAGTGACCATTCACTGATCATCATATGAAAAAGTTGGGTTGAGTTAATCCGAAAAAAGCAATGTGTCCTCTGCAATGTGTCTACTTAAAAAAAAATCTAGTATTTTCAAGGTCCAACCTCAAAATTTCCAAAACTTCTTGAACCACCAGAAACAAAGTGCTCAATATAGACTTCCCTTCATATGATTTTTATCAGTTTAACAATGAAAACCTACAAATCCCAAAAGCAATAAAGGTTTGAGTTCACTGGGAGAGCGTAGTAAACTAATTTGCATGATGCCGGTTGTAGACCTAGCGACGGGGTGGACTGGCACAACAAGGAGAAAAAAGCATCTCCAATTTCATGTTCCACATAAATGATAATTGTTGCAGGATGTCCTGGGGTTATATGAGATATTTGTTCAAACCCAGACGAAACACCGAGGATAAGTGATTCCTCACGTCACCATTCTCTTGGCCTTATATAGAGAAATCTGAGGTTCCAGCTACTTTTCTGGTAAGAATGCCAAACCAATTGTTAAATTTGATTAAACCAGCTACTTTGAAGACAACAAAGGAGGATTTGTGAGCCTGAGGAGTTTTGAAAGATGAAGTTAACATAAATCAAAACAATCTGCATGTTTTTTAAACATTCATAGGAAGTATTACTTTATAGTGATTACATTCATGTACATAGGGGGCAGTATTATAGTAGTTATATTCTTGTACATAGGGGGCAGTATTATAGTAGTTATATTCTTGTACATAGGGGTAGTATTACAGTAGTTATATTCTTATACATAGGAGGCAGTATTATAGTAGTTATATTCTTGTACATAGGGGGCAGTATTATAGTAGTTATATTCTAGTACATAGGAGGCAGTATTATAGTAGTTATATTCTTGTACATAGGGGGCAGTATTATAGTAGTTATATTCTTGTACATAGGGGACAGTACTATAGTAGTTATATTCTTGTACATAGGGGGTAGTATTACAGTAGTTATATTCTTATACATAGGAGGCAGTATTATAGTAGTTATATTCTTGTACATAGGGGGCAGTATTATAGTAGTTATATTCTAGTACATAGGAGGCAGTATTATAGTAGTTATATTCTTGTACATAGGGGGCAGTGTTATAGTAGTTATATTCTTGTACATAGGGGGCAGTATTATAGTAGTTATATTCTTGTACATAGGGGGCAGTATTATAGTAGTTATATTCCTGTACATAGGAGGCAGTATTATAGTAGTTATATTCTTGTACATAGGGGGCAGTATTACAGTAGTTATATTCCTGTACATAGAGGGCAGTATTATAGTAGTTATATTCTTGTACATAGGGGGCAGTATTATAGTAGTTATATTCCTGTACATAGAGGGCAGTATTATAGTAGTTATATTCTTGTACATAAGGAGCAGTATTATAATAGTTATATTCTTGTACATAGGAGGCAGTATTATAGTAGTTATATTCTTGTACATAGGAGGCAGTATTATATTAGTTAAAGGGGTTGTCTCGCGGCAGCAAGTGGGGTTATACACTTCTGTATGGCCATATTAATGCACTTTGTAATATACATCGTGCATTAAATATGAGCCATACAGAAGTTATTCACTTACCTGCTCCGTTGCTAGCGTCCCCGTTGCCATGGTTCCGTCTAACTTCGGTGTCTTCTTGCTTTTTTAGACGCGCTTGCGCAGATGGATCTTCTCCCTTCGGCTGGTCTTGGAAGCATCGGCGTTTTGGCTCCGCCCCCTTTTCGCGTCATCGCGTAGCTCCGCCCCCGTCATGTGCCGATCCCAGCCAATCAGGAGGCTGGAACCGGCACACGTCATGGGGCGGAGCTACGCGATGATGCGTACAAGGGGGCGGAGCCAAAACGCCGATGCTTCCAAGACCAGCCGAAGGGAGAAGATGCATCTGCGCAAGCGCGTCTAAAAAAGCAAGAAGACACCGAAGTTAGGCGGAACCATGGCAACGGGAACGCTAGCAACGGAGCAGGTAAGTGAATAACTTCTGTATGGCTCATATTTAATGCACGATGTATATTACAAAGTGCATTAATATGGCCATACAGAAGTGTATAGACCCACTTGCTTTCGCGAGACAACCCCTTTAAATTCTTGTACATAGGAGGCAGTATTATAGTAGTTATATTCTTGTACATAGGGAGCAGTATTATAGTAGTTATATTCTTGTACATGGAGGGCAGTATTATAGTAGTTTTATTCTTGTACATAGGAGGCAGTATTATAGTAGTTATATTCTTGTACATAGGGAGCAGTATTATAGTAGTTATATTCTTGTACATAGGGGGCAGTATTATAGTAGTTATATTCTTGTACATAGGGGGCAGTATTATAGTAGTTACATTCTTGTACATAGGGGGCAGTATTATAGTAGTTATATTCTTGTGCATTTGGGCAGTATTGTAGTAGTTCTATTCATATACTTAGGAGCAGTATTATAGAAGTTATATTTTTGTACATAGGGGCAGTATTATGGTAGTTCTATTCTTGTACATAGGAGGCAGTATTATAGTAGTTATATTCTTCTGCATAGGAGGCAGTATTATAGTAGTTATATTCTTGTACATAGGAGGCAGGATTATAGTAGTTATATTCTTGTACATAGTGGACAGTATTATAGTAGTTATATTCTTGTACATAAGGGGCAGTATTAGAGTAGTTATATTCTTGTACATAGGGGACAGTATTATAGTAGTTATATTCTTGTACATAGGAGCAGTATTATAGCAGTTATATTCTTGTACAGAGGCAGCAGTATTATAGTAATTATATTCTTGTACATAGGGGGCAGTATTATAGTAGTTATATTCTTCTACATAGGGGCAGTATTATAGTAGTTATATTCTTGTACATAGGATGCAGTATTATAGTAGTTATATTCTTGTGTATAGGAGGCAGTATTTAGAGTAGTTATATTCTTGTACATAGGGGGCAGTATTATAGTAGTTATATTCTTGTACATATGGGGCAGTATTATAGTAGTTATATTCTTGAACATAGGGGGTAGTATTATAGTACTTATATTCTTGTACATAGGAGCAGTATTATAGTAGTTATATTCTTGTACATAGGAGCAGTATTATAGTAGTTATATTCTTGTACATAGGGGCAGTATTATTGTAGTTATATTCTTGTACACAGGAGGCAGTATTATAGCAGTTATAATCTTGTACATAGGAGCAGTATTATAGTAGTTATATACTTGTATATAGGAGGCAGTATTTAGAGTAGTTATATTCTTGTACATAGGGGGCAGTATTATAGTAGTTATATTCTTGTACATAGGGGGCAGTACTATAGTAGTTATGTTCTTGTACATAGGGAGCAGTATTATAGTATTAATATTCTTCTGCATAGGAGGCAACATTATAGTGGTTATATTCTTGTACATAGGGGGCAGCATTATAGTAGTTACATTCTTGTACATAGGGGGCAGTATTATAGTAGTTATATTCTAGTGCATTTGGGCAGTATTGTAGTAGTTCTATTCATATACTTAGGAGCAGTATTATAGAAGTTATATTTTTGTACATAGGGGCAGTATTATGGTAGTTCTATTCTTGTACATAGGAGGCAGTATTATAGTAGTTATATTCTTCTGCATAGGAGGCAGTATTATAGTAGTTATATTCTTGTACATAGGAGGCAGGATTATAGTAGTTATATTCTTGTACATAGTGGACAGTATTATAGTAGTTATATTCTTGTACATAAGGGGCAGTATTAGAGTAGTTATATTCTTGTACATAGGGGACAGTATTATAGTAGTTATATTCTTGTACATAGGAGCAGTATTATAGCAGTTATATTCTTGTACAGAGGCAGCAGTATTATAGTAATTATATTCTTGTACATAGGGGGCAGTATTATAGTAGTTATATTCTTCTACATAGGGGCAGTATTATAGTAGTTATATTCTTGTACATAGGATGCAGTATTATAGTAGTTATATTCTTGTGTATAGGAGGCAGTATTTAGAGTAGTTATATTCTTGTACATAGGAGGCAGTATTATAGTAGTTATATTCTTGTACATAGGGAGCAGTATTATAGTAGTTATATTCTTGTACATAGGGGGCAGTATTATAGTAGTTATATTCTTGTACATAGGGGGCAGTATTATAGTAGTTACATTCTTG
Source organism: Eleutherodactylus coqui (assembly GCA_035609135.1). Taxonomy (NCBI): domain Eukaryota; kingdom Metazoa; phylum Chordata; class Amphibia; order Anura; family Eleutherodactylidae; genus Eleutherodactylus; species Eleutherodactylus coqui. Next base: position 55,416,269 of record CM069405.1, read on the forward strand.
TACATAGGGGGCAGTATTATAGTAGTTATATTCTTGTGCATTTGGGCAGTATTGTAGTAGTTCTATTCATATACTTAGGAGCAGTATTATAGAAGTTATATTTTTGTACATAGGGGCAGTATTATGGTAGTTCTATTCTTGTACATAGGAGGCAGTATTATAGTAGTTATATTCTTCTGCATAGGAGGCAGTATTATAGTAGTTATATTCTTGTACATAGGAGGCAGGATTATAGTAGTTATATTCTTGTACATAGTGGACAGTATTATAGTAGTTATATTCTTGTACATAAGGGGCAGTATTAGAGTAGTTATATTCTTGTACATAGGGGACAGTATTATAGTAGTTATATTCTTGTACATAGGAGCAGTATTATAGCAGTTATATTCTTGTACAGAGGCAGCAGTATTATAGTAATTATATTCTTGTACATAGGGGGCAGTATTATAGTAGTTATATTCTTCTACATAGGGGCAGTATTATAGTAGTTATATTCTTGTACATAGGATGCAGTATTATAGTAGTTATATTCTTGTGTATAGGAGGCAGTATTTAGAGTAGTTATATTCTTGTACATAGGGGGCAGTATTATAGTAGTTATATTCTTGTACATATGGGGCAGTATTATAGTAGTTATATTCTTGAACATAGGGGGTAGTATTATAGTACTTATATTCTTGTACATAGGAGCAGTATTATAGTAGTTATATTCTTGTACATAGGAGCAGTATTATAGTAGTTATATTCTTGTACATAGGGGCAGTATTATTGTAGTTATATTCTTGTACACAGGAGGCAGTATTATAGCAGTTATAATCTTGTACATAGGAGCAGTATTATAGTAGTTATATACTTGTATATAGGAGGCAGTATTTAGAGTAGTTATATTCTTGTACATAGGGGGCAGTATTATAGTAGTTATATTCTTGTACATAGGGGGCAGTACTATAGTAGTTATGTTCTTGTACATAGGGAGCAGTATTATAGTATTAATATTCTTCTGCATAGGAGGCAACATTATAGTGGTTATATTCTTGTACATAGGGGGCAGCATTATAGTAGTTACATTCTTGTACATAGGGGGCAGTATTATAGTAGTTATATTCTAGTGCATTTGGGCAGTATTGTAGTAGTTCTATTCATATACTTAGGAGCAGTATTATAGAAGTTATATTTTTGTACATAGGGGCAGTATTATGGTAGTTCTATTCTTGTACATAGGAGGCAGTATTATAGTAGTTATATTCTTCTGCATAGGAGGCAGTATTATAGTAGTTATATTCTTGTACATAGGAGGCAGGATTATAGTAGTTATATTCTTGTACATAGTGGACAGTATTATAGTAGTTATATTCTTGTACATAAGGGGCAGTATTAGAGTAGTTATATTCTTGTACATAGGGGACAGTATTATAGTAGTTATATTCTTGTACATAGGAGCAGTATTATAGCAGTTATATTCTTGTACAGAGGCAGCAGTATTATAGTAATTATATTCTTGTACATAGGGGGCAGTATTATAGTAGTTATATTCTTCTACATAGGGGCAGTATTATAGTAGTTATATTCTTGTACATAGGATGCAGTATTATAGTAGTTATATTCTTGTGTATAGGAGGCAGTATTTAGAGTAGTTATATTCTTGTACATAGGAGGCAGTATTATAGTAGTTATATTCTTGTACATAGGGAGCAGTATTATAGTAGTTATATTCTTGTACATAGGGGGCAGTATTATAGTAGTTATATTCTTGTACATAGGGGGCAGTATTATAGTAGTTACATTCTTGTACATAGGGGGCAGTATTATAGTAGTTATATTCTTGTGCATTTGGGCAGTATTGTAGTAGTTCTATTCATATACTTAGGAGCAGTATTATAGAAGTTATATTTTTGTACATAGGGGCAGTATTATGGTAGTTCTATTCTTGTACATAGGAGGCAGTATTATAGTAGTTATATTCTTCTGCATAGGAGGCAGTATTATAGTAGTTATATTCTTGTACATAGGAGGCAGGATTATAGTAGTTATATTCTTGTACATAGTGGACAGTATTATAGTAGTTATATTCTTGTACATAAGGGGCAGTATTAGAGTAGTTATATTCTTGTACATAGGGGACAGTATTATAGTAGTTATATTCTTGTACATAGGAGCAGTATTATAGCAGTTATATTCTTGTACAGAGGCAGCAGTATTATAGTAATTATATTCTTGTACATAGGGGGCAGTATTATAGTAGTTATATTCTTCTACATAGGGGCAGTATTATAGTAGTTATATTCTTGTACATAGGATGCAGTATTATAGTAGTTATATTCTTGTGTATAGGAGGCAGTATTTAGAGTAGTTATATTCTTGTACATAGGGGGCAGTATTATAGTAGTTATATTCTTGTACATATGGGGCAGTATTATAGTAGTTATATTCTTGAACATAGGGGGTAGTATTATAGTACTTATATTCTTGTACATAGGAGCAGTATTATAGTAGTTATATTCTTGTACATAGGAGCAGTATTATAGTAGTTATATTCTTGTACATAGGGGCAGTATTATTGTAGTTATATTCTTGTACACAGGAGGCAGTATTATAGCAGTTATAATCTTGTACATAGGAGCAGTATTATAGTAGTTATATACTTGTATATAGGAGGCAGTATTTAGAGTAGTTATATTCTTGTACATAGGGGGCAGTATTATAGTAGTTATATTCTTGTACATAGGGGGCAGTACTATAGTAGTTATGTTCTTGTACATAGGGAGCAGTATTATAGTATTAATATTCTTCTGCATAGGAGGCAACATTATAGTGGTTATATTCTTGTACATAGGGGGCAGCATTATAGTAGTTACATTCTTGTACATAGGGGGCAGTATTATAGTAGTTATATTCTAGTGCATTTGGGCAGTATTGTAGTAGTTCTATTCATATACTTAGGAGCAGTATTATAGAAGTTATATTTTTGTACATAGGGGCAGTATTATGGTAGTTCTATTCTTGTACATAGGAGGCAGTATTATAGTAGTTATATTCTTCTGCATAGGAGGCAGTATTATAGTAGTTATATTCTTGTACATAGGAGGCAGGATTATAGTAGTTATATTCTTGTACATAGTGGACAGTATTATAGTAGTTATATTCTTGTACATAAGGGGCAGTATTAGAGTAGTTATATTCTTGTACATAGGGGACAGTATTATAGTAGTTATATTCTTGTACATAGGAGCAGTATTATAGCAGTTATATTCTTGTACAGAGGCAGCAGTATTATAGTAATTATATTCTTGTACATAGGGGGCAGTATTATAGTAGTTATATTCTTCTACATAGGGGCAGTATTATAGTAGTTATATTCTTGTACATAGGATGCAGTATTATAGTAGTTATATTCTTGTGTATAGGAGGCAGTATTTAGAGTAGTTATATTCTTGTACATAGGGGGCAGTATTATAGTAGTTATATTCTTGTACATAGGGGGCAGTATTATAGTAGTTATATTCTTGTACGTAGGAGGCAGTATTATAGTAGTTATATTCTTGTACATAGTGGACAGTATTATAGTAGTTATATTCTTGTACATAAGGGACAGTATTAGAGTATTTATATTCTTGTACATAGGGGACATTATTACAGTAGTTATATTCTTGTACATAGGGGGCAGTACTATAGTAGTTATGTTCTTGTACATAGGGAGCAGTATTATAGTATTTATATTTTTGTACATAGGGGCAGTATTATAGCAGTTATATTCTTGTACATAGGGGGCAGTATTATAGCAGTTATATTCTTGTACATAGGGGGCAGTATTATAGCAGTTATATTCTTGTGCATAGGGGACAGTATTATAGTAGTTATATTCTTGTACATAGGAGGCAGTATTATATTAGTTATATTCTTGTACATAGTGGACAGTATTATAGTAGTTATATTCTTGTACATAAGGGGCAGTATTAGAGTAGTTATATTCTTGTACATAGGGGGCAGTATTGTAGCAGTTATATTCTTGTACATAGGGGCAATATTATAGTAGTTATAATCTTGTACATAGGATGCAGTATTATAGTAGTTATATTCTTGTGTATAGGAGGCAGTATTTAGAGTAGTTATATTCTTGTACATAGGGGGCATTATTATAGTAGTTATATTCTTGTACATAGGGGGCAGTACTATAGTAGTTATGTTCTTGTACATAGGGAGCAGTATTATAGTATTTATATTTTTGTACATAGGGGCAGTATTATAGCAGCTATATTCTTGTACATAGGGGGCAGTATTATAGCAGTTATATTCTTGTACATAGGGGGCAGTATTATAGCAGTTATATTCTTGTGCATAGGGGGCAGTATTATAGTAGTTATATTCTTGTACATAGGGGGCAGTATTATAGTTGTTATATTCTTTTACATAGGAGGCACTATTATAGTAGTTATATTCTTGTACATAGTGGACAGTATTATAGTAGTTATATTCTTGTACATAAGGGGCAGTATTAGAGTAGTTATATTCTTGTACATAGGGGGCAGTATTATAGTAGTTATATTCTTGTACGTAGGAGCAGTATTATAGTAGTTATATTCTTGTACATATGAGCAGTATTATAGTAGTTATATTCTTGTACATAGGGAGCAGTATTATAGCAGTTACATTCTTGTACATAGGGGCAGTATTATAGTAGTTATATTCTTGTACATAGGGGGCAGTATTATAGCAGTTATATTCTTGTACATAGGGGCAGTATTATAGTAGTTATATTCTTGTACATAGGATGCAGTATTATAGTAGTTATATTCTTTTACATAGGGGGCAGTATTATAGTAGTTATATTCTTGTACATAGGGGGCAGTACTATAGTAGTTATGTTCTTGTACATAGGGAGCAGTATTATAGTATTTATATTCTTGTACATAGGGGGCAGTATTCTAGTATTTATATTCTTGTACATAGGGGGCAGTATTATAGCAGTTATATTCTTGTACATAGGGGGCAGTATTATAGCAGTTATATTCTTGTACATAGGAGCAGTATTATAGTAGTTATATTCTTGTACATAGAAGTATTATAGCAGTTATATTCTTGTACATAGACGTATTATAGCAGTTATATTCTTGTACATAGGAGCAGTATTATAGTAGTTATATTCTTGTACATAGGAGTATTATAGCAGTTATATTCTTGTACATAGGAGCAGTATTATAGCAGTTATATTCTTGTACATAGGAGCAGTATTATAGTAGTTATATTCTTGTACATAGGGACAGTATTATAGTAGTTATATTCTTGTACATAGGGGGCAGTATTATAGTAGTTATATTCTTGTACATAGGGGACAGTATTATAGTAGTTATATTCCTGTACATAGGAGGCAGTATTATAGTAGTTATATTCTTGTACATAGGGGGCAGTATTAGAGTAGTTATATTCTTGTACATAGAGGGCAGTATTAGAGTAGTTATATTCTTGTACATAGGAGGCAGTATTATAGTAGTTATATTCTTGTACATAGAGGGCAGTATTATAGTAGTTATATTCTTGTACATAGCGGGCAGTATTATAGCAGTTATATTCTTGTACATAGGAGCAGTATTATAGTAGTTATATTCTTGTACATAGAAGTATTATAGCAGTTATATTCTTGTACATAGGGACAGTATTATTGTAGTTATATTTATTTTCATAGGGTACAGTATAATAAATGTTAGTGTACAGAATTTTTATATATTATATATGTTCTTTTCTGTAGGAGAATAAAAAACATTGTACATTTTTCAGCAGGTAGAATCAAGAAGTAGAAAATGGTATTCATGAACAACATGTTAACTACATGAAATCCTCAGAATTTGACAGGAGTCAAATAGAAGAATTCTAACTAGAGGTTGTCTTTATTAATTCTCCCCCCTATAATACCCACCAAGGCGGACAGCAATGATGACGGTTCCCATGATCCCATCGTCTCTTCGGTTGGTACTATCCAACAAGATGCCAGCCAGAAGATAAATATCCAATGAAGATGCATCTCGGTCCTGGGGTGGGAATCTGCAAATAAATGGAATGAAGTTCATTCGTCTGTTGATCTAAATATTTTTTATTTTGCTTTTGTCACTTTAATCAACATGATCTAGAGTACATCGGATTCGTGGAAAGACTGCGTAATCTGAGATCAGGACTTACTTTTTATCCACCTATTCCAGTCTGCAATAAACTACACAGCCCAGCAGTCAAGTGGAGTAATTCCACACTTAGAAACCATTACTTAGTAATGCTGGGTTCCCACAGGACGGTTTCACAGCGGAAATCTTGCGGTTTTGTCACAGTGAAAAAGCACAATATAAGCGCAGCTTCAAAGCCCGCAGCACCTAGCCGCGGATTTTGGGGCGGCTTCGCCACATGCTTTTCCACTGCCGCCGGCTCTCCCATAGAGAGTAGCAATGCCGTAACAAAAAAGAAAATTGACATGCTGCGTCCTGGGAATTCGGTTTTGCTGTGACAGATTGATTGTCCGCCTCGTGTGGACGAGATTTTTGTCAACTTTCGTCCACATGGCTGGCTACCGATGGGATTAGCGTCTGCAGGCGGATTTGGCAAATCCACCCTGTGTGTTAAACCCAGCCTAAATCAGTCAACGTTCCTGGGCAATTGTCCAGTTTACTTCACACACTTTCAGAGGAAACAGACCACCTTATAAGATGTACTGTATATAGGGGCTACTGTATATAGACCTGTGTGTTGAAGTTTCATGAGTCCTGTTGCAAAATTTTCACTTGGGCTGCTTTTACTGGTGGCTCAGTCATCAATGAGTTGCCATCAGCTGTATCCCCATGAATATGAAAGCTCAAGAGAGGTCCAACTTCAGCATCATGGCCCATAGACAGTGCGTCGCAAGTAATTTCATGTGTTGCCACCACTGGGTGCTCAGATTGGCACATTGAGACAGTCACTCTTTAAGTTGCAAGATGATATGACATCGTTCCACTTAGGCTAGGGTCAAGAGGGGTGCCGTCTCTCCTTAAGGAGAGCACCCAAAAAGAGTGTGGAGACACCTAGGGGGTGAGTGGGTCGGGGGACGGCATTGTCTCTCTCTAAGTAGAGCACGCAGAAGGGGAGTGAGGAGACTTATAAGACACTCCATGCTCCTCTGGGTAATTTATGCTGATAAGGAAGATGGAACAATACCTCTTCAGCGCCACCTATTGGATGGCAGCATTCCTTCAAATCAATGTACAACTTTTTTAACAAGTCTGTAAAACAATGATTGGGAATAGGAAACCAAGCCAGAAAACCATACCCGAAGCAGCTGTCTGTATATAGTTTTTTGGCTTGGTTTCCTATTGTTCCATCTTCCATATTTGCATAACTTAGGGCTTGTTCACACTTGCTTTATCTCCGCTATAGATCACATTTTCTCGGTTCAGTTTTTAGAGTGGAGAAACTGAAGTAAAACTTAAACTAATCAGATTTTTCCCTATTGATTTCAATGGATTTAAATTAAAAAAAAAAAAAAAAAGGCGAAAAACAAATGATTTCAGTTCTGTAAAACTTTAGGTTCTTACTGGAAAAAAAAAGTTCATCTGACTGTTCCGCTTCCTTCTCACTGCGGGCTTACTGCACTCCCTGCAATGAGGAGGAGACTTAATGAAGTGCTGGTGCCGAAATGCGTGATGGTGCTCTATTAATTTTCAGTGTGACTGTAAGACGTAGCTGAACACTTGTAACTCGGCTATTTCTGTCATTGAAGTGAATGAAGTAGCGACGCCCATGCGGGACTGTTGCTCCATTCAATCTGATGTCCCTGCGGCAAGTGCAATGAGCTCACAGTAAGGAGTAGAGGAGGTCAGGGGACCTTCATTTTCGGAAACAGTGAGAGTCTCATCGATCAGACTTTAATCACCTATGGCTAGCTGGATAAAGTACAATCTCTTTAATTAACCATGCTATTCTACACAGTGGCGTCGCGCAAAAAGCATGCCGCCTGGTATAAGTCTTTGTGAACCCTTATAAAAAAGTTGGTATTTGTCTTCAAGATCTGATTAACCCCTTGAGTGGCACGCCCGGAAAAGTTCCGTGACGAGCTCCACTGCCCATAGTGATATACCCCGGAAGATTTCCGGGCTATGTATCACTATGGGAGCTGCAGAGCACAATGCCACAAGCTGTGACAGTGTGCTCTGCCTGCACAGTCCCACAGAGAACAAAGCAAGGGCTTTGAAAAACCAGCAGAAGATATTGCCGATATGCCGGCAATCTCCTGGTTTGTTTACAGGTTGCCATAGAGACCATCGGCTGACAAGCCGATGATCTCTGTGGCAGGGAGAGCTGGTTGTTAGCTGTCAGAGGACAGCTAGGTTCTAGCTCTTACAGCAGAGATCAGAGAAAACCTCCGATCTCTGCTGTGTTAACCCTTTACATGCTGCAGTCTATGTGACTTCAGCATGTAAAGGGCTGTCACTGCAGCATGTAAAGGGCTGTCACCATCGGACCCCCGGAATTTGATCAGGGGTCCTGATGGGTCCCTGTGGAAGTCCCCTAAAGGGACCAAAAAAAAAATTAAAAAAAAAAAAAGTTTAAAAATTATAAAAAAAATTATAAAAACACTTGTCTCCCTTTACTTTGTAAAAAAAATCAAAAATACAATCACACATGTGGTATCCATGCATCGTAATGACCCAGAGAAGGAAGTTAATGCATTATTTAACCCCTTAATGACATGGCCCCTTTTTTTCTTTTTTCCCCATTTTTTTTTTCCTCCCCCCTGTTTAAAAAATCACAACTTGTCCCGCAAAAAACAAGCCCTCACATGGCCATGTCAATGGAAAAATGAAAAAGTTATGGCTCTTGAGACGCAACTGCAAAATTAGTTGAAATTCAATGATTAGACCATTTTAAAAAACCTGCCCTGGTGGGCACGACAGGGTGGTAGGAAACCCGCCACTCAAGGGGTTAAAGGACGTTCAGATTCTGGCTGGAATCTGAACAATAGCCCAGTGTAAATGCGGTATAGAAATGCTAGTTACTGTATATAGTACCGCCATGACACGTATAGAACAATGCAAGTAGAAAACTCCATACCCAACCATGCCAGCTATCGTCATGTAAACTAAGAGCAGAGAGCTGTATATACAACCTCTATGGCGAGCGGCGAGCCATGCTGACAGCTCATTACACAACGTCTGAGTTTTGACTTCACTGAAATCTGGATCAGGCAATGGAAAAAGTTCAGGGCTGAGAGTTAAACTTGATGTGTGTTCATTCTAATTAAGTGTATAATCCTTGACGATGCCCTGATGAGATGTCATTTAATGTGATCGTTAGAGTGGTATTCCGACAACAGACATAAAATATGCCGAAAACTTCTGGCATGTGGGACTCCCATTTCTTAGACCTTCCCATGACTCCCATGGATGTGGCTGTAATCTGCTGTTAAAGCAGAGGAGAGCCGATTGCACACATGCACACAATTCTTTCCATTTTAGGGAGCATTCATACAGGCGAGAGAATCATGCGAGTTGTATGCGCTGCGAGGCGCAGGGGAATACAGCCTATTATGTGCAATGGGTCTATTTACACGGGCGATTTTTCTCTTGCAGCAATGCCGCGGGACAAGAAAAAAGAATCGCAGCATGTTATATTTCCGTGCAAGTCACACACGAAAATAGAACATGCAGATGCGCGTTGGGCATGACTCATTGTCGCCCGTGTAAACACCTCCTTAGTCTATAAGGTTACAGGGACAGTAAAGGGTTGTGACTAAAAGAATAAAGTAACATAAGGGGGGAGCCTGATGGGAACAGCTTCGCAGCGAGATCTCATAAGAGGTATAACAAGTGCCTCTTACTGTGAACAGTCCGTGAGGAACATGCAGACCATATAATAGAGCTTTACAGATGGACTTGCCAACTAATTGGTCCAGAATATCTATTGCTCCACTTGGGGAAGAAGAAAATAGCAAATTTGCAGGCAAGAAGTGCAAACACTTTGAGTGACTTAACCTTTTCCAATCCAATTTGTATCCTGTTTTTCCTAGGGGAGGTTACTCTTTTTCTGGTGTTACACAATGGCGCTATCTGCTGGCTAAAGCCAGTACTGCATTAGGTGACATGTTGGATAGGCTCTGACAGCAGAGAGGCTGGCAATATACAGTAAGAGAACCTCAACGGATGTCTTCCAACATCGGAGCTGTACAATCTTAAGGCTGCATTCCCACGAACGTATATCGGCTCGGTTTTCACGCCAAGCCGATATACGTTGTCCTCGTGTGCGGGGGGGGGGGGAAGGATGGAAGAGCCAGGAGCAGGAATTGAGCTCTCGCCCCCTCTCTGCCTCCTCTCTGCCCCTCTGCACTATTTGCAATGAAAGTAGGTGGGGCGGGGGCGGGGCTAAGTTTCGAGAATTAGCCCCGCCCCAGCCCCACCTCTCCCCATTGCAAATAGTGCAGAGGGGCGGAGAGGAGGCAGAGAGGGGGCGGGAGCTCAGTTCCTGCTCCTAGCTCTTCCATGCTCCCCCCCTGCACACAAGGATAACATATATCGGCTCGGCGTGAAAACCGAGCCGATATACGTTCGTGGGAATGCACCCTAAATCATAATGTCTTAAGACGTCGGACAGTGGATTGGAAAGGGTTAAAATAGAGCGTCCACCCTTGGAGACCCCGTTTTACATTTTAGCAATGTATTGTTAATGAGGAGCTGGTGGCAGAGGGTCTTGGACAGTGCCAGCATTAGGATAGATGCTCAGAATCAGTTTTGCAGCTTCTCGCATGTAATAAGACAGAAAACGATATATATTATCACTGATAGATGGCAAGTCTGTATTCTACTTGTACAGAAGCAGGCTAGCAGCAAACCCACACCAGAACAGCACAATGAATAAATACTGTACCATCACAAAAATACAGTCCCAGAAACAAGTTCATAACATAAATACAATACCAGAATCAAGCTCATAACACAAATACAATACCAGTACCAACCTAATTAACATAAATACTTTACCAGAATCAAGCTCATAACATAAACACAGCACCAACCTCATAACATAAATATGGCACCTGAATCAAGTTCATTACATAAATGCAGCACCCGAATGAATCTCAGTACATAAAAACAGCACCGCTAACAAACTTATGAATACAGCACCTGAACCAAACCCAGTACATAAAAACACCACCAGAACTAAGCTCACAACATAAATACAATACCAGAATCAAGCTCATAACATATATACAGCACCACAACCAGGCTTGTTACATAAATGTAGCCCCATAACTAAACTCATAGCATAAATACGACACCAGTACCAACCTCACAACATAAATACGGTACCTGAACCAAGTTCATTACATAAATGCAGCACCCGAATGAATCTCAGCACATAAATACAGCACCAGAATCAAACTTAGGAAAACAGCACCTGAACTCAGCTCAGTACATAAAAACAACACCAGAACCAAGCTCATAACATAAAAACAGCACAAACCATTTTTCAGCAGATGCAATAGCAGAACCAAGCTGATAACATAAATACCGCCCTAGAATCACATTCCTAAACCTAAATATAGTATAAAAACTAATCAATTATGGTGTTGGGTGCTCATAGACTGATAGCAGCACCTTGAATCATCAAAGTCAGAGCCAGGAGGAGGATGATTCATGTAGCATCACAAGATGCTGTCGCACAGAGGGAAATCCTCTACCTAGGGAGATGTGATCAGCCCCAACCTACATCCACTTAGTGCCTCCCTGCAAGCTGGTAGCCGGCGTCCTATGAACATGGGGAATGGGGGACGGGGGAGGTGATGACATTAATTTTTGTTCATGTTGTCACTCTCCATCTATCAGAAATATTTGCTCTCTGATTGTCACATATGGGGTTTCCTCCAGAAAAGGAGTAAAATGATGAGGACTCCTCTACACCGTTTAACCCCCGCAGATGCTGCAGTCATTGCTGACTATGGCATCTAAACTTTTTTGCAGGAAAAAAGTTTAAGGTTGGGATCACACAGGATGGATTTGCTGCGGAATTTCTGTGCGCATTGTCAGCACAAAAAGTCCGCACGCGGCTCCTAATCCTGGAATTAGCCAGTAAAGTGCAAAAAATCTCGTCCACACGCTGCAACCAATCCATTGCGGCCAAACTGTACAGAAATGGCCATGCAGCGCAGAAATTAAAGATGCAGCATGTCAATTTTTAAATTTTTTCCGCAGCGGCCTCTCTCCTCTCTATGGGGAGAGATGGCTGCAGTGAAAATGCAGATGGCAAAGCCGCTCCAAAGCCCGCAGCTGCGGTTTCCCAGCAGAATTCTCGCAGATTTTCGGTGTGGCAAATCCGCAAGAATTCCGCTGGAAATCCATCCAGTGTGAACCCAGCCTAAAGGCTTTTTTCCTCTTGCATAAAGCTTTAAAGAACAAAAAAGACCCCTACATATAATTTGTATTGCCGATTCCATTACAACCTGTACTATAAAATATTACATTATTTATCAAGCATGGAAAATTCTAAAAAAAAAAATTAAATTAAATTATAAATTTGAATAAAAAAATAATAAATAGTATTAATAAACATAATAAAAAGTTGTCTCACAAAAAACTGGCCTGATGGAGCTCCGTCGACTGAAAAATAAAAATGCTCTGGTCCTGGAATGTGGTGCCACAGAAAAAATGTTATAAAATAAAGTGTTTATACTGCAAAAAACAGTAAAACATAATAAAAACTCTATAGATTTGGTCTCGTCATAATCATAATGACTCAAAGAATAAAGGTATGATAATATCGATACCAGAAGGGGAACGGCATAAAAATAAATAGCAAAAAACTATGAAAATGCTTTTTTTTCCCCAGCAAAAAAGACGTTAGTTATTTAACACATTTTATGTACTAAACTAAAGTCGTCCCACAAAACACAAGTGTCATACAGATACACTGCTGAAAAAATAAAAACGTTATGTCCACCAGAACACAAAAGGGGAACCGATTTTATGGTTCTCAAGGCTGCTTCCACACGGATGACGCAATATCGCATCGGTAGTCTGTGCGATATCGCTGCGTTTTCTCGCTCTCAGCCAATCAGACACATCGCTCCATGAACCAATCACAGCCATTCATTGAATGGCTGTGGTTGGTTCAGCAAGCGCAGGCTCTTATTGGTTGACTGCAGAGGCACTCAGCCAATCAGAGGCAGCGCTTCCTGGAAGCGGGAATTTTTCAATCCCTGACCAGAAGAAATGCCTGAAGACAACTGCGGGGACCGGGGAGAAGATGCGGCGGAGCTCACAGCGGTCCTCAGGTGATGTATGTGCTTTTTTTATGCAGATAGGATTTATTTTGGGGTTTTTACAGTAGGATTTTCTACTGTAAGAGTTGCATAGCATGAAAACCGCGTTTTCGTGCGATGCAACATATAGGAATGCTCCATAGTGAAACATGGGGTACAAAACCTCGCGAATCGCTGCTGTATAGAGCATGTTGCAATTTTGTAGTGTCGCAATGTCGCAGGCTACAAAACATGGCTTGTGTGAAAGAACCCATAGAAAAGCATGGGCTCCACATACATGCGATTTGTAGCATTGTTGCATTGCGACAAAAATCACCCGTGTGGAAGCGGCCTAAAGCAAAAACTAGTTATTTAGGATTGTCCGAGTTGTAACATAACGAACTGTGATATGCTCACCTCCCGAGGGCCACAGCCAGTAACAGGACCCCTACTGCTCTCCAGTACAGCAGCTGCACAGTGCAAGGAGCGGTGCTATTTCCACTGTGCAGTGACTTTGGGAAACAGCTAGTTGGCGGGGTGCCGGGTATCGGACCCCCACTAATCTGATATTGATCATTTATCAAAGCAAAGGTGATTAATAGAAAAAGACTGGGAAACCTTTAGCCCGCCTGCAGACGAGCGGGTCGGATCCGCCGGCGAGGATTCTCGCCGCGGGACCAGACCCGAGCGCCTGCAGGGACGAGCGCATACTCACCCGGCCTGCGCAGACCGGAGCCGGCGTACTCGCCCGGCCTGCGCAGACCGGAGCCGGCGGCCAGGTGAGTGACGTTTTTGTGCGGGGCTCTTAGAGCCCCGCACAGAAATAGGACATGCCGCGTTTTTTTTGCCGCGTGAGATTTTGCGCGGCCAAACCGCGGCCGTCTGCCTAGGATTGCGTTTGTTAACGCAATCCTATGCAGGCTTTGAGTGGGGGAAATCCTGCCGCGGGATTTCCGCTCGTGTGCAGGCGCCCTAAATGTACTTAATTCTCAATTTCTGTATTCACAGTTCTGCTTGCTGCTACTGTAAACAGTCAAAAAGTTTGCAATTAGATACATCTGTAACACCCCAGCAGAGCTTCTATAATACAGGAGACAGTTTCTCCTGTAGCAAATTATTGTACAGTGCCTCATCCCAGCATACTCTATTGTGAATACAGCTCTGGAGTATATATGAATGTACACAGTGACTCCAGGAGCAGCTCTGGAGTATAATACACGATGTAACTCAAGGTCAGTACAGGATAAGTAATGTATGTACACAGTGACTCCACCAGCAGAATAGTGAGTGCAGCTCTGGAGTATAATACAGGATGTAACTCAGGAGCAGTACAAGATAAGTAATGTATGTACACAGTGACCCCACCAGCAGAATAGTGAGTGCAGCTCTGGAGTATAATATAGGATGTAACTCAGGATCAGTACAGGATAAGTAATGTAAGTACACAGTGACTCCACCAGCAGAATAGTGAGTGCAGCTCTGGAGTATAATACAGGATGTAACTCAGGATCAGTACAGGATAAGTAATGTATGTACACAGTGACTCCACCAGCAGAATAGTGAGTGCAGCTCTGGAGTATAATACAGGATGTAACTCAGGATCAGTACAGGATAAGTAATGTATGTACACAGTGACTCCACCAGCAGAATAGTGAGTGCAGCTCTGGAGTATAATACAGGATGTAACTCAGGATCAGTACAGGATAAGTAATGTAGTGGCAGAGTCCTGGAAATCCTCACATGTGACTTGCCATATTTACCAAACATATTCATCATTTTTTGATACTTCTATTGACACATAAAACTCTTAAGAATGTTAAAAAGGGTGCAGTAAAGGTTGTCTGGGGCTATTGTCAGCCTTAGCTATGTACAACCTATGTAGGGTGTTGGCCACCACATTGTAGGGAGGCCGAAGGCAGATGTAGGCTGGAGGAGATTGTTCCCCATAGGGGCCCAAGCCCACGGCCGTCGCCTGTGGTTTTACGCCGCGGGAGTACTGGGATTGTAAACAAACTGCGGCCGCTTCTTATTGTAGAATATGGCATGTTTTTCCATGGCATGGCTATATTGATAAAGACCTCCCACGGCGTAAATCCGTGGGAAATACAGCATGCCACGTTTTTTTTTACCGCTCGCGCAACTCCACAGTAAAATAACACATGTCAGCATTGGCTGGCAGAAAAGAACCTAATAGCTGCGGAATTCCACCGTGGAGTTACGCCTCGAGAAACTGCGGTACAAATCCATTCGTGGCCATTAGCCCTGAGTCTTCCCATCCAGATCTTCTTCCTACATGTGACAGCATCTTGAGGAGCTTCATAAATCCTCATACTGGCTCTGTCTCCTTCCCTCTGATGTTTCGAAGCACTGCTGCCAGCCCATTGGCAACCCACAACACAATCGCTTAGTTCTGTTACTATATTTATTTTAGGAGCTTGATTCTGGTATTATATCTATATCTCCAGGTTGGTTTGTGCTGTATTTATGTTATGAGCATGGTTGTTGTATTGTATTCATGTTATGAGCTTGGATTTGGTACTGTATGTGTTGCATCCTGACTGGACATGAAGGATAAATAAACGTAAAGAAGCACAACTGTGCAAAACTAAACCAAAGCACCACTGTGCATAACAAGCATAACTAAACCAAAATCTCTCCCTAAACAAAATTCATTATCCCAGGAGCGAGCTCTGCCTAACTGGCAGGCCAATCGCTCTGATAAGCGCGGACCCACACGTGTACCTAGGCCACTGAGAGATCCCTACCAGGGAGCCCTAAATACCATAAGCAATGCAAGGTAAACAACAGTGGCACTTATCTGTAGCAGCAGACTGCAGCCAAAAAACATCGTGGAAAACATTGGTAATCTTCATCACACTGGGAACTTCTAACCGAAAAGCGACTGCATTAATCTTCTCAATAATTTTAAACGGACCAATAAATCGCGGGCCTAGTTTAGCAGACGGTTGCTGGAGTTTTATATTTCTGGTAGACAACCAAACCAAGTCTCCAACACAGAATATCGCCCCTTCCGAGCAATGACTGTCTGCAACCCGCTTGCTCTGCCGAACTGATCGCTGTAGATTTCTCTGAACCTTGGCCCACCCGGCCTCGACATCAGAACACAACTCATTAGCTCCTGATACCTCCGAAACCCGCTTGGAAAGGGGTCTAAAACATAGGTGAAATCCATAATTCCAAAAGAACGGTGATGTCCCCGTAGCCTCCAGTGATCTATTGTTTAGAGCAAACTGAGCTAGCGGTAAGAACCTCAACCAGTCCTGCTGGTTTCCGAGACATTATAGCATAAATATTGTTCCAGGTTTTGGTTACATCTCGCAGTTTGCCGGTTGGTCTCTGAATGGTATGCCAAGGAAAACAAGAGCTGAACACCCAAACGGGAGCAGACTATTTGCCAAAAGCTGGAAACGAATTGTACCGCACGATAGGAGACAATATTCTCTGGTAATCTATGTAACCTAACCATGTGAGAAATGGACAAACTGGCCAACATTTTAGCATTCGGTAAACCAGGAAGTGCCACAAAATGGCTCATTTTGCTAAAACGATCCATCCACTACCACCCAAACCACCGTGTTACCTTTAGAAGGTGGTAAATCTGTAATGAAGTCCATAGACAAATGAGTCCAAGGTCTCATAGGGATTGGCAAAGGTAATAAAATACCGGACGGCCAATTGTGAGGTGACTCAGTTCTGTCACACACCTCACGAGACAAAACAAAACTGAACATATCCCATCGTAACGATGGCCACCAAAACGTTCTTGAGAGTAGCTTACGGGTATTATTAATTCCCAGATACCCAGCCAATATGGAACTATGAACCTCGGCCAGCACATGTAACCTTGGATGAACTGGAACAAAAAGCTTTCCAACAAGAAGCTTTGACGGGGCTAAATCCTGTGCTTTATGGACTTGCTCCTCTAACTCCAATGTCACTGCCGACACCACCACCCCTTCAGACAGGATGGGGACAGGAGGCTCATCAGAAACTACTGAAAGAAAACTTCTCGAAAGAGCATCGGCCTTCACATTCTTCCAACCTGGACGATAAGTAACTAAAAAGTTAAAACAGGAAAAGAAAAGCGACCAGCATACCTGTCTAGGATTAAGTCTCTTAGCTGATTCCAGATATATAAGAAGGGATTCCATAACATATTATGGTATAATTTCCATATGGAACAACTCAATCTTTAAATGAATATTAGACACACAAAACCTCAGATTTCTCCGGGATAGTAGAGGAGTCAATGGCGGATACAGGAATAGGAAAATCAAAAGAATTCATCTATAAGCCCAAACATTTGACCTTATTTTGATGTATTAAATTGACACCAGCTCCACAATCCAGAAAAACTTATGGGACTGCCCACACCGCCATAAAGAATCTCAGCGGGAAGCACCAGCCTGAAGGATGATACCCAAGCAATTCGATGGCCAAGAGGAACCTACCCTCTCTTTACCCCACCAGCCAATTACCCCATCTGCATGGGCTCCTCCACATCCCCAGGTAAGAAGCCAGAAGCTATGGAAAGTTCCTGATGCCTCTGCCTGATCTGTCTCCCAACTTTAATAGCCAGAGACATAGCCTCATCTAGACTGCGAGGTACTGGATATCCTACAAGTAAGTTCTTGATCTTAGTGGACAGACCACAATGGAACTGGCTCTTTAAGGCAGGGTCATTCCACTGAGTCTCCATTGCCCACCGTTGAAACTCAACACAATAATCCTCGACAGGGAAGTCTCCCTGTCGAAAATGTCTGATATTTCCATCAGCCAAAGATATCTTTTCTGGGTCATCATAAGACCCAAGGCTGCAAAAAAGCCATCAACTGAGGTCAATACCTCAGACGTAGGGGGCAAGGAGAAAGACCATGCCTACGGCACTCCCCGAAGTCCAGAAATTACGATGCCCAGCCTCTGGGAGTCGTCCCCCGAGGGCCCTGGGCGCAGTCTAAAAATCGAGCTTGCAGGCATCTCCAAATGATCAGAATTTCTGTTTATCACCAGAAAAACAATCGGGTAACTCAATTCTTGGTTCTTTGCAGGGAACCTGCAGCGCAAGTTGCTGCTGTTTTACCTCTGCAACCTCAGCAGCCAGCGCTCCAAGCTGGTGTGACAGAACCTCAAGGGGATTCATAATAAACACACAGAATCTCCCTGAGTAAATAAGGGCTGGTCAATCTGTTACATCCTGACTGGACATGAAGGATAAATAAACGTAAAGAAGCATGACCGTGCAAAACTACACCAAAGCACCACTGTGCATAACAAACATAACTAAACCAAAATGGGGAAATCTCTCCCTAAACAAAACCCCTTATTCCAAGGGCGAGCCCTGCCTAACTGGCAGACCGATCGCTCTGATAAGTGCGGACCTACACGCGTACCTAGGCCACTGATAGATCCCTACCAGGGAGCCCTGAATACCATAAGCAATGCAAGGTAAACAACTGTAGTACTTAGCTGTAGCAGCAGACTGCAGTCAGGAAATGAAGCTCCAATGACAGGCGGTGCTCCTTATAGCAGGAGCAGACTGAAATTGACGAGCACTGAGGTCAATACTAGACCACAATATATAGGGCAGGGCCACTAGAAACAGGTGAGAACTGACATCACTCACCCAACACCATGCCCCTCAGCCCCAGGAAAGGGAGAGACCCTGCTAAAACCTTGTCCACCCAGAAAGCAAAAGAAAGATCTCAGAACAGCTGCAACAGTATGTTAGGATCTTGGTTCTAGTGCTGTATATATGTTATCAGCTTGGTTCTTGTATTGTATTTAAGTTATGAGCTTGACTGGTGCTGGTGCTGTATTTATGTTTTAAAGTTGTTTCTGGCGCTGTATTTGTATACCTGGCTTGGCTCTGGTGCTATATTTATGTTATGAGCTTGGTTCTGGCACTGTATATATGTACTGATCTCAGGAGCACATGTGTACTAGCTTTCGGCCCGGCTACCAGCTACTGTTGTGTTTTGCTATTTCTTTCCATAAAAGAGGAGGTCTGTTTCCCTGGCAATGAGTGGCAAATAACCAGACATTAGAGGAATCAGTATCTGCAGAATACAGCATTGGGCTACTCTCCGCTCCCTGGCATGTAGCGTTAGGTTGGTCTCCGCTCCCTGGCATGTAGCGTTAGGTTGGTCTCTGCTCCCTGGCATGTAGCGTTAGGTTGGTCTCTGCTCCCTGGAATAGTGTAAGTCAAACCCCGATAAAAGAAATTCCAAAGAGACAGGAGAGGAAACAGTTCAACTCACTTTTATGTGTTCCAAAGCTGGACAGTACAACATCCATAGAGACGATGGCACAACTCTTTAAAATCGATCAAGATCCAGTCCTGCTGGTGCTGGCTAGAACCCTTGCTACCTTCCTGCTCCGTACTGCCTATTGTGATTTTTTTTTAATTATGGCCCTGGAGTCTGCAGCCTTCTTTATATACCAGTCATCCATCAGTGGCCTAATCATGAGTTAGCTGGAGTCCTCTGTGAACTGATCCGGGGTGCAGAATAAATACACTAAATAAACCACTCAATAGTAGACCTCCAAAAACCTGCTACACTTTGACTAGAAATCAAAGCAGGGGTTGCTGTGATTAAAGGCCCATTAATACAGGACGAATGTCGGGCAAACGATGCCTGACACTCGTCCCTGTGTGTCCTCGCTCCTGTCCAACAGCTAGTAGCGCTGGCTCGCTCACAGAACGGCCAGCAGGGGGCGGGGAGGCTGCAGGAGATTTCTCTCCTCGCTCTCCCCTGCTCCTCTCCATTGCATTAACATAGCGGATGTTCAGTACTGAATGGCTGCTATTTGCACTGAGCGATCAGCTCATGGTTTATGCCTTGAGCCAGCGATACTAGCTCCCGTGCAGCACCATGAGAGTGACTATGTGCGGGGATGAGTGTCGGGAATCGTTTGCCCAACATTCGTCCAGTCTAAATGGGCCCTAACTAAATCCTAAAGCAGCATAACTTGTGGCTGATCTTATCTACATTACACACCTTCTAAAATAACTACAGAGCTTTCATAGACTTTGCTCCTGTCACCGGCCCGATGCTGATTGTCTGTTATATAGGAAGCTAGATTACTGGGCAGTTTAACCCTCTCTAATCTGCATTCTACTTCCACCACAACCCGTAAGGCACAAGGCAGTGAATGAGTATATAGTACATTCACAAGTATATACCCATAGTCTTCCAGTGATGTTAAAACTCCCAAATAGTGACAGTACTGGTCACTACACGTCCAACCAATATTGTGGAGCTACGATGCATATAAAGGTACCTTTACACTCAGTTGTCCCAGTGACTATCCATCCTGCGCTTTTACATTTTAGTCAGTCTGTGAATAGAGGCGGAGTGGCCAGATATCACTTCCGGACGCTGCCTCTATTCACTGCAAACAGGAGTCATTCATAGATTGAGCGGCTCCAGTATATATAGCCCAGCAGTGCCCTGTCGGCGGCCGCTTGTACTATCACCCGAATTCGCTGTTTCCAGTGATAATTCAGTGTAACGGAACCTTACACTAAAAACAAATAGTCTTGATTGGAGCGCTAAAA
Source organism: Eleutherodactylus coqui (assembly GCA_035609135.1). NCBI lineage: Eukaryota > Metazoa > Chordata > Amphibia > Anura > Eleutherodactylidae > Eleutherodactylus > Eleutherodactylus coqui. The sequence goes on from CM069405.1 coordinate 55,437,094, forward strand.
TACATACCAAAGTATGGAAATATTTGTAGACTCTTTGTATCTGATCCCACAATCTGTAACCATGAAGACGCATAGTTCTGCATAGGAGCTATTTACACCCAATGTCTAATCAAGACTATAGACTGCATTTTTATTTAGATCATTTTTATTTAGATCACTTTATTTAGATATCATGAAGGGTATTTACATACCCTTTAGACAATGTATACATGTTATTTTCCTAGGCACACAGCTCGAATAACAATGGTTGGTAATGCGTAAAGTGCGACATCCTTAATTGTCAAGACAGTGTTGGTAAAGGAGTATACATAAATGCCCCCATTCCACCAGCCTTGCCCAGTATTTGCTCTATCATTAGCATGGCATTTCCACAGGAGCCAGTATGATGGTGAGACCTTAAAATAATGACTGCAGTTGAGCCTGATGCAGATGGAGATCCTCCATGAAGACTGTTACTCTGCACCAAGTACGCCGTTCTGAAGTTCTACTTCAAAATCTGCAAGATTCCTGACGCAAAATTGCCAGGAGAATTCTGCCATTTTCATTTTTGCGGATTTTAGTTGCCCTCGGTCAGATTTGAACCTACATCTCCAGCACTGCTGAGAACTGAGCCACCACATTTGCCCATTGTACTATGGAAGAGAACAAGAATAATAAACACAAACGTAATAAAACTCATCTAGCTTTTACTCCAGGTGCCAACAACTGAGCCACAAGACTTCTTTGTTTACCAGAGGAGGAGGAGATAGAGAAGAATAAGACTAATAAAGAGAAAGAGAACATGCAAGCTCCATGCAGATGTTGTCCATAATCAGCTGTAAATGTAGAACCCCAGCATACAAGGCAATAGTGCTGACCACTAAGCTTCTTCCTTTTTTCCCTCCTGCTTCTTCTTCTCTGAAGGTGGAGAAGGAGAAAAAAAGAGAAGGAAAAGTATAAGATTGCTTTTTATTGTCTTTCATTTTCTCCTATTCCTTCTCCTCCTTCTTATATGTCTTCTTCTGCTACTACTACTTCTCCTTCTTATACTTCTACTACTCCTTCTTATACTTCTTTTCCTACTACTCCTTCTTATACTTCTCCTATTACTCCTTCTCCTCCTTCCTATACTTCTACTGCTCCTTCTTGTGCTTCTTCTCCTACTACTCCTTCTTATACTTCTCCTACTTCTACTTCTCCTCCTTCTCATACTTCTACTACTCCTTCTTATACTTCTTCTCCTACTACTCCTTCTTATACTTCTGCTACTACTCCTTATACTTCTCCTCCTTCTTATACGTATTCTCCTTCTCCTACATACACTCCTGGGAGGTAAAAGAGTGCAAAAATTGTATCACTGAGCAGTGCAAAAACATCAGCTGGTCAGATGGATCCAGATTTCTGTTGTACCATGCTAATGGGATTTCAGAATTTGGTGCAAGTAGCATAAATTGATGAGCCCTTCTCGTCAGGCTGGTGATGGTGCAGTAATTGTCTGAGGAATATTTAATGGAACACTCTGGGTCGTCTGATACCTGTGAATGGACACCATGATGAATTGCTGCACTTCTGAAGGTCAAAAGAGGTCCAATAGGTCCTTTATTAGGACTAATAAAGTGGCCATACAGTGTATATGTAGCATTAAATTTGGCCCTGCTACAGCTAAATACATTGTAATACAGTAGGTTTCATTACAACTTTTACCTTGCTACAAAAACACTATGGGTAGCAGCAGGGGCGTACCTAAAGGCTCAGGGGCCCGGGTGCAAAAGTTCAGCTGGGGCCCCCCCCAGGTCCTATTTCCCCCTCACCCCGTATTTATGTCTGAGGGCCAATGTCCACGTGCGGATTTTATTTATAGCCGTTCGTATCCGCGGCACAGCCGCAGCTGCTTTTATGCTGTGCCGTGGATACAGGGGCGAACAGGAGATTTTTAAAAATATTGGTGCACGTGGCACGCTGCCGGTGTGCCGAGCACGTCCACCGACTGGAAGAAAGAAGATCCGGCCTGCACAGAGGGGAGCCCCGCAGCGCCCGGAGAGGTGACTATAATGTATTTTCTCTCTCCATGTCCGCGGGCATGTACGGATTTCACTGCGGGATTCAGCAGTGAAATCCATGCGTGCAAGTGGGCATGAGGCCTAGGAGTGAGAGAGACATAGGAGAGAGAGAGAGACAGACAGACAGACAGGAGATAGACAGCTAGATAGATATGGAGATAGATATGAGATAGATAGATAGATATGAGAGAGATAGATAGATAGATAGATAGATAGATAGATAGATAGATAGATAGATAGATAGATAGATAGATAGATATGAGATAGATAGATAGATAGATAGATAGATAGATATGAGATAGATAGATAGATAGATAGATAGATAGATAGATATGAGATAGATAAATCTATAGATAGATAGAGAGGTAGATAGATATGAGATAGATAGATAGATAGATACGAGATAGACAGGTAGATAGATAGATAGATAGATAGATAGATATGAGATAGATAAATCTATAGATAGATAGAGAGGTAGATAGATATGAGATAGATAGGTAGATATATAGATAGATAGATAGATAGATAGATAGATAGATATGAGATAGATAGATAGATATGAGACTAGGGGCAAGATAGATAAACAGACACATAGAAAGGCATACAGACAGACAGATAGATACATACACACCCTGGTGCCCGGACTACTTCTCTGCTCAGGAGAGCAGGTGTACGCAGTGTCAGCAAGAAGGAAGCAGCAGGGAGATGACATCTTCCCTGGCCACTCGATGTCTTGCTGTGCTGTGCCCATGTGCCGGTAAGTCCTCTTTGCTCCTTCCCCCACCCCCTCCTCTTCCCCTGTCCTCTCTCCAAGTCCTGCCCCCTCCCTTCTCCTACTCTCCTCCTGGCTTGTGCTGTCGGTCGGACAGCACTAACTTAGCAAGCGGCCGCCAACAGTGCAAAGTGAAAGTCACCTGTATATGCTGCAGGGTGGCCTCTGGGCCCCCTCAAGCGCAAGGGCCAGGTCGTGGTTGCGACCCCGGCACCCCCTACCGTTACGCCTATGGGTAGCGGAAACATTCGACACAAGTGTGATTTTTGAAAAGTTGGATTGTAAATGGATGCTACCCCCCCTAAAGGGTTTCTTTATTTACTGTAACAGAAAACTACAGCACACATAATGGGTATAAACCACAATAGCGCATACAGAATGTCTCCCAGCGAGCGTAAGGAAATACCTGAAGCCTGAGGCCGTGAGTCAAGGCTGAAATGGATCTTAGGTGCGTTCACCTGTCCGCTCTAATCCCTGACATGCAATACACCGATTACAGCCAAAGCTCCATTTATACATAGTAGCAATGCAAAGTTAGTGCAAAGTAATTGCTTATTATTTTCTTCTGGTAATCCAGCACCAGGATTCTTGGAAGGTGACACGGAATTCCTAGGGCTCTGTAACTTGTTTCCACAGTGTGGTCACTATGGGCTCCATTTATGGCAAGATTATTTTGTAGCGTTTCCGGCACTAGGTTTGGGCATGACGGTTTAGCAGCTGTGCAGGTCCTTAGGATAGTCAGGGGAAAGTCAGGAGTCAGCAACAGGTGGTCTTAGGTTTGCAGTACAAATGGAGGAGGAGACGGGAAGCCAGAGGTCGGTATATGAAGGTCTCAGTTCGCAGTACAAATGGAGGAGGTGGGTATTGTTGTCAGGAGGGAAGCCAGAGGTCGGTATCAGTATGTCTCAGCAAGTCTATCAAGAGGAGCAGTAGTAGCAGGCACTAGATTAAAGGCAACAAGCACGATAATGCACGAACTGGGACAAAGACAGGGCCAGGCTTTTATAGTTTGCTTGATTGGGAACTGGGTGGAGCTAGAACAAGGGAAACAGAGGGTGTAGCCAGTCAGGGAAACAGAAGAGCATGGCTAGGTGTTCAGCTGAGGAGCTGTCCACGTCCTGGATGGCATAGTGGAGAGAGCTGCTGACTAGAGTGCAGGAGGTCCTAGTCTCAAGCCCTGACACCACCATTCTTGGGATAGGTGGGGGTCCCAGCGGTCAAACTCCCAGCCATTTAGAAGTTTTCACCCATCCGGAATACCCCTTTATGCCAATTGCCACAATAAAAACTGAAGCAGAAAATTTTGTGAAAACCAAAATTTGTGTCAGACTCAAAACGTTTGGCCACAGCTTTGCAGTACACTGGAGTACATTAAAGCAGAAATGTATGCCAGCTTGTTGCTGGTATAGGTTTCAATCTGGCACATGGAGGTGCCACCAGATGCACCAAATGTACTAAAATGCTTGTGCCTTTTAGTACATCTGTCGCTCTTAACCCACTGCATACTTTACTTCGAGGACATGTGAAATTCCCATCTATGCAAATGTATCCCAGATAGTACTGCCTTCCCGGCTGCCATTCATATGTTAACCGCACGCTGTGGCTATTAATGTACTAATGAACTCAGCTGTCCTGGATATTTACTCACATGACAATCAGAATAGAAATAGATCTATAAGATTAGTAGCAGCGAGTCTACTTGCTGATGGTTTCCAGGAGCACATTGCAAAAACAGAATGAGAAGTGAAAACTGCAAAAGGATCATAAAGATTTCCCATATAGATGTGGGCTGTAGATTCCTCTTCCCAGGGACCTAGCGGACGACGTATTCTTAGAAGTCCTCTTTCCAGCCCACAGCTTCATTTGGGTATATCAGGTAATGCGTAATGTTTGCATAGAGCCCACCTGGCAACCCGCAGTTATCACGGACAAATTTAACCAAATGAAGTGGACAAAACAAATCAGAGAATGCAGCAGATGGGACGGCGGTGAAGGTTACTTCAGGGTTGTCATAATGCAAATTTTGCTCTGCTACATCTCTATTTTTCAAGTAAAGCGAAACCGAGTGTTTTATGTGCCAGAACACATCCGGAAATCATAATGTGTTCTAAGTGGCATTATATTAACATGGTGAGTTATCACGGAGTGAAGACTATGATATTACGGAGTGCAGACTATAATATCACGGAGTGCAGACTATAATATCACGGAGTGCAGACTATGATATCACGGAGTGCAGACTATGATATCACGGAGTGCAGACTATGATATCATGGAGGTCAGACTATAATATCACGGAGTGCAGACTATGATATCGCGGAGTGCAGACTATGATATCACGGAGTGCAGACTATGATATCACAGAGTGCAGACTATGATATCACGGAGGTCAGACTATAATATCACGGAGTGCAGACTATAATATCACGGAGTGCAGACTATGATATCACGGAGTGCAGACTATGATATCACAGAGTGCAGACTATGATATCACGGAGGTCAGACTATAATATCACGGAGTGCAGACTATAATATCACGGAGTGCAGACTATGATATCACGGAGTGCAGACTATAATATCACGGAGTGTAGACTATAATATCACAGAGTGCAGACTATGATATCACAGAGTGCAGACTATGATATCACAGAGTGCAGACTATGATCTCACGGAGTGCAGACTATGATACCACGGAGTGCAGACTATGATACCACGGAGTGCAGACTATAATATCACGGAGTGCAGACTATGATATCACGGAGTGCAGACTATGATATCATAGAGTGCAGACTATGATATCAGGGAGTGCAGACTATGATATCACAGAGTGCAGACTATAATATCACAGAGTGCAGACTATAATATCACGGAGTGCAGACTATGATATCACAGATTGCAGACTATGATATCAGGGAGTGCAGACTATGATATCGCGGAGTGCAGACTATGATATCATGGAGTGCAGACTATGATATCACAGAGTGCAGACTATGATATCACAGAGTGCAGACTATGATATCACAGAGTGCACACTATGATGTCACAGAGTGCAGACTATGATATCACAGATTGCAGACTATGATATCACAGAGTGCACACTATGATATCACAGAGTGCAGACTATGATATCACAGAGTGCAGACTATGATATCACAGAGTGCAGACTATGATATCACGGAGTGCAGACTATAATATCACGGAGTGCAGACTATGATATCACGGAGTGCAGACTATGATATCACGGAGTGCACACTATGATGATATCACAGAGTGCAGACTATGATATCCCCAGGAGTTCAATGAATTCAGCACTGCTATACTTTATATGGACATAGTAGAGCCGAGTATGTTATGTGCTGTCAAAAACACAACCTGTTATCAGTGGCTTTGTTTGTAACTTCATGAGTTACCAATATTTACATACAATGCTGTAAAAAACAGCATCGAGATCTGCTACGAAGAAATGGATATAGCAGAGTTGACAATCCCTCCCCTAGAAGTTATCGGAATAAAACTTTCCCGCTCAATTTGTGCGCTCAAGACGCAGAAAATAGAAGCCATTGATTTCAATGGGTTCGTTCCATAAGCGTATTTTGCACGCTCATTTGTGGAAAAAAAATGCAGCATGTTCTATTTTCCTGCGCATTTTTGCACAAGTTCTTACTGTACATTTTGGCGTGCACAAAAAATCATACAACCGCAGTCCTGTACAGTGAAATGGCCAATTAGTGTAATAAGTTCCATATGTCCTACTTGCCTGCGGAAATGCACAGGAACATAAGACGTGCTGCATATTGTTTTATGCTCGTGAACAAATCCATTAAACTCAATGGGTTCTATTCACTGCGTATTCCAATTTTGTACGCGCATTTAATGCACACGCAAAAAGATAGGACCTGCTCTATTTTTATATACATTTGCGCACCAAAGTTACCATTGAATTCTATAGGAGTTGCACAAATGCGTGTGCAATGTGCGACCGGATGAGGAATACACTGCGTAATTTCGTGAAAAAAATAGCACATCCGGAACTCATTAGGCTAAATAGCCATTTAAATGGGTTTGTCTGCTGCACACAAATGAACAAGCCATGAGTGCACAAAAAGTGCAGGAAAATACGCCGATGTGTACGTAAAAAAGCCTCGTACATAGCGCACATACAAGAACGCCCGTGTGAAGGAGCCATTAGTTTGAGGAAATAAATCGCATGTGTGAATTAACCTTTTTTAAATGAATGGGTTCCTTTTCCATGCAAGTTCTGTCCCGCAAAATCGCCCGTGTGAATACGGTCCAACTGAGTTATCACAGCGCAAGGACTTAGAGTTCAGTGACAAACCCAGCACTGCTACATCCCTGCGCAGCATTCAGCAGTATACGGGACCTGCTCTGTACTTACCCGATCAGCTCAGATGATGGGATCTGCTGGTGCTTGGTGCGGTTCCTCTGGAAGGAGCTGCATGCTTTACTACTGATCCATAAGACATCTGGGGACAATGTTACGTCTCAGAAAGTCCAAGCAGTGACTCGACGCCGAGGAGAAGCCTCTCCACATACTTCACTGCCGGGACTTCCTGGTGACGCAGGGACTAGCAGTGACTCTACATGATGGTTCTCTTACTTAAGGTGGAAGAACTTGTTTTCATAGCCTTTAGCTTCCCTGCCCAGGACAAAAGGTGAAGGAGTAATAGTGCAGGTGCCTGGAGATTCAGGTGTAGCAAGACGAGGGTTAAACGGGTCCTCCAGCACTAAACTGTGGATGACCTGTTCTCAGGATATGTCATCAATAGTTGATCGGTGGGGGTCCGCCACTGGGGATCCCCACAGATCAGATGAAGATTATGGTGATCTAGCGAACACAGCGGCATCTTCTCAGCAGTGATGTCACGTCCATTGGTTATATAACTTGAGAGTGTGTATCTATCTATCTATCTATCTATCTATCCATCCATCTATCTATCTAACTATCTATCTATCTATCTATCTATCTCATATCTATCTATCTATCTATCTATCTATCTATCTATCTATCTATCTATCTATCTATCTATCTATCTATCTCCTATCTATCTATCTATCTATCTCATATCTATCTATCCCATATCTATCTATCTATCTCATATGTATCTATCTATCTATCTCATATCTATCTATCTAAATATCTATCTCATATCTATCTATCTATCTATCTCATATCTATCTAAATATCTATCTATCTATCTCCTATCTATCTATCTCCTATCTATCTATCTATCTATCTATCTATCTATCTATCTCCTATCTATCTCCTATCTATCTATCTATCTATCTATCTATCTATCTATCTATCTCATCTATCTATCTAAATATCTATCTATCTAAATATCTATCTATCTAAATATCTATCTCATATCTATCTATCTATCTCATATCTATCTATCTATCTCATATCTATCTATCTATCTATCTATCTATCTATCTATCTATCTATCTCATATCTATCTATCTTTCTATCTCATATCTATCTATCTCATATCTATCTATCTATCTATCTATCTATCTATCTCATATCTATCTATCTATCTCATATCTATCTATCTATCTCATATCTATCAATCTTTCTATCTCATATCTATCTATCTATCTATCTATCTATCTATCTATCTATCTATCTATCTATCTCATATCTATCTATCCCATATCTATCTATCTATCTCATATGTATCTATCTATCTATCTCATATCTATCTATCTAAATATCTATCTCATATCTATCTATCTATCTATCTCATATCTATCTAAATATCTATCTATCTATCTCCTATCTATCTATCTCCTATCTATCTATCTATCTATCTATCTATCTATCTATCTATCTATCTATCTATCTATCTATCTATCTCCTATCTATCTCCTATCTATCTATCTATCTATCTATCTATCTATCTATCTATCTCATCTATCTATCTAAATATCTATCTATCTAAATATCTATCTATCTAAATATCTATCTCATATCTATCTATCTATCTCATATCTATCTATCTATCTCATATCTATCTATCTATCTCATATCTATCTATCTATCTATCTATCTATCTATCTATCTATCTATCTATCTCATATCTATCTATCTTTCTATCTCATATCTATCTATCTCATATCTATCTATCTATCTATCTATCTATCTATCTCATATCTATCTATCTATCTATCTCATATCTATCTATCTATCTCATATCTATCAATCTTTCTATCTCATATCTATCTATCTATCTATCTATCTATCTATCTATCTCATATCTATCTATCTATCTATCTATCTCATATCTATCTATCTAAATATCTATCTATCTATCTCATATCTATCTATGTATCTATCTATCTATCTATCTCATATCTATCTATCTATCTCATATCTATCTATCTCATATCTATCTATCTATCTATCTATCTATCTCATATCTATCTATCTATCTATCTATCTATCTATCTATCTATCTATCTATCTATCTACCTATCTCATATCTATCTATCTATCTCATATCTATCTATCTAAATATCTATATCATATCTATCTAAATATCTATCTCATATCTATCTATCTCTCTCTCTCATATCTATCTATCTCATATCTATCTATCTATCTATCTATCTATCTATCTATCTATCTCATATCTATCTATCTATCTATTTCATATCTATCTATCTATCTCATATCTAAATATCTATCTATCTATCTCCTATCTATCGATCTATCTATCTATCTCATATCTATCTATCAATCTAAATATCTATCTCATATCTATCTAAATATCTATCTCCTATCTATCTATCTATCTATCTATCTATCTATCTATCTATCTATCTATCTATCTATCTATCCCATATCTATCTATATCCTATCTATCTATCTATCTATCTATCTATCTATCTATCTCATATCTATCTATCTATCCCATATCTATCTATCTATCTATCTATCTATCTATCTATCTATCATAGTAACATTGTTCAGCCTGTTTCAACCCCTAGTTGATCCAGAGGAAGACAAAAAAGCCCAAGAGGCAGAAGCCAATTAGCCCATTTGGGGGAAAACTCCTTTCCGACTCCATAATGGTAATCAGAATAATCTCTGGATCAACCTTTGATAGTTCCGACCTAAATATAAGACCAGGAACTACAACCTGCTGGTCACCTAATGTCTATATCCTGTAATATCATAGCAGTCTATAAAGCCGTCTAGTCCCCTCTTAAACTCCTCAATGGATTTTGCCATCACTACGTCCTCAGGCAGAGAGTTCCACAGTCTCACTGCTCTTACAGTAAATAACCCTTTTCTGTGTTGGTGATGAAACCTGCTTTCTTCTAGACGTAGCGGATGCCTTCTTGTTACCGTGTTAGTGTTTTTTTGCACAGTTTTTTTCATGGAAAGAAATGGAAACCTGATGGAAATTATCCTTCCTTTTAACAATGTAGTCCATAGAGAATGGATGCAACCAGAAGGCCTGCTGCTCCTCCACACCCATGGCTTAATTTAACCATTTTTCTTCTGCTCCTGCTCAGAAGGAAACCAGAAAAAATGAATAATGCTAAATAACAGATCCGATAAACCGGATACAAACAGATGCCAAGCTGATGTGAACAGAGGCCGATGTTTCCATTTTTGATGGATCCGACTGATTTATCACAAGATTAGAAACCTTAAGCCGGCGTCACCGGAGCGTACGCACACTTTCACGCTCCTGAGTGCTTTGTTTTTGCGGAATGACTGATGCTTTTATGCATTGGCATATTTTACTGTACTTTTTAGGCCCCCTGTCCACGGTCGTAGCGGTATCCTGCGGGAGCCGCCGCCCGGTAGCAGGAGCCGCAAACGAATCTCCGCCAGTCAGCCTAATCTGATAGATAGGCTGACCGCGGAGAATGGGGCAATTCGCAGCATGCTGCAAATTGCCCGCCACGAGCGGAGAATCGCAATGATTCTAGGCTCATGGACACGGGGCCGGCTCTTTCCATAGCAGCCGGCGTGATTTGCCGGCGGTTTACTGCCAGCGAAATCACCTCCGTGGACAGGGGGCCTTACCCCCGCAGAGCAAACAGACGCACTGATTGAAACGGCTAATTAGTTACAAAAGTGTTCTTTTATGCAGCGCTTCACACATCTCCTTGCATATTGTGCGCATATTTGCGCATTCCTCATTGACTTCTACGGGGACATTTGGTGTGCAAATACGCAGAAAAATAGAACATGCTCTATTTTTGTTTTGCGTATGACCGAAACGCACGCACAAAATGCAAAAATGTGCAAGAAGCCATTGAAACCAATGAGTTCTGTTATCTGTGCACGTGCAAATATGCCATTGTGAAGCTGGCCTTAGGTTAGTATCAAATGGGCGATCACGGCAATATCGCAATTTTGCGTTTTTCTCGCGAGAAAGTCAACAGGACCTTCTAATGTTAAACATGCATCGCATTGCACGAAAACCCCAAGTCCGTGCGTTGCGATGTGATTAAATGAAGGCTTCAATGGGAAACGTGGGCGATAAAAAAGAGCAAAACACAGAATGCAACATCAAATGAGTGAAAACATGGTAAATGTGAAGGAAACCATAGAAAAGCATGGGTTTCATAATTCTGCGTTTTTACGCACTTGCACATTGTGTGGAAATCACACGTTTTTATCGCCCATGTAAAACCAGCCTTAGTGTATCAGTTTGGCATCCGTTTGTAGAGGGAACCTGTCAGTGGGTTGCTGCTGCCTGAACCGCAGTCAGGTGCGCCTATTGTCCCCATGTATGCGCTATTCTGATACGCTGCGCACATCGGAATAAACGCACTTTATGGGGCAGGAGAATACAGATTCTCCTTAAGGAGACTGCCAAGTAGTTGAAACATGACTTACAGGCCGTGCAGTGCTCCTCTGGGACATTTAGTATGCAAATTGGAGATGTACAGTGCTTCTACAGCGCCATCTATTGGAGGACGGTCGTCCCATAATTCAATACCTGGGCTTCTATTCTAACCCGTCTCACAACATAAGTGGGAATATTTTGTACTGCAAATCCGGATCACCGGGAGTGTTTTAGGAATCTTGAAATGTCGCAGCGTTGAGGCTACGCTCCACCCGCTGTTGTAATAGCGGTTTTACCGCATCCTCAGGATGTTTCTGCACTTTAATAGACATTTTCCAGCAAAATCGCTGACTGTAAGCCGCACACGCGTCACCGTAAACGCTGCAGTTTTGTCTTTCGTCTCTCAGCTGATCATTCAGCAGTACATGCCACTTTCTGATTATTTCTTTATTGCATGTTCTCTGGAAGTGACTGAGTAATGGCAATTCTGCTCCAGTGATAATACTTTTACAGCACTCGCCACGCGGGATAAACAATGGGATCTTTTACTAGTGCAGACACACAGATGTGGGGATACCAATTAGCTTTATTTTTTAATCTTTTATATTGTGAAACATGATGATATTTCCTATGTTGCAATGTGTTACTGCCTGCGGTGTCATCGTGTTACACCCTGCCTGTCATCTATCTATCTCATAGCTATCTCATATCTCTCATATCTATCTATCTCATATCTATCTCATATCTATCTCATATCTATCTATATCTTATTTATCTATATCTATCTATCTCATATCTATCTATCTATCTATCTATCTATCTATCTATCTATCTCATATCTATCTATCTCATATCTCTCATATCTATCTCATATCTATCTATCTATCTCATATCTATCTATCCCATATCTATCTAACTATCCCATATCTATCTATACCTATCTCATATCTATCTATCCATCCATCCATCTATCTATCCCATATCTATCTCTCTATCCCATATCTATCTCTCTATCTCATATCTATCTATCTCATATCTATCTATCTATCTCATATCTATCTATCCCATATCTATCTAACTATCCCATATCTATCTATACCTATCTCATATCTATCTATCCATCCATCCATCTATCTATCCCATATCTATCTCTCTATCCCATATCTATCTCTCTATCTCATATCTATCTATCTCATATCTATCTATCTATCTATCTCATATCTACAGTGGGGAAAAAAAGTATTTAGTCAGATACCAATTGTACAAGTTCTCCCACTTAAAAAGATGATAGAGGCTTGTAATTGACATCATAGGTAGACCTCAACTATGAGAGACAACATGAGAAAACACATCCAGAAAATCACATGGTCTGATTTTTAACAAAATTATTTGCAAATTATGGTGGAAAATAAGTATTTGGTCACCTACAAACAAGCAGGATTTCTGGGTCTCACAGACCTGTATCTTCTTCTTTAAGAGGCTCCTCTGTCCTCCACTCTTTACCTGTAGTAATGGCACCTGTTTGAACGACACCTGTCCACAACCTCAAGCAGTCACACTCCAAACTCCACTATGGTGAAGACCAAAGAGCTGTCAAAGGACACCAGAAACAAAATTGTAGCCCTGCTTCAGACTGGGAAGACTGAATCTGCAATAGGCAAGCAGATTGGTGTGAAGAAGTCAACTATGGGAGCCATAATTAGAAAATGGAAGAGATACAAGACCACTGATAATCTCCCTCCATCTGGGGCTCCACGATCTCAGCCCATGCGGTCAAAATGATCACAAGAACGGTGAGCAAAAATCCCAGAACCACACAGGGAACCTAGTGAATGACCTGCAGAGAGCTGGGACCAACGTAACAAAGGCTACCATCAGTAAGACACTACGCTGCCAGGGACTCTGATTCCCCTGTCCCCTGCTTAAGCCTGTACATGTCCGGGGCCAACGGAAGTTTGCTACAGAGCATTTGGATGATCCAGAAGAGTATTGGGAGAATGTCATATGGTCAGATGAAACCAAAGTAGAACTGTTTGGCAGAAACACAACTTGTCATGTTTGGAGGAGAAAGAATGCTGAGTTGCATCCAAAGAACACCATACCTACTGTGAAGCATGAGGGTGGAAACATCATGCTTTGGGGCTGTTTCTCTGCAAAGGGACCAGAACGACTGATCCGTATACATGAAAGAATGAATGGGGCCATGTATCGTGAGATTTTGAGTGCAAACCTTCCATCAGCAAGGGCACCGAATATGAATCGTGGTGGGGTCTTTCAGCATGACAATGATCCCAAGCAAAGCACCAGAGCAACGAAGAAGTGGCTTCGTAAGAAGCATTTCAAGGTCCTGGAGTGGCTAGGCCAGTCTCCAGATCTCAACCCTATAGAAAATTTTTGGAGGGAGTTGAAAGTCCGTGTTGCCCAGACACAGCCCCAAAACATCACTGCTCTTGAGGAGATCTGCATGGAGGAATGGGCCAACATACCAGCAACAGTGTGTGCCAACCTTGTGAGGACATACAGAAAACGTTTGTCTTCTGTCATTGCCAATAAAGGATATATAACAAATCTCATTTTTTTAAGTGAGAGAACTTGTACAATTGGTATCTGACTAAATACTTTTTTCCCCACTGTATCTATCTATCTATCTATCTATCTATCTATCTATCTATCTATCTATCTATCTATCTATCTATCTATACATTTCCCCTTGTGAACAGGGGCCTATGTGGACAAATGATATTACTAGTGGTCATTGGGCCGCATAAACTGATTATCTTTATTTTTTAATCTTTCATATTGCGAAACATGATGAGATTATCTATGTTGCAATGTGTTACTGCCTGCGGTGTCATTGTGTTACACCCTGCCTGCCATGTATCTATCTTTCTATCTGTCTCTCTGTCTATATCATATCTATCTATCTCATATCTCTCTATCTATCTATCTATCTATCTATCTATCTATCTATCTATCTATCTATCTATCTCATATCTATCTCATCTCATTTCTATCTCATATCTATCTATCTATCTATCTATCTATCTATCTATCTATCTATCTATCTATCTTATATCTATCTATCTATCTCTATCTATCTATCTATCTATTTATCTATTTAATATCTATCTCATATCTATCTATCTATCTATCTATCTATCTATCTAACTCATATCTATCTATCTATCTATCTATCTATCTATCTATCTATCGCATATCTATCTATCTATCTATCTATCTATCTATCTATCGCATATCTATCTATCTATCTATCTATCTATCTATCTATCTATCTATCTATCTATCTATCTATCTATCTATCTTCTGTATAAGTATAGAATGAGTGTAGCATATTTTGCTGATTATTAGGTAAAATACAGTTCTTTGTTTGCTGATGTATGTTTATTGAGCCTCCAAGATGTTTTTTGTCTAAAGACTAGGGCTACACGTTGACTATTGCAGTGACATGTCATGCGAACGAAGAGCGCAGTGTAGACCTGCACTCTCCTTATCTTACAGAAGTCAATGCGGCAAGTAGCTGTGACCTGCAGACCAACAAAGTTGGATCGTTTACAATCTATGTGTTGCACTCATCGTAACTAGAGATGAGCGAGCGTACTCGCTAAGGCAAACTACTCGAGCGAGTAGTGCCTTATGCGAGTACCTGCCCGCTCGTCTCAAATGATTCGGGTGCCGGCGGGGGAGAGTGGTGAGTGTTGGGAGTGAGCAGGAGGAAGTGGGGGGGGGGAGAGAGTGAGAGAGAGATCTCCCCCCCCCCGGTTCCTCCCCCCTCCCCGCCGCTCCCCCCTCCCCGCCGCTCCCCCCCCCCTGCCGGAATCCAAATCTTTTGAGACGAGCGGGCAGGTACTCGCATAAGGCACTACTCGCTCGAGTAGTTTGCCTTAGCGAGTACGCTCGCTTATCTCTAATCGTAACCAACCCTCATTGACTTCTCTTAAACCTGGTTTAGACACAAGGATTATCGCTCAAAAGATGTCTTTTGAGCGACTTTTGTGCAATAATCATTGTTTGCCTTTACAGCACAAGGCGATCGTTCAAACGTTGAGCGATCACTTTGCGCTCCGAGCGGGGGATGCAGAAGACAAGCGGGGCCGCTTGTCTTCTGCATCCAGCTGTTCTCTGCTTGGAGTGCCCGGTTGTTATACAGCGGAGCACTCCGAGCGGGGTATGCAGAACACAGCTAGACCACTGTGTTCTTCATACCCCGCCTCTGTTCAGGGAGCGGGATACAGATGAAACAATAGTATCAGCTGTATCCTGCTGTGAATTCCTGATAAGGCTCATCATTGTCTTTCAGCATGCAGAAAAAGAACGATCAGCGATTCCGTAACGGTAACTGCACAACATCAGTGCAGTAAGAAACAACGTTTATCGCTCAAAAGATGACTTTGAGTGAAAATCGATTAGCAGATTGCAAGGCTACACTGCGATCTTTGGGTGTGCGTCATGTATAACAGCCACGCGGCTCTAGTCCTATGCTGCAAAACAGTGAAAACTGATATAGATCCCGTATTTCAGGAAACCCAAGTAATTCCTGTTCACAAGAAGCATCAAAAAATCTCTACACCAGGTTCCTCTATTCATGCAGTGGATGCCACTAAAACCAGCGAGGGAGAATTACGGTCTTTTAATACGGACCAATCGAGCCTTAGCGTTCCTCCAAATGATTGTTCGCCAAACTGCGTAAGGAGACCAATGAGCAAATGCTCGTCCGTCAGCCAGTTGGCTCATGCATGCTTTTTTTTTTTTTTTTTGTATAAATTCTTTATTTTGGTTTTAACTTGGGTACAGAAAGGAAAAAAGGGAGGGGGAGTGTACAGCTATACAGTGCAGAAGATTTATTCACGTATACATTTAGATCTTGGAAATGAGTTACAAATGGTAAGCAAGGTTGAAGGGAAGAGGAACTCATGCATGCTTTATGAAAATGCTCGCTGCTCTGCTGTACATTTCCCCTTGTGAACAGGGGCCTATGGGGACAAATGATATTACTAGTGTTCATTGGGCCACATAAACTGACTCTCTGCTCATGTGAAAGAAAATGAAACAGGTGCTAATAAATATGGGAGAATTCGGCCCATTTAAAAGGACCAAAAATCCCTGGTCTGACAACTAATCCCAACTCATTGCCGGCCATCACTACATGAGGAAGCCTGGGGGAAAGCCAAGAAGGAGGACAGTAACCACTGATCACTTATCAAGTAAACTGAGGATCATTTGAGGAGTCTTTTTTAAAGGTAGACTTTTCCCTTTAAGGTGTAAATACATTTGAAGTGGAAGAATGACTCTTAAAGGTCACTTCAATGGAGCTGAACTGCAATATCACACAACCCTATGGCAAACGGTGGCGCTGTGTTTAGAAGAAAGCAACCCTTTAAAAGACTCCTTAAAAGCTTTTACACAGGAACGATTGTTACCAGTGAATGGAGACAGAACGGGAGCAGGCAGTTGTTCATGAGTGACTGCCTGTTTACTCGGGTCGATCTGTCATTCAGTTTTCTGCATGTAGAAACTGGACGACGGATGAGAAGCGAACGAATTCCTATTCGTCGTTCAGTTGTGGATGTATTTACACTGAACGATCTATTGGTCCATGTAAAAGGGACCTGAGAGGACATTGTGTGGCACTATGAGGGCGCTGTATGGCACTGAGGGGGCACTGTATGGCACTGATGGGGCATTGTATGGCACTGTGGGTGTGCTGTATGGCACTATGCGGGGCACTGTATGGCACGGAGGGTGTGCTGTATGGCACTAGGGGGCTGCTGTATGACCCTGAGGCTGCAATATATGGCACTATGGGGTTATTGTATGGCACTGAGGGTGCACTATATGACACTATGCGGGCCACTGTATGGCATTGAGGGGCCACTGTATGGCACTATGGGGGCACTGTATGGCACTGGAGATGCACTGTATGTCACTGAGGGTGCACTGTATGTCACTTAGTGGGTGCTGTCTAACACTAGTGGGATACTGTTAAGTAGGCACCTTATGTTGCATTTAGTAGAATCTATTTGGCTCATCTTGATAGGTGACAAAATCGTCCTGATTTTCTCCAAAACGGATTGTGTAAGACTAAACCAATTTATATCAAAGATCGCCAAAAAATATCAGCTTGGAGCAGAGAGGACAGGTGTCAGATTGGTCAGTATTTCAATCATCGCTCAACATTAGAATCTATTGCACCCCTCTCTATAATCCTTTCTTGTGTGGTCGGATGCCCTACGGGCCACCAGGCTGCAGGGGTCAATAGTGTTTTCTACTTCTGCAGTGACCAAAGCACAAGGCGCACCACTGAGGAGATGGCGGGGTAGTTGTTTAGGGTTGTCACGGTGGCACTACCAACTACTCCCCTGAGGGACGCGTGCGATCCTTGACCACAGCCCTGACAGGCCTCTCCAGGCAACGCCGGTGCAGCAGTTACCTGAATAAATGGTGTAGTGGACTTAAAGAATTCTGTCACGGGTAATGCCACCATTCCACAGGATATCCGACGGGAAAAATAAGAGAGTCCACACACAGTTAACTTGATAACACTCAGTTGCTGGGAATAGTCAGCAGCCAGAACTTTACTTGTAGTCACCTGCTTGACACAGATTTACAATTCTCTGTGGGTAATTTCACACACCAGAGCAGGAAAACAAATTAAGGAGGTCACGGAGGAAAACACCGGGGTTTTCTCCCGGGCCTACAGTCGCGTTATCTGTATGACTCTGCTCCTGGACACACTCCAGAGGAGGACAAGAACTGGTACATTATGTCTACACCAGAATAATGGGTGGAGACATGGGTTGGTCATCCTGAGTAAAAGGGAACGTCTACAGCTGCTGATTGGCAGCTGCAGATGTGCCCTTCGTAGCTCCTCAGCTCCCGATCTGCCGGCAAGGAAGACCTAGCGCTGGAAGCAGCGGTAGCTGTCCCGCAGCATCTTTTTCGACGCCAGCTCCCACTCCTGACAACTCTTCCAGCCCCCACCAGCCGGCAAGGAACACAGCGGTCGAAGCGACTGTAGCTGTCCTGCTGCGGCTGCTCGTGCTTCACCTGATGGCTGGCAGGGTGCTGGAACTGCCTCCGGCACTCCACTACCGTCTACTGCAGCTCCTGTCTTTCCAGCTTGGAGGCGGCACTTCCGCCGAGACCGCTAGATCTCCTGGCAGGGCAGCTACTAAAAAACACCTCTGGCACTCCTGCAGCAGCCGCTCCTGCTTTTGGACGGACAGCTCACGCGGGCGTTCATGCTTCTGGCCTCTAAGAGTTGGTCCGGCAGGGCCGTTCCTGGCCATGATTGGACAGCCATTGCAAACCCAGCTCCTGTGCCCTTACGGCGACCCAATCAGGGTGGGTACTCACACTCACTATGTCTCCCCCCATAGTTCCAGTGGAGACATAATGCACCAGTACCCAAGAACACTCCACTGGCACTCACTTTCTGAAGGCTTCTGGACACTGCACGGCAGATTCCTTTCTCTTCCTCTCACTCACTCTTTCTCTCTTAGGATAGGGGTCCTGGGAATAGACTTCCAGGGTACCCCTTTTTCTCCTTTATTCTTCACCACATGAGGGTTGAAGGTACCCCCATGTGGCCAGCAATCACTCCTTCTCTCTCTGACCGGATCTCTCTAGAAAGACTCTTTATTTTTACCTTGCACCCATGTATATCTATCGTACTTACATGACATCACATATTGTTATATTTCCAGACATAACCCAGACATTCACAGACATTAACCTCTCCCATGCTGCAGCTATGCAATACACATAACTAGTGACAAGACAATTTGCACAGGGCATCCACAGTGAAGATATGTCATTTAAGACAGTTATAGACAATTATGGAGGGGCCAGATATAGGTATTTTGGGTCACTACACTTCTACCACCCCTGTAGTAAAGTGCTGATTTGTATAAACTAATCTAGAAAGTCATGACAAGGAAGCATATTTTCATATTGTCTTGTGGGGGATTTTTCCGGTATGGGAGAACTGGTTTAACTGGATGCCTAGATGGATAATAAAGCCAGTGTATTAATATGTGTTATGAATTTATTTACAGCCACATTACAAGAGAGAGACAATTATTTATTATTAAAACGGAGAAGTGCGGCCGCCGAGTCACATGAGCGGGAACAACACAGGATCAGGTCATAATAGGCTCTAATCTTTCCTTCCATCACTACAAACATTCGCTAAGATATACCAGCTCTATCTAAAAAGTACAGAAGATCCTGTACCCTACCTTATATACACAGAATAGCCATTTTATTAGAGACCCCATCTAACAACACCTTGGACCTCTTTTGGCCTTCAGAGCCGCAGTAATTCATTGTGACATATATTCCACTAAGAATTGAAATTGTCCTGCAGGAATATCGGCCCCTGCGGACAGGAAGCATCTCGAAATTGCCACAAATTAGATTGAGATACTGAAATGTTCTAAGTAGCTGATAGGAAAAGTTCATCGATTCATGTTGCTAGGGCCAAATTCTGCAGTGACTACAGGGGGAAGTGGGTGTGGAGGCACTGCTATGATTACAAGGGTAAGGTGGAGGTACTATTGTGATTACAAAGGTAAGGTGGAGGCACTGTTGTGATTACAAGGGGAAGGGGGAGGCACTGCTGTGATTACAGGGAGAAGGAAAGATGAAGATGCATGCACTGCTTTGACTACAGGGGATAGTGGATAGGAGGCACTGCTGTGATTGCAAGGGAAATGGAAGTTGGAAGCACTGCTGCGACTACAAAGGGAAGTGGAAAGAGGCACTGCTGTGACTACAAGGAGAAGTGGAGGTGGAGGCACTGCTGTGACTACAAGGAGAAGTGGAGGTGGAGGCACTGCTGTGATTATAAGGGGAAGTGGAGGAGAGGCATTGTTGTGACAACAGGGAGAAGTGGAGATGGAGGCACTGCTGTGACTACAAGGGGAAGAGGAGGTAGAGGAGCTGCTGTTATTACAGGAGGAAGGGAAGGTGGATGCACTCCTTTGACTAGAGGGGGAAGTGAAGAAGAGACACTACTTTAATTAAAAGGGGAAGTGGGAGTAAATGCCCTGTTGTGACTACATGAGGAAGGTAAGATGAAGACACTGCTGCGACAAGAGGAGGAGATGGAGAAGAGGCATTGCTGTGACTACAAGGGGAAGTGGAGATTAAGGCATTGCTGTGACTATAAGGGGAAGAGGACATAGAGGCACAGCTCTGACTACAGTGGAAAGTGGTGGTGTGGGCACTGTTGTGAGTGCAGGGGGATAGTGGAGGTACTTCTGTGACTACTAGTGGAGCAGAAGATAATGGTCCATATGAACCAATTAGATCAATGCTTTTAGCATCCATGAGAAACACATGGGCGCCAGGAGCAGGGGAGCTAGCCTGGAGCAGGAGACACCGGAGTGGCGCAGGAGCAGGCGCTACCAGGAGTCCAAAGGGAGCAGACGGGCAGAAAGGGAGGAATGGGTTCCCGGAGCGCCAGGAGCATAGGGACCGCAGCCGCCAGGAGAGAGATCCTGCCGGTGAGACTGCAGGTGACGTCACCAGAGCTGCGGAGGAGCTGCCGACAGAGCAGGTAAGTATACTCTGTGTGTTTTAGTGTGTGTGTGTGGGTCTGTGTGTCTTAGTGTGTGTGCCTGTGGGTCTAGGTGTGTGTCTTAGAGTGTGTGCCTGTGGGTCTAGGTGTGTGTCTTAGAGTGTGTGCCTGTGGGTCTAGGTGTGTGTCTTAGTGTGTGTGTGTGCCTGTGGGTCTAGGTGTGTGTCTTAGTGTGTGTGTGCCTGTGGATCTAAGTGTGTGTCTGTGACTAAGGGAGGGGGTATTAGAGTGTGAGTGTATAAGTGTCTGTGTGAAAGGTGTAAGTACAGCAGGATTGGGTGATTGAGTGTGAGAGTTAGATTAATCGCGCACGGGCGGCAGCATGTGAGTGGTTGCGCACATGTGGCAGCGTGTGAGCGGTTGCGCATAGGCGGCAGCGTGTGAGCAGTTGCACACAGGCGGCAGCGTGTGAGTGGTTGCGCACAGGCGGCAGCATGTGAGCGGTTGCGCACAGGTGGCAGCATGTGAGCGGTTGCGAATAGGCGGCAGCGTGTGAGCGGAGTGTGAGCAAGCCTATCTTCACTACTTCCACAAGTAAATTGTAGATCCCTATTAGGATGAGCTCCATGCCTGGCAATGTCATCCAGTGTGCTACTTGTGCAATGTATACGGTCCTTGATCAGCCGATCGAGGGTGCATACTGTTGTGCAAGATGCGTGCACATCGCACATTTAGAAGCCCAAATCCTGGATCTAAATGGGCAACTGGCAACACTGAGAGCCATTGACATCATGGAAAGGAGTTTAGTGCTCAATGAGCAGGCACTCGCTGGGGTAGAGGCGGGGGCGGATGGTGGTACGAAAGAGCAAGGGGAGCAGGCAGCTAGCTGGGTGACAGATAGAAGGTGGGGTAGAGGGAAGAGAACCAAGAAGTCTAGTCCTGAACTGGCACAACCCAACAAGTCTGCAATGTTAGCAGATGAGGGGGATGCCATTACAGAGCCAGCACCGCTGCAGCACAATATGCTCTCTGAACGTCAGGGAGATAACTGCTCCAGTGAGACGGGGAGCGCAGGGCAGGCTAGACAGGTCCTAGTGGTGGGGTAATCAATTATAAGGGGGACAGATAGGGTAATCTGCCATAAAGACCGGGATCGTCGAACGGTGTGTTGTCTTCCTGGCGCTCGAGTTCGACACATCGCGGATCGGATTGACAGATTATTGGGAGGGGCCGGTGAGGATCCAGCGGTCATGGTGCACGTTGGCACCAATGAACAAATTAGAGGTCAATGGAGGGCCCTCAAAAATGATTTCAGGGACTTAGGGTCCAAGCTTAGGGCACGGTCCTCCAGGGTAGTTTTCTCGGAAATACTACCTGCACCTAAGGCCACACTAGAAAGGCAGCAGGATCTTAGGGAGGTAAACAAGTGGCTCCGGAGTTGGTGTAAGAAGGAGGGATTTGGGTTCCTGGAGAACTGGGCTGACTTTGCTGTCGGCTACAGGCTGTACCGTAGGGACGGGCTGCATCTTAATGTTGAGGGTGCAGCTGTGCTGGGGGAGAAGATGGCTAGAAGGCTGGAGGAGTGTTTAAACTAGGGACTGGGGGGAGTGCAAAAAGAGAAATAGGGGGGTAGTCATTGTAGCTAGCGACCTGGGTCTAAGCAATGGGAAGGAGGGGGGGGGGAGCGAGCAGGGGATGCGGTTAGTATAGTTAGAACTGTCAGATCAGCCAATAGTACCATTAGCAACAAAACGAACTTAAAGAACAAAAAAAGCTGTATAAATTGTATGACCATGAATGCAAGAAGTCTGATCGGCAAAGTGGGTGAGCTTGAAGCAAGAATGGCCGATGAAAACTATAATATAGTCGGAATAACTGAAACATGGCTTGATGAAAAGTGCGATTGGGTGGTGAATTTACAGGGTTACAACCTCTTCAGAAGAGATCGTAGAAACCATAAAGGGGGAGGGGTATGTTTGTACGTTAAATCGTACTTCATGCAGAGGCTACAGGAAGATATAGGTGCAGGAGATGAACACGTAGAATCTCTGTGGGTACAAATACAGGGAGAAAAAAAAATAACAAAATCCTGATAGGGGTCTTCTATAGACCACCAAAAGCAACAGAAGAAACTGAAACCTTACTACTAAGGTAGGCAGAAAAGGTGTCAAACTGCAATGAAGTAATTATCATGGGGGACTTTAATTATCCGGATATAATATGGGAAAACGAAACCTGAAAATCTCATAGGGGTGATATGTTCTTAAGATCAATTAAAGATAATTACCTTATCCAACTTGTGCAGGAACCAACTAGAGCGAGGGCCACTCTGTACTTAGTACTAACTAACAAACCGGACCGAATAATAGGGGTACAGGTTGAGGGGCACTTGGGGAACAATGACCACAATATAATCAACTTCCAGCTGTCATTCAATAAGAAGCCTCATCAGGGAGAGACAAATAAGCTAAACTTTAGTAAAGCAAAATTTGATCAGCTTAGAACTACTATCGGTAACATTAATTGGGACAACATCCTCAAAAATATCAGTACAGAGGACAAATGGGAGGTGTTTAAAAGGATCCTAATCACCTCATGTGAGCAGTTCACTCCCTTTAAAAATAAAAGAACTTCAAGTAAAAGGAAACCAATGTGGCTCGACAAGACGGTAAGAGAGGCAATAAATGAAAAAAAGAAAGCGTTCAAACTACTAAAGCAAGAAGGCAGCGAAGAAGCGCTAAAATCGTACAGGGAAAAAAACAAAATATGCAAAGATAAGATCAAAATTGCTAATTTCAAACTGAAATTAGTACCTGTATTTGAAAAGACAAATAAATTGGTTAAGGTTTATTCTTGCACTTTCATACAGCATGGAATGTACTTATAAAAAATTCAGTAAAAACTGATTAAAAAAAAAAAAAAATTGCTAAGGAGGAGGCTGAAAGACGGATCGCCAAAGAGAGCAAAAACAACCCGAAACTATTGTTTAATTATATTAACAGCAAAAGGATTTGCACTAAGAGCACTGGCCCTTTAACAAATAATGCAGGAGAAATCATTGAAGATGATGGAGGGAAGGCAAATATATTGAATAGTTTCTTCTCAAGTGTATTCACAGACGAAAAGGAAATGCCACATGAGATGCAGGGGAAAAAAATGAACCCCCCACAAAATATCTCATACCTAATGCAGGCAGAAGTGCAGAACTGGTTAAAGAAGATTAAAATCGATAAATCGCCAAGCCGAGATGGAATACACACAAGGGTACTAAGGGAACTAAGTGATGTGATATCTAGGCCGCTGTATCTAATATTTGTGGATACTATCAAGACCGGGGTTGTACCATTGGATTGGCGCATTGCCAACGTGGTTCCAATTTACAAAAAGGGGTCCAAAAGTGAGCCTGGTAACTACAGGCCAGCAAGTCTCAAATCGGTGACTGGAAAAATATTCGAGGGGTTTCTGAGAGACGCCATTGAAGAATACCTCAAGGAGAACAAGGGAATAACTCCTCACCAGCATGGGTTCATGAAGGGTCGATCATGTCAGACCAATCTGATCTTCTATGATGAAGTAAGTTCTAGGCTGGACCTGGGAGAGTCTATTGATCTCGTATATCTGGACTTCTCTAAAGCATTTGACACCGGGCCGCATAATAGGCTGATATATAAAATGAGACAGCTTGGATTGGGTGAAAATGTGTGTATCTGGGTAAAGAATTGGCTCAGAGATAGAAAGCAGAGGGTGGTAATAAATGGCTCATACTCTGATTGGGCCACCGTCGCTAGCGGGGTGCCACAGGGTTCAGTATTGGACCCATTCTGTTCAATATATTTATCAACGACCTGATAGAGGGACTGCACAGTAAAATATCAATATTTGCAGATGACACAAAATTATACAATATAATCAATGCAACGGAGGACAATGTACGGCTACAAACGGACCTAGATAAACTGGGGGCTTGGGCAGAAAAAAGGCAAATGAAGTTCAATGTTGATGAATGTAAGGTTATGCACATGGGCAGGAGAAACGGATGTCACCAATATACACTAAATGGGGTACTGCTAGGGAAGAGTGATATGGAAAAAGACCTGGGGGTACTAGTGGATTGTAGATTAAACTGGAGTAACCAATGCCAGTCAGCTGCTGCAAAAGCTAATAAAGTCTTGGGGTGCATTAAAAGAGGTATAGGGGCGAAGGATGAGAACATTATCCTTCCATTATATAAGGCACTTGTCAGGCCTCACGTGGAATACTGTGTACAGTTCTGGACTCCAGTGCTCAGGAAGGATGTTACAGTGCTGGAGGGGGTTCAAAGAAGGGCAACTAAACTAATACATGGAATGACGGGACTGGAATACCCAGAGAGGCTGTCCAAATTGGGACTATTTACTCTGGAAAAAAGGCGGCTAAGGGGCGATCAAATAACTATGTATAAATACATGAGGGGACAATACAAGGATCTCTCCCATGATCTGTTTATACCCAGGACTACGACGGTAACGAAACGGCATCCGGTACGTCTAGAAGAAAGCAGGTTTCATCGCAAACACAGAAAAGGGTTATTTACTGTAAGAGCAGTGAGACTGTGGAACTCTCTGCCTGAGGACGTAGTGATGACAAAATTCACAAAGGAGTTTAAAAGGGGACTTGATGTCTTTCTGGAGCGGAAGGATATTACAGGATATAAATCTTAGGTTAAAGGGGTTGTCCCGCGGCAGCAAGTGGGTCTATACACTTCTGTATGGCCATAATAATGCACTTTGTAATATACATTGTGCATTAATTATGAGCCATACAGAAGTTATAAAAAGTTTTATACTTACCTGCTCCGTTGCTGGCGTCCTCGTCTCCATGGTGCCGACTAATTTTCGCCCTCCGATGGCCAAATTAGCCGCGCTTGCGCAGTCCGGGTCTTCTCCTGTTCTCTATGGGGCTCCGTGTAGCTCCGTGTAGCTCCGCCCCATCACGTGCCGATTCCAGCCAATCAGGAGGCTGGAATCGGCAATGGACCGCACAGAAGAGCTGCGGTCCACGGAGGTAGAGGATCCCGGCGGCCATCTTCACCGGTAAGTATAGAAGTCACCGGAGCGCGGGGATTAAGGTAAGCGCTCCGGTAAGCTTTCTTTAGGTCCCTGCATCGGGGTTGTCTCGCGCCGAACGGGGGGGGGGGGGGGGGGGTTGAAAAAAAAAAAAACCCGTTTCGGCGCGGGACAACCCCTTTAATTGTTAATCCGGGTATACAGGCAGGTAGGAACTATTAGGGGTTGATCCAGAGATTGCCATTAGGGAATCGGGAAGGAATTTTTTCCCCAAAAGGGCTAATTGGCTCCTGCCTCTTGGGGGGTTTTTTGCCTTCCTCTGGATCAACAACATAGGAGGATAAACAGGCTGAACTAGATGGACATTGTCTTCATTCGGCCTTACATACTATGTTAGTATGTTACATGAACTTTTTGTTGCGATTACAAGAGAAATGGAAGTTGGAGGCACGGCTGTGACTACAAGGAGAAGTGGAGAGGAGGAACTGCTGCAACTACAGAGGGAAGTGGAGAGGAGGCATTGCTGTGACCACAGGGAGAAATGGAGGTGGAGGCACTGCTGTGACTACAGGAGGGAGTGGAGAGGAGCCCACAGCGCAATCTGACCCTGCCCGCAGCTGAGGACACTGCTTACCTGTCCGGGTCTTCTATTTTCTTCACTGCAGATGTGTGTGCACATTCGCAGTGGAGTTTTTGTTTTTTTTAAGCTCCTGCTTTCCAGCAAAATCCGTGGTCCATCCGCAATTAAAATTCAGACAGGCCGCAGATCAGAGAGCTTCCAATGGACTTCAATAGAAGCCATCTGTGCGGACACTGCACTGAAATGGAGCATGCTGCGATTTGTTTTCCATACCAAAAGGTCCACAAAATAAATCCGCATGCTATAATTCTGCTATGGACGCCCATGTTTCACTATGGGCAGCCTTAACTGCAGATCATCCACAATTCGAGTCCGCCGTGGTCATTGGGCCTAACAGAGGTTGAGGAAGCTGAGCTATAAGGAACTGTTTGCCGGGGTCCTCATTTTACCTCTGTGCCAGCCTAGGACTTCAAATACAGTCTGTCAACACTGGGCAATGTCCACTATAGGATAAAAGGCTGATAAACACACAATACACTGACATAGTTATATAACAATAGGCTTCAAGTACAAGACTATTGTGGAGCGGATCTATGAGGTCACACCCTGCCCAGAGTACAGGCTGCTCACAGAAATATGTTAAGGTCTCCTGAAGCTTTTTGTTACAAGGACCCTGAAGCGGACACAAAGCTTCCTGAGATCCTCCATTCTTGGAAACAAGAACGAAATTCTGGGAAGTTCTCAAATCAAGCAGATACAAGAACACAAAGGAGCACGAACACTGGAATAACTAGATGCTGCTTATTACACCAGTGCCAGAGCCGCTGACCTAATAGGGACACTGATTAGTCAGATCAATATGTCAAATTAGTCTGACCCATAGGGCATAGTATTATAGCAGTTATATTCTTGTACATAGGGGGCAGTATTATAGTAGTTATATTCTTGTACATAGGAGGCAGTATTATAGCAGTTATATTCTTGTACATAGGGGCGGTATTATAGTAGTTATATTCTTGTACATAGGAGGAAGTATTATAGTAGTTATATTCTTCTACATAGGGAACTGTATTATAGTAGTTGTATTCTGGTACATAGGGGCGGTATTATAGCAGTTATATTCTTGTACATAGGGGCGGTATTATAGTAGCTATATTCTTGTACATAGGAGGAAGTATTATAGTAGTTATATTCTTCTACATAGGGAACAGTATTATAGTAGTTGTATTCTTGTACATAGGGGCGGTATTATAGTAGTTATATTCCTGTACATAGGAGGCAGTATTATAGTAGTTATATTCTTCTACATATGGAACAGTATTATAGTAGTTATATTCTTGTACATAGGGGCAGTATTATCAAAGTTATATTCTTGTACATAGGAGGCAGTATTATCAAAGTTATATTCTTGTACATAGGAGGCAGTATTATAGTAGTTATATTCTTGTACATAGGGGCAGTATTATCAAAGTTATATTCTTGTACATAGGAGGCAGTATTATAGTAGTTATATTCTTGTACGCAGGGGGCAGTATAATAGTAGTTGTATTCTTGTACATAGGGGGCAGTATTATAGTAGTTATATTCTTGTACATAGAGGGCAGTATTATAGTAGTTATATCCTTGTACATATCGAGCAGTATTATAGTAGTTATATTCTTGTATATAGGGGGCAGTATTCTAGTAGGTATATTATTGTACATAGGGGACAGTATTATAGTAGTTATATTCTTGTACATAGGGGACAGTATTATAGTAGTTATATTCTTGTACATAGGGGGCAGTATTATAGTAGTTATATTCTTGTACATAGCGGGCAGTATTATAGTATATTCTTGTACATAGGGGGCAGTATTATAGTAGTTATATTCTGGTACATAAGGGCAGTATTATAGTAGTTATATTCATGTACATAGGAGGCAGTATTATAGTAGTTATATTCTTGTACATAGGGAGCAGTATTATAGTAGTTATATTCATGTACATAGGTGGCAGTATTATAGTAGTTATATTCTTGTACATTGGAGCAGTATTATAGTAGTTATATTCTTGTACATAGGGGGCAGTATTGTATTAGTTATATTCTTGTACATAGGGGGCAGTATTATAGTAGTTATATTCTTGTACATAGGGAGCAGTATTATAGTAGTTATATTCTTGTACATAGGGGGCAGTATTATCATAGTTATATTCTTGTACATAGGAGGCAGTATTATAGTAGTTATATTCTTGTATATAGGTGCAGTATTATAGAAGTTATATTCTTGTACATAGGGAGCAGTATTATAGTAGTTATATTCTTGTACATAGGGGGCAGTATTATAGTAGTTATATTCTTGTACATAGGGAACAGTCTTATAGTAGTTTTATTCTTGTACATAGGGGGCAGTATTATAGTAGTTATATTCTTGTACATAGGGAGCAGTATTATAGTAGTTATATTCTTGTACATAGGGGGCAGTATTATAATATATTCTTGTACATAGGGGGCAGTATTATAGTAGTTATATTCTTGTACATAGGTGGCAGTATTATAGTAGTTATATTCATGTACATAGGAGGCAGTATTATAGTAGTTATATTCTTGTACATAGGGAGCAGTATTATAGTAGTTATATTCATGTACATAGGTGGCAGTATTACAGTAGTTATATTCTTGTACATTGGAGCAGTATTATAGTAGTTATATTCTTGTACATAGGGGGCAGTATTGTATTAGTTATATTCTTGTACATAGGGGGCAGTATTATAGTAGTTATATTCTTGTACATAGGGGCAGTATTATAGTAGTTATATTCTTGTACATAGGGGGTAGTATTATAGTAGTTATATTCTTGTACATAGGGAGCAGTATTATAGTAGTTATATTCTTGTATATAGGGGGCAGTATTATAGTAGTTATATTCTTGTATATAGGGGGCAGTATTATAGTAGTTATATTCTTGTACATAGGAGGCAGTATTATAGTAGTTATATTCTTGTACATAGTGGGCAGTATTATAGTAGTTATATTCTTGTACATAGGAGGAAGTATTATAGTAGTTATATTCTTCTACATAGGGAACTGTATTATAGTAGTTGTATTCTGGTACATAGGGGCGGTATTATAGCAGTTATATTCTTGTACATAGGGGCGGTATTATAGTAGCTATATTCTTGTACATAGGAGGAAGTATTATAGTAGTTATATTCTTCTACATAGGGAACAGTATTATAGTAGTTGTATTCTTGTACATAGGGGCGGTATTATAGTAGTTATATTCCTGTACATAGGAGGCAGTATTATAGTAGTTATATTCTTCTACATATGGAACAGTATTATAGTAGTTATATTCTTGTACATAGGGGCAGTATTATCAAAGTTATATTCTTGTACATAGGAGGCAGTATTATCAAAGTTATATTCTTGTACATAGGAGGCAGTATTATAGTAGTTATATTCTTGTACATAGGGGCAGTATTATCAAAGTTATATTCTTGTACATAGGAGGCAGTATTATAGTAGTTATATTCTTGTACGCAGGGGGCAGTATAATAGTAGTTGTATTCTTGTACATAGGGGGCAGTAGTATAGTAGTTATATTCTTGTACATAGAGGGCAGTATTATAGTAGTTATATCCTTGTACATATCGAGCAGTATTATAGTAGTTATATTCTTGTATATAGGGGGCAGTATTCTAGTAGGTATATTATTGTACATAGGGGACAGTATTATAGTAGTTATATTCTTGTACATAGGGGACAGTATTATAGCAGTTATATTCTTGTACATAGGGGGCAGTATTATAGTAGTTATATTCTTGTACATAGCGGGCAGTATTATAGTATATTCTTGTACATAGGGGGCAGTATTATAGTAGTTATATTCTTGTACATAAGGGCAGTATTATAGTAGTTATATTCATGTACATAGGAGGCAGTATTATAGTAGTTATATTCTTGTACATAGGGAGCAGTATTATAGTAGTTATATTCATGTACATAGGTGGCAGTATTATAGTAGTTATATTCTTGTACATTGGAGCAGTATTATAGTAGTTATATTCTTGTACATAGGGGGCAGTATTGTATTAGTTATATTCTTGTACATAGGGGGCAGTATTATAGTAGTTATATTCTTGTACATAGGGAGCAGTATTATAGTAGTTATATTCTTGTACATAGGGGGCAGTATTATCATAGTTATATTCTTGTACATAGGAGGCAGTATTATAGTAGTTATATTCTTGTATATAGGTGCAGTATTATAGAAGTTATATTCTTGTACATAGGGAGCAGTATTATAGTAGTTATATTCTTGTACATAGGGGGCAGTATTATAGTAGTTATATTCTTGTACATAGGGAACAGTCTTATAGTAGTTTTATTCTTGTACATAGGGGGCAGTATTATAGTAGTTATATTCTTGTACATAGGGAGCAGTATTATAGTAGTTATATTCTTGTACATAGGGGGCAGTATTATAATATATTCTTGTACATAGGGGGCAGTATTATAGTAGTTATATTCTTGTACATAGGTGGCAGTATTATAGTAGTTATATTCATGTACATAGGAGGCAGTATTATAGTAGTTATATTCTTGTACATAGGGAGCAGTATTATAGTAGTTATATTCATGTACATAGGAGGCAGTATTATAGTAGTTATATTCTTGTACATTGGAGCAGTATTATAGTAGTTATATTCTTGTACATAGGGGGCAGTATTGTATTAGTTATATTCTTGTACATAGGGGGCAGTATTATAGTAGTTATATTCTTGTACATAGGGGCAGTATTATAGTAGTTATATTCTTGTACATAGGGGGTAGTATTATAGTAGTTATATTCTTGTACATAGGGAGCAGTATTATAGTAGTTATATTCTTGTATATAGGGGGCAGTATTATAGTACTTATATTCTTGTATATAGGGGGCAGTATTATAGTAGTTATATTCTTGTACATAGGAGGCAGTATTATAGTAGTTATATTCTTGTACATAGTGGGCAGTATTATAGTAGTTATATTCTTGTACATAGGAGGCAGTATTATAGTAGTTATATTCTTGTATATAGGGGGCAGTGTTATAGTAGTTATATTCTTGTACATAGGGAGCAGTATTATAGTGGTTATAATGTTGTACATAGGGAGCAGTATTATAGTAGTTATAGTAGTGTACAAGAAAAAGTCTTACCATATTTAGAGCTTGTGTGTTGAAGATATTTAATTTAGTTCAGAATGCCAGTCGTTTTATGAGCTGTAAATGTGATAATGTGTTTGTTAATGTAGAAAAACACTTTCTTTCCCTTTATGTTTTGTGTTGCTTATACCAATTGCATTACCTATAAAGAAAAAGACTGAACCAAGCTGCAAGGGATACATAGAATAAAAGACAGGGAAACTACCAATTTTCTACCAATAATATTATATACCTATACACATATTATAGTAAGTAGAATGGCTCTGTAAAAAGAATTAGAGCTGCTAACACAGGAAGAGAACTATGATATCATAGGCATTACAGAAACTTGGTGGAAGATACACATGATTGGAATACAAGGCTTGTCGGATACAACTTATTTATAAGAAACAGACCTATAAAAGGGGAGGAGGTATTGCGTTGTATGTTAGGAAAACATTCATCTCTACAGAGATTCAAGCTTCAGAGCATGGGAGTTCTGTAGAAACTGTTTTGGTAAGAATACAAGGAGAGAACAACAGAAAGGACACCATTGTAGGCATTTACTACAGGCCACCTGGATGAGCAGAAGATATGGATGAACTCTTTCTACATCAGATTGTGAAGCTATCAAAAAAGCATGACATAGTGATCATGGGAGATTATAACTATCCAGACATTTGTTGGGAATCTCTCTCAGGTAAAAGTAATGGATCCAACAAATTCTTATCCGCTCTCGCTGACAACTTTATCTTCCAAAAGGTAGAAGAGAAAACAAGGGGATCTGCTATCTTGGACCTAATTCTTACCAACAGGGAGGGAATGGTTGAGGGAGTAAGGGTGGCTGGGACCTTAGGAGGCAGTGATCATGATATCCTTGAATTTTGGATAAAAAGGGGAAGAGAAAACTGAGACCTCAAGGTTGGTTTTTAGAAAGGCAAATTTTAATGAACTTAGAAAGAGGGTAGGAATCCAATGGCTGAATGTTCTTAAGGACAGAAATGTACAAGAAGGTTGGGAAATATTGTGAAATGAGATTCTCAAAGCACAACCGTTAACAACAATCCCTTAAAGAAGGAAGAATGGGAAGCATTTAAAGAGACCAGGATGGATGAACACAGAACTTGCACACATGTAAAAAGAAAGAAAAATATGTTTATTAAATGGAAAGAGGGGGAGTATCTAAAAAAAATATAATGCGGTCTGCAGAAACTGTAGGGCAAGTGTCAGAAAAGCTAAAGGTAATAATGAATTTAGGCTTGCAAGAAAGGCGAAAAGCAAAAAAAAGCAAGAAAAAAAGATTTGGGGAGTATGTCAAAAGCAAAAGAAAAGTTAAAGATGCTATTGGATGCTCACAGGATGAAAATGGTGAATTGGTCAGAATGATGATGAGAAGGCCGAACTTTTAAATTCCTATTTTGTATCTGTCTTCTCTCAGAAAATAGATGTAACATCAACTGATCTTCCCTGTGCTATTGAGGGGATAAAAGAATGCAGGCTATCTGTAAGCAGAGAGATGGTGAGGGAACACTTAACTAACTTAAATGAATTCAAGTCTCAAGGTTAGAATTACATCCTAGGATACTAAAGGCAGCAGTGGAGGTAATTGCTGAACCACTAGCCATAATGTTACTATGCGGCGGTTGCTGGTCCTCCCAGGGCGGCAGTGTGCGGAGCCCCTGGTCGGGGCGCGTCCCCCGAGCTTGTTGTCCGGCTGCCGGGTGCCTGGCCGGCGTGGGTGGCGTGGTGCTGGTGGCGCGCACGCGCACTTGTGAGTGCAGCTGCCATGCACGAGCTTCCTTTTGTTGTGTTCTGTTGGGAGTTGGCTGTCTCCCTCTCTCCGTCCCTGGGCAGAGACTTGCAATCACTGCCAGTTATTGGTTTCCCTCAGTTTGCTAGTTAGTCTGCCTCTGTTGGTCTCCTGCTTCTGTCATCTTGTCTGCTATACTTTACTATTATCCACCAGGTTTTTCCATCTGCCTCAGTTCTGCTTAGTATTGTTCGTGTTGGTCATTTTCATCTGCCTTTTCTGTCGGTATTCTACCCCTTCCATCCAGGTACACCAGCGTCCCTTTTTCGGTCCCTAGTGAGAGTAGGGACCGCCACCCAGTTGCCCGCCTGGGGTGAGCCAGAAGTGGAGGCAAGTAGGTAGGGACAGGGGTTCTGGGTGAGATCTAGGGTACCCTGGCTGGCGTATCAAGGGTAGTATACCGTAACACATAATCTTTGAAAATTCCTGGAGAACAGAAGTCCCAGAAGATTGGAGAAGGGCAAATGTTGTTCCAATCTTGAAAAATGGGAAAAAAGTGGATCCAGGAAACTACAGGCTTGTGAGCCTGACTTCTATACCAGGAAAGATCTATGAACAAATTATTAAACAGCATGTATGCAAGTACTTGAATGAGAATGGAGTAATTAACTAGAGCCAGCATGGGTTTATAAGAAACAAGTCATGCCAAACGAATCTAATTTCCTTGTATGACAGAATCACCGACTTGGTCGATCAGCAAAATGCAGTAAATATAGTATATCTTGACTTTAGTAAAGCATTTGATTACATTAGGTGGATTCACAACTGCCTGAGTGATTGTACTCAAAGAGTGGTCACAAATGGCTGCTCATCTAAGTGGAAGAATGTCTCAAGTGGGGTACCACAAGGCTCTGTTCTGGGCCCAGGGTTGTTCTATATTTTTATAAATTATCTAGAGTAGGGAATTGAGGAGAAACTGATAAAATTTGTGACACAAAGCTAGGAGGGTTAGCTAACACTAGAGAAAAGAGACTGGATTCAGGGAAAAATGCAAAGTCCTACATCTGGGCAAGAAAAATGAAAAAAGCACATACAGAATGGGAGGAATTAGGCTGAGCAGCAGCACATGTGAAA
Source organism: Eleutherodactylus coqui (assembly GCA_035609135.1). Lineage (NCBI taxonomy): Eukaryota > Metazoa > Chordata > Amphibia > Anura > Eleutherodactylidae > Eleutherodactylus > Eleutherodactylus coqui. The sequence goes on from CM069405.1 coordinate 55,471,948, forward strand.
AAGACTTGGGTATACGAATAGATCATAGACTGAGCATGAGTCAACAATGTGACGCAGCAGCCAAAAAGGCAAACACAATTCTGGGATTTATTAAGAAAAGCACAGAGTCTAGATCATTGGGGTAATTACCAGCCCATTTACATGAGCAGATAATCGCTCAAAGATCGCTCAAACAACAGTTTAAGGGACAGCTTTGAGCAATTATTTTGCATAAAAAATAATTGGTATTCAAGTAGCTTCTCAGCTACTTAAATGCCAATTATGTATGTCAATGAAGCTTTCGCTGAGCGCAGGCTAATAGACCGAGGCTATTAGCTGCGCTTAGATCCTTTGTTCTCCACGGGGGAAACAATGCCATCAGCACTCCCCCGTGCAGAACAACTGATAAAACTGATCACTAAAATCAAGCTCACTTGATTTTAACGATCAGCGAAAAGAGCCCGAAATGCAGGTGCTCCGCTCCCATTTACATGCATCGATTATCGCTAAAACGATCGCCAATGAGCGAAGTTTTAGTGATAATCGTCCAGTGTAAATGGGCCTTTAGTCAGACCTTATTTGGAATACTGTGTCCAGTTCTGGGTACCCCACTTAAAAAAAGACAAGTTCAGAGAAGAGTTACCCAGATGGTGAGCGGTCTGCAAATCATGTCCTATGAGGAACGGTTAAAGGATCTGGGAATGTTTAGCTTGCAGAAAAGAAGGCTGAGAGGAGACTTAATAGTGGTCTACAAATATCTGAAGGGCTGTCACAGTGCAGAGGGATCAGCCCTATTCTCATTTGTACAAGGAAAGACTAGAAGCAATAGGATGAAACTGAAAGGGAGGAAACACAAATTAGATATTAGACAGTGAGGGTGACCAATAAATGGAACAGGTTACCACAGGCGGTGGTGAGTTCTTCTTCAATGAAAGTCTTCAAACAAAGGCTGGACAGACATCTGTCTGGGATGATTTAGTGAATCCTGCACTGAGCAGGGGGTTGGACCAGATGACCCTGGAGGTCCCTTCCAACTTTACCATTCTATGATAACAACATGGAGGGACAGAAACTACCACTACTGTTCTCTAACGCTGGTGTCTGAGTTTGCTTCATACTACCACAGCTTCTTGATGCTGAACGCCCAAAGTATTAGGGATAAATATGTTATTCAAACATTTGTATCTTGTGTTTAAATTATTCTACTTGTTTCTGGAAACCCTAGAAGTCCTAATAAACATAAAGCCGTGATAAAATACATAGTCAGCAGCTGGCCGCTGCTGATGGATCTTATTACAGCTTCATGTATATCATTATAAACATTGCTATCTTTTTGAATTTGGAAGATGAAACAATGCCTCCACAAGCGCCACCTTATGGAAGGTGACAAGTCAATATCAGACATTTTAATAAGCCTTGTAACAATGACTGGAAATTATGAGCTAATGCCAGAGTCTTCTCCAGAAGGAAGAGATAACCATGTACAGACAGATGTTTCGGGGTGGGGGGGGTTCGCCCCTCATCAGTCTGCAGTAGGTTTCTGGCTTGGCTAGTGAGAGAGGGGTCTTGCTGACTGTATTCTTGTTTTTTATAGTCACCTTGCTTCGCTCAGCTGGACTCTTCTTAGGTCTTAGGTCCGGCTAATGGTTCTATCAGTGTGTCAAGTGGTGGTCCCCACCGCTTACTCTCAATGGATGATGGGCTATTAATCAAGTCATCCTAGATTTTACCCTATAGCCAATGTTTATCAAAGGATAAAATCTAATGATTCAATCTAATGATATTATTCATACAAGACACCGATTAATCCGTCTGTTATGGATAATACAACTTTTATCTCGTAGAGGCAAAACATAATAAAAGATAAACTTTACTAAATTACTACATTTATTGTAAGAGAAAGTGGCTCTTATCTCTCCCTGTATCCCAAAGTACATCTACAGATGTAGCAATTGTTTACACGACTTGCGCTCTACAGCACCGTAGCACATTGTATTTGAGGTATCCTAACATGATAAATGTCAAGTTAACGTTTGCTACACATGTACGTATATGAAAACCCATTGGAATTTGGGAAAGACTCAGATCCTGGCTGCCTAACCATTCACCTGTTCTCAACTCCTGCACTCATTACAGTGGTGCTGGACATCCATACATGGGTTGTGTTCGGAAATGCTATAGAAGTTACAGCTCCCATTGACTTCAATTACACTTCCATCTCTGACCACAAAGCGGATGGAACCATCAACATCCGGCCCACTGCAGTGAGTGTGACGGGTGAGATCGGGTGATCGCCGGGGGTCCTGAGTGGCGGACCCACCTACGATCAACTATCCTGAGGATAAGTCATCAGTACTAAAAGTGGTTAAATACCCAGACTTTTAAAGTTTTTTCCATTAGAAGTAGTTACGCCAATGCTGAATATATTCATTCCTGCCAATGTTGTAGTGTGTAACTATACTCCGGCTGCTCTCCAGACGGCTCCACCTGCACTCTATAGTACATTTCCACCTTTGGTTTCATTTATTTATCTGTAAAACATTAATCTCCCTGTTGTACACAGTGGAGGAAGACAAGGTGAAAAATATCCTTCTGCGGGAAAATCTGAAGGCTGACTCACAGGGCAGATGAAGAAAAACATTAACACTGCATTTAAGATAGTGAAATGTGACTAATTGCCATGAAATCAGGCGCTGGCACCGAAAATGGGCTCAAATATCTTCTTAGCTGGTGGGAGAATTCAGACCGTAACTTGTAATGTATCAGAGGAGCAAAGATTAAAAACTACAAAGTAAAGTGAAATTCTCCACGCTGTATCTTATTAGGAATAAGAATATGGGCCTACAGGTACAATCAAAATTATTCAACCCCCATTACAAATTAGGTTTGCTTGCCAAATTTACGAACTTTCAGACATTTTTTTTCAATCAAGAAGAATATAAACAGCCAAACACAACTAATATAACAAGTGGTTTCTTCACTTCTACACAAAATGCCACTTTTTGTGACAATTGAAGCCTCAGAATTATTCAACCCCTGAATAGAATCCCTCATAAGAGCAAATCGGGGTTATCTCAAGCACACCTGAGGAAACTAATCAGGGGTTCATTAGTTGCATCAGGTGTGCTTGAGATAAACATGTCACATACCTGGACTGGCTTGGGCTTTTTGACTGTGATGTTTGGTTGTATGTTAGGAATAAGGCTGCTCTCAGACATGCGTTCACAAAACGCTGCATCCGAAACCACAGTGTTTTACCGCAATTTTGCACTACGTTTTCGAAGCATGCATCCTAAGGTTTAGGGCCCTTTTACATGGGATAACTCCCAGGCTAGCGATGATCACCCCTCTGCTCTCACACAGGAACAATCATCGTTCAGTGAATGGAGGTGGAGCGGGCCGGGGATTGTTCTAGCCCCCCTACCTCCATTCACAGTAAACAGGTTGATCATCATTGAATTTTTATGCCTGTACGATTCAAAATGCAAATGGATTGTCATTCATCTTTCAGATCATGCATGTATTTACACCGAACGATTATTGTTCAATTTCTCACGATCCAGCAAAAATCTGAACAATAATTGCTCAGTGTCAAAGGACTGTTAGTCAAGACAGTGATCCAAAAAGTTAAACGGATCATGCGAGACCATTGCTCGGGATTCTAACCAATCAGCTGATCTGTGAGTTTGCTACCAGTGTGGACAGCGCTGGAAGCAGATAGCGATGTCTGTATTGCAGTGGCCCAGATTGGTACTGCAGGAATAGTTCCCATTGATGTAGTACCAAAGCAGACAGCTGCATTGTTGACAGTGCCACTACACCGAGGATCTCCTTGATTAACTATTAATGACCCATTCGGAGGATAGTAGAGTCCCAGAAAACCCCATCAAGGAGCTTATGTCCAAAGCATTACCTTCTTATGGTGCTTGAGGTTAGCAGCCACAGACGCAGGTCGAATGTCCAGCTCCAGGCTATGACCGTGTTTGCCTCCTCTAGTGTTACAAGCAATGCCCAGCCAGACCTTTGTATTTAAAAGTAAAGTTACTTCCTCAATTATTCCTAGTAATTACATAATTATTACATACTCATGTGACTGCACTTTTAAGTGACTTTATGGCTGTGTGCCAAGGATTTTGAGAACAGAAAATCTCTTTCACCTTGGAAAGACATGTAGTAGTAGTACTCGCCAGGGGTGACAACTAAAGTAGTACTCAACAGGGACCAGGGGTAACAGCTAAAGTAATACTCAATAGGAGCCTGGGGTGACAACTAAAGTAGTACTCAATAGGGGACAGGGGTGACCGCTAAAGTAGTACTCAATAGGGGACAGGGGTGACAACTAAAGTAGTACTCAATAGGGGACAGGGGTGACCGCTAAAGTAAAACTCAATAGGAGCTTGGGGATGACAACTAAAGTAGTACTCAACAGGGGCCAGGGGTAACAGCTAAAGTAGCATTTAACAGGGGTCAGGGGTAACAGCTAAAGTAGCACTCAACAGGGGCCAGGGGTAACAGCTAAAGTAATACTAAATAGGAGCTAGGAGTGACAACTAAAGTAGTACTCAACAGGGGCCAGGGGTGACAGCTAAAGTAGTACTCAGAGAAGAAAAGTACTGTGGCAGCAGGCAGTGATGCAATTTAAATAAGTTCCTTTATTCTTCCACTCACACCATACTACGACGTTTCGACCAGTTTCCTGGTCTTTATCAAGTACTTGCTAAAGACCAGGAAACTGGTCGAAACGTCGTAATATGGTGTGAGTGGAAGAATAAAGGAACTTATTTAAATTGCATCACTGCCTGCTGCCACAGTACTTTTCTTCTCTGGATACATTGTGCTGGGATCCAGCGATCCGGATCCCTTACTGAGGCGTGCAAAAGGTTGGTCCCACCCTGTGGGTATGGTGGAGTTGTGCTGTCCTGAACTTCCTTGACGAGCTAAAGTAGTACTCAACAGGGACCAGGAGTGACAGCTAAAGTAATACTCAATAGGGGCTAGGGGTGACAGCCAAAGTAGTGCTCAACAGGGGGCCAGGGGTGAGAGCCAAAGTAGTACTCAATAGGGGCCAGGGATGACAACTAAAGTAGTACTTAACAGGGGCCAGGGGTGACAGCTAAAGTGATACTCAGCAGGGGCCAGGGGTGACAGCTAAAGTAGTACTCAGCAGGGGCCAGGGATGACAACTAAAGTAGTACTCAGCAGGGGCCAGGGATGACAACTAAAGTAGGACTCAATAGGAGCCAGGGATGACAACTAAAGTATTACTCAATAGGGGCCAGGGGTGACAGCTAAAGTAGGACTCAACAGGGGCCAGGGGTGACAGCTAAAGTAGTACTCAATAGGGGCCAGGGATGACAGCAAAAGTACTACTCAATAGGGGCCAGGGATGACAACTAAAGTAGTACTCAATCCTTTAGGTCCTAAATAGGAAATGTAAAGGGGTCACAACTTGATTATTCAATGCTAATTGGAAAAGTAAGTGCACCCCTATGTAATGTAACTTCTCCATGGGATGACAACTAAAGTAGTACTCAACAGGGGCCATAGGTGACAGGTAAAGTGATACTCCGCAGGGGCCAGGGGTGACAGCTAAAGTAGTACTCAGCAGGGGCCAGGGATGACAACTAAAGTAGTACTCAACAGGGGTCAGGGGTAACAGTTAAAGTAGTACTCAATAGGGGCCAGGGATGACAACTAAAGTAGTACTCAATAGGGGCCAGGGATGACAACTAAAGTAGTACTCAGCAGGGGGCAGGGATGATAACTAAAGTAGTACTCAGCAGGGGCCAGGGATGACAACTAAAGTAGGACTCAACAGGGGCCAGGGGTGACAGCTAAAGTAGTACTCAGCAGGGGCCAGGGATGACAACTAAAGTAGTACTCAATTCTTTTGGTCCTAAATAGGAAATGTAAAGGGGTCACAACTTGATTATTCAATGCTAATTGGAAAAGTAAGTGCCCCCCTATGTAATGTAACTTCTCCATATTGTACAAGCGTGAAATTTGGCACAGCATTCTTTATGTCCTAAATAGGAAAAGTAAAGGGGTCGCAGCTCGATTATTCAAAGCGAATTGTAACAGTATTGGCACCCCTATGTAATGTAACTTCCTGGTGTCGTACAAACATGAAATTTGGCATGACCAATTCTTTAGGTTCTAAGTAGGAAAAGTAAAGGAGTCACAACTTGATTATTTAAAACTAAATGCAAAAGTATTGGCACCCCTATGTAATGTACCTAATCTAATTCTCTAACTTCCCAATGTCGTACAAACATGAAATTTGGCATGAGCCTTCTTTAGGTACTAAATAGAAAGTGTAAAGGAGTCACAACTCGATTATTCAATGCTAACTACAAAAGTAAGTGCACCCCCATGTAATGTAACTTCCCGCGCTGTCGTAGAAGTGTGAAATTTGGCATAAGCATTCTTTAGGCCCTAAATACGAAACATTATGGGGTGGCAACTCGATTATTCAATGCTAATTGCAAAAGTAAGTGCACCCCTATGTAATGTAACTTACCCGTGTCGTACAAGTGTAAAATTTGGCGCGAGCATTCTTTAGTTCCTAAATGAGGAGAGTGGGAAGGGTGGCACATTCTGCAGAGGGACATTGGTACATGCAGCCTGAGGAGAATCTAACATTTCTCTATGTGTATACATATTTTATTCTTCAGTTCCTTTGAAGTGACCTTGACTTCGTAAAATTTTCCATGTGAACAACATGTAAACAACCATATCAAATTAACTTGGGCGAAGCCAGGTATATCAGCTAGTTATATATATATATATATAAATTTTTTTAAGGTTTTTTCACTTTTGCACCATAAAGCCCTTTTACTTTGGAAAATACTTTTTTGTTTGCATCACTGCATTCATTTTCTATGATGAGCTGTAAAATTGTATTGGTACTATTTTAGGGGCACATATGGCTTTTTAAATTACTTTTATTGCCCTTTTCTGGGAGGCCAGATAAAGAAAAAAATTTCAGCTCTGCTTTTCAGCTTTTTTTTTTACTGTGTTTGCCGTGCAGGATAAAAAGTGTGTTCAATTTATTGTTCAGGTCATTACGAATGTGACGATAGCAAACATGGGCTTTAAAAAGGAAAAAAAAACAACTATAAAAAAATATATTTTGTTCATTTTAATCTCTTTGTTTCTTATTTTTTACTTTATTTAAACTATTTTTTTTTTAACATTTTTTATGTCCCTGTAGGGGACTTGAACCTGTGATACTATGATAATACACTGCAGTAATTCTATACTGCAATGCATTATTGCTTACTATAACGATCACAGGCCATGGCAGACTGGAATGCCATTGATTGGCAACCCATCGGTCCTCTATGATTACATAGTGGAGGGTAATCAGAGAAGCAGAGAGTCGATGAGGGAAGGGGGGACTGCTTAGATGGAAGCGTATATCGACCGTCTGTGACAATCCAACTGATATACGCTCGTGTAAGTAAACCCTCAGACCAGCTTTACACGGGCATATTTGCATGCGCAATAGACAAAGAATAGAACCATTAACGCCAATGAGTTCGTTCACATTTCCGTATTTAGCACACACATTTCAGTCATGCAAAAAAAAAAATTAGAACATGCTCTATTTTACTGCGTATTTGTACCAAAGTACCCATAAGGTTGGGGTCACACGGAACGGGAATTCAGCAGAAAACCCACAAGAATTCTGCACCTTCAAAGCCCGCGGCCTTTAGCGGCATCCGCTGCACCTTTCTCTCTCCATAGAGGAGAGAGGCCACTGCGGAAAAGAGAAAAGAACTGACATGCTGCGAAATTGAATTCCACGCCGCATGTCAGTTTTCGTGCGCGTTGGCTGCAGCATGTGGACCAGATTTTTGCAAAATCTCATCCACTTTGCTGGGTAATCCTGGGATTAGGAGCCGCGGGCGGGATGGCCATGCGGACTTTGTGCACAGACATTCTGCTGCAATTCTATCCTTGTGAACCCAGCCTTAAAGTCACTGTGAGGTGCGCAAGGAGATGCATGAAACACTGGAAATAGAACACATCTGGAACTCATTAAGAGTAATTAGCCATTTCACTTGGTGCCTCTTTGTTTGCTGCACGTAAATGATCATGTCTTGTGGGCGCAAAAAATACAGTAAAATACGCCGATGTGCGATCAAGAAAGCATAGTTCATTCTGCAAAAACACAACACTTAAGCATGCGCAAATACGCATACGCTCATGTGAAGCCGGCCTAAATAGACACACTGCGGATTTAGATTCTGTAATATTTTCCAGAAACATTGCCTATTCAGTGTGGGCATTTTCCGCTCTGTGTGCCGGAGGTTTTTGAGATCTTGCCCACATAACCTGCACTGTAAAAGCTGGGGAACGTCCACAGAAAAATCAACTGTGGAAATTCTGCAGCATTTACGGCACGTGTGAAGGCAGCTTTGGGGGTGTGAGGGTCTTTGGTGGGCTTGTATTGCAATTTTGACCATCCCCGACGCATGCTGATTGGTTGCCAAGTCCACTGAACACTTTCCGCTGTGGTCTCTTGCTGGTCGGTGTTGGGGCCACATGCTTTTTTAATGCTGTCACTGCTTGCATCATGTTTACAGCAGTGACGCATTTTTGGGGAGCTTCCTCCCCAAGGCTTCTATGAGGATCACCCAAAATTGCGGCACCCAGCCGCTCCAACATAGCGCCAGCGTGCGACTGCATTCTTCTTTTCCCGGCTGTATCACTGGGCTGGTGGAGGGGAGCAGACAGCATGGCAGAGCTGTTTTCTGACCGGCACTTGCCCGCGCCAGTCTCTTGTTTCTCCCCACTCACCCCCCAGATACTGGTCCGCAGGGGGTGGACTCAAACTTGCAGTCAATAACCACGCTGACACGTCGTCGCATGCCACATCTGTGTAAAGGAAGGTGCGGCACACCCCCTTACAGACTCATGGTCAATGCATTACAGTCAACGGCCTATCGTGCAACCATCTAGTAAAAGCCAAGCAAAGGTGACAGGTGACAAAGTGGCCTTGCTGTTTCTTAGGGACACTGCCAATTGTCAGGGGTCACAGCTGTTGGACCCCCATTGATCGGACACTGTTTGCATATATTACTGATAGGCCAACAAGGTTAATCCAGACCTATTTAATCAATTCTATAATCACAAAGACATTGTTCACTAACCCTAAAAATTGCATATTAAAGAGGATTATCAAGTCTGCATGCTGGCACCAGTACACATGTAGCAGAGCCAAGTTGGTGATTAAGTCATTGCACAATTTGTTATTTATTTTTCATATTTATATAGCACATACTTATTCCTCAGCGCTGTACACTTCATGTCCCCATTGGGGATCACAGTCTAAGTTTACCTACTAGTATTGTTTTGTAGTGTGGGGGGCAAATCAGAGTACCTGAAGGAAATCCACACAAAAAGGGGAAGAACATACAACCTCCATGCAGGTGTTGTCCTTGATGGGATTCGAACCCACGATCCTGGGGTTCTCTGTATTTTCCATTGAACTGCAGCAGGGTAAGAACTGTAATGGGATTTCCACCTACCATGTGCCATTTATACTACTGGTAAATTGTCATGTGACAGGGGTGTTTTGGACCACCTCAAGTAGGAAGGCCTGGATGTGACTGCTGAAATCATCCAAACTCAGCAGGAGGGGGTCACAGAAAAGGAGCCGCACTAAGCATGGGGGTGGGGGGGGCTTCATGAGGGGATCCAAACTTAGCATGAGGGGGTAACAAAGGAGAGGCCACCTTGAGCATGGGGCTACAGGCGGAGGTTCACATTCAGCATGAGGGGGTGTATAAGGTAGTGGGGCACCATGACAATGAAGAGGACACAGAAGGTGGGCCTGGCCATAAGGGAGACACAGAAGGGGAATTAGTTCTTGTGGTGGTTACTATGGGATAAATATAAGGGTATGTTGACATGTAACGTTTATTGGTGCAGAAATTGACACATTTCAGCTGTGATTTTTCGCAATTCTGCTACATGCGCAGAGACAAATTGTTTTTACAAGAAGGGAAAGTTAACGACACCAATAAGAGGAGACGTCCTCTGTGATTACTGGAGGTAACTGCACTGTAATTACTATCACTGCGTAGAACTGGTATCTATGCACAAGGAAAGACTAGAAGCAATGGGAAGAAACTGAAAGGGAGAAGACACAGATTAGATATTAGAAAAAAACCTTCTGACAGTGAGGGTGATCAATGAGTGGAACAGGTTACCATGGGAGGCGGTGAGTTCTTCTTAAATGGAAGTGCTCAAACAAAGGCTGGACAAATATCTGGGATGATTTAGTGAATCATGCACTGAGCAGGGGGTTGGACCCGATGACCCTGGAGGTCCCTTCCAACTCTACCATTCTATGATTCTATGACTATTACCGTGTCAAACAAACAAAAACATTCACACTGGATCCCGACTAGATCAGTGTGGGTCCGTGAGTGGAGAGCAATTAATAGGACAAAGTCCCAGTAGAAGTGGAAACGTCCAGATACGGATAGCTTATTAGTAGCAATACGGTGAGGTTCCTCAGAGATCTGATCTGTTAATTACAGACCCCGGGGACCTGCTACAAAGTATTGATAACGTCCACCAGATTAGTGAGGTTTCTCAATCAAACTACCCCACCAGTGAAAATATGATGTAGCTGGGTAACTTAAATGAGAATGTGTCTCAATTTGTTTCATAATTCATACTCTCGGTTCTCAAAGTTCATACTGTCGATTCGATGCGTTTCACTGCAGATCATGAGGAACCGTTTCAAATTTCATTGTATTCACAGCACATTGTTAATTATTAGAGATGAGCAAGCACTAAAATGCTCGGGTGCTCGTTACTCGAGTCGAACTTTCAGCGATGCTCGAGAGTTCGTTTCGAGTAACGAACCCCATTGAAGTCAATGGGCGACTCGAGCATTTTTGTATATCGCCGATGCTCGCTAAGGTTTTCATTTGTGAAAATCTGCAAAACCCAAGAAAGTGATGGAAACGACACAGAAACGGATAGGTCAGGCGAGGGGCTACATGTTGGGCTGCATCTCAAGCTCCCAGGTCCCACTATTAAGCCACAATAGTGGCAAGAGTGAGACACCCCCCCCCCCCGCACTGTCAGCATAAAGATCGTTAACAGCTGTGGCAGAGAAGAACGATGTTAGCCCATTGAATTCAATGGAGCCGGCAATACAGCGTCTCCATTGAAAGCAATGGGCTGCCGGCGATCGCCGGATGAATTGTCGGGAAGGGCTTAAATATATAAGCCCTTCCCTGCAATTCATCCAGAAATGTGTAAAAATGAAAAAAATATATATACTCACCTGGTCCCGGCAGACGGAGTTCAGCGCGGCCGGCTGCAGTTCTCCTGAACTGCTCTGAACAACTGTGAGTAGTATTCAGCAGCCGGCGAATTCAATGGGCTAACATCGTTCTGCCGGCACAAGGTGAGTATTTTTTTTTTACACATTTCTGGATGAATTGCAGGGAAGGGCTTATATATTTAAGCTCTTCCCGACAATTCATCCCGCAATCGCCGGCAGCCCATTGCTTTCAATGGAGCCGGCTGTATTGCCGGCTCCATTGAATTCAATGGTCAGTGCTCGTTTAATCGAGACGAGTACTGCGTGGTGCTCGGCTCGAGTAACGAGCATCTCGAGCACCCTAATACTCGAACGAGCATCAAGCTCGGACGAGTATGCTCGCTCATCTCTATTAATTATAGAAGAACTGACCAAACTTCAGTTTGTACGAATGGTCAGTAAACCCCTCACCTAGCCCAATTGTTAGGAGCCTTCGTGTAAGCTAGTGAAGCACTAAATATCCCTACCTCATGAAAACAGAAGGTGGCGAAGAACTCTTTTGCATGCCCCCCTAGATAGCAAGTGGCTTTCTTGATTCCCCTGCCCTCACCATCACCTGCGCTGGCTACCTGGATCAGACTCTGCTCCCTATCACTGCAGAGCTGTAAAGTTTTTATTTCGCCACACTCCAGAGGATTAGTAGATAAGAACGATATTACCCCTACAAAGTTACAAGTTTACCTATACTTCACTACCAAAACTAACAACTCTGTCTAACTATCAATTACTCAGATATAACAGAAAATAAAAAAGACGCCGAGAGGCCTATAGTCTTGTAGGCTTATATCCCGCCCGAAAATCAGGGTAGGGCTTATTTTCAGGGAAACATGGTATATGATGACTACATTATTAAGCACTATACTAGAGCAGAGCCGCTGTATCTGAGCCCGCAATGTTATAAAAACCGTGTTATCGGTCTGTCAAAATGTGTGTGTGTACATATATTTTTGGGGGGAGGGAACGGAAGGGGTGCAATAATGAGTCACTTAAATGACCTAGTGACGCAGCGTAAAGTTCTTTGCAGAGTTTTTTTGGCAGCCGTGAAGGGATACTCTAAGGTGGGGGACACCAAGCTGAACTTTTGCACCCGGGTCCATGACCCCTTTAGCTACTCCCTTGGAATTAAATAGTGATGCAGTTGAGAATGTATGTGTTGTTTCCTGATTGTCAGTGGATTAAAGACAAAACAATAACAATACATAGGATCAGTCCTCAAATCAGAGATAATGAACTTGTAGAACGGGTCGGGGCTGGTTGTAAACTACAACATGACCGGCAGGGAGAGGTAGCTGTGTGATGGGGAAGTAATGACCATAGGAGTTCACATGAATCATCCCAACGATGTAGCAGAACACGGGGCGGAAGTATATGATAGGGATAGGAAAATTAATGGGCAGCTCACCAAGATTTCAAATATGTCTCAAGGCGATGAGCGAACGAAGGTATCCACACACCCAAAAATACCAAGAATATCAGAAAGGAACCGACTCTCACGACATCTTAATTCCATAATCAGATGCGCTAGATTTACTTAGAACAAAGACTGATAAAACATTATATATATATATATATATATATGCAAATATTAAATAGCCTAAAAAACTCCCTGCAAATGAACTGCTGAAGGAGTGCAGCGCCTCAATGACTATGGATGGCTTGAATCGCGTCAGTTAGGTAATATATATATACATCCAAGGCTGCTTAGCGCGAAGTTCAGGGTTTCCATCTCTCTGCTTCGTATTGCTAACCTTAGATAATAAAGACACTTTGAGTGGGTTTTATACTCTGCATTTCTGATAGGTCATATCGATAGTAGTGAGTGTTAACCCCTAAAGAGGGGGTTGTGTACTGTAATCCTTAATCTGTATTTCTGTGAAACGGGGCTGATACCTGCCAAAAGTTTTTAAAGTTTTTTGTATGGTATTACTGTTATTTCATATTGTGGACAAAATATTATTGATACTAGGATCTAACTAATTGAAGGTAAAAGTGACATTGCCTAATTGTTATTATGCCTTTGTTCACTTTTATTTCTTTTTTCTTAAACAAAGACTGCATATTTTTGTTACTCCATCAGCTGCATCATATCCTGAATCCTCCGTCGCTAAGGTCTAGTGCCCACGGCACTAGACCGTGGGCACTAGACCGCAAGCGGAATTCCACAGCAGAGTCCATCACGGCGTCCTCCGGATCCACCGCCCAACGTCCCGCATGGCGCTCCGGCGTGCATGCGCAGTAGAGCGCATGACGCGTCGGCAGCATCATACGACATGCCCACAGCGTCACATGACGCACCGGCCGCATCATATGACGTGGCTGGCGGTGGGCAGGGAAGCATTTTCACGCTATCTTCCGCTGTGCTACAGCGGAAGATAGCGTGACGGGCGATTTCCATTGACTGCAATGGAAGCCGTCCGCATGTAAGCCAGCGGCAAATATAACGTGTGTGATTACAAGTGCTTTCACGGGGCGGAATTCCATGGTGGAAGTTTGCATCGTGAGCATTGCGCTATTAGGTTCAATAGAATCCGCCTGTGGGAATTAGGCCTAAACCTTCACCCAGGACAATTTAACACACCATCACTAAACCGCTTCAGTCACTTAGGGGTTAACATGTAAATGTTGGCTAATGAATGCAGCCCATATTTAAAAAAAACTCTGGGCTCTGACACGTTCTTGGATTAAACATGAAGTTATGCGGCAAACTCCGGCACTCCCCAGAAAGTATATCAACTTGTAACTCTACACAGATTATACCTGTACTCTCGTGTAAGAAAAACTAGCTTCTAGTATAACTGCTACAGCAAATCCCTGATCTAAGATGTTGAGACCAGGGATTGGCTTCAGCAGTTAGCACGTGACTGCGCCATCAGTGAAGTGGATGAGAGAAGAGCAGTGGAGGAGTGAGAGATCCGGTGAATATATTGATTTTAAGGGCACATACACTGTATAATGGCAACCACAGTGCACAGACAATACCATGCGAATTGTCACATGTTACTACCAACAACTGTAATCAAGTATGATAGCTATAATTCTGTTCTATATAAAAGAACATAAGTACTATACAGTAATACTGTTGACTATGCACAAAAATATAGATACTATTACACTGTTCCTCGTGTAAAAGAATATAACTACTATAATACTGCTCCTATGTACAAGAATATAACTACTATAATACTTCTCTCTATGTATAAGAATATAACTACTATAATACAGCTCCTATGTACAAGAATATAACTACCATAATACTTCTCTCTATGTATAAGAATATAACTACTATAATACTGCCTCCAATGTACAAGAATATAACTACTATAATACTGCCCACTATGTACAAGAATATAACTACTATAATTCTGCCCTGTATGTACAAGAATATAACTACTATAATACTGCCCCCTGTGTACAAGAATATAACTACTATAATACTGTCCCCTATGTACAAGAATATAACTACTATAATACTGCCCCCTATGTACAAGAATATAACTACTATAATACTGCCTCCTATGTACAAGAATATAACTACTATAATATTGCCTCCTATGTACAAGAATATAACTACTATAATACTGCTCCCTATGTACAAGAATATAACTTCTATAATACTGCCCACTGTGTACAAGAGTATAACTACTATAATACTGCCCCCTATATACAAGTATATAACTACTATAATACTGCCTCCTATGTACAAGAATATAACTACTATAATACTGCCCCCTATGTACAAGAATATAACTACTATAATACTGCTACTATGTACAAGAATATAACTGCTATAATACTGCCTCCTATGTACAAGAATATAACTACTATAATACTGCCCACTATGTACAGGAATATAACTACTATAATACTGCTCCTATGTACAAGAATATAACTACTATAATACTGCCTCCTATGTACAAGAATTTAACTACTATAATACTGCCCCCTATGTACAAGAATATAACTACTATAATACTGCCCACTATGTACAGGAATATAACTACTATAATACAGCTCCTATGTACAAGAATATAACTACTATAATACTGCCTCTATGTACAAGAATATAACTACTATAATACTGCCCCCTATGTACAGGAATATAACTACTATAATACTGCCCCCTATGTACAAGAATATAACTACTATAATACTACCCCGTATATACAAGAATATAACTACTATAATACTGCCTCCTATGTACAAGAATATAACTACTATAATTCTGCCTCCTATGTACAAGAATATAACTACTATAATACTGCCTACTATGTACAAGAATATAACTACTATAATACTGCTCCCCATGTACAAGAATATAACTACTATAATACTGCCTCCTACGTACAAGAATATAACTACTATAATACTGCCTCCTATGTACAACAATATAACTACTATAATACTGCCCCCTATGTACAGGAATATAACTACTATAATACTGCTCCCTATGTACAAGAATATAACTACTATAATACTGTTCCTATGTACAAGAATATAACTACTATAATACTGCCTCCCATGTACAAGAATATAACTACTATAATATTGCCCCCTATGTACAAGAATATAACTACTATAATACTGTCTCCTATGTACAAGAATATAACTACTATAATACTGTCCCCTATGTACAAGAATATAACTACTATAATACTGCCCCCCTATGTACAAGAATATAACTACTATAATACTGCCCCCCTATGTACAAGAATATAACTACTATAATACTGCCCCCTATGTACAAGAATATAACTACTATAATACTGTCCGCCATGTACAAGAATATAACTACCATAATACTGCCCCCTATGTACAAGAATATAACTACTATAATACTGTCTCCTATGTACAAGAATATAACTACTATAATACTGTCCCCTATGTACAAGAATATAACTACTATAATACTGCCCCCTATGTACAGGAATATAACTACTATAATACTGCCCCCTATGTACAAGAATATAACTACTATAATACTACCCCGTATATACAAGAATATAACTACTATAATACTGCCTCCTATGTACAAGAATATAACTACTATAATTCTGCCTCCTATGTACAAGAATATAACTACTATAATACTGCCTACTATGTACAAGAATATAACTACTATAATACTGCTCCCCATGTACAAGAATATAACTACTATAATACTGCCTCCTACGTACAAGAATATAACTACTATAATACTGCCTCCTATGTACAACAATATAACTACTATAATACTGCCCCCTATGTACAGGAATATAACTACTATAATACTGCTCCCTATGTAGAAGAATATAACTACTATAATACTGCCCCCTATATACAAGTATATAACTACTATAATACTGCCTCCTATGTACAAGAATATAACTACTATAATACTGCCCCCTATGTACAAGAATATAACTACTATAATACTGCTACTATGTACAAGAATATAACTGCTATAATACTGCCTCCTATGTACAAGAATATAACTACTATAATACTGCCCACTATGTACAGGAATATAACTACTATAATACTGCTCCTATGTACAAGAATATAACTACTATAATACTGCCTCCTATGTACAAGAATTTAACTACTATAATACTGCCTCCTATGTACAAGAATATAACTACTATAATACTGCCCCCTATGTACAAGAATATAACTACTATAATACTGCCTCCTATGTACAAGAATATAACTACTATAATACTTCCCCCTATGTACAAGAATATAACTACTATAATACTGCCCACTATGTACAGGAATATAACTACTATAATACTGCTCCTATGTACAAGAATATAACTACTATAATACTGCCTCTATGTACAAGAATATAACTACTATAATACTGCCCCCTATGTACAGGAATATAACTACTATAATACTGCCCCTATGTACAAGAATATAACTACTATAATACTACCCTGTATATACAAGAATATAACTACTATAATACTGCCTCCTATGTACAAGAATATAACTACTATAATTCTGCCTCCTATGTACAAGAATATAACTACTATAATACTGCCTACTATGTACAAGAATATAACTACTATAATACTGCTCCCCATGTACAAGAATATAACTACTATAATACTGCCTCCTACGTACAAGAATATAACTACTATAATTCTGCCTCCTATGTACAAGAATATAACTACTATAATACTGCCTACTATGTACAAGAATATAACTACTATAATACTGCTCCCCATGTACAAGAATATAACTACTATAATACTGCCTCCTACGTACAAGAATATAACTACTATAATACTGCCTCCTATGTACAACAATATAACTACTATAATACTGCCCCCTATGTACAGGAATATAACTACTATAATACTGCTCTCTATGTACAAGAATATAACTACTATAATACTGTTCCTATGTACAAGAATATAACTACTATAATACTGCCTCCCATGTACAAGAATATAACTACTATAATATTGCCCCCTATGTACAAGAATATAACTACTATAATACTGTCTCCTATGTACAAGAATATAACTACTATAATACTGTCCCCTATGTACAAGAATATAACTACTATAATACTGCCCCCCTATGTACAAGAATATAACTACTATAATACTGCCCCCCTATGTACAAGAATATAACTACTATAATACTGCCCCCTATGTACAAGAATATAACTACTATAATACTGTCCGCCATGTACAAGAATATAACTACCATAATGCTGCCCCCTATGTACAAGAATATAACTACTATAATACTGCCTCCTATGTACAAGAATATAACTACTATAATACTGTCCGCCATGTACAAGAATATAACTACCATAATACTGCCCCCTATGTACAAGAATATAACTACTATAATACTGTTCTGAATTGTTAAAATTTTGATTCTATACCATTTTCCTTTTAAGGATAATCTTGGGAGAGATATATGATGCTTTGTCATTATTACTTGGAGAACACTCTGTGAGGTGTGAACAGCTTGATGATAGATTTAACAAAAGGATTTAGAGAAGTGTCACACATCACTCTGCTAAGATAAACCTGCCTGTGTGTTGTATAAGGGATAGCACTTCATTTAGCCCCAGACTCTACAAAAGAACATAGATGCTAGGGTGAGGTAGTTATGTTATATTCCTTGAAATTTGTATGAGGGATAAAACTGCCCTGTCCAACACTGCAGACACACAGTGGTCACAAGAGGTTAATATTTCGATAATCCATCAGTGTATGTTCATACATTGCAGACACTTCTGAATCTAAACTGTGATTGGACATCAGTATTTATACTGTAATATTCCTTACACATGTTCAGATACATCCTTAAAGGGAATGTCCATTTTTTTCTACTTCACTTCATTTCACTAATATAGTATGTAAGGCCGAAAAAAGATCCATGTCCATTCAGTTCTGCCTATTACCCCCATTTTTGATCCAGAGGAAGGCAAAAAAACCTCAGTGAGATAGAAGCCAATTTCCCCCATTTAAGGAATAAAAATCGGAATAATTCTTAAATCACCAACCTTTCTGAAGTTATTAATGATTATAACATATAATATTGTACCCCTCAAGTACGGCATCCAGACCCCTCTTGTACTTTTTTTATCAAATTCGTCCTCACCACTTCCTCAGGCAGATAGTTCCATAGTCTCACTGCTCTTACAGTAAAGAATCCCCTTCTATGTCGGTGTAGAAACCTTCTTTGTAGAGATGAGCCAGCGTACTCGCTAAAGCAAACTACTCGATTGAATAGTGCCTTATGCGAGTACCTGCCCGCTCGTCTCTAAAGATTCAGGTGCCCTCGGGGGAGAGCGGTGAGTTGCAGAAGTGAGCAGGGAGGAGCGGTGGGGAGAGAGTGAGAGAGAGATCCCCCCTCCCCCCCCCGTTCCTCCCTGCTCTTTAGAGACGATAGGGCAGGTACTCGCATAAGGCACTACTCATTCGAGTTTTTTTGCCTTAGCGAGTACGCTCTCGCATCTCTACTTCTTTCCTCTAGACATAGAGAGCGCCTTCTTGTTACAGTCACAGTCCTGGTATAAACAGATGATGGGAGAGATCTCTGTATTATCCAATAATATATTTACACATAGTAATTAGGTCGCCCCTTAACTAAATAATCCCAAATTTGATAACCTCTCTGGGTATTGTAGTCCGCCCATTCCATTTATTACTTAGTTGCTCGTCTTTGTACCCGCTCAAGCTCTGATATGTCCTTCTTGAGTACCGGTGTCCAAAACTGTCCACAATATTCCATGTGTGGTCTGACCAGTGACTTGTAAAGGGAAGAACAATGTTCTCGTCATGTGCCCCTAGACCTTTTTGGTACACCTATTTGCCTTGGCAGCAGCTGCCTGACACTGATTGCTCCAGTTAATCTTACAGTTAACTAAAACCCCCAAGTCCTTTTCTATGTCAGTGTTTCCCAGTGGTTTCCCATTTAGTGTATAATGGTGACATGTATTTCCTCTGCCCATGTGCAAGGCCTTACAGTTATCAATGTTAAACCTCATTTGCCACTTTTCTGCCCCCAACTTTAGGCCCATTTACATGGGACGAATGTCGGGCAAACGATGCCCCACACTTGTCCCCGCACATACTCGCTCCCATGCTGTTACACAGAAGTGAGTATCACTAGCTCGCTAAGCAGGAGGCAGGGGTGGGTGGAGGAGATTTAACTCCTTGCTCTCCCCTGCACCTCTCTATTCACTTAACATAGTGGCCGTTCAGTACTGAAGGGCTGTTTACACTGAACGCTCATCGTTGAGGATTTTGTGCCTGACACTCGTCCTTGCGTCCTCTCTTGTGATAATATCTTTACATAGTTTTGTGTCATCTGCAAATATTGATATTTTACTGTACAATCCTTCTACCAGGTAATTTATAAATGTATTAAAGGAAGCAGCGCCGGCCCCATTGAAAGCAATAGGAGAAGATTGTGATCCCGTGCTGCAGCTGTCACAGCTGCAGCAGGAGATTCCTTCATCCAGGGGTTTCAGCTTGTTCTCAATGGGGCCTGCAGGGGATTGCGATCTTCTTCCATGGGCTTCAATGGTGCCAGCACTGCTGCTGCCGCATTGAGAGCAATGGGATGAAAGGAATCCCCGCAGTGATGCGAGAGTGTTTTCACATTAAAACGCCTCGCATCCAGGGGTTTTAAGAAGTTTTGTTAGCGCGATATTGAGCTGTGAATCATGGCTCGATATCGCTCTCGCCAGTGTGCAGGAGTCCTTGGAAACCCTTTAAATAGTTTACCCACAATAGAAGTAAGACTTACCAGCCTGTAGTTTCCAGTTCGCTTTTGACCCTTTTTGAATATTTGCACCACATTGGCTACGCGCCAAAGCTGTGGAACAGGGCCCGTCACTATAGAGTTCTTAAATATAACACAAGGGTCTGTGTATCACATTACTTAATTATGGAGAATTAATAAAGAAGGCACCTCATGGTGCTGCAAGTTCTTTTAAAGAAATCCCTGCGTGCTGCTCTATTAGTGGTTTTCTGGACTTCATTTCATTTTCCTCTGTGAATACGGTGGAGAAAAAACTATTTAATAGATTTGTTTTCTCCTCATCGCACTCTACTATTTCTCCTACATTATTTATTAAAGAGCCAACACTTTCACTATTAATCTTTTTACTATTTAAATAGTTAATTAACAGTTTAGGGTTAGTATTACTGTCTTTGGCAATAAGTCTCTCTGTCTCCATCTTTGATGCTTTTATTAGATTTTTACTAGAGATGAGCGAGCATACTCGTCCGAGTATTAGGGTGTTCGAGATGCTCGTTACTCGTAACGAGTACCACGCGGTGCTCGGGTTACTTTCATTTTCTTCCCTGAGAAATATGCGCGCTTTTCTGGCCAATAGAAAGACAGGGAAGGCATTACAACTTCCCCCTGCAACGTTCAAGCCCTATACCACCCCCCTGCAGTGAGTGGCTGGCGAGATTAGGTGTCACCCGAGTATTAAAATCTGCCCCTCCCGCGGCTCGCCACAGATGCATTCTGACATTAGTTCAGGGAAAGTGGTATCTTGGTGGAGCTGCTATAGGGAGAGTGTTAGGAGTATTTTAGGTTTCAAGAACCCCAACGGTCCTTCTTAAGGCCATAAATTTTCTCTATATGTGCTCAATGGGGCCGGCGGCAGCAGCGCCGACCCCATTGAGAACATATAGAAGACAAATCCTTCTTCTCTGCCACAGAGCTGTAACAGCTGTGGCAGAGAAGAACGATGTTTGCCCATTGAATTCAATGGAGCCAGCAATACAGCAGGTTCCACTGAAAGCAATGGGCTGCTGGCGAGCGCGGGGATGAATTGTCGGGAAGGGGTTAAATATATAAGCCCTTCCCTGCAATTCATCCAGAAATGTGTTACAATAAAAATATATACCGGCGTATAAGGCGACGGGGCGTATAAGACGACCCCCCAACTGTCACCTTATACGCCGGCAATACAGTGGAGCAAAGAATAAAAATCATTACTTACTTCTTCTGACGTTCTGCGCCGCTCCTGCAGGCTGTCGCTCCCTCCTGGTTCCCGGCAGAGCATTGATTTCTCTACGAAGGGCTTTACATCCCCGCCTCCAGAAACACACGTGCCTTCAGCCAATCACAGCCAATGACAATGATGTCATTGAATGGCTGTGATTGGCTGTGTTTCTGGAGGCGGGGATTTCAAGCCCTGCGTCCAGAAAGCAATACTCTGCCGTGGACCAGGAGGGAGCGACAGCCTGCAGCAGCGGCGCAGAACGTCAGAAGAAGTGAGTAATGATTTTTATTCTTTGCTCCACTGTATTGCCGGCGTATAAGGTGACAGTTGGGGGGTCGTCTTATACGCCCCGTCGCCTTATACGCCGGTATATATTTTTATTGTAACACATTTCTGGATGAATTGCAGGGAAGGGCTTATATATTTAACCCCTTCCCGGCAATTCATCCTGCGATCGCCGGCAGCCCATTGCTTTCAGTGGAACCTGCTGTATTGCTGGCTCCATTGAATTCAATGGGCAAACATCGTTCTTCTCTGCCACAGCTGTTACAGCTATGGCAGAGGAGAATGATCTTTACGCTGACAGTGCGGGGGGGGGGGGGGCACTCTTGCCGCTATTGTGGCTTAATAGTGGGACCTGTGAACTTGAGATGCAGCCCAACATGTAGCCCCTCGCCTGCCCTATCCGTTGCTGTGTCGTTCCCATCACTTTGTTGAATTGCCCAGATTTTCACAAACGAAAACCTTAGCAAGCATCGGCGATATACAAAAATGCTCGGGTCGCCCATTGACTTCAATGGGGTTCGTTACTCGAAACGAACCCTCGAGCATTGCGAAAATTTCGTCCCGAGTAACGAGCACCCGAGCATTTTGGTGCTCGCTCATCTCTAATTTTTACATAATTTATTTATTTTTTCCCTATGGGTATTTAGTGCTTCTTCGCTGCCTTCTTCTTCTTTTAATAGTTTAAACACTTTCATTTTACTGTTTATTGCCCTCTTTACATCTTTATTAAGCTATATTGGTTTTCTCCTATTCCTAATCTTTGTATTCCTGTAAGGTTTGAACCTCTCACAGTAAGTAATTTAAATATTTCCCATTTATTGTTTGTACTCTTATTTTTGAGGACATTATCCCAGTCAATAAGGTTAAGGGCATCACTAAGTTGATCGAACCTGGCCTTCCTAAAGTTTAATATTTTGATAGCTCCACAAATCCAAAATGGCTGTTCCCCTAGTCAGGTTCAATACAAGCTGGGTGAGGTAGTTATCTTTAGTTGTTACCTAGATTACCAGAAATTATACCATTATCCACTTCACTACACTAGACCACCAGAGCTGTCATCATTATCACCCTCACTACATTAAAATGCTAGGGATGTTACTATTATCCACATCCCTACATGAGACCATCAGCAGTATTATCATTATCCACTTCACTACATGAGACCATCATGAGTATTATCATTACCCACTTCACTACACTAGACCACCAGGGGTGTTATCATTAAACACCTAATCACCAGGTGTGATAAAGAGACTGCAGCACTGTGGCTTCTTCTCTGGCCTGTAACATCATGTTCATTGGTCACTTGACCGATGTGCAGCCCAGTCCCATTCGAGTGAATGAGATTGAGCTAAAATACCAGACATAGCCGCTATACAATGTTCAAAGCTGTGCCTGATAAACAGTCAAGAGGCCACAGTGCTAGCCAAACACTGCAGCCCCTTGAAACAGCGGATTGGTGTGGGTGCTGGGAGTCAAACCCCACTAATCTCAGATTGATAGCCTATCCTACAGATAGTTCACCAATATTTAAGTCCTGGAAACCCCTTTAATTCCTCCACTATCCTAGACCACCAAAGATATTAACATTAAAGTGGTATTCCTGTCTGATAAAGTCATGGCATATCGCTAGGAAATGCCATCATGTAATGATTGGTGGGGATCCAACCTCTGGAACCCCCATCAATGGTGAGAATTAATCGGCAGTGACAGTGGTGACCTTCTAATTTTTCCCAGCCACCCGGTTCTGCAGGGATCTGCATCCGGCCCCATCCACTTGAACATAGATGTGCTGCAGCTCCCTGCACAACAGATGGCCATGGTGCCGCTGTACAGAGTAATATTAAAAGGTGATGCTGCATTATAGCAACTCTTCATCCTTGTGATCAGTGGAGGTCCTAGAGGTCGGATGTCTATAGATCAGATTGAGATGATATATTCTAACAATATACCAGCACTTTTTAAGATCAGTGTAAACTTTTAACCTTTTACTACCTTAGACTTTTACATGTTCACTGCCCTTGACCATTAGAGATGTGCTTCTTTTCTTTCATATTTTCTAAGGACGTAAATCACACATATATAAATATATGTTCCTCTTGGTGTCTAATGTTTCCTTCCAAAATATACATAGTAAACATGAACTGCAATACTTAGCAACATGTTTATGACGTACATCACTAGAGTTCCTCTCTATCTCCCCTGTGATAGCCCATCCTCTGTCTGGATACAGTGGAATCCCTATTAAGTGCAGCCGACGATGGTGATTCAAGTCATAAACATATCTCAGATAGATGAAACGTTCTTCCTATCTCTTTACACTTCATATTGCAACAGATTCTAGAAGGTTAGGAACATTCACAAGTGGATATCAATTATGTGCATATGAGCCACCGCTTTGTTTATAGGAATATCACTGTCTGAGATCATAAGCGCTCCTTCTGTTTTATCTGGACCTTCTTCTGCTGATCTTCACCATTTGTCTTCTTGGGTATCTTTTACTACTACGGTATTAGTTCTGTATCAAGACTGATCTTTGCAGCACAGATCACAACCATTGTATCACATGTATAGACAGTGTCACTGGTAGCGTTTCACATCGCTGCAGGTTAAGAGGTATAGTACAGTAGTATTACATGGTGCTCAATAAACTGAATGGAGGACCATATAATAAATGACGGCATCAAGTTCAATAGGACAGGGATCAGCTCTCCAAATGGATCGAAAGTTGGCTCCCCACATCTGAGGCCCCCTTTGGTAGTGACCCAATACTGGCACTGCTGGGTAATATTAAAGGGGTATTTCCATGGAGAATACTATTCATGACCTATCCTCAGGATAGGTCATCAATAGTTGGTTGGCTGGAGTCCATCGCTCAGGAATCCGACCGATCAGCTGAGTAGCCGCATGCTGTTAGCGCTGCAAATACACAGAGGTCGGAGCAGAAGCAGCAGAAGTCTCCTCACCGACCTCTGCGTAGTGGCCAGCACTTGTAACTGCAGGCACGGCTCCCATGGAAAACAACGTGAGCAGTGCCTGCAGTTACAAGCAATCGCCAATACACAGAGGCCGGTGAGGAGACTTCCGCTGTGACCTCTGTGTATTTGCGCCACTGACAGCATGCGCCCGCCAAGCTAATTGGTCGGGGTCCCGAACGATGGATTCCAGCCTATCAACTATTGATGACCTATCCTGAGAATAAGTCATCAATAGTACTTTCCATGAAAAACCTCTTTAACATCTTGGGGAGGAGAGATAATATAAGGATTCTGGGAGGGGAGATAATATAAGCCCCTGGATTTCCTGCTTAGAGTGGTCACAGAGAGATCAGAGGGGAGTTCTTAGAGAAGTTCTCAGATGAGATCACAGATAAGGGAGAGTATGAAGCAGGAGCAGAGAGGGAAGTGATTTATCAATCCCTACTCCACTGGTGCAGCATAGACACCTGATAACTTCAGGATCATCGCCATACTTTGAGTGTGGAGACCAGCAAGAAGCACCCCTAAACTGGACATGAAGATGGACCCCAAGGCTTGGATAAGGTACAAGCACTATTGTGAGGGACACAGGCCAGTGATAGTACAAGAGAAAAGCTGGGACCATTTTAAATCAGTTACTGTGACTAGGCTGTTGGCAGAGATATACAGAGAAGTTCCCTCGGCTTGTGCAGAGATACATATACTGGAAAAACTGGATTTTACAAGTACTGTGATTGCTGTGGCACAGATTAGCTTTAACCCTGCCTTTACCTTGTTTGTCCTGCACTGAACATCTCAATCACCATCATCCACTAGTTCATCTTTCCCTTGTAAGATAGCGAAAGGAAATCAGAGTATTTAAGGCTCTTTTACATGCAATGATTATCACTAAAATGACCAAAGGACTGAATGAATTGACAATTTTTCTTTGCTTAAAAAGAAAGTACAGATAAGGGCTTGAAATCATCTTTGCTTCCCTCATTAGCTAAAGTAAACTCAGTGTCAGTTGTTTGCTCAGGTGGGCGTGTGTTTATGCTAGGGATTATCTGGTCAGTAGATTCCATTGTCCTCTTCCAACAGAGCAAACAATGTACTCATTATGTATGCAAGGCAAACACAGTGAGTACATTGTATACTCCCTTAAAGTCCTACAGCTGCTCAAAAGACTGAACAATTTACATTCAAATGGAATGAATTTTGAACTGTCTGACGATTATTTTTATGTCAGCTAAAAAACAGCCATAGACCACAAGTTAATGAAGAGTGCATGACTGCATGCGTTTACATGTAACGATTAGCATGCAAATTCGTTCGCTTGAATGAATTTTGAGCGATAATTGTTACGTGTAAAACAGCCTTTAGCCACCATGAACCTAAGCTGACATCCCCAACTCCCGCTGGCTACACATTATTATGTTAACCCTTTCCAATCCAATTTGTATTCTGGTTTTCCTAGGCGGCTTACTCTTTTTCTGCCATTATACAACGGCGCTATATGCTGGCTAAAGCCAGTACTGCATGAGGTGACACAATGGATAGGCTCTGACAGCCTATCATTTTGCCGTTTTGGCCTATATTCCCAGTCATTGTTACAAGGCCTTTTAAAAGCACAGACATAGCCTTGCAGTAATACTGCCTACTAATAGGTGGCGCTGCAAAGGCATTGTGCCATCTTCCCATTTGCATATTTCCCAGAGGAGCATGGATGGCCTTATACGTCTCCTAAAACCTTCTAAGTGCCCTCCCTATGAAAAAACTTTACGCCTTCCGACCTACAGTATAACTGTCGCTTACAGTTGCTCTATTGAGTGATTATCCGGATTATAGCTGACCTGTGTAAAAGCAATGACTCAGGGTAACATGAAAATTTCTATCTTGATGATCCTCTGATCTACTCTTGGATACACGTCTGAAGATTTTCTTATCTGTGACCAAAACTGCATCCCCCATGAAGGTTAATGGAAGTGTTGGAAGCAAACACTCATTAGATTGCTTCCGGCCTTCATCTTTACAGAGAAGAATGGGGAATCCTTAGGGGTTCTCACTGTGTATGGATTGACAGTAGAGTTCTATGGGAGCTATATAAATCCCTATGTTTTGAGTTCTTCCCCCTAGTTCTATATATCGGGGGCATTTTGCTATCGGTACCAATACTCTTGGGAATCCGCTTTATAAATCATGCGTTTATCCTTGCTTCTTTGTGGTAAAGGTAAGCATCACGGAGATCGAACTCCCACCTATCTTACTTTTACGACCTGTCTGATGGACGGGTATAAACCCTTTTAAATTAAATTTGTCATAACTAATGGAAGTCATTGCACTCCATAAGTTCTCCCAAACCACCGCTTGGAGGGGACACATCCCATATTTCCTACTGAAGATTATAGATAGAAGTGGCTTTCATAACAACTGCATTCTTCACATGATGGAGGGATTCACCCATCAGCTCACACCGAGTCTTTTGGCTAAATAAGACGGTATTGGAGGCTCTCAGGTGGTAACCTTACCTAGTGCTAATCCTAAGCCTTTACTTTTAGCGATGCCTCGTCATATGTGACATTTCTGAAGCGTCATCTTTTAGCTTTGTTTCTGTTCCAGATGACTATTTTGAGAGGCGTCATTCTTGCAAAGCCCAAATATAGTGCAGGATTTACTCTACTGAGTGAAGAACGATACAGATATTACTTTAAGTAACGTTTTTATTCTGCTTTCATTTAAACTTACGCAAAGTTGCCAAATATGTCCAATATCTACTGATACAGCAGATCTTATCACCCAGGGAGGAAATATTTGGAAATTAGAGCAACTCTCTGGATTGGGGTAAAGCGCTATAAGTAAGAGTTCTTGTACAATGGCAGTTGCTATAGGAGAGATGGTTGATCCCATCTCTTTTGCTATAGGGCGATAAGAACTTGTACTAGAGTTCCCTCTCCACAAGGACTGCAATGCTGGCAACAAAGAGTAGCAAACTGGCCCAGAAGACATGGAAAGAGTATGGAGGAGGAAATCAAATATCACACCTTTCTGATCTGAGTGGCAAAACCTGGTGCCATAATGAAGTAGATTTTGGTGACAAGTAGAGCGAGCACGCTCGTTTAAGGCTGCAGCTCAATCGAGTAGCAGTCTTATTGAGTAACTATGTATGCGCCCGAGAAGCATGCACAAAGGGGGGGTGTAGCAGGGGGAGGGGGAGGGATCGGGGGGAGAGTGAGAGAGATCCTGAGTGGCTGACCCCGCTGATGTACTATTGATGGCTTGTCCTAAGGATAGGCCATCAATAAATTTAAAAGTAGACAGCCCTTTTAATTATGTTCTTGGATTGAGTCTAAGGCATGTAGGAATAACTTCACTAATGGCCTACAAGGCTGCCTGGAGAGTTCAGATTTGTTGACATTTTCTTGGTGGCACCCTCAGTCGGAACAGATGCCATTTACAGCAGCAAGTTGACTGATTATGAACATGAGTCATCAATGAACATGAGTCAACAATATGATGCAGCAGCCAAAAAGGCAAACACAATTCTGTGATGTATTAAGAGAAGCATAGAGTCTGGATCATGTGAGGTCATTATCCCCCTCTACTCTTCCTTAGGCAGACCTCATCTGGAATACTGTGTCCAGTTCTGGGCACCCCACTTTAAAAAAGGCATCAACAAACTGGGGCAAATTCAGACAAGAGTTACCAAGATGGTGAGCGGTCTGCAAATAAAGTCCTATGAAGAACGGTTAAAGGATCTGTGAATGTTTATTTTGCAAAAAAGAAGGCTGAGAGGAGACTTAATAGCGGTCTACAAATATCTGAAGAGCTGTCACAGTGCAGAGGAATCAGCCCTATTCTCATTTGCACAAGGAAAGACTAGAAGCAATGGGATGAAACTGAAAGGGAGGAGACACAAATTAGATATTAGAAAAAAACCTTCTGACAGTAGGGTGATCAATGAGTGGAACAGGTTGCCACAGGAGGTGGCGAGTTCTCCTTCAATGGAAGTCTTCAGAGGCTGGACAGATATCTGTCTGAGATGATTTAGTGAATCCTGCACTGAGCAGGGGGTTGGACCCAATGACCCTGGAGGTCCCTTCCAACTCTATGATTATGGCTGATGTTCCTGTATTCGGCAAACTCCACTCACTTGCCAATCCATTTGCATTGGGATTATGTTAGTTACATTATTCCATATGACTTTCGTCATCATGCAACTTTAAATCCCATTGGTAAGCATTACTGAAATAATGAGTCCATGACCGTCATTGGTCACAACAACACAACATCATGCTCAGGATAAAAAAGTTGCATAAATCAAATTCCTCAAGGTTGTAGTGATGCAACATTCCTGGGACTGGACGTCACAAGGCTACCGTCGCCACAGAGCTAGACCTTGTCTCATACGAAGGCTATGGACCAGTTATCCCAGTACACTCCATTACCAACAATGCAGAAAATTCAGCCTTGTAGCACAATGGCAGCTTAATATTCTGTTTGTTGAAAATAGGCCAAGATCAGGGAAGCTTAGCATAAGATACCTCCCAAGTCATTGATGTGCAGCCAGGTCATGCATAGAAAAGCGCTGGAACAGGAACCTTTGTAAAGATGAATTTTATCACGTAACAATTACCGGAAATACTGGATTGTTTTAATAAAGAGGAAATTCCCATGCCGAGCTCATGTAGAATTCATGAGTGCACGCCGAGAGCGCTGCCAGCAGACATCTATGGAGCCTGCTACTGGACTTATGTAATAGAGGAGTGTTATATGCAGATACTAGAGAGTAAGGGACCATGCACTAATAGAGCTATACCAATATAACAGACACTAGATTCAGTACCGTAGGGAGAAAGCGGCATCCATGAAGACTGGACAATTACCCAAGTAAGACCAATTTTCCATCAGGTAACAACGTGGCCTAGGACTGGCTTTACATGGGCCAGTAGTCACCTGAGTAATTGCTGAAATGAGTGATTATGGGTGACTGTTGACCAAACAGTTGTCCTGTACAAAGACACCCTAACAGAAAATCCAAAGTTGGCGCATTAACTGCAGGCTATGGAAAAGGCTTGGAGGGGAAAACAGACCCCAGAGGTCAAACATTGACAATAAGGAATGGACTAGTTTTTATTATGTACGCCATTGAGACCCCCTAACTCTAATGCCGTTCTTTACAAGTACATATGCAGCAATGTTTAACTTGACTGTGATAACTTTCTGCAAACAAGTCATCTTTATCTTAACACATTAAAAATCTATTGGTCTCTTATCTAAACCTGATAAGGACAAAGTGTCGTAAATTTACCATGTTTAGTCCTCGGCTTTAATCCTGGCTGATAAGTTGGGCCCTTGGCTGTTAAGGTGCATTTACACCTCAAAGATGATCGCTCAAAAGATGGCCATCTTTTGAGCGATCATTTTGCATAAACTACTAATAGGTATTAGTACCAAGTAGCAGAATGTGAGCAGCTAGGAGCTGTAATCAGGGAACAGACCTTCTACTGTTCCTTGATTACTTTCACTGTACTGCTGAAGGGGCTGACAGCTAAGACAATGCAATCAGCTGTTATCAGCAATCTGTTATCAGCATGAGGTCAAGCTTTTCAGCTGTTCTGCCAAATGATGGTTTTCAGGCAGAACTGAAATTCATTGTTTGGCCAAACAGTGAAAGATGAGCACATTTACACACAACAATTATCGCTCAAAAGATGGCTTTTGAGCGATAATCATTATGTCTACATGGGCCTTCAGTCACAGCTGAGGACATGGAGGAGAAGGCAAAGCAGTTTTAACCACTTCCGCCTCCTCTCTTGCAGGCTACATAGTGCTCAATGTAGTGCATAGATGAAGTGGAAGTGCTGCTCTTGCTATTCAACCCAGCAATCATGTGACCATGGGGTGCTCACTGCAACAGCAGAGCTGCAGGGTCCTAACAGACCCAGATCAGCTCTGCTAGTGACTACTATCACTACAGGGTAATGTTTTTCCCTGTAACTGGGGCACTATGGATGCTGTTCCTATTGATGCCCCAGCTACAGTGGAGAGGGGTGTAATTGAAAAAAAAAACATGTGAATGACCCCCAGAGGTTTTATATGACGTCATGGGGGACATAGATGTTACAAAAATTTGTTATAAAAATAAATTTTAAAAAATTACAGAATAAAATAAAAATATATATATAAAAAAAGGAAAACAACCCACCGCCGAGGCCAAACAAAACCGTCACCATATACGCCCTGTAATCTAAGACTATACAAATTATATATCAAAACATCTGAAAAAAATGACAAACCCATTCCCTTACTTTATTTTAGTGTAAATATACTCATTTTAAAAATAAACAACTGCAAATTGAAAAAAATTATTTTACCCCTAATAAAAGTAAAGAAAATGGCAAAAAAAATCAGTGAAAAAAGATATAAAGAATGGTCCTATATGTCACTGAAAAAAAACGCAGCAAAGATCATTTTGGTAGCTGAAGTAAAAACAAATAGGGCAGTAAAACCACCACGTGGGTAAAAATACCTAAGAAGTGTCTGGTGCTTTAGGACTGAAACAGCCTGGTCCTTAAGGGGTTAACGCAACAAAACCCATAGCAAAGCACTTAAAAGTGTAAATACACTGTGGCACAGAAAGTCGTCATAATGTGTTAAAGATCACGTTAATCCCTGATCCATCTGCAAACGCTCTGATTGCATGGACGCTGCAAGAAGAAGCAGAAGAGAGCAGATAAGTCCTGGCTGCTATCAGTTCATGACCCACTGCCGGTACAGCCAGTTCTAGGAAGACAACTTCATGGGTGTAAATATGACAGGAAACGGATTGCGCACGCTTAGATCTGCTACGTCTCAGCAAAACACAAGACATTCCTAAAATGCAAGTTCTATAGAGCGGGATGCTGTTTGAGGTTGTAGGACGGCGCAGCAGATATGCTATATATACGCAGGTTTCTCATACTGAACAAGCTGGATGAATGTGGCTTGTGGTATATACTGTATCCAGTCCCTTACAGTCTGTAGTATACAAGAGTATAGGGGAGGGGGGCAAAGATAGGAATTATATCCAGGCCTGATGACTAAAGGGGGTCCAAAGACCCCTCTAACACAAGAAAAGACACCAGTCTTATAAATAGCACATTGTAGATGGGGCCCTGATATAGAGATTGCATTGGAGCCCCGGAGCTTCATGTTCTACCATTGTTTATAAGGGTTGTCCTATTCGAAATTTTGTTCCTACGTAAATCCAGACTGTAGTTATAGACACTTTTGCATAAGTACACTTATTTAAAAAAAATGTTTCTATCCACAGATATTCCTAAACTAATGTTAGAATAGCGCCCCCTGCTGTTTATATCCCTAGATATTCCAGGACTAATGTTAGAATAGTGCCACCTGCTTTATATACCTCCAGATATTACAGGACTAATGTTAAAATAGTGCCCCCTGCTGTTTATATCCTTTAGATATTCCAGGACTAAGGTTAGAATAGTGCCACCTGCTTTGTTTACCCACAGATATTCCAGGATTAATGTTAGAATATTCCTCTTTGCTGTTTATACCCCCAGATATTCCAGCACTAATGTAGGAATAGTGCCCCCTGCTGTTTACACTCCCAGATATTCCGGGACTAATGTTAGAATAATGCCACCTACTGCTTTTATTGAAGAGCCTTTCTGTGTTTGGTCCAGCTCAGTAAGTGTTCCAAGATGGTCTCAAATACTCAGGCTTGCTTATGTACAGTAGATCATAGAGAGAAGCAAGAACGAGCAGGTGGAGCAAATGCTGAGCTGGACACAGAATAGAGACAGCAGGTGGCGCTATTATAACATTAGTCTTGGAATGTCTGAGGATAAAAACGGTTGGTGGCACTATTGTAACATTATGGCTCTTTTACATGGGACGATTATCATTCAGAAACCTTCAAATGCCCGCGCTCCCACTAGAATTTGAACGATAATCGTCCCATGTATCGAATGAACGAGAGTTGTTCAGCCATTAAGTTTATGCATGCAGGAAACTGAAAGACGTTCGTTCAGTGTAAACAGCAGTTGGTCACTTCTGCACGACTATCTGCTAACTGTAAATGCAAGATCGTGGAGTAGAATGTTCCCCGTCTGCTTCCGTCTCCATGCCAAAAATGCTGTGAGCAATGCCAGCGATACCCGCTCCTGTGTAACATTATGGGAACATGCATTACTGGGTCGACAGTCGGGCATTGCTTGCCTTACAGCTCGACCCGTGTGAATGGATTCTTACTTCTGGAATCTCTGGGAAAACAGCAGGTGGCGCTATTCTAACATTACTCTTGAAATCTCAGGAAAAACAGCAGGGGACGCTATTCTAATATTATTCCTGGAATCTCTAGGGAAACAGCAGGGGGAGCTATTTTAACATTAGTCCTGGAATCTTTGGGGAAACAGCAGGGAGCGCAATTCTAATATTACTCCCAGGCATCTCTGGGGAAACAGCAGGGGGAGCTATTCTAACATTAGTCCTGGAATCTCTGTCGATGGATATAGCTGCTGGCAAATTATCAGATTTTCTGGCTATGTTGCATCTACAATATATTTGGGTTAGCTGTAATACCAGACACAACCCATGGACAAGAGAGGCGCTGTTCCTCTTTTTCTGATCT
Organism: Eleutherodactylus coqui; assembly: GCA_035609135.1. Taxonomy (NCBI): domain Eukaryota; kingdom Metazoa; phylum Chordata; class Amphibia; order Anura; family Eleutherodactylidae; genus Eleutherodactylus; species Eleutherodactylus coqui. The sequence continues at coordinate 55,505,628 of CM069405.1, forward strand.
CAGACAACCTCTTTGAATATATTATTAAGATTCCCCACCATAAATCAGAAGATCCTAAAACAAAGCTAATTCCATACTATACACCATCTCGGGCTCTGAGCCTCCAGGGATTATTGGAATTTCCTAATAACAAATCCGGCAGATATTATAATGGGCGCAATAAATAATAGAAGTGATTTATACAGAGAAGATAGCGAGCAAAAATGAAGAATTTTGGACACAAAACTTTTGTCAAAAAGATAACAACCAAATGTGACCCTGGGATATTTTCCCATAATAAAAGAAGTGAAGGAGGTAATTATCTCACTGTGCTCCCTGCGTTATCCTGGATGTGGCGCAGTAAAGGCTATTCACACAGGCGTATGCGCAATTGCGCACGTTTTTGCGTCGTGAACAAGTTTTTTTTGTGCTCATATTAAGGTATTTTACTGTTCAATTGACATGGCCATATGAGAGCTAGTTTTTTTGCAAGATGAGTAATATTTTCCCTTGGTACCATTTAATGTACATATAGGGCAGATTTACTAATCCTGTCTAAGACACTGATAGATGATCGATCAAACGACAGTTTGAGCGATCATCTTTGCACAGTCTATAACAGCTAATTAGCTACCGAAGAGCTATGCAGACGGAGTGGGACACCATCACTATCGCTCGGCGAACAATACAGCTGTTTTGCATAAGCAAACAGCTGTATTGTTCTCCAGGATTACAGCTGGCATCCCGCTGTGAACTACCAGCGGACAAGAATCTTATCAGCACTGCCGACTGTGATAACAGCCTTCACCGCTAATAAGAGTTCATGGTTCAATTCAAGAAAACTAGAATTGAGCGAGAAACAACTCGTGCACGAAAACTGCACGATGTCTGTGTATTTAGACGCAACGGTTTCGCTCAAAAGACGGCTTTGGGTGAATTATGAGCGAGAATTGTTGTGTTTAAATGGGCCTTAATAGACAGTCTTAAGGCCTTAGTCAGACGGGCGTTTTTTCGCGCGATTTGCGGATCGCATGACGGATGCGAATCCGCAAATCACGTGACCGGTGCCCGAAAATCTGCTCCTAGCCGCGTTTCATTAGAAACGGGCCGGAGCTGTCCAGCGCATTGCATTCAATGGAGCGGCAATACAGCCCGCTCCATTGAAAGCAATGCGCTGCGGGCGAGTGTGGGATGAATTGTCGGGAAGGGCTTAAATATATAAGCCCTTCCCTGCAATTCATCCAGAAAAGTGTTAAAATAAAGAATATATATATACTTACCTGCTCCCGGCAGCCGGAGTTCCGCGCGGCCGGCCTGCAGTGGGTGTGAAGGGGTTGTGAGTCAGACCTGCCCCCTGATTGGCTCAGCGCTGCTGTTGAGATGAAGGCAGTGGCAGCGCACCTGTGTGACCTCCGCCGCATTCATGCAAGGACTAGCAAGATCCCCGTTTTCCTGATCGGTTGGAGTCTCAGAGGTCAGAATGTTATCAATCATAAAATTATCCCTAATTTCCGAGTTTCATGAGTGATAGAGGATCGGAAGTGTTTCCCATTGATTTCAGTGGGGAACTTCGCAACGCACTCACATGCACATTGCACGATACGCGATGCATTAAAGGTCGTATTGAAATCAATGGGCGATGCGTCCCAAGGAACAGAGGACTTGCATCACTCGTGTATATGACTCCTTTCAAAAGAATGGGGTTCATATTCGTACGAGATTTGAGTGTCTCGCAACGCAGAAATCTCGCACGAGTTTCTCGGTTGTGGGAAAGCGGCCATGCTGTGGGCAGGAGATAACTTTAGATCTTGGTACAACCCCTCTAACCCCTTAACGTCACAGGGCGTAAGTTTATGTCCCAGCTGGAGGGCACTTAACGCAACAGGATCTAAACGTATCTCCTATGAATTGGGTGTGATCAGTAGCTGAGCCTGTGCCACCCCGTAATGGGAGCCAGCTGTTACCCCCGCTGCGACAGTGGGGATAGATAAGAGCAGCTATCCCCGCTGTTAACCCCCTCTGGGACGTCATTGGACAGTTACATCCTGGAGGACCGATGGGTTGCCATGACAACAGGACGGCAGATACTGGTGTCCTGGCCTGCCGTGGCCTATGATCGCTATTGTAAGTGATAAGTAGAGATGAGCGAGTATACTCGCTAAAGGCAATTGCTCAAGCGAGCATTGCCTTTAGCGAGTACCTTCCCGCTCGAGACAAAAGGTTCGGGTGCCGATGCGGGGGAGCGGTAAGTAGCGGCTGTCAGCAGGAGGGAGCGGGGGGGGGGGGGGGGAGAGAGGGAGAGAGAGATCTCTCCTCCGTTCCGCCCCGCTCTCCCCCGCAGCTCCCTGCCCGCTGCCGGCACCCGAACCTTCCATCTCGAGCGGGGAGATACTCGCTAAAGGCAATGCTCGCTCGAGCAATTACCTTTAGCGAGTATACTCGCTCATCTCTAGTGATAAGGCATTGCAGTATATAAGTACTGCAATGCATTACCATAGTGATCATAGCTTTTATGGTTGATGTCCCCTTTTTTGTACACTTTCCTCTATTTGTATTAAAAAAAAAATTAAAATCCCACATATTTGGTTTCATCGTATCCAGAACGACCTGAACAATAAATTCAACAGTGTACAGCAAAAAAAATTCCCTAAAAAACAGTCAAAATGTTTATCTTGTTCATTTTGCCTGCCAAAAAACGCAATAAAAGTGCTAAAAATGGTACGAATAAAAACTACAGCTTGTCACGCAAAAAAAAACCCTCACAGAGCTCCGTCCATGGAAAAATAAAAAAGTTATGGAACTTTGAGTGCAGCGATGAAGGAAAAGATACAATTTCTAAAAAAAGCGTTTTTATTGTGCGAAAGTGGAAAAACCTAAAAAAAAATATAATAATTTTGGTTGTAATTGTACCAACCCACAGAAAAAAATGTATCCTGTCATTTATGCTGCATGATTAACGCTGTACAAAAACTAAACGATGGGAGAATTGATTGTTTTCTCTGTCTGCTCTAAAAAAGAATCAATAACTTTTCCAATACATTATATGCACCCAAAAACATTATTAATAAAAACGGCAATTCGCTAAAAAAAAACCTGCCCTCATACGGTTGCGTCAACGGAAAAATAAAAAAAATATCTTTTTTCTGAAAAGTGGAGGTGAAAATCCCCCAAAAATCATTGCATTCTTTGGGCCAAAATAGGCCGTGTCCTTAACCCTTTCCAATCCACTGTCTGATGTGTGAAGACATTATGATTTAAGGCTGTACAGCTCCGATGTTGGAAGACATCCGTCGGGGTTCTCTTACTGTATATTGCCAGCCTCTCTGCCGTGAGAGCCTATCCAACGTGTCACCTCATGCAGTACTGGCTTTAGCCAGCAGATAGCGCCGTTGTATAACGGCAGAAAAAGAGTAAGCCCCCCTGGGAAAACCACGATACAAATTGGATTGGAAAGGGTTAAGAGGTTAGGCAGAGATTGTCCAAAGCAGACAACTTCTTTAAAATGTCTACAGAGTATTAAAAGTTGGTTAGAAATGGCGCCACACCAGTCCATGGGTTGTAACTGTTATTGCAGGTCAGCTCCATCCAAATGACTCAAACTGGGCTGCAATACCACCCATAACCTGTGACAAGGTGTGGTGCTGTTTCTGAAAAGAAATTGGCTGTGTTTTTCTAATTCTGTACAGCCCCTCTAATACGGCCCATAATCCACTACTGGCTTTGTCCAGTCTCTTTCTGGCCGTATGGGAAAATAACACTAATGTAGACAATCCCAACACTGTACACATTGTACACAATAGAGGAGACCAGGGGCTAAAAATAGGGCATTCATCAGAAAAGGAACTGCAGACAATACGGGGTAGACGATCGCTACGTAACCAGCAATATCTCCCTGTGAAACTATTGACATTACAGAATGCAGCGGCGGAGAATTGTGTCCCCATAACTGCACACATGAGATAAGGGCTCGTGACGCTCACACCAGCATGGCTTCAGATGGCACGTCAAATTCCCCTCCTTAATTTGGAAAATGTCATATACACAAAACTTTGTTTTAGATAAACACTAGTCTGATTATTAATTTTTTTATCAGCTATGTTTCTATCTAGGGGTGGAGTCACATCTCACTTAAAGGGGAGAGTAACCCAAATGTAGACGTGGCAGAAAATGATGGTTCACAAGCTGAGACTCCCATTGATTTCCAAAACTACAGAATGACTGCTTAGAAGCTTCCATCACCAGACCCAGTGCGGTATATATACTTCGCGTTTCATATGCCGGTCTAAGTAAAGTTTTTGCCGGAGTGAGTGCAACAATCAAGTATTAAGAATAGCAAACCTCTCAATGCATTTGTCATGATGTCTGGTGGGACTTCGGTGCAACCAGATTGAAACCTACACCAGCTATGAGTTGGCATAAGTTTAATCTATAATTGGCAAATGTTTCTGGTGTAAATCATAGTAAATCAGAGTTCTGTGTGCAGCCCCCCCCCCCCCCCCTCCCTAAAATAAATGCTACAAGTTGTAGAACACTGTAGAGGGGTAGTAGAGTGTTATGAGCATTTTGTGGTGATCTGTGCTTTATTAATTCCATAGGAATCGTCATGCAGTAATAAAACCCAAATGGAGTAATGTAATAAATGCATGGTTGATACAAAAGTGATCTTTTGGTGCTACTTAGTGGTCAATAGGGAAAATGATAGGAAATAATGCTGTTTTTGCATGATTAATTCAATGATTGGCAGGGCAGGTCATGTGCTAGAAGAGGAAAAAGGAAGTCAAGCCCCATTTACACGGGATGAACAGAAGTGAGCATCGCTGAAAGCACGTCCCCCCGCCTCTCTCCATTCACTGTAAGCAGGCAGTCGTTCAGAACTGAATGACTGCTGTTTACAGTAAACCGCTAGTCGTTCAGGTTTCTGCATGCAAAAACTGAACAACTAAACAACTACCGCTCAGTTGTCCAGTCTCTGCATTCATTTACACAGGAGGACTATCGTTCAAACTCCCATAGGAGCTTGGGGATTTATACAACTCTGAATAATAATCATCCAATGTAAATAGGCCTTTAGCCCGGGTTCTGCGTGTTTTTTTGTGAGAGGTAAGCTGTTAATTGTGTATTTCTCTATGGAGTTCTATATGTGACTTCCCATTGGCTGCAGAAGTCAGATGGGAGATCTGGAAGACTTGAGATCATAGAGAGCTGCAAGCTTTTAGAGCAATTCCAGTAGTACTGAGCCTTAACAGAGACTGCATTGCCAGGAGAGATAAAGCTGCCAAAGGATCACCCCTTGGGGAGTCAGTTTGGGGAGCTGTGTGAGATGTGACCTGGAGAATCTGTGTGTGTTAGAAAGGGACAGTTGCACAAGAAAAAGAGGTAGCAGGTGTTTGAGAAGCGCAGCTCTATAACATGCCAGAACAGACATTGCTGTGAGAACAAAGGGACTGCAGCTAGAGAGACTGCTACAAAGGGTTCCCATCATCCTGCAGAGAGAAGTCCAAAGACTTGTCACCTACTGTACATGACAGTACCAAACTCGCTGTAGATATGTAAGTGAGGTGGATCCTCGGGAAAAGGCTGGACATGTGCATGGGTAATGACTTAAAAGCAGGCTTGCCAGTTAAAATATGTGAGCTTGAGCCAAAAACAAAGTAACACATTCATCTGCAGTTGTGGACAAGTTATGGACAACACTTGTGTTACTTTTGGGCTGTGTGCAGGCGACCGCCATTGCTGGGTATGAATTTTCGGTGCTTCTACCAAGTGTTCTGCAGTTGAAGGGTTTTGCTTGTTCTTGTCATTTATAAATAGTTGTTACCATCGCCCACTCACGTTGAAGTTAAGAATGTTCTTAGATTGTCTAACATTTCTGAATAAGCGCATATTACTTATCTATTAACAGAAGATTCTACGGCAACTTAATCTCAAAGTTTATGTCTTAAAATAAAAAAAAATATATGTATTTTTGTAAGCCTGATATCTACATCATACTGTGATTCCTGTGTTGCCTTCCCCTATCGTGACATAAGTTTGTTTTAGTTGGAGGTTACGATGTTGGAAACAGAGACACATAGCGCAAATGCTGCCATCTTGGCAGTCAGCTCATCAGATAGTGGCAGAACCCCACAAGGGTCCTACCAGGTGGTGCTCTTGCAACACCCCAGAGGGGTGACCCTGGACACCTGGCTAACGTGAAGAGCTGGGAGGGTGAAGTGCTGACATGTCATGGTGACACTTACCAAGCTTTGGTCCCGGAGGGACAATACGCTTGCAAGGCCAGTGTAGATTGCTGGCTGAGCTTCGACACTCCTTTGGCTGGGAGAGCCAATAAAGTCGATGAGGGGGGGTTTAGTAGATATCACATAGTGACGCCACCGTTCCCACACACTGTTAATATATGCGGCGGAGTAACAGCACATAGACTTGTGTGTAGTACCTCTGGTCCTTCTAAACGGTTAAGGCCCGGTAAAACTTTACTTGCATAAACTTGAATAAACAGGTAGTTACAGGTATCATTCACTTGCAGAAATTACAGGCTAGAACTCAGAGGTAAAGAGGAGACACAGAAACATTACGGCCCTATAGTCCACGTTATCTATAAGTCACCGGTCTTGAAAATTGGGTATACTCCAGAGAAGGAAAAGGGTAGGGGTCACTCCACAAACACTCTGGCATACAAAAATTACTTAAGAAGACGGCTTAGTCTAGATGCACCCTGCACATCATCCGCATGGGTGTCACAGTTACGTACCTCTGTGCGGTAATCCTATTGATGGACAGCCATACAGGAAAAAGACGCCTGTGATGTGAATGAGTACCTGTTTTCAGCAAACTGGGGTAGTGCACTCTCTCTCTGGAAGGGACTCAGTCCTCTCACATCCACTCTCCAGACACTACGGGTAATCGCTCTTCTTCCTCCATCTTCACCAACATGGAAGCTAAAGGTGCTTCTATGCAGCTCTGTGTTAGGCTAGATGGAACCCTACTCTATCACAGACTGCAGAAGACAGACCCTTTCCCACTCTTAGACACTCACTTTTATAACCTCACTTGTACCATGTGACACAGTAGGAAAGATACATTCAGCAGCAGAGCTGATAGGCAATGATTTTATGGGCGTTAAGCCCTCAGATGCTGCAGCTGTGCAACGCACATACAGAAAATAACATGAGAGCTTTGCACAGTGCATCTACATAAAACAGAACATGTATGACCATTATGGAGGGGACCAGGATGTTGTTCTGGGACACTACACTGTACTAAGCCACCTTACCAAATGTGACGAGCATAAGACTATGTTCACGAACTAGGTAGCTAGGCTCAGAAGCATTGTCCGCCTGTACAACATAGCTGCGGAGCTGCAGATAGATTTGGCCTTGAATGCATTGGAAGGAGATGCACAAAAAGCTTTCCTCTTGTGACCTGAATCTGAGCGTCAGACTGCGGATACCATTATCAAATTACTTGAGGATGTTTGTTGGGAAGCAGCAAGCAAAAGGAAATTTGAAGGCTCGATTCTTCACTAAAGTCCAGAGAGAAGAAGAGAATATACCGCATTACAGCAAAGCACTTCAGGAAATCATAACTAGCCTGCAAAAGTGAGACGCATCCAGAATTAACACTATGGGCCCAATGGACCAACTCTTGAGAGATCAGTTTATCCTTGGGTTACACAGAGTGCCCCAGATTCTATGTGAACGGGTCCTGGTCTAGCCTTCACTGACTTTCCACCGATCGCTCACAGAAGCTGTTGCCTGGAGCCAGGATGAAAACTATGGACCATATGTCTACAAACCATGGAGGGTCATGAAGCCACTGGAGGAGAGGAAAGATGGAAGAAAATGGTGTGGGAATTGCAGAATTCTCCGAGCTCTGTAACAGAAGAATTAATACAAGTTAAAGCTAGAATGCGTCAGTTCCGATCTGAGAGGCCAAGATACGAAGAGCCCTAATATCAACGCCAGTTAGCCCCTGTTATGAGAAGTCAGCCTGCATCCCCGCCTCGATCTGCAAGATGATGACGTTATTGGCAAGATCTGCAATGTTGGTGGTGTGGAGAAAAAGGAAATTACGCTCTGCAATAAGCCATTGAAGTTAATGGACGGGTGCAAACATGCATTGAATATGCAGGAAACTGTGGGCCACTAGGTTTAGAGAGACACAGTGGCAGAACAAAGGAGGCAGCCAGTGTTTGGGAAGCACGGCTCCATAACACACCAGAACCGACGTCACTGAGAGAACACAGCTCGGGGACTACAGCTAGAGAGACTGCTACAAAGGATTCTCATCGACCTGCAGCTCTGCAAATCAGGGCACCCCCAACAGATGCCCAAAGACGCATCACCTGCATTACAGTACCAAACTCGCTGGAGATATGTAAGGGAGGAAAAGGCCCGACTTATGCACGCTGGTGGTGACTTAAAATATGCAAGCTCAATCTGACACCAGTTAAAATGCACCAGTTGTAATAACGAAATTCAAGCCGACACCAGGGGAACACATGCAGTGGCCCAGAGTTAACGGGGCCCCTCCATAAGTGTGAATGCATTTGTCTTCTGCCTATGTTTTGTCAGTGTCTTCTATATTGCATGCATTTGATCTGTATTGCACCTCTGCAGCACTGACTGGGTTAATGTCTTGGTTATGTCTGGAAAAAGTTTCTTGTTGTATGTCATGTGACCATGTAATATATACATTGAAGAAGCTTGAAGAGCTTGAAGAAGGCTGCAAGGACGAAACGTTGCTGTCATTTCTGCGATGGGAGAATAAAACAATATTTTTATTGCATCCTTATATGCTGCTGGTCCACTCTTTTGTCATTGGACTTTCTATGGAGTCAAAGGTTTGAGGCTCCCTGATTGGCGATTGCATATGTTGGCCTGACCCAGAGTGGGAGGACATTAGTGCTGTTGATGCAATCTGTATGCTTTATCATGTAATATATATGTGATTGAAAGGTGCATACGAGAGAGTCTAGTCTAGTGAGTCCAGGAGTTGTTGGAGTTGGAACTAGTGAGAGATTCCAGCTGGTCTTGCAAGAGAGAGAGGACTTTCATTGATTAGGGGAAACTGCGCCTTGTCTTACAAAGAGCCCCAGGATGGAAGAGGCTGAGGGGATGCCTTGTGTGTGCCCTGGGCCCAATTCACCCAGGCCTTCATGCAGTTAATCTGGAGGACTGAGAGAGTGGAAGGAACCGCCATGCAGTGCTGAGTGCCTGTCTTCCAAATGTGAGTGTTGACCTGGAGAGAATAAAGGAGAGTGGCCGGGAACAGAACTCCGCAGATAATATAGACTGTGGAATCTTCTGTCATCCTATGATTCCTGCCTGTCACGCCACTTTGTGTTCTGCCATTTTTGTTGCTGGCGTGTGTATATTGTTTCTGGACTGCAAATAATTTTTTAAGTAAATGAGCACTGACAACCACTCCTGGCTTTGCTTTAACCTTTTTTCCCTGTGTGTGGACTACTTATCTACCAACTGGATTCACCGCAGAGGATAGAACGGTGGCGTCACGAGTGAAAGGACTTTAAGGTAAACCGCATTTTGGGTTAACTCTTTCCAATCCACTGTCTGACATCTTAAGACATTATGTTTTAAGGCTGTACAGCTCCAATGTTGGAAGACATCCGTCGGGGTTCTCTTACTGTATATTGCCAGCCTCTCTGCTGTCGGAGCCTATCCAACATGTCACCTCATGCAGTACTGGCTTTAGCCAGCATATAGCGCCGTTGTATAATGGAAGAAAAAGAGTAAGCCCCCTAGGAAAAGCAGGATACAAAGTGGATTGGAAAGGGTTAATCTATGAAACTCCCTCAGCGGTAACTTGGACGAGTCCCATGCTACCCCCAGGGGAGGAGATGGTAAAGCCCCGTGACAAGGCCGCAATCTCCCCCGCTATCTCCTCAGCAGTGGGCCCGCTCCTCGGATGCTGCACACATATTCATCTGTCAGTTGCTGACAAGTTTTTGTCAACACTTGCATTACTTTCGGACTGTGTTCGGGTGACCGTAATTCTTGGTTGAAGTCTTCGGTGGTACTGCCATGTGTTCTACAGTTGCAGCGTGTTGCTGATCTTTGTGATTTATATTGTGATTGTTACCATACCCACTCACGTTAGAGTTAAGCATAGTCTTAATTAGAGTCAGATTGTCTAATGTTTCTGAATAACTGCATATTGCTTATCTATCAACAGAAGCTTCTACGTCAACTTCATCTCCAAGTTTGTTAAAATAAAAATATATATTTTTGTAAGCTTGGTGTCCACATTGTACCCTGATTCCTGTATCGCCTGCCCCTACCGTAACACTGGAGATAAGACAGAGCTTTGGTGCAACTTTGTACCAAAAACACATCTGTTTGCCTTCTGCGGGTTACAGGTGGAGATAGCCTTGAATGCGTTAGAAGGAGATGCCAAAAAGACTGTACCCCTGCGGCCTGAATCAGACCGCCAAACCGTTGATGAAATTGTTTAGTTACTTGACGATGTTTATGGTGAAACCACTAGTGCTGGGAATTTGAGAGCTCGGTTTTTCACATGAGTACAAAGAGAGAAAGAGGCATCCCTCAGTACACCATCGCCCTCCAAGAAATATTAGCTAGCATTCAGAAAAAAGATTCTTCTCAGCTACACACTATTGAACCATAGAATCAAAACCTACTAGACCAATTTATCATTGGACTTTGCAGCATTCCGCTAGGTCAAGCTTTATGAGAACGAGTCCTGGCTTATCCTTTCCTAACGTTCCACCCAGTGCTAATTGAAGCAGTTGTCTGGAGCCAGGATGAGAATAATGACCTTTATGATGTGAGGTCCCAGATTAATGAAGACCACAGTGTGAGCAGGAAAGAGGGAGCCTAGGAGAAAATTATTTGAGAATGCATCATCATTAATGAAAAGCCATAATATGAAGAACCTTGACATCTGTCCACTATCTACCATAACTGAGTAAAAATACGTCTCAGCCCTAGAATATGGACAGACACAGTGACATGAGAGAGTTCCAATGTTGGCCGTATAGAGAGTGGCCACTTTGCCAAGGATTGCCAAAGTGAAGTTGGACGCCTCACGGAGAAGACATTGAACTGCCGCCCTTTAGTGGTGGGGCATACTGTGGGAAAAGTCCCAGCACTCCGAAACATCTGCCGGCGAAGTGGGGGAAGAGGGGTCAGCTGGCACTAATCACTGCCGTGCTGACATTCACTATCTGTACCTTGCAGTTCTTCTAATCGCTTCTAAAGAGCCTGGCACTGCTGAAAGAGTGCACAGACAGCGGTGGGTGTACCCAATTCCTCCTTCCCTTACTTCTGCTCTTTGGTTCCTCCAGTTCTCAGAGGTGTGTGCCAGTGGAGGGGATGGGAGGAGAAATACAGGTGCACATACTGCTGTACTCCTGCCACAGCATCGGGCTCTTTACAGAAGCACCAAATAAGATGTCTTCTTAGAGGTTTCATGATGACATGTGACCCAATTTGTGAGTAGAGGCTTGAGCAACAGAAACCTATTAGCAGCTCAGTGTCCTTGGGGTAACCTCTATTTCCTACAGCAGGCTTGCTGGCTAACTATGACCAGACCCAGTGGTGTTCCCACCTACAGTTTCAGATGTGGCCGGCCTCACTTACAGTTTTGTTGCATGGGAGTCGCAACTTCTAGCAACCAAAGTGGTTCTTCAGCATTGTACAGAGTTACAAGCACTACTTTCCACTTCTTCTTTATCAATACCAAGTGGTCTTTTGTTTCTCCTCTTTCCTCCATCAGTTCTGACAGCAGATCTATGAGCCTTACTCACAGTCAGCCCAGCTTGGTCCACTCTCCGTCCTCTAGGTGCCCTTTCTCGTGGTCAGTAGCCTCCTCTCCCTCAGCTCTGCTGCTCCAGCAGCACGCTGACCTTCTTTTTTTATATTTGGCACCTGCTAGGATCTTCAGGAGGGGGGGAAGCTTCTTTTCTGTACCGCTGCCTGGAGCGTCTTTTCTTCTGGTGCTTCTGTGCGCCAGAATCTGGTGCATGCTGTATCTCTTCCTCTCTCTGCTTCCCCCTACCCTGTGTAACAGAGGGTGGAGCCTAGCGTTGGCGATATGCCCACTGATCAGAACAGTTGAGCTGCTCTTATTAGTAAGGGGGGGGGAGCAGGGTACTGCTCACCCCTCCTACAATAGCATCGCTGGCTTCTAGTACCTACATGCTAAAGAGGTAGTCCATGCAAGTGCTATGAGACTCCTGGAAGAGGGGGCTTAGCTTTGGTTGGCCTCATCTACTTTTCACAGTAGGCGGTGAGACAGAGATAGATGAGGCCTCCGGTTCCTGGAAGGTTTTTTGCTCTACTTTTTCTGCATTTCTTTACAACTGTCAAAGAAGAAAGACAATGTAATTTATCTACAGAGGAAGACGGTGCATTTGCAAGGTGTTTGGCAGCAGATCGACCGTAAATCATCCAGAACTGAGATTACATAGAGACACATTACTGGATTAATAATGGTTCTTCTGATAGTGAACTGGGAGGATCGGGGATTAAAACACCCAAAAGGAATGTGCAGAGAGACATCTACGGAGGTTATAGATAAGAGCGCTGCCACTTAGTACAACAATTATCAGTGTACAGTGAAGCTTGACTTTGAATTATCTTCTGACATATCATAATATACATGGGTTGGCAAGCATGGCGGCCTAACTACGATTTTTAGACAGACGCACATTGTTAGAAGAACAACTACAGCCAAATATCAGTAGTTGCATAATCTTATAGCGCTAGCAGTATTATTAGGGCATTGTATAGCAGTATGGTTGTATTATGTGGGCAAATTAGCTATGTCAGCAAATCAGAGACTCTTCTAAAAGGAAGAGCAACCCACCTTTATTAGCATATTGTATGGTACTGGTTGGCCGGATGAGGTGCCTTAGATGCAACTAAGGTACTGATTTTCATTGAAGAGACTCAGCAAATGTATGGATATTTACTTTCAGGCAATGCTCCATGCGAAAACGTATGCAAATGAGCTCATCTCAGCTAATCCAGGTCGCTCTTCCCTTTTGAAAAGTTTGACTGATATGAGCTAATTTGCATACTTTTTCCCATTGAGCATTGCTGGAAAATAAGTCTCCCTACACCCAATGAGCCCCTTCAGTATCCTATGAGCTAGTGAAAAGTGTATGGGATTGTTATTTGGGTAGTGTATTATGGTGATATTTAGTCATCGGGGTACATTTACTTAGACTGGCATTTTAGACAACAGTTTTAGTAAAATTGAAGTGAATTGCGCCAAATGTACTAAAAAAGTGTTCAGCTGAATGTGAGGTGGCGGGGCTGACGGAAGAAGCTTAGCTATGCTGTTTCTGTTACTTTCATAGAAGTCAATGGGAGAGACACAAACACTAGATGGTGCGGTTAGTTGTATACCGCCTACTATTATTTGTGTACTATAAAGGCGTATTGTTTAGGATCTCTATGGCATTGTTACTTCTGCACTCTATTGTAGTATTCTTTAGGCACTGTATGGTGATATTATCTATTCACATCGTGGCATTGTGGTTAGTTGCTACATACAACGGAGGAAGCTCTACACATGTCCCATCAGTTTTTGCTTCTTCATTGCGATACTTTATGGAAGGGAAGAGCATTGTGACCCTTAGGCCCCCTTCACCCTACATAAGTATGGTGCGGGTTCAGATGCAGATTCCATGCCTATATATCATTACATTGAATGCCATGGAAAACCTTGATGGCTACGATGGACAACCACTGCAACACACATCAACTGGACACAATGCAAAAGTAGAGTAATAAATAATACATTTCACGTCCATTCCAATGATAAATATCGTCCTGTCCGATGATGAAATGGAGAGAACAGACACGACTAGCGCAGGGGTCACAGAGGATTTCGGCACATCATATCCTGACTTCCTGAACAGAAGGGTGTCTAGCTAGTCACTTCCATTTCCTGCACACAAGGGAAGGCTTTCCAGCACGTTTCTAACATTAGATATCAAGAATATCGATAGTGTGAGCCAAACACAGCAGGAATTACAGAGCATAGGGGACGGGGTGGTGCTACTGGTCCTGGTGCCAAATAACCCAATAGAAAACCTAAGAACAGTCAGGCAACACATATATTCTAATACCCAATACTATAATCCAGTATCATGATACATTGTGTATACTAATAAACTCAGCTCTCTTATATCCTACACATTCAGTCCTGTTAAACTGTCCATAGTGATTACAATGGCTCCAGACAATACAAGTGCTTTCCTCTAATTTCCGTGGTATGGGACTTGTCATAACTCCCTTGAAGGCTGGCTATGGGTAAATTAAAGATCAGGGCAGTGCAAGGTAATTCCAAAGTCATGGCCACCCGGAATATATTTTGCACATAGAAATAGGAAACTTTGTAAAACACTTAGATAGGTGGAGGATAACTTTTTGGCGCTATGTACTGCCTGTCAGCTATCTTAGAGGCAGCCATATTAGATTCAGCCCAACAAACACCAATGCAAAGAGGGTCATAGTACACATTATTTATGGGTAGAATGTCATCAGAAATTGATAGGATCCGTCATTTTTTCAATACCTGCAATCATTTTTTGTTATGGATGATGTCATGTTGAGCATTAATAAAGTTGTTATGTTGAATTATGTGGTATTCGGAAGATATGACTTTTGAACCACCCTGCGTATTACATTAGACAATTAGGGCGAGCACCCACTGGCGTTTTTTTACCTGCGTTTTGCGTTTTGCGTTTTGCGTTTTTCCTGCACAGGCATAGAGATAACATGTGTTCCTGTCCACTGGCGTTTTTTTTGCATTGCGTTTGCGTTTTTAACATAGGAACTGTCAGTTGCATATGTGTCCTTATTTTTCTCCATGGAAATTAATGGCAAAGCCGCGAAAACGCCGCGAAAACGCCGCGAAAAACGCCGCGGAAAACGCGCGGAAAAAACGCGGGACACGCGGCGAAAACGCTGCGTTTTTTTCCCGCGGGAAACGCAAACGCCAGTGGGTGCTCGCCCTTACTCATAACTCCATTCCATACTATAATACAAAATTTGAAACAACTCAATACAGACATCCCTCTACCGAAAACCCATCGTTTGGCCAACATACCTCAGACGGGACAGTTCCCATCCCAAACACATCAAAAAGTCCATTGTCTACAGCCAGGCCATCAGATGCAACCCAGCAGACAGAGCGGAACATCTATACCAACTTGAAAGGACATTTTTAAACCAGGGCTACCATCCCACCTCAATTAATGACCAAATCACCAGAGCCACCAGGATACCCAGTAATCAACTACTCCGATACACAGAGAAGGAAGGAAACAATCGTGTGCCTCTAGTAGTGACCTACAACTCACAGCTTGAGGTACTAAGGAAGACTGCTAAGAAACTCTACCATACTCTACACAAGGATGACCATCTAAAAAACCATTCCTGGACCCTCCCCTTCTGTGTTACAGGCCAGCCCCAAATTTGAGGAACTTTATAATCAGGAGTTCAATGCAAGACCTGCTTACATATACTGAATGTGGACAGGATACGGATCCCCAACACACAGCAGGACTATAAGATCCCTGGGACACTCACATGTTCCACATCCGATGTAGTGTACCTGATCCGGTGCTGTAAATGTCCTGTTGGGGGGCCTTTATGTTGGAGAAACAGGACAAAAACTGAAAGCGAGGATGAGATCTAATCGCCACACGATTAAAGAGAGAACGACAGACTTACCAAGCATTTTTCTAGTGACAGACACAACATAGAACTCGTACCCAAGCTCTATTATATTATAATGTGATTGTTGTTAGTAAAAGAAACAAAGTAATTTTATAGATTTGATACCTTTTAATGGCTAACAAAAAGATATGTTGTTATAGCGAGCTTTCCAACCTACTGAGGGTTCTTCCTTAGGCTTCTGGAATAGATTCGAAGATATATACACATACATATGAAAAGGCACAGACATTGTGTGCACAGACATATGTAATTACTGGTAATCTGGAATCCAAACCATGTCACATTAGCAGAAATGAGAAATGGTCAGGAATTTATATAAAGTAGACCTATAAACTGAAGTATGGAGAGCTGGAACATCACGTCAACGTCATGGTGAATATGCCTGCAGAAACCAAGCCTGAAACATTCATTTATAGTGCCAGGTCCTACTAGAATAGATGAATCTTAGCTCGGTCTCACATCACCATAACAAGGACACAATTTCGAGTACATATGGAGTCTGCAGCACCTGGACCCCATGTGCTTCTATTAAACCCAACTAGGGTTCTTCAATGGTGATCAAAGCTTGGTTCAATATAACCGTGGGGTGTCTGGGTGTGCTTGCTGAAATACAGTTGCTAAAATGCCTCAGTTTGCCACAGGATCAGTATTTTGTAGGTTCTCAAAAGCCCATCACATGATGGCAGATCCATTTTTCCCCTTCTGAGCATCATGGGATAAGAATATGGTCTCTTTCTTCTACAGGATTTGAGAAGTTTTGGTTATCAAAATGTGTCACAGTCACATATAGTCATCACCAAAGTAAAAGCTATTGATATGTACAAACTGTAGTCACAAATCCAAGAATTTAAAGTGATGGTACCCATGATTTGTGTCTAAGCCACAAAACCAACAAAAAAGCCATCAAAGAACATTGAAACAAATAACAGGCAGTGCAAAGACTTAATAACACAGTAAGATCAGAAATCCATCTAGTTAGATTTAAAGGAACACTGCAAGCAAAATTAATACACTTCATGTTTTGGGCAGAGTCCGAGGGGGTGGAGCTTGACACAGGGATTAAAAGAGCTATGCTATGCTCCTCCCCCTCACAGCCTGCTTTAAGTATATTAATGGAACTGAATAGGTGAATTATATCCTTTTAATCCATCACAAAGTGCCATGATTAGAAACTGAACCCCCTAACTGTTTGTATAACGATAAACAATAAGGAAATGTATAGCAGAGCAAAGAAATCCAAATCACCCCAGAAACCACAACTCCCAGTAAAATGTTCCAGCATCTGACCAGCAGGACAAGCTTTGAACATATTTGCTTCTACCCACCTGGATGTGCGGAGTCTTGTAGCTCTTTAGTTAGACTATTCCAAAGCTTCCAACCCTTTATAACTGTATCACAGAATATTGTGCACAAAACCAAATACACACTTTGTGGTGTAGGCAAATTTTTCAGAAAAACTCGAGAGCAGTGTCCGGTTTAGGTTAGATGGCGCCATGTGCAGAGCTTTTTTTTGCTCTACCTCCCTTCTCCAAAATTATATATATATATATATATATATATACTGCACTGATAGGCAGTCTGCCTGTATTCTTCTTGTGCAGAAAGCAGCAAGACTCTAGTAAATTCACACCACAATAGCTCAGTAAAAAAAAAGCAGTACAAGAACCAAGCTGTTAACATAAATGCAGCACCAGAACAAATCTTATAGCACAAATACAGCACCAGAACCAAGCTTAGTACATAAATACAGTACCAGAACCAAGCTTAGTACATAAATACAGCAGCAGAACCAAGCTCAGTACATAAATACAGCAGCAGAACCAAGCTCAGTACATAAATGCAGCACCAGAACAAATTTTATAGCACAAATACAGCACCAGAGCCAAGCTTAGTACATAAATACTGTACCAGAACCAAGCTTAGTACATAAATACAGCAGCAGAGCCAAGCTCAGTACATAAATGCAGCACCAGAACCAATCTTATAGCACAAATACAGCACCAGAACCAAGCTTGGTACACAAATACTGCACTAGAACCAATCTTATAACATTTCACAGCATTAATACAGCATCAGAACCAAGCTCAGTGCATAAATACAGCATAAGATGCAAGATCAGTACATTAATACAGCACCAGAACCAAGCTCAGTAATATAATATAGCATCAGAAACAAACTCAGTACCTAAATACAGCACCAGAATCAAGCTCATAGCATAAATATAGCATGAAGCAATAGGACATAAATACAGTACGAGATCCAGAAGACACTGCTGCATGGAGGAGGAAGATTATCTGGTCGGGTGATCTCCTCTGAGTTAATTATGTGGGAGCCCCGCTACATGCTGGCAGCTGGCGCTTGGTACCAACACACGGGTCACACTTAGATAAGGATGGCTATCGTTAGGAAGTTGATATGCTGAGACTTATAGAAAACACGGGGTGACCCGCCCTTACTTTACTGCAAAAGTATACAGAAAATGCGGAGTGCATCAATATGTCTCACAGTATGGAAGAAACAACCGTTTCCAAGACACCTATGGCTTTTTTATATTAATTGCATCCCATTCACCCTGCAGCCTTATTGTACGGCAATGCTCCGACTAGCACTAGCCACAATACTGATGCTGAGCCCCATTGTTAGTCGTAGTCCCGCAGCTGTAAACAGTCTGGATACGCACTTCATAGACACAAACTAAAGCAAAATAACAGGAAGACGAAATGCGGGAGAAAATGTCCTGCTCAATAAGTTTTCCACAAGAAGCCGAGGATTAGTAAATATCCTGGAAATGCATCATTTTGGGGCTGCAGCTTTAAATACACTTTTGTAAAATTCCTACCT
This sequence comes from Eleutherodactylus coqui, assembly GCA_035609135.1. NCBI lineage: Eukaryota > Metazoa > Chordata > Amphibia > Anura > Eleutherodactylidae > Eleutherodactylus > Eleutherodactylus coqui. Next base: position 55,524,182 of record CM069405.1, read on the forward strand.
TTTCGGTGTCTTCTCTCCTAATCCCGGCTCCAGTTTCGCTGTGTGTCCTGATAATCTCTGGCAGACTTCTGCAGGGTCCGTTGTATCCTTAATATCCAGGGGAAGACCACACCTCCAGTGAGGGGGACGCTGGTAGAGGCTCGGACCAGAGCCGGCTCCCTGCACAAGTCCTAGAGCACTTCTATACACTTACTACTATATAGCAAAATGGAGTTCATCTCACATCCAATAATCTAGAAAGTCTGATAATCCGGTGCGGAGATACAATATAATGTGACATTTTAAAAACCAGAACCCTAAATAGAAAATCAATTGCTAAGTGGTGCCGCTATAGGGGGGCAGAGGTAGAAGTAGCTCCATGGCAGCCTTACACAGGATGCTGGCCAATAGCTTGTAGGGGGTACCAAGCAGATGTAGGCTGGGGTCAAACACCTTTCTTAGGTCTACCTGTCTAGATGATCTTCCTGTGCAGCAGTGTCTTGTGGAGCGGCCTGAATCATCCTCCTGACTTTGTCTCTCCCTTCTCATGTTTAGAGGTGCAGCTGTCAGCCCATCGTTACACCCAAAACACAATTGTTTAGTTCTATTTCTGTATATTTATGTTAAAAGCTTGGTTCTGGTGCTGTATTTATGTACTCAGCTTGGTTCTGGTATATTATTTATGTTATGAGTTTGGTTTTATTATTGTATCTATTTACTAAACTTGGTTCTGATGTTGTATTTATTCTTTGAGCTTGGCTCTGGTGTTGTGCTTATGAACTGAGCTTGGTTCTGGTGTTGTATTTATTCACTGAGCTGTTCTGGTATGGATATACAGCTATCTTGCTGCATTCTGAACAAGCAGAATACAGGCAGACTGTCCAACAGTGCAATATAGACTAAATTGTTTTTTCTTATGGGGGGATGCCCAAAAAAATTCTACACAGGCTGCACCCAGATCCTAATGCATGAGAGGGGCTAAAGGCCCCTCTACCACAGAAGGAGACACCAGTATTATAAATGGCGTATGGTAAGTAAGGGCCAGGCATAGATTTTGCATTGAGGCAGCCGAGCTCCACTTTATACCTCTTGTTAGAAAACTCTTTTAGCTAAGCATTATTATGTTAGTATACAGGCTTTTTTCTATACTTATACAGGTGAGTATTATGTGTTCCCAATGACAGCCAGTAGAACTATGATTACAGCTCTGGAGCATATTGCTGACTATAACTAAAGAACTAGTAAAGCTGAGCAATATAATGTATTTACAAAGTTACCCAGCTTCTTACTCAATTTCACATACCCTTTAATGGTCACCAAGAGGGGTTTCTACTGTAATCATTTAGAAGTGCCATCCTTATAAAGGTTACAATATGCTCATACACTGAAGGGACACTTTATAGGAGCCCCCCATCTACTAGCACATTGTACACCCTTTGGCCTTCAGCAATTTCTTGTAGCATAAACTCCTCTAGATGTTCTGCAGGAATATTGGTCCGTGCGGACAGGAAGCTTCTTGCAGTTGCTGCAGTTTAGATGGAGGTGCTGATATGTTCTGAATAGCAGACAGGAAGGGGTCATCAATTCTTGCTGCTTGTGCCGTCAGCACGGTGCTACACAAATCTGGATCCACCTGATCAGGGGATGTTTTTCCACTGCTCAGTGATACAATTTTGCATTCTTTGGCTCACTACAGTCTTAACTTTCTGCTTTTTTTAGACAAAATGGACGTTGGACCTGGTCGTCTGCTGTTATACCCCATTAGTGATAAGAAATGCTGAGTTGTGCATTTGAACACATTAGTTGGAGCACCAGTGTTGTATTCAACTGAAATTTGCTCGACTGTGCAGCAGCGTTTTATTAGTATGATTCTTGACATCCTCCTCTGACCCCTTCCGCCGACATCTACGTGATCCCCTTTTGCAGGATATTTTCCACACCATTCTCCGTATACGTTCCACACGAGAACGAGAGAAAACCCCACACAGTGGGCAGTGAAATCCTGTCCTGTCTAGTCAAGCATCTATCACCAGACTTGCTGAAAGTCACTCAGATCGCTGGATTTTCTCATTCAATGTGGATACACACTTGGTTTTATGCTGCACTTATGGGTCTAATTTCCATATGCTTCGCTCCATCGGCCTAAAGGACACTCTTCCAGTGACATCTCAGCATCATTCCTGCAAAATATCACCGACTGTCTGTCTTCCCTCTTTCTCAGACTTAACCTCTCTAAAACTGACCTCATCATTCCGCCCTCTGCAATATCTCCATATCAGTATCTGGCACCATCATAACCCCCCAGTGCCTCGGGGTCACACAGGACTTTAACCTTTCCTTTACCCCTATATACAATCTCTGGCCCGAACATGCCACCTGCACCTTAGAAATATTGCTAAAATCCATCCATTCCTCACCACGGACACACTAAAGACACTTGTTGTCACCCTCATGCACTCCCAACTCAACTACTGCAACTTGCTGTTCATTGGCCTTCCCCGCACCAGACTCTCCGCTCTCCAATCCATACTAAATGCAGCAGCTAGACTCATCTTCCCATCCAGCCACTTCTCAGATGCCTCTGCACTCTGCCAGTCGCTGCACTGGCTGCCCATCCACTACAGAACTCAATTCAAACTCCTCACCCACAAAGCTCTCCACGGCGCCGCGCCACCGTACATCACTTCCCTCCTGTCTGTACTTCACATCATCCGCCAACATACTTAGAATAAAAAACGCCCCTCTTATACGAACCTCTCATGCTGGCCTCCAGGACTTCTCTAGAGCAGCACCGGTCCACTGGAACACACTACCCCAAAATATCCGGACAATCCTTGAAGCCCGGAACTTCAGACGTGCCTTAAAAACGCACTTCTTCAAAGAAGCATATCATATCCCTGTACAAACTCCTCTCCCCCCCTCTACCATGCCCACTGCACACCTGGATTATCGTCCACCTACGGCACCCCTCACTCCCCATTTCTTTGTATCTCCTGCATCACCCCCCTCACTGCACACTAATTTTTGTTGGTGTAGGCCCGGCCCCTATTGTTTCCTACTTATTGCATTTTATATGCACCAATTGCATCGTTTGTGCTGCCCTGTTGTTCTGAAAGGGCTGCGGAATAAGTTGGCGCTATACCAATAAAGACTATTATTATTATTATATAGGGAACTCCAATTGTGAAAGCGCCGGAACTTCCAATAAAACGGCCAGTGCTGTAATAAAATGAACCTAGAGTGCTGGCACTTTACTCATAATTTTAGACCACATAATACTGCTATATAGTGAGAAGATAATTGCTATGATTAAGGCTGCTTCTACACCGCAGCATTAGTCCATATTTTGCATCAGTATTTGGGAATCAAAACCAGAAGTGGAACCTACATGGAACCTAAAAGGATAATGGAAGGATTTGTACCTCCTGTGTATCTCTGACCCATTCCTAGTGAAGCAAAATACCAACCAAAATACTGTCATGTGAAATAGTCCTTAGGGCTATGGAGGGCCATGGAGGGCTATGGCAGCCTCAACTGGTGTATGTTTTTACACTGCATTAGTTTTTATGGAACCTGAATAAAGCCCTGGTGATTTAATTTTCCTAACTTTGCATTCTAGATTCTAGGAAATGGCATATAACCACCTAGTTGTCCTAGAACCATCCATATAACCTTTAGGTCACCATACAATTACTAACAGTTGTCAATTTATTTGATTTTTCTGAAGAATGAATTTCATGAATTCCAAAAGTTTTTTTCATATGCACCGAATGAGCAATTGGAATGGAAGCCAACTTATTTGCATTGTGGAACAATACACACTTCACTTAGAACTGTCAATGAAGAGCCTCCATTCATGTGCCATATACTCCCATCCCATTGATTCAATTAGTCCTTTGTCATCAATGCAGTACACCAGCTGCTCGTCCATATGGAAATATTTCTGAAGATGTTTTTACTTGTTGCGATACATGAATGTAGTACGAGAAGCCAACAGATTCTTCATCTTCAGCCTCAAAGCCATAATTTGACAGATCCAGACCTCGTACAAGATCATTCATCCCTGCTTGAGTAAACGGCTGGCACATTCTGACATCAACTCCTGAGGACATGAAATCATCATCACAGGTTTCTTCGGACACTTGGGATGATTCATCTTCGTTTGAACTTTCCAATGTAGTGGATGTAGATACAGGAATTTCATCGCTGTGAAAAACCAGTCTTAGAGCTTAGGGGAGATTTGGGCACTCGAGGGAATATCTTTTTGATCTAATACCGGTGACCTTTCTAGTGCAAAAGTAGCAGTCATTGACATGGTTCTGACATTCACACCATTGGGACACCAAAGCTAAAAACTTTTCTCTGACCTTTTGTCCACTGTCTGAAATTTTCTACACACGTCCTACACATTCAATGTTTGTCCTGGTCACTCAATTTCACACCAAAAATATGCTTCACAAACTTTCTGAACAAATTCCAAAATATTTGTCCTTTTTTGGGTGTTGTACAATAACCACATATATAACAGAAGGTATCTGACTTGTTCTTGCATTTTCCACAAATGATTTTCAGAATGGTTCATATCTACATTAAAAAGAAAAAATCAAACATTACTTACATCAAAGTGCTGTAACTACAGCTATCTGCTAAAGGTACCTCATACCATGCTACATACACTCTTTGTCAAAAAAATCAAGCCCCAAGAAGAAGTTGTCATGTTGCTGCCCGAGTATGCAGTTACTTGGAAAAAGTGATGCTCTATCGAGTAATTGTCCTAAACGAGCACGTTCGCTCATCTCTATTGGTATGCAGTTACATCTCAAGCAGATAAACAAATTATGAGAGTTGTGGCGTGTTTAGATGAATGGACTTTCTCCCGGATGCCCTAAAAGTGGTTCCACCCTTGGTCTATATCATGTTGACCACTAGACGCCTCAACGATGCAGAAGAGATTTCCCCCTGTTACCAGAGTCTGAGAGGGGCGCATTATTGGGATGTGAGAAGCTGGATGATCGTATCGATGAATTGTCCCCCACCGGACCATTCTGACCAGACTGTTAGGACGTGTTGGGACTAGTGGATGTGTGAGGACATGCACAGAATGCTCTCAATAAACTTAAATTAGAGAGGATCATTCGACAAGCTCGAGGAGTCATCACTGTTTCGTTGTCCACCATCGAGAGACAGGTGGTACCATCGTTGCACCTGTGTCTGTTGGAACCATATTCAGGCACCTGGCTGAACGACAGCCACCCACTGTTACCTCAGTTTGCAGTGATAGTAATATAGTATGCTAAGTTGAATCTAGTTCAGCCTGTTTAAACCCCCCCTCCTTCCTTGTTGATGCAGAGGAAGGCAAAAAACCCCAATGAGGCAGAAGTTAATTAGCGCACTTGGGGGAAAAATTCCTTCCTGACTCCATAATGGCAGTCAGAATAATCCCTGGATCAATGATTCATAGTTCCTACCTAACTACCAGACCCGGATCAACAATCCCACTAGTCACCTAATGTATATATTCCATCATAGCTCTCTAGATGGACATCTAGTCCTCTCTTAAACTTCTCTGTGGATTTTGCCCTCTTGTTACCGTTGTGATCCTGGGTATAAACAGATCATGGGACAGATCCTTGTATTGTCCCTTCATGTATTTATACATAGTTATTTGATCGCCCCTTAACTGTCTTTTTTCCAGGGTAAATAATCTCAATTTGGATAGCCTCTCTGGGTATTCCAGTCCTCCCATTGCGTTTATTAATTTAATTCCCCTTCTTTGAACCCCCTCCAATACCGTAGCATCTTTCCTGAGCACCGGTGACCAGAACTGTGCGCAGTATTCCATGTGAGGTCTGACAAGTGTCTTATATAGTGGAAGGATAATGTTCTCGTCCTTCGCCCCTATACCTCTTTTAATGCATCCCAAGACTTCATTTGCCTCTGGCATTGATTGCTCCAGTTAAAGGAGATGTCCCGCGCCGAAACGGGTTTTTTTTTTTTTTAAACCCCCCCCCCCGTTCGGCGCGAGACAACCCCGATGCAGGGGTTAAAAAACCCACCCGCACAGCGCTTACCTGAATCCCGGCGGTCCGGCGTCTTCATACTCACCTGCTGAAGATGGCCGCCGGGATCCTCTGTCTTCATGGACCGCAGGGCTTCTGTGCGGTCCATTGCCGATTCCAGCCTCCTGATTGGCTGGAATCGGCACGTGACGGGGCGGAGCTACACGGAGCTACACGGAGCCCCATAGAGAAGAGGAGAAGACCCGGACTGCGCAAGCGCGGCTAATTTGGCCATCGGAGGGCGAAAATTAGTCGGCACCATGGAGACGAGGACGCCAGCAACGGAGCAGGTAAGTATAAAACTTTTTATAACTTCTGTATGGCTCATAATTAATGCACAATGTATATTACAAAGTGCATTATTATGGCCATACAGAAGTGTATAGACCCACTTGCTGCCTCGGGACATCTCCTTTAAGTCTATAATCCACTAGTACCCCCAGGTCTTTTTCCATATCACTTTTCCCTAGCAGTACCCCATTTAGTGTGTATTGGTGACATCCGTTTCTCCTGCCCATGTGCAGAACCTTACATTTATCCACATTGAACTTCATTTGCCATTTTTTTCTACCCAAGCCCTCAGCCTATCTAGGTCCTTTTGTAGCCGTACATTGTCCTCTGTTGTATTAATTGTCTTGTATACTTTTGTATCATCTGCAAATATTCATATTTTACTGTGCAGTCCCTCTATCAGGTTATTGATAAATATATTGAACAGAATGGGGCCTAATACCCTGCTAGCAACAGTGGCCCAGTCAGAGTATAAAACATTTATTACCACCTCTGTTTTCTATTTCTGAGCCAGTTTTGTACCCAGATACACATGTTTTCGCCTAGACAGAGTTGCCTCATTTTATATATCAACCTATCATGCGGCACGGTGTCAAATGCTTTGGAGAAATCCAGATATACAAGATCAATAGACTCTCCCAGGTCCAGCCTAGAACTTACTTCATCATAAAAGCTGATCAAATTGGTCTGACATGATCGACCCCTCATAAACCCATGCTGATGAGGGGTTATACTGTTGTTTTCCTGGAGGTATTCTAGGATGGCTTCTCTCAGAAACCGCTTGAATATATTCCCAATTATTGAAGTGAGACTTACTGGCCTGTAGTTACCAGGCTCTCTTTTGAACCCCTTTTTTGTATATTGGAACCACATTGGTAATGCGCCAATCCAGTGGTACAACTCCGGTCTTGGTAGTATCCATAAATATAAGAAATAGAGGTCTAGCTATCATGTCACTTAGTTCCCTTAGAACCCTTGGGTGTATCCCATCTGGGCCCGGCAATTTATCGATTTTAATCCTCTTTAACCAGCTCTGCACTTCTTCCTGTGTTAGGCAATTTTAGTGGAGGGATCGTTTTATTCTCCTGCATCTTGTGTGACATTTCTTTTTTAATTGTAAATACACTTGAAAAGAAACTATTTAGAATATTTGCCTTCCCTCCATCATCTTCTATGATTTCTCCTGCATTATTTGTTAAAGGGCCAGTACTCGCTGTGCAAATCCTTTTGCTGTTAATATAGTTGAAGAATAGTTTCTGGTTGTTCTTTCTCTCTTTGGCGATCAGTCTTTCAGCCTCCTCCTTAGCAATTTTGATCTTTTCTTTACAAATTTTGTTTTTTTCCCCTGTATGATTTTAGCGCTTCTTCGCTGCCTTGTTTTAGCAGTTTAAACACTTTCTTTTTTCCGTGTATTGCCTCCCTTACAGTCTTATCGAGCCACATTGGTTTCCTTCTACTTATAGTTCTTTTGTTTTTAAAGAGTATGAATTGCTCAGATGAGGTAATTAGGATGTTTTTAAACTTCTCCCATTTGTTGTCTGTACTGTTATTTATGAGGATGTTGTCCCAATTAATGTTACCGATAGTAGTTCTGAGATGATCAAATTTTGCTTTACTAAAGTTTAGTTCATAAAAATCATAGAATCATAGAATGGTAGAGTTGGAAGGGACCTCCAGGGTCATCGGGTCCAATCCCCTGCTCAGTGCAGGATTTACTAAATCATCAAAGACAGATATTTGTCCAGCCTTTGTTTGAAAATTTCCATTGAAGGAGAGCTCCCCACCCCCCGTGGTAACCTGTTCCACTCACTGATCACCCTCACTGTCAGAAAGTTTTTTCTAATATCTAATTTGTGTCTCCTCCCTTTCAGTTTCATCCCATTGATTCTAGTCTTTCCCTGTACAAATGAGAATAGGGCTGATCCCTCTGCACTGTGACAGCCCTTCAGATATTTCTAGACCGCTATTAAGTCTCCTCTCAGCCTTCTTTTTTGCAAGCTAAACATTCCCAGATCCTTTAACCTTTCTTTGTCGGACATGATTTGCAGACCGCTTACCATCTTGGTAACTCTTCTCTGAACTTGCTCCAGTTTGTCTTTTTTAAAGTGGGGTGCCCAGAAGTGGACACAGTATTCCAGATATGGTCTGACTAAGGAAGAGTAGAGGGGGCTAATGACCTCACGTGATCTAGACTCTATGCTTCTCTTAATACTGTACATCCCAGAATTGTGGTTGCCTTTTTGGCTGCTGCATCACATTGTTGACTCGTGTTCAGTCTATGATCTATTAGTATACCCAAGTCTTTTTCACATGTGCTGCAGCTTAGCCCAATTCCTCCCATTCTGTATGTGCTTTTTTCATTTTTCTTGCATTTCTCCTTGTTTAATACCATTCTGTTAGTCGCTGCCCACTGTGCAAGCGTTTTTGATCTGTTTGAATACTCTCTCTTCCCTAGTGTTAGCTATCCTTCCTAGCTTTGTCATCAGCAAACTTGATCAGTTTCCCATCAATTCCCTTCTCCAGATCATTTATAAAAATGTTGAACAACACTGGGCCTAGGACAGAGCCTTGTGGTACCCCACTTGATACATTCTTCCACTTGGATGTGCAGCCATTTATGACCCCTCTTTGAGTTCGATCACTCAGCCAGTTCTGAATCCACCTAACAGTTGCCTTGTCAATCCCATATTTGGTCATTTTTTTTCAATAAGTATAGTATGAGATACATTGTCAAATGCTTTACTAAGGCCAAGAAAAACTATATCCACTGCATTTCCTGATCAACCCAGTCAGTAATACTACCATAGAAGGAAATTAGATTCGTCTGGCATGACTTGTTTGTTACAACCCCATGCTGGCTCTGGTTAATTACTTCATTTTTATCCAAGTACTTGCATACATGCTGTTTAATAATTTGTTCAAAGATCTTTCCCGGTATAGAAGTCAGGCTCACAGGCCTATAGTTTCCTGGATCCACCTTCTTCCCTTTTTTAAAGATAAGGACAACATTTGCCCTTTTTCAATCTTCTGGGACTTCTCCTGTTCTCCAGGAATTTTCAAAAATTATGGCGAGTGGTTCAGCAATTACCTCTGCTGCTTCCTTTAGTATCCTAAGATGTAATTCATCTGGACCCTGAGACTTGAATTCATTTAAGTTAGATAAGTATTCCCTTACCATCTTTCGGCTTACAGATAGCCTGCATTTTTTTTATTCCAATAGCAGAATAGTTTTTTTTGTCGCTCCCTGATGAGGCTTCTTATTGAATGAGAGCTGGAAATTAATTATATTGTGGTCAATTTTCCCAAGTGTCCCTCAACCTGCACCCCCATTATTCGGTCTGGTTTGTTAGTTAATAATAAGTCCAGAGTGGCCCTCCCTCTAGTTGGTTAGGTACTTATCTTTAATGGTTCTCAATTAATAATAAGATTTCAGTATCTTTTGTTGCTTTTGGTGGTCTATAGAAAACCCCTATCAGTATTTTGTTATTTTTTTTCTCCCTGTATTTCTGCCCACAGAGATTTCACATGTTCATTTCCTGCACTTATATCTTCCTATAACCTCGGCATTAAGTAGGATTTAACATACAGACATACCCCTCCACCTTTCTGTTCCCCATGGTCTCTTCTGAAAAGATTGTAACCCTGTAAATTCACTGCCCAATCGCACTTATCATCAAGTCATGTTTCCATTATTCCCACTATATCGTAATTTTCATCAGTCATTCTCGCTTCGAGCTCACTGACTTTTCTGTTGTTCTTTATATTCATTGTGCCATTGATGGTACTATTGCCTGTTCTGTCAGTTCTAACTGTACTAACCCTACCCCCTGCTTGACCTCCATTTCCATTACTTGGCCCCAAGGCAGTATCTATACTGTCTACCCCCCTGTTTCTCTTTTTGCCCTCCCCCACGATCTCTAGTTTAAGCACTCCTCCAGCCTTCTAGCCATCTTCTCCCCCAGCACAGCTGCACCCTCCCCATTAGGAGGCAGCCTGTCCCTACAGTAGAGTAAAGTCAGCCCAGTTCTCCAGGAACCCAAACCCCTCCTTCTTACACAAACTCTGAAGCCACTTGTTTACCTCCCTAAGATCCTGCTGCCTTTCTAGTGTGGCTTGTGGTGCAGGTAGTATTTCTGAGAAAACTACTTTGGAGGTCCTTGACCTAAGCTTGGATCCTAGGTCTCTGAAATCTTTTTTGAGGGCCCTCCATTGACCTCTAATTTGTTCATTGGTGCCAATGTGCACCATGACCGCTGGATCCTCACCAGCCCCTCCAAGTAATCTGTCAATCCGATGTGTCAAACTCGAGCACCAGGAAGACAACACATTGTTTGACGATCCCGGTCTTTGTGGCAGATTGCCCTATCCATTCCCCTTATAATTGAGTCTCCCACCCCTAGGACCTGTCTAACCTGCCATTCTCACTGGAGCAGTCATCTCCCTGATGTTCAGAGGGTATGTCGTGCTGCAGCGGTGCTCGCTCTGTAATGGCACCCCCCTTAACTTTGCAAACTTGTTCAGGTGTGCCAGTTCAGGACTAGCCTCCCTGGTTCTCTTCCCTCTACCCTTTCTAACTGTCACCCAGCTATCTGCCTGCTCCCCCTGCTCTTCCAAACTACCATCTGCCCCCACATCTACACCAGCGAGTGCCTGCTTACTGAGCAGCAAACTCCTTTCCATGTTGTCAATGGATCGCAGTGTTGCCAATTGCTTATTTGCAAACCCTGCCCCCCCCCCCAAAACAAATAAATCCAAAAAGCATCATTTTTCCAATAAAACAATATTATTGGAAAAATTCAAAAGCAAACACACAAATTTGTCAGCAACGCATTCGTAGCGATCGGTACTATCAAATTATATTATTCATCCCGCATGGTGAACGCCGTTAAGAAAAACTAAACAGTGCCAAAATCACTGATTTTTATCAACCTGTCTCACATAAAAATCAAATAAAAAGCAGTTAAAATACCGTATGCATCCCAAATTGGTACCAATGAAAACGTCAACTCATTCTGCAAGAAATCAAGCCCTCATAAAGCTCCTTGGATGGAAAAACAAAAACGTTATGACGCTCTAAATACGGCGATGCAAAAAAATTGTCCCAAAGTAGTAAAGTCTATATAAATTTGGTATCATTCGAATCATAATGACTCATGGAATAAAAATCACATATGATTTACATCGCACGGTCAAGGCATGTGAAAAAAAATTAAAAAACATGCCAGAATTGCATTTTTTCTGTACAGCTCAGCTCCAAAAACACCCAATAGAAAATGATCAAAAAGTCACATGCATCCTAAAACAGTACAAGTGAAAACGTTAACTCGTCTCTTAAGACCAAGCCATCATACAGCTCCATAGATGAAAGTAAAAGTTATGTGACTGAATCTGGCAATGCAAGGAAACAAATGCTGTGAAAATGCTTTCATAGGCAAAAGTAGTAGGCAAAAAAACTGATATATATAATAAATTTGGTATTTCCGCAACCGCAGTGACCTGCAGAATAAGGATAACATATCACTTGTACCGCACGAAATAAGAAATAAATAAAAAACAAGTCACAATTGCGTTTTTTTGATAGCTCATCTGTTAAAAAGGCAATATCAACGATGAAAAATGTTTTCTGCAACCCAAAATAGTATTTCATAAAAAAAACAAGCCCTCACACAGCATCGTAGATGGAAAAATACAAAAAGTACGGGCCACGAAATCTATTAAAGAAAAATTGGGCAAATATAAGGGAGGCCCCAAAATCCACAAGGTGCTCCTTCATCTCTGAGGCCGATGTTTGAGTCGTATTACATTCTGGGGACCACATGTGGGATATGTCTGAAAGCTGCTGATTCAGGGTAATAAATGTTGAGTTTTGCCTATATGTTACCTTCTGTTGTGTTAACACAAATTATTAAAATTGAAAATCTACAAGAAAAATGAAGTTTTAAAAATTATCCTCCAGTTTTCAGATTTTGTAAATGCTGTTGTGAAAAACTTGAGAAGCGCACTTTTTAAGATGGGGTGATTTATGGGGGCTACTAATATGTAGGTCTCTCAATGTCACTTAAGAACTGAATTGATCCTTTAAAAAATAGATTTTGAATATTTTCATCAAAATTAGTAAAATTGCACCTATATTTACAAGTTTCTTGACGCCCAAAGTAAATAAAAGGACATTTTTTTAAATGGTAGCAACATACAGCGCACATATGGTAAATGTTACTTATCAGTTATATTGCATAGTATGATTATTGTCTTACAAGTTTGAAAATGGCAAAGTTTTCCACATTTTCTATAAATTTTGGATTTATTTATCAATAAGAATTCACCTCTTAGATAAAGTACAAGGTGTCACGAAGAAAAACTATCTCAGAATCCCGGTTCATCAGTTTTGCCTGAAGTGTTTCTTTAAATTTTATGAACATAAGACCCCATAATACCGGGAGGTAAATCCAATGGTTAACTTGTTATTATTCCGATGACTTAAATATTTCCGCCCCGTCTTCTTTCTGATCTTCTTACATATAATTTGTCGTTTTCTTTGATTCCATGAGCTGCGGTGATTCCTACAACCCAATCTGGAGCCATGTGCTTTTCAAAAAAGTTCCTTAAAACCCAAATGCATCTTTCCCACACATACTTCTCCCCGTGTCTCTCCCGTAACCTTAGCCGTGTTTGTCTGATGTTTGCTCCATAGAGAGTACAGGGTGTATGAGGGAGATGGGACGGCGAGGAACTGTTCCTGTAGGAAGCGCAGGTCGCTGACATTAGGGAGTTGGACGCATCTCTTCTTCTCCTGCCTTCCTGGAGACATTGGCTTGGGTACAGGACTATCTTCCTCTATTGTGTATATGTGCCCCCTGGAACTTTCACATAGTTCTCAGGCTCACAAATTCATTGAATCAAATTGATTAACCCTTTAAAGTATTCACTTGGGGCATGAATAGTTTTGCATAGTTTAATTTTCTCAGTTTTTTCTCTATGTTTACCTAATAAGACAGTATTTTGTATTGCAATGTTCAAGTAAAGCCTCATACATATGAAATATGAAAAGTGTGGCAACATATCAAACTCTTTATAGATGCTCAACCTGTAGCGGTAAAGTCTGGGTGGTAACGTATCTTTAACTAAATTGTTATAAATGTGTCTATTATGGGAACAGAATTTGTTCAATTTACAGGCCTGTCTTAAGGTTAGTGGAGGCCCATGGTCAAAAATTTGATGGATACCAAGACACCCTATCACAACATCTTATCTACTTTGGGAGTAGTGGTGGGCTGGAAATCCCAAAGGTTGTCACAGAAGGCCTGCGAACACAGTGGGCACTGGATCACCTCACATGCTCTGGGGAGACCCAAAGGTGGTCTTGACAGGTGCCGCTTGGTTAGACTCTTTTGAACGTAACTGGAAGCAGATGGTAAGTTGAGAAATGGTTTCCACTTTAGAGTACGGTGGTTGTGATAGTTTGTTTCTGTGGGGAGGGAAAATTTGTCAGGCTGCTGCTAAAGCGGTGTAGACTGAGTCGGTCGCTCGCCTTGCCAGAATCAGTGCTGAAGGAGTCTTCTGGGGCCATAGTCGTCGTAAGGACTTCCTGGCAGAAGGGTTATCAGACAGATCTTCTCTAGAGGGTAAACCACGGGGTTGGCCGACTCTCCACATCTGAGCACCAGGAAATGTTTAAAGAAGGCCTGGTCGAAGGCCTATCTTGGCACCATAGAGCTCTTCAGTACATATTTCTCAGACAGGCCACATACTTTTTGGCAGAAATATGATTTATTAACAGGTGACCTCAGTAACAACATACACTAATAAGAATTCTGTTCAAAAAATGTAAGCACACTTTTTGAAGATGTTTTTATCCATTAAATTTAAATAAAATGCTCTTTTTATTCTGGAATCCATGTGCCAGAGTTTTGTTCCTAAGACACACCTTAAGTTTTGATAGTATAAAACATCCATCATATTGCAGGGCTTATTAAACCCCCTTACATCATCAAGGAGAGAGCGTTGAGCATTGCTGGTTCATACCTGGGGGAAGCTGTAGCTAGTTCCACTTGGGGCTGTGAGAAACACCAGTTCATTGGAAGCAAGCAGGTAATTACAGCAGAGTTCTGGTTGCCCAGAAGCCAGTAATGCTGCTTGGATAGTTTGGTTCAGGAGCCTCTACTATCTGTATAGAGAAAGTTTATTATGCCATTTTTAAGTTAACTGTAACCATTAGGCAGGTTATGCCACCATCAAGTGTAATAGAGAAATAAAGTCATCTGTTCAATGATTACAGTCTGCAATCCATTCTTTAAAGGCAGATATCATCAACTACTCAAACACCATGTTACATAGGATAGGTGATTGCACATGGGTATGACCCTCTCCACTGAGAGTTATGAATACTATTGGGCAATTGACTCACTTAGATCTCACTTTAGACATTTCCACCTCTTATAAGTTGGAAATTATCACGAGACAGACTTTAGTGGACCTTTGTTTTCCATAGAGGTGAACAGTACAGTACAAATACAGACTACCAGGGGCGACAGTATTGGTGGGACAGATAGGAGGAACCAGCCTAAACATGAAGTACAGGTGGTGGAGGCCACCTAGACCCTCAAAGTGGTGGAGGTACTGGGGCAGATGCTTCTTCTGATTAGTAGCATCAATAGCTCTCATCATTAACAAATTGCAACTCTGTATACAGGACTAGGCAGAGAGCAGAGATTGTGACACAGAAGGATGTAAATGTTTCTGGAGGTTTTATGAGAGATGTGATAATTCATAATCATGTGGCGACACTATCCTAGACTTCCCGTCAGTCATCTCCCTAGTCAGCAGCTTTTATAGCTGATAACAGGGAACAGCATATTGTATTTAACTACACGGGAAATGGAGATAAGATAGACTTTCCTATAGTCCCTTAGGCTGCCTGTCCACAGGCGTTTTTGCATTGCGCTTCCCACGGCGATTATCGGGCCGCAGGGAATGCAGTACATGCTTTCCATAGCATTGCTATGGAAAGCGCAGCCCCACTGTCGACGAGTGGAGAATCATAGTGATTCTCCGCTCGCAGGCGGCAAATCGCAGCATGCTGTGAATTGCCGTGATTCTCCGCGGTCAGCCTGTCAGATAGGCTTGCCACGGAGATGCATCTGCAGGCTTCTGTGCCCATGGACAGGCAGCCTTAGAGTGAAGACATAAGTAACAGCACTGGAACGATTCACCAATTACTGAGGCGAACTGCTATTTCAAAGCACTAATGGCTTCAAAACAGGGGTCTTGGTCTACATTATTCTTTACGGTAATGTGTGATTGTTCTCAGCAAGAGAAACCAAGTAATCTTGTAGATATGATACCTTTTAGTGGCTAACAAAAATACATGATGTTATAGTGAGCTTTCAAACCTCTCAGGGTCCTTCTTCAGGCATAATGGAACAAATCTAAATATGTATTTAATATATACATATGATCACATGGGAGGACACAAACATGGTGTACCTAATTTGCACTAGATAAATACCAGAGACAGGAGAAGAGGGCACAAACATGTTGGATTAATACCAGGGAGGGATGTCCATAACAGTAAATAATTAGTCCAGTGACGAGGAATGTGAAAGTTTATAGTCTCTAAATTGATGTTATGGGGTCAACACCAGGCCAACGTGTTATCTCTGCTCGAGGTTTCTCATATCTCATAATATCCACTGATGTAGAAACCCCCCCTCCAAGATTCGTTCCATTTCTGATAGTATCAAAAATAGTTATAAACTTATATTCCCAAATTCTTCTGTGACGTCAGGACTTAAAATTACCTTGAAGTATGATAACTCTCATGTGTTGTATGCTGTGTCCGTGACTAGCAAAATGCTTTGCCACTAATAATTCTGTAAGGAATGTTGGAAATGAGTGGAAGCCAGCTGAAACAATGACCAATTGTATTCTGTATTAGCAATATAAGTGAATGGTTCTGACCGGGTTCCATCCCCCTTGACGTAAACCCTTACATAAACCATAAAGGCGATGTGAATGCCCCCTAAAAGAAATACGGTGAATTTTGGAACTGAGGAGTTTGATAAACGAAGTATTTGTATTAAACCTGTAGTTCATTGTGTTCTGTCCAAAGATCTATCATTCCATAATATGCAAAGTTATGAACATGGCCTACTATAGCTAAGTATGACCCATGTGGTCGCACCGGGCACTGGTCACCAGCTTGTAGGAGGGGGATGTCACCAGGTTGGTGTAGGCTGGGGGCAACTGTGCCACTACGACTGCCTGGGCAGAGGACCTTCTTTCTCTGTGAGTGTTATGCCTCTGATGTTTTGTGGCACCACTGTCAGCCCATTAGCACTGCTTTAACACAATAACCTAGTTCTGCTACTGTGGTTAGATTATGAACTTGGTTCTGGGGCTGTAATTATTTAATGAACTCGTTCTGGTATTGAATCTATGTACTGAAGTTGATTTGTGCTGTATTTATGTTATGCACTTGTTCTGGTATTGTATCTATGTAGTGAGCTTGGTTTAGGTACTGTATTTATATACAGAGCTTGGTTCTGGTATTGCATTTATGTTACGAACTTGGTTCTGGTACAGTATTCTTTCACTGAGAGCTGTTCTGGGGTGGGTATGCTGCTATCTTGCTGCTTTCTGCACAAACAGCATATAGACAGACTGTCTGACTGCCTATCAGTGCTATATATATATATATATATATATATATATATATATATTTTATTTTTTTTATTTTTTTTTTATTTTTTCCTTTTTACTTATGACTGGGGAAAAGAACTCCAGAAATAACTCGGCACAGGGTACTATCTACCCTAAGGCTGGCACTAGGTATGAACTGGGTAGTCATTAAGTTGCTAATACTTTAGTCTATGTCAATAACATGTTTCTCTAGTAAAAAGAACCGCCACATACATGCTTCTCCTGACATGTCTATTTTAGTAAATACATGTTATCCCCATGAAATAACAACTCTAGAGCATCTATGCTTAGAATTTTCCATTGTACCATTCCTCTGTTATTCCTCCTAGAAATTTTTGAATAACATCATCACATTTCTAGGAGGACTAACAGAGGAACGACGCAGTGCAGGGTTCTAAGAAAAGATGCTTTAGAGTAGTTACTTCATGGGGATTGCAAGAATTTACTAACAGACATTTCAGGGCTGGTGACAGATCCTCTTTAGGAACCTCCAGTTGCAATTTATCTGCTGATTGGAATCTAAACCCGTCTTTCAACACAATTCTTTTACTATCAAAATACTTGAAATGTTGAAAAGATCCGCAGAAACGTCAGCACTCCATATATAGCCTACAGTAACAGACATAATGGGATTTCATTTGTAAGACCTTAACCACCTTTGAAGGTTGTGGTGGAGTTAGCGGAGACCGTGGCCGTATAACTGCTTAAATGTTGCAGTCAATGCTGACCACGGCATCTAAGCCGCTAGACGAAGAGGGGTCCCTCTGCAATTTTTTTTGACTCCACATTGCATGAGTGAAAACATCGGTTTCATAATTCTGCGTTCCCCCTCACTTCTGCATCGCTCAAAAAAACGTGCAATTTTCTTGCAAGTGTGACGGCCACCTTAATAGGGTGCGAGTCAAAGCACTATATATTGCTTATGTATATTGTACAGGCAATCAGACTATTGCAAATTGAAGTCTCCTATGGGCACTAAAAAAAATAAAATTGTAAGCATTGCAAACAATAAAAAGATAAAAATGGGAAAATAGGAGGTTGAACTTTTAAACATAAAAAAAATATCAATTCTATAGAAATAGAGATAATTGGTTTCTCTGTATCCATGCAAATCCAAAATATCATGTTTTTTATCATGCACGGTCAATGCCGTAAGGAAAAAAAAGAATACACGATGTCATAAGTGTGTTTTTTTGTCAAAAGTTGTGAGTACCTCATAACGGTATCAATAAACACTACAGCTCACTCCACAAAAAACAACCTAATCACCAGAAAAATAAAAAAAGTTTTGTGTTTCTGAATTTGGTGAAAAAAAGTAAAATTTTTTTCTTTAAAAATAAATTTTTTTATAAAAGTAGTAAAATATAATAAAAACATTATCAATTTGATCTGGCCCCAACACTGTGAACTCCATAACAATGAGACCTAGCCAAAAATGGTGCAGATACATTGTTTTTCAGTACACTATATATTCTAGTAAATGTTTTTATTTAAAAAAAAATGCAACTTGTCCCTGAAAAAAAACAAGTGCCCATAGTCATAAAACATATTAACATAAAACAGTTATAGCTCCTGAAATGAGAACATAAAAAATTAGGGTCAGGAAGGGTATCGTGAAGGTGTGAGGAGACTTATAAGGACATCTATGCTCCTCTGGGAAATATACAAATGGAAAGCAATGCCTCTACAGCACCACCTATTGGAAGGCAGCATTCCTGCCCATCAACATCATACCTTTGAACACACCTTTAGGGCTCATGTCCACGGGCAAAATATGATTTAGGATCCGCAGCGGATTACCTGCACGCGGATCCGCACCCCATAGGGATGCATTGACCACCCGCGGGTAGATAAATACCCGCGGATCGTCAATAAAAGGGATTTAAAAAAAAATGGAGCATGAAAAATTCTGGACCATGCTCCATTTTCGTGCGGGTCTCCCGCGGGGTCGGCTCCCGCGGGCTTCTATTGAAGCCTATGGAAGCCGTCCGGATCCGCGGGAGACCTAAAATAGGAATTTCAAGGATTTACTCACCCGCAGCGGGCCGCGAAGCTCTTCTCTTCCTCATGGCCGCATCTCCCTTGCTTCGGCTCGGCGGATGTGCCCGGCGCATGCGCGCGGCACGTCGACGACGTGCCGGCGACGTGCCGCCGGCGTGTGGAATTCATCCGCCGGCCGAAAAAGTAGATCCGGCCGTGAGGAAGAGCAGAGCTTCGCCGCCCGCTACGGATAGGTAAATTCTTATTTATTTGTATTTTCAGCGCTCATGTCCGCGGGGCAGGAGGGACCCGCTGCAGATTCTACATGTAGAATCCGTAGCGGGCCCGATTTTCCCCGTGGACATGAGGCCTAAAGGAGAAGTGATATCCTTCCCAACCCACGTCTATTTGTCTCTCACTAGCCAACCAGAAACTTACTGTACACTGATGGGGAACAGTCGTCTTAAAACAGTCTGCCTGCGTATGGTTAACTTTTCCTTCTGGAGAAGACTTTGGCTTTGGCTCGTAATTCCCAGTCATTGTTATAAGGCTTGTTAAAAAGTCTGACATTGACTTGCTAGAATGCTGCCTTCCAATAGGTGATGCTGTAGAGCAGAGGTCCCCAACTCCAGTCCTCAGAGACCACCAACAGGTCACGTTTTCAGGATATCCTATAGTAAGAACCCCTGTGGCAATGTCTGAGGCACCGACAATAATTACATCACCTGTGCAATACTGAGGAGATCCTGAAAACATGACCTGTTGGGGGTCCCTGAGGACTGGAGTTGGGGAACCCTGCTGTAGAGGCATTGTTTCATCTACCCGTTTAAAAAAAAATAAATTAAATTGCCTTGTCATTAGGGAGTTAAGCATGACATTTCTTGGCCTCGGGTATTTCCTATAATAGATGTATGTACACTTAAGTTTTCAAAAATTTTTAATGTTTTTGCTTTTAAACCGAGCTGAAAAAAAATCACTCTAGACTAGTTTGAAAAGGGAGTTTTATGGATCATTAGTTAGTAGTTTTAAGAGTCTGGATGTCTAGATTTTTCTATAAATCTACATGCTAAGGGCAAATATCAAAAATATTCAAAAGAGATGATCAAGAACTCATCTATGGTTGGTTGCTATGTAACATGGTGTTGTCTTAATGTTCATTTTATTGATCTTATCTGCGGACCATTTTTGTGCCTTTATGTGTGGGTTGGAGCATTGCAGCCCGTTCTCTGAGTGGGAATCGGAAGGGAGGCAGCAACGCTGCAAAAGCAGAGGCAAGGGATACTCCCTGGAGCGGCCTGTGGAGAAAAGGTTACAGCCTATAGACATTTGGACTTCTCCATCGGCTGGTAAGCATCTGATATGGTTCTGGCAAGATTGTTACCCACCAGAGACTAAGGTTGCCATGCTTACCTGCCATTACCTTGTTAGCCCAGAAATGGGCAATAAAAGGACTGTAGTAAGTACAGACTCCCAGCAAACCGGGACACCAATAGATATTATCTTCACCCTAAGAGCATTAAAAAAAACTCCCAATAAACTTGTTACATAAGCCGCTTGGAGGATCTAGTGTATTTATTCTATCATTGTTTTGTTAATTAAACAGTTTGAGAGCATCAGAATGGCCTCTGGAGTTTATAAAACCTACAGCTGCCACTTACGGGTTCCAGCCCTGTTACAGGCACAATTTGCCGATTCGGCCATGCTACAATTAAATCTAAGTGCAGGCTGAGCCTTCTAGACAAAGTTTACATTAAGAGCAATAGTAAATCAAATGTCCATGTCTGTAGACCAATGGCATGGTCAAAGTTATTAGAATTTACATAAATGAGCAAAGAGAAGGCAATAAAACAAGCAGTCTGTTCTTTTTTTAGACTTTGAGATGCCGAGAGTTAAGCTTCTTAATCCAATCTTTTTTACAAGCATTCTCTTGGTAAGCCCAGGTCAATTACCCTTTATGACTTTCGGGTGTTGAGAGTCCAGTCTAGTTTACAAGCATTCCAGCAGTGATTTAAGGTCAATTGTCACTTTTGGTGACTTACGATCATAGTCCTATATTCAGACATTGGCTATGAATATTTTCTCTAAATTTCTTTTTCCTTGAGCACAAACTTCAAATGATTAAACTTGAAATTTTTTAAATTATTGTAATCATTTCTAGAAGGAGTAAAGAAGAAAAATAAAAACTTAACTTTTCATGAAGGATAACTATTTTTTACTTGTTTGTGTCAAAGACTAACCCCATAAATATGTATTTACAGATACTGAACTCAAAAGGAAGACCGAACACACTTTATATGGAGAGTCTGAAGGATCTAGGCATACTTAAAAGGGTTGTTTGCTTTGGAAAATCTCAACTTGTTAGAAGAGTTCCTTGACAATAAGCTGATCACAAAGTGTCCTCCTTCTGAGACCCCAAGTGATCATCTCCAATCTGTTGGGAAAACTGGCAGTAAGTGTTCCATTTCCCTGCTGTGCCACTGCATCTAATGGTTATCTGTAATGCAGAACTGCGCAGGTCCTCCAGAGCGAGAGACTCTCTTTGAAAGTGCTTTCCATTCGGGTCAAGAAGATCCTGAACAGAGGACTCCCCTATATAATCTCATATTTATATGAAAATCCGTTGTCTTAACTGGGCAAACCCTTCAAGGTTAAGGTTGAAAATTAAGAACTTGAAGACATCTTTGACTATATTTTAGAGGCATGAAGAGCCCATGTCCTAGTATCTGACCTACAAGGACATAATTATGTTAGGTAAGGAAGTCTAACTTAACTCTTAATGAATTACCAGAAATGATAGATAATGAAAAGAGAGAAGAAACAAAGACAATCAAAGACCTCACTCACGACAGGGTTGAGGTTGAACTAAATGGATCCTCATTCTTGTATATACAGTGGGGACCCATTGTTAGAGCCCAGATGACATAGATTTTGTCAAGCTCTACATTACTTTTTTGGTGAAAGTGAAGCTGATTTATGAGCATGTCAGCAAATAAATTTTCATAGTATGTAAGGCTGAAAAAAGACACATGTCCATCCAGTCCAGCCTATAAACCCCCAATGTTGATCCAGAGGAAGGCAAAAAAAACCCAATGAGATAGAAGCCAATTTTCCCCATTTAAGGGAAAAAAATTCCTTCCTGACTCCAATATGGTAATCGGAGTGATCCCCGGATCACTGATCCTTCTGAAGTTATTAATGATTATAACATATAATATTGTATCGCTCAAGAAATGTTATCGAATTCGCCATCAACACGTTTCTCAGGCGGTGAGTTCCACACTCTCACAGCTCTTACAGTAAAGAACCCCCTTCT
Source organism: Eleutherodactylus coqui (assembly GCA_035609135.1). Lineage (NCBI taxonomy): Eukaryota > Metazoa > Chordata > Amphibia > Anura > Eleutherodactylidae > Eleutherodactylus > Eleutherodactylus coqui. The sequence goes on from CM069405.1 coordinate 55,546,502, forward strand.
GTGTCGGTGTAGAAATCTTCTTTCCTCTAGACATAGAGGGTGCCCCTTGTTAGTCACAATGCCGGGTAAAAACAGATAATGGGAGAGACCTCTGTATTGTCCCCTGATATATGTATACATAGTTATTAGGTCGCCCCTCAGCCGTCTTTTTTCTAAACGAAATAATCCCAATTTTGATAACCTCTCTGGGTATTGTGGTCCACCCATTCCATTTATAACTTTAGTTGCCCACCTTTATACCTGCTCAAGCTCTGATATGTCCTTTTTGAGTACCGGTGCCCATATGTGGTCTGACCAGTGACCTATAAAGTGGAAGAACAATGTTCTCATCATGTTCCCTGCTTTGCAACCACAGAACATGAAGATGTCATGAAGGTCAATTCTCTTAGAGATTCTTACTTAGAGAGTTTTTTGTCATAGAGTGAAATTGTCATATAGTTACCCATACCTACGTCAGCCATGTCATTCTTCGTGCTAGCCGTTGAACAACTGAAGTGAAAGTCTATACACACTATTGGTTTGTTAAGCTTAGTTTTGCTTCAGTTTTCTTGGTACAGTTTTTGTATTTGACTCCTGATCTTTGGCTTTCTCTTTTTTTTTTCTATTACTAATCTGACTACAAACCCGACTATTATGCTGTTCCTCATATGGGCTCTGCTTGGCTACTGTTTCCTGAGCTTTGGCTACCCAAATATGTATGCTTATCTCTTCCAACCCTTCTGACATTAAGATTTACTTGTGCAGTTGTGTAAGGGTTATATACAGTCTTGGTATACCTTGATATCAAGAGTGCATCATCTCAGTCGTGCACTGTTCTTGTAGTACCCGCTTTCTGTATACTCACTGTGACTGAGAGGATATGAGAACAGATAATTCCACTTGTGTGGTTCTCATACATCTATTCTTACCCTGTCCAAGCCGCAGCAATTGTTTTCCCAATGGAGTATATAATTAGCAGATTTTCCTCGCTTAAATCAGTTATGCAAAAATAAAGTCTTCAAGCTGTGGGGTCCGATGTCCACGGCCTGAAATAAATTTAACCGGATATCCCAGATTTGTGGTCATTCTGTTGGTAGGATGCCATGTCTGCCGGTTACTGTGGTTATCATCACAGCTAATTAATTCCTTTATCCAAAATTTTCCAAAAAATGGGGGAATCAGGACTAGATGGGAAAGGATGGGATTTTCAGTGCACAAGGTTTGCATAACAAAAGGTCTAGGAAATGCGTATTAGAAGTTGCTCATCGGGCAATATTGATCAAGGACAAAACCGTCCACAGTAAAATCACTGGGCCCAACTAGAAATAATCTTTTGAGTTGTAAGGGAGCACTTGAAGGTCGAGTTATGGTAAAAAGCAACTTCTGTGAAAGTATAACTCCCAGCATGGCCTGACAATTGACCACCATCAGAGAGTCTCGGTGTCATGACAGCAGATGTGGATCCCATGTGTCTCAGAACCGATTAGACTTGGGGCTAGATCCAGGAGCAGCACCTGGGTTTTCCCAGTTTTCACCCCACCAATTATGATCTAGTCTTCGCTGCTGGGACTCTAAGACCCTAGTCTAGAAATAGTGTCAGTTCAGAGCCAGCTGATACACTTGGTCAGGTTTTCCATAATGTGGTACCAAAGGGTTATAGACAGGGACATAATTATTTAACAGAGCTGAGTTAGAGTAGATGGAATAATTTCACAAGATCAGACTAAGGACAAGACAGGCTGTAGAAAGAGAAAAGCATAGTCAAATAATGAGTCAAGGTCAGGCTTGGAGGTGGCAGAAAAGCTGGGATGTTCAGGCACAGATCAAATACTTGGGGATCAGACAGAAATAGATCTTTAGACTGTATAGAGACCTATTGCTCAGGCACCTGCTGGTGTTCAGAGTAGCTCTAAATAGCCCAGGAGCTGCCAGGATTGGAAAGCTGGATACTGGCCCTATGAGGACCAGGAAACTGACAGGAACTGCGTTGTCTGCTACAGATACCTCAAGGAAAGTGGTGTTGGCCATGCCCTATGGTAGGATAAGCTAGGTGATGCTGTCAGCCATGACTAGCAGCCATAATACTTGGACATATCCCTGTCCCAGAGATATATTGTACTAATAAAAGCCAAAATGAAATCAGACTCCATAACAGACCCTAGATTACAACCCAAATTCTGTAATGGCGTTCCCCTCACTTGACAACTTTGCAAACCTGTTAAGGTGTGCCAGGTCAGGACTTGCCTCCCTGGATCTCTTCCCTCTGCCTTTCCTGTCAACCAGCTAGCTGCCTGCTCACCCAAACTACCATCCACCCCCACATCTACCCCAGCGAGTGTCTGCTCAGTGAGCAGCAAACTACTTTCCAAAATGAAAATGGATCTCAATGTTGAAAGCTGTTCATTAAGATTCAGGATCGGGGCTTCCAAATGTGGAAGAGAGCATTATGCACCCTCCAACGGCTGTTCATGGACTGCATACTTGGCATAAGATGTACATTGGACGGCATTGTGAATCATGGAGCACATTCTCAAAGGGGATCATACAGATAGATTAGATAAAAGTAATATATGCAAAAATTAACATTCATAAGCAGTAAATAGGGACAAGTGACTCTTCCAAAGTAGCTGAATCTGAAGTCACTAATTCCAAGTCACACTTAAGAAACAGCGCGTTTAGAATTCAGCACGCACACTTGCTTAAGTTTGCTTTATATATCTTTTATCTGTAATGCTCATCCTCTTGTTTGGTAAGCGTAAATGTATGCTTTAACCCTTTGCAATCCAATTTTGTATTCAGGGTTTTCTAGGGGGCTTATTCTTTCTCGCATTATACAATGGCACCATCTGCTGGCTAGAGCCAGTACTGCGGTATGGGACATGCTGGAGAGGCCCCCGACAACAGAGCGGCCAGTAATCCACAGTAAGAATACCTTGACGGATGTCTTCCGACATCGGAGCTGTACAGCCTTCAATGAAAATCTCTTTAGATGTCAGACAGTGGATTGGAAAGGGGTAAAATGGCCCTTAACAGAAACAGAAAGCTGAGACTCCAGCTGGGGAAAAAACACAAAAATTAGACCACTGAACAGTGGAAATGCATCACCTGGTCACAAGAATCCAACCTCTGTTGCCCCATGATGATAGGAGGTCAGAATTTGGCACAAGAAGCATGAATCGATTATCCCTTCCTGTCCACTATTCAGAACATGTCAGCACCTTCATCTAATTTGCAGCAACTATGAGAAATTGCCTGTCCGCAGGGGCCGATATTCCTGCAGAACTATTTCAGCACCTAGTGGAATCTATACCACAACCAATTACTCTGGTTGATGAAAGCCAAAGGAGGTCCAACGCGCTACTAGATGGAGATCTCTAGTAAAGCGGAAAAATGGCCATTCAGCATACACTGGCATCTGCTGGTTGACATGATTCGTTATCCCTTCAGTGGGAAGTGACCACTAATGACAAAGCCTGGGGCAATGTACGAAGATTTAAAAACCTATGTGGAGATTCCATACAGATGAAGTATTCTTCAGTGTGCGAAATGAACACAAAATATAACAAGCCTTAAAACCAAGTATGGAATGTATTCATTGCAAATATCTCAACACGATTGCTCTGGTTCCAGCCTACATGTAGCAGAGCCAAGTTGGTTTTTCGATATAACCATCGTGATATTGGGATGCATCCCCTGTGTTTGTTCATAGGGCTGCAGGTAAAGTACAACCCTAGTAAACAGAAGCCACAATTTACCTTTATTACGAGTGCCGATTATAAAATAACCGGAATTTCCTTGTAAAATTTGCAAAGGGAAAGTAAAAGTTTCCTGTGTGGTTATAATCAGCACCGAACAATGAAGGCATCATATGTACATAATATAGTATTTACTCAGAAACAGATATAAAGTTTACTGCCTTCCGTAAATTCACTTTATATTTATCTAGTGAACAAAGGTCTTGTATCTAGAGCGATTGAATGCAGTCGCCATCTGATATCGTGGTACAAGGCGGGGATCTGCATTATATTATACCCAAAATACACAGCTGTTACAAAGTATTATATATATATGTATATATATATATATATATATATATATATACGGCCCCCTGAAATGTGCAGATTGGAGAGTATTTTATGCAGCTATGTAATCACTGTTTCATTCTCGTTCTTACGGTGTTTCGATCTCCCTTCCAGGCTGCAGACAGAACAATTTGCATCTGAAGTGAATGAGTTTGGCTGGCAATTTCCTGAATCTTATGCTAATTTGTTAGGTGGGGTTTAATTTATAAAGGCCCATTTACACGAGCAGATAATTGCTCAAAGATCACTCAAAGGACAGTTTGAGTGACAGCTTTAATCGATTATTTTGCATAAAAAATAATTGGTATTTAAGTAGCTACTCAGCTACTTAAATACCAATTATGTACAGAGATGAGCGAACGTACTCGTCCGAGCTTAATACTCGTTCGAGTATTAGCGTGTTCGAGATGCTCGTTACTCGAAACGAGTACCACGCGATGTTCGAGTTACTTTCACTTTCATCTCTGAGACGTTAGCGCGCTTTTCTGGCCAATAGAAAGACAGGCTAGGCATTACAACTTCCCCCTGCGACGTTCAAGCCCTATACCACCCCCCTGCAGTGAGTGGCTGGCGAGATCAGGTGTCACCCGAGTATAAAAATCGGCCCCTCCCGCGGCTCGCCACAGATGCGTTCTGACATAGTTCAGGGAAAGTGCTGTCTTGCTGGAGTTGCTATAGGGAGAGTGTTAGGAGTATTTTAGGCTTAAAGAACCCCAACGGTTCTTCTTAGGGCCACATCTAACCGTGTGCAGTAGTGTGGAGGCTGCTTTTTGCAGTGTTGCACTTTTTTTTTTTTTGTATATCGGCCGTGCAGAGCATAGCGCCCTGCAGTAATTATACATAGTCCAGGGCCAGTAGTGGTGAGGCAGGGACAGAAGACATATTTATTGAATATAGGCAGTGGGCCTTTCCAAAAACATTTGGGAAAAAAAATCTATTTGGGCTGCCTGTGACTGTCCTCAGTGTACTGGGTCTGTGCTGGGGGTAGTTGTCCTAATTCATACGCAGCCAGCTAAGTGTTACAGCAGGCTTGCGCAAAATTATTTCCCGGCTCTGTGTTGGCTGTTACATCACCGCTGTATTCCAGTCCACAGTGCAACAGTCTGCAGTTATTTTACATACTCCAGGGCCAGTAGTGGTGATGCAGAGAGAGAAGACATATACAGTGTATATAGGCAGTGGGCCTTTCCAAAAACATTTGGGAAAAAAAATCTATTTGGGCTGCCTGTGACCGTCCTCAGTGTACTGGGTCTGTGCTGGGTGTAGTTGTCCTCCTAATTCATACGCAGGCAATTAAGTGTTACAACAGGCTTGCGCAAAATTATTTCCTGGCTCTGCTGTGCGTTCCGTAAGCGAAGTCAGCCTCCAACCACAGGCCAATAAGTGGCACATTTAATTACAGAGTTCTGTTTCTGCACTACTGGTAATACAGCATGCTGAGGGGTAGGGGTAGGCCTAGAGGACGTGGACGCGGGCGAGGACGCGGAGGCCCAAGTCAGGGTGTGGGCACAGGCCGAGCCAGTGCGGTGGCCAGAGGTAGAGGCAGGGCCAGACCGAATAATCCACCAACTGTTTCCCAAAGCGCCCCCTCGCGCCATGCCACCCTGCAGAGGTCAAGGTGCTCTACGGTGTGGCAGTTTTTCACAGAGACGCCTGACGACCGACGAACAGTGGTGTGCAACCTTTGTCGCGCCAAGATCAGCTGGGGAGCCAACACCAACAGCCTCACCACCACCAGCATGCGCAGGCATATGATGGCCAAGCACCCCACAAGGTGGGACGAAGGCCGTTCACCGCCTCCGGTTTGCACCACTGCCTCTCCCCCTGTGCCCCAACGTGCCACTGAGATCCAACCCCCCTCTGAGGACACAGGCACTACCGTCTCCTGGCCTGCACCCACACCCTCACCTCCGCTGTCCTCGGCCCCATCCAGCAATGTCTCTCAGCGTAGCGTCCAGACGTCGCTAGTGCCACTGTTTGAGCGCAAGCGCAAGTACGCCGCCATACACCCGCACGCTCAAGCGTTAAACGTGCACATTGCCAAATTGATCAGCCTGGAGATGCTGTCGTATAGGCTTGTGGAAATGGAGGCTTTCAAAAGCATGATGGCTGCGCGCGGCCCCGCGCTACTCGGTTCCCAGTCGCCACTACTTTTCCCGATGTGCCGTCCCAGCCCTGCACGACCACGTCTCCCGCAACATTGTACGCGCCCTCACCAACGCGGTTACTGCCAAGGTCCACTTAACAACGGACACGTGGACAAGCACAGGCGGGCAGGGCCACTATATCTCCCTGACGGCACATTGGGTGAATTTAGTGGAGGCTGGGACCGAGTCAGAGCCTGGGACCGCTCACGTCCTACCCACCCCCAGAATTGCGGGCCCCAGCTCGGTGCTGGTATCTGCGGCGGTATATGCTTCCTCCACTAAACCACCCTCCTCCTCCTCCAACGCAACCTCTGTCTCGCAATCAAGATGTGTCAGCAGCAGCAGCACGTCGCCAGCAGTCGCTGTCGCGCGGCGCGGCAGCACAGCGGTGGGCAAGCGTCAGCAGGCCATGCTGAAACTACTCAGCTTAGGAGATAAGAGGCACACGGCCCACGAACTGCTGCAGGGTCTGACAGAGCAGACCGACCGCTGGCTTTCGCCGCTGAGCCTCCAACCGGGCATGGTCGTGTGTGACAACGGCCGTAACCTGGTGGCGGCTCTGCAGCTCGGCAGCCTCACGCACGTGCCATGCCTGGCCCACGTCTTTAATTTGGTGGTTCAGCGCTTTCTGAAAAGCTACCCACACTTGTCATACCTGCTCGGAAAGGTGCGCCGCGTCAGCGCACATTTCCGCAACTCCAAGACGGACGCTGCCACCCTGCGGACCCTGCAACATCGGTTTAATCTGCCAGTGCACCGACTGCTGTGCAATGTGCCCACATGGTGGAACTCTACGCTCCACATGTTGGCCAGACTCTATGAGCAGCGTAGAGCTATAGTGGAATACCAACTCCAACATGGGCGGCGTAGTGGGAGTCAGCCTCCTCAATTCTTTACAGAAGAGTGGGCCTGGTTGGCAGACATCTGCCAGGTCCTTGGAAACTTTGAGGAGTCTACCCAGATGGTGAGCGGGGATGCTGCAATCATTAGCGTCACCATTCCTCTGCTATGCCTCTTGAGAAGTTCCCTGCAAAGCATAAAGGCAGACGCTTTGCACTCGGAAACGGAGGCGGGGGAAGACAGTATGTCGCTGGATAGTCAGAGCACCCTCATGTCTATATCTCAGCGCGGTGAGGAGGAGGAGGAGGGGCATGAGGAGGAGGGGGAAGAGACAGCTTGGCCCACTGCTGAGGGTACCCATGCTGCTTGCCTGTCATCCTTTCAGCGTGTATGGCAGGAGGAGGAGGAGGAGGTGGATCCTGAAAGTGATCTTCCTAGTGAGGACAGCCATGTGTTGCGTACAAGTACCCTGGCACACATGGCTGACTTCATGTTAGGATGCCTTTCTCGTGACCCTCGCGTTACACGCATTCTGCCCACTACGGATTACTGGGTGTACACACTGCTCGACCCACGGTATAAGGAGAACCTTTCCACTCTCATTCCCGAAGAGGAAAGGGGTTCGAGAATGATGCTATACAACAGGGCCCTGGTGGACAAACTGATGGTAAACTTCCCATCCGACAGCGCTAGTGGCAGAAGGCGCAGTTCCGAGGGCCAGGTAGCAGGGGAGGCGCAGAGATCAGGCAGCATGTACAGCGCAGGCAGGGGAACACTCTCCAAGGCCTTTGCCAGCTTTATGGCTCCCCAGCAAGACTGTGTCACCGCTCCCCAGTCAAGGCTGAGTTGGCGGGAGCACTGTAAAAGGATGGTGAGGGAGTACGTAGCCGATCGCACGACCGTCCTCGGTGACGCCTCTGCCCCCTACAACTACTGGGTGTCGAAGCTGGACACGTGGCCTGAACTCGCGCTGTATGCCCTGGAGGTGCTTGCTTGTCCTGCGGCTAGCGTCTTGTCAGAGAGTGTGTTTAGTGTGGCTGGGGGAATCATCACGGATAAGCGTACCCGCCTGTCAACCGACAGTGCCGACAGGCTTACACTCATCAAGATGAACAAAGCCTGGATTTCCCCAGACTTCTCTTCTTCACCAGCGGACAGCAGCGATACCTAAGCAATACGTAGGCTGCACCCGCGGATGGAAGCATCGTTCTCTATCACCATCAAAAACGTGGACCTTTTAGCTTCATCAATCTGTGTATTATATTCATCCTCCTCCTCCTGCTCCTCCTCCTGAAACCTCACGTAATCACGCCGAACGGGCAATTTTTCTTAGGCCCACAAGGCTCAGTCATATAATTTTTCTAAACAATTTTTAGACGTTTCAATGCTCATTAAAGCGTTGAAACTTGCACCTGAACCAATTTTTATTTTAACTGGGCTGCCTCCAGGCCTAGTTACCAATTAAGCCACATTAACCAAAGCGATTAATGGGTTTCACCTGCCCTCTTGGTTGGGCATGGGCAATTTTTCTGAGGTACATTAGTACTGTTGGTACACCAATTTTTTGGGGCCCTCACCTACAGTGTAATCCAATTAATTTTTTGCCCACCTGCATTACAGCTGACGTTACATCAGCTGTGTTGGGCACTGCAATGGGATATATTTATGTACCGCCGGTGGGTTCCAGGGAGCCACCCATGCTGTCGGTCCACACGGAGTTGTAACTACATATGTCCACTTCTAAAGAACCCCAGTCTGACTGGGGCATGCAGTGTGGGCCGAAGCCCGCCTGCATTAAACATGACATTACCTCAGCTGTGATGGGCAATGCTATGGGATATATTTATGTGCCGCCGGTGGCTTCCTGGCACCCACCCATGCTGTCGGTCCACACGGACTTCACAATAGGGAGTTGTACCTGCCTGTGTCTATGAATTAAAAAGCCCGGTCAGGTTGGGGCATGCAGTGTGGGCCGAAGCCCACCTGCATTTAATCTGACGTTACCTCTGCTGTCCAGGGCACTGCAATGGGATACATTTATGTACAGCCGGTGGGTTCCAGGGAGCCACCCATGCTGTGGGTGCACACGGAATTCCCATTGCGGAGTTGGGGATTCCCAGTTGTACCTGCCTGTGACTATTTATAAAAAACCGCGGTCTGACTGGGGCATGCAGACACCTTGACAGAATGAATAGTGTGTGGCACATAGGTTCCCCATTGCTATGCCCACGTGTGCAGCTCCTGATGGCGGTGGCACAGGATTATATTTCTCATTGCTTCTGTACAGCATTGTGAGCTATCGCCCCGCCCCTTTTAAAGAGGGTTGCTGCCTAGCCGTGCCAACCCTCTGCAGTGTGTGCCTGCGGTTCCTCCTCATGGCAGACGCACTTATAAATAGACATGAGTGTGGCGTGGCATGAGGGCAGCTGAAGGCTGCGCAGGGACAATTTGGTGTGCGCTGTGGACACTGGGCCGTGCAGGGGGGGGGGGGGGTTGGGCAGCATGTTACCCAGGAGAAGTGGCAGCGGAGTGTCATGCAGGCAGTGATTGTGCTTTGTTGGAGGTAGCGTGGTGCTTAGCTAAGGTATGCATTGCTAATGAGGGCTTTTCAGAAGTAAAAATTGTTGGGAGGGGGGGGGCCACTCTTGCCGCTATTGTGGCTTAATAGTGGGACCTGGGAACTTGAGATGCAGCCCAATATGTAGCCCCTCGCCTGCCCTATCTGTTGCTGTGTCGTTCCCATCACTTTCTTGAATTGCCCCGATTTGCACAAACGAAAACCTTAACGAGCATTGGCGATATACAAAAATGCTCGGGTCGCCCATGGACTTCAATGGGGTTCGTTATTCGAAACAAACCCTCGAGCATCGCGAAATTTTCGTCCCGAATAACGAGCACCCGAGCATTTTGGTGCTCGCTCATCTCTAATTATGTATGCAAATGAAGCCTTCACTGAGGACAGGCTAATAGCTATGCTCAGATTCTTTGTTCTCCACGGGGAAACAATGCTATCAGCACTCCCCCATGGAAAACTAATGATAAAAGTGAGTTATGATTTTTAGGTGAGCTTGATTTTAAGGGTCACCTAAAAGTGCCCGAAATGCGGGTGCCCCGCACCCATTTACACACACCAATTATCGCTAAAACGATCGCCGATTAGCGAATTTTTAGCAATAATCGTCCAGTAATGGGCCTTAAAAGAGGACCTCACTTAAAGCTGGCCATACGTTTGATTGATCGTCCAGCATCACTTCACATGAAAATATTATGGCTGCCAGCATTCGTTGCCTCCTCCTGCCATCAGTTGTGGCCAGCATTGTGTCTGCGGCACATGCTGTGCCTCCTCTTGGTTTCCTGATCATGTGTGCATACATGGTCGGCTCACCTCTTACAGAGCCAGCGTGAGAAGTTAACTTTTCGTTCAATGGCCAATTCAGATAATCCTCTGGGTATTTAAGGTACCTCCCCACTAGCAGGTTTTGTGAGCAATCAGCCTCTATACTGTGTGAAGGTACAAGAGCGGTACCTTTCTATGGGGCGATTACCGATGGAATCAATGGATTCGGGAGATAGTCATTTCATGTACAAGCAGTCACCAACAGGGGACTGAGTGACAAATCGCTCATTTATTGGAATCACTTGGTATCTACGACACCTAAACCAACAGAGCGTCAGGCCGTGTAAATTGGAGTCGGTCAATCTTTGGGCAACTGCCTGTTTTCTGTGAATGGAGGCGGATTGGAATCATTCCTGGCTGCTCCACCTGCAATCGACTATCATTCCTATGTAAAGCACAGGAGCGATAGTCACTGGGAAGGCTATCATGCGCTAATACACCCTGCAGTCATCTCATGTAAAGGGATCTTATGTATGAACTCATGGTATTTGATCCATACCTATACCACCCAGCTTTTCTAACTTTTCCAGTCATAACCTTGGCTCGTTACTTGACTACACTCTCCCTTGCCTGAGCTGAACCTTGGTCTGATGTACATTGCAAAAGTATTCCACCCGGAGTCAGGGCAGGTCTGTTGTACAACTATGTCCCTGACCGCATTGCAGAAAGCATGACCAAGTGTGCTAGCTATCTCTTAACTGAGACTATTTCTAGCGTAACAGCCTGGGGTCCCAGCAGCTAAGACCAGATCATAAATGGTGGTGTGAAAGAATGAAAACTGGGGAATCCCAGGTACTATCCTTGGAATTAGTCCCATGTCAAATCAGTTCAGAGACACAGTGGGTCCACATCTTCTGCCATGACTCTGAGACTCTCCAAGGCTTTCCTGACTTCACTAATCCTTACCTCATCCCATTATTTAACCATGCTTCCCCTTGTTTGCTGACTTCCTTGACCAGATGTTGCATGGTCTGTAGACAAGTCAAGTTTTTGTGATTGGTAAGAATTGTAACCGGTGGAATAGGTCCCCCAAGCAGATGTGCCAACTTCATGTGCCAACTTAATAGCCAGCTGTTCTCTATCACCGATGGAGTAGTTCTCTGCAAGAGAAAAGCTTTGGAAAAGAAGCTACATGCAAGATTCTTACTACTAGGATTCTTTTGCAAGAGAACTGCTCCAGCCCCGATGGGAGAGGGTCAATCTTCGGATAAAACAGTCTTGCAACATTTGGCCAGTGGAGAACTGGAAGCTGCTGAAAGGTTGTCTATTTTTCCAGAGACCAACTTCTTGCATTCACACCTTTAGTGCAGAAGCTGGTACAACTAGAGTAGAAAAGTGTGGAATGATTTGGGGGAGACAATGTCGCAAATCTTAGAAAGCACTGAATCTCCTTTAGGCTTTGTGGTTTTGGCCAGTTAAGGACTTCAGACAGCTTTTTTGGATCCATCGGTGAACCTGTATCAGATATATTATATCCTAGAAATGCGAGGCTGGTCTGCTGAAACGCTTAAGTACCGACTTTATCTGGTGTATCATCAGATCAGGAGAGAAAATTAGAATACCGTAAGTAGACAACTGCACAGGAGGACAGCACGTTACAGAATATGTAGTTTAGAAAATTCTAGAAATACGGCAGGTGCATTGTAGAGACCAAAGGACATCACAATTTTGAAAATAGGAAGAAAAGTTAAGAAAAAAAAACTTTTTAAAAGGGTTTTTATTTTTAAAAGCAGTAAAACATATAAAAAACTATATGAAGTGCGTTCAAGTCCTAAGATCTCCTATTTATTAATTTTTTCTAAAAAGCTACTTACCGCAGGTAGCTGGAAGCATTGTCACTTCTCAACATAATCTCCCTCTTGACTTACATATTTTTCACATCGACGCCGTAATTACATGGCCGCTGGGAATGCTTTTAAGGGGTCCATTTTGCCCACTGGAAAACTGGTGATGCAAGAGTGGCATGACTGGAAAATGCGTGATTACGGAGAGCATCCTTCATCCTTGGAAAAAGCCAAAAAATCACTAGGTTTAAGATGAGTAGGGAGCACAAGGAACCACTTCAAAGTTGTTGTCGGGAAGAAACCCCTGAATAAGGGTCACTCTTATTGATGTCTTGATGAAGTTGTGGCACTCAACTGGAGGAAACTTTCCGCATATTCAGGTCTTTACGCAGGGTAGCGTGCACAGATCCTATGGAAATGCCAACGTTGCAGGCAAACTCTTCCACGGTAAATCGGGGGGGGGGGGGGGGGGGAGGGAGCTCTATGACCAGTTGCTCCCTTTGTACAATCATGTTGTCGGACCAGCTGGTGATTGGCGGTGGCTCTTTTTGGTTCATTCTCACATGACGTTTGACCTTCTTAGGATTGTTGCACCTAGAAATGCATGTTTCCATGTCCATAACATCTACCATGATTCAGTCAACTGAAGATGAATGTCGATGGGTGTCATTCCACATAAGGGAAGAAAACGGATGATAACTCGCTGTTTTTGGAACGTGAATGTTGTCATGATCACTGGACGATGCTCCCATCTGTCTCACTCATCCCAGAAGAATGCCCGCATCTACTAAAATGTGTCCCATGTTTCTATCTGCTCCTATTCCCGGGAAAAGAATTAGGAGACCTGAGAACCTGAATGCACCTCATATAAATTTAGTATCACCATAATCATACGGACCCGCAAAATAAAGTGAACATGTTATTTTTACTACACTGTGAGTGCTATAATAACAAAAAACCCAAAACTGACAAAATTGCATTATTTTTTTCAGTTTCACCCCACTTAAAAATCCGTCAAAAAGTTTTTTGATATATTATGTGATACATTAAATAGTACCTTGAAAAAATATGACTCATCCTGCAGACAACAAGCAATCATAAGGTTCTGATGATGGAGAAAAAAAAGTTACAACTCTTAAAAGGCAGTGATGGAAAAACGAAAATTCAAAAAATGTCCAGTCATTAAAAGGTTAAATTCACGATGGTATCAAGTAATACAACATTTTAGGGCTTTTTAAAAAAAAAAAGTTTCCATAACTAAAGTACACAATGGGTTAAAGGGCGATCATGAATTCTCCCTCCTTACGACAGACAGAAGTGTTCCTCCATTCCTCAGATATTCCGCTTCTTATCTGAGAATAAACACTGAATAGTTCTGCATTTTCAGTTCATCTTAATAAATATACGATTTTTCTGATTTGTTTTTGGCTGCGTTATCTATTATGGCAACGTTGTATACATAACTGTTCTTGGCATCCTGAGAGCTTACATGGTATGTGTATAACTCATTAAAGATTTAAAGAGGTTCTCCGGAACGATGGAAACAGGACGTGTTCAATCTGTGTACAGTATCAAAAGGGTTCTCCGCTTTCTATAATTCCTACTTATTAGAAGTAAACTGACCAAAAAGCTATCAGCTGTAATCTGGGGGAGAACAAGGCAGTAAGTGTTTAATATCCCTACAGCTCCTCCGCAGGAGAAACGCAGCATTACACAGTACTCATGAAAATTACTGCATTATCTGTGCAACCCAGGCCAGGGCAGGTCCTCCAGAGATGTAAGAAAGAGCTCTGTACCCAATAAGCAATTGTTCACGTGAAAGTTTTATTAGCCAGGCAATCCAAAGTATGGAATGTTTCTGTCACGGCTCGCAGGCTGTGTTGGAGGATTGAGACCGGGGTGATGTCATGTTGTCAGTCCTGGGCCATGTGATCTGAACAACAGTAGTTCTTGAGGATGCTTAAGGATGAAGGAGAGAAGTGTTACAGCGCGCCATCACGGCTGAAGTACCTATTGTTGGCTGTTGCGAATACCTCAGAAGTCCTATCGCTGCAGAAATTCCTCGCGTAGGTTGTTGGGAATACCTTAGGGTTCCCCTCTTCTCTTCCCTGCTACATCATCCTCTGTAATGCAAGATCTGATTGGTTGTCAAGGAGGCAGTGAACCTGGTCAGCCAATCAGTGATAACTTGATGCTATATTATCCAACCGCAGCCTGTCATGACTGCTGGTCATTCTGTTTTCGACTGGTATGCATGCATGTTTTCCAGAGTTCTGTCTGTTGGAGCCTGAGCTGTCTGTCTAGATCTAGGTCTGTCTGTTATGTAATGTTGTATGCTATGCTGGGCTTTGCTTGTGCGTCTGTTTGTTCTTCTATGTTTGATTCACCCGTCTGCATTTTTGTTGGACACGTGGTTCATGTCTGTTTCTCCTACCAATCCATTGTTGGATAGACGCCTCAGCCTCATTCTGTTCTCCACCATCCGCCGTTAGGCAGATGTCTGGGCCTTTTCATGTCTTCCATCCATATTATTCTTGTACTCCTGAATCTCTTCCATTCTTAGGTGTGCAGAAGCCTGTCTCATGTTCTGTTTGGTGTGGCAGTGTTCCTTGTCTGACTTGCTCCTTTTGTTCCCAATTGTTATCTAGGAATGCAATAAGCCCTGTAGGTAGGATACATAGGGCGATCCTTATCAGAATGACTGCCAAGTCCTGGTTCAAGTAGGGAAAGAACTTCCAGTCCTGTGTCTGTTCTGTCCATCTTTGTCCTGTTTGGTATCGTGTTTTTTCCCTTAAAAGAGGAAAATTGGCTTCTACCTCATAGGGTTTTTTTTTGCCATCCTCTGTATCAACATTGGGGGGTAATGGGCTGAACTGGATGGACATATGCCTTTTTTCGGCCTTACATACTATGTTACTATGACAGTCAGACTCCTTTTGTGTTTCCTTATGTAACTTTGTATTATCTGTATTTTACCCAAGTGTCTATATCCGTCCTTCTTGGACATGAGCAATACGTCCAGGTCAAATGTAACCATTTCGGTCTACCTTTATTGAACACAGTTGTCACTGGTAGTAGCATCATCCAAGTGAAATAACTGCATGGCCATAAAGAGGAAGAGATTATTCATGTGTTAAGGTACCTTTCACACAAGACAACTACTTGTATCGGCTGAATAATCACTCAAAAGTCTCCTGGTGTAAGTTCACAGCTAGTTCTACTTGAATGAATCTTAATGGAGATCCCTTTGTTGGAGTAATCACTTAATTTGGATGATACTCAACGGGTATCATAGCCTTATCAATCAGCTATACCTAATTATTAATCAATGTATCGGAGAATAAAGCAATGAGAAACACTCAAGTGATGTTTCCAAACTCTTCTGAAGTTTTATTATTGCATAGTGCAGCAGTGCAGTATCAGAAAGGCCTGCAGAGGGTGCTAAACAGGCATTCTGATACAATGCAAAAAGGTACAGAGAGAGTTAACACCTGTTGGGTGTGGCAGGAACTATATAAAAGAAGCAGATCTTTCCAGAAGAAGGAGAGAAGCGACAGCTTGGCAGTGCTGGACAGGCTGCAACTTGGGGTCCAGTGAGGACCGGATAAGGCCTAGAGTCAGACAGGGACGGCAACCCTTAACTCACACCAATGTGGGTTGTTTATGGACTTTGTATGCTATGTGTGACATACCTGTGGGATACTGAATAAAAGCCGGCGGGCGCCAGACTTAACGAGCATCTATGTTCCCTCAGCGTTTCTGCACGGTTGGTGGCCATTCCAGTCTGAAAGGTTGGCGATTCAGTGGCAAGTGGACCCCAACTTGTCACAATAGTTTATATAACAAATTTTCCGCCATCATCGGCTGCTGACCATGAGCCGTCTGTGCCCGTCAATAGCCAATCATGATTCAACAAGTATTACATAGCGAAACATAGTAAGTTCACAGTCTGTGCTCTTGCATGCAGCCATAATTGCGTATTCCTGTGTCTAGTAGCTGAGAATTCTTACATGATGTTCCATTTCCAAGGTCTCGGAGCCTTGGAAATAAGACATTCTGGTACATAAGCAAAGAATAATGCCAAAATGTCTGGCAGTATGATTATGACTACAAGGACATTTGTTAAAGAAGAATTCATTCTTTGACGCTTTATGTGTTTAAAACATTTTTCTGAAGCTACTTTTACATCCTCTATGAACGATATGTTGGCATCAACTAATGAGGGATCACGGCTCTGAGTAAAGGCAAGTGAATGACTGACATCCGTAGACTTCAATGGTCTTTATGAAGAACTAGCTGAACAATAGTTGCTCAACGTAGTGTTATCCTAGGGCGCTACTGCAACTTGCAAGGACCTTTAGTGAGAAAGATGGCAGCCAGTAAGCAACAATCTTTCTTAAAGGGATTATCCAGGACTTAACTATTGATGACCTATCTTAAGGCCGCTCTCACACATGCGCTTTTTACTGCGATTAGTGTGGCACAACGCTCCTATTGATTTCAATGGGGCCTCGCAGACCTCTGCTCAAACGCTGCGTTTTTAACGCCACTGTTTTTGAGCGTCTGCTCTATCTTCATGCATTTTTTAACGCACCCCATCACAATGAATGCAGTAACTAAATGCTCTTGAAATGCGTCATTTTACCAAAGCCACGTGTGAGAGTGGCCTTAGGATAGCTGTCTGCGCCCAGCTTCGTCCTCACTGACATCTGGCGCCAATTCCTTAGGATAGATCATCAATAATTGATTGTGGAGGTCCACTACTTGGAACCCCTGGCGATCAGCTGGTATAGTGCCAGCTGTCAGCGGGGATGACCTGGAACCAGGCAGCTCCATCCACATTGCAGTAGTCTGGTTTACTAATGCAAGCATTGAATTTAATGGCAAGTGTTCCTGCAGTACCAACCTGGGCCATTGCACTGCGGACAGAGCTGTCTGCTTCCAGCTCCATCCCCACTGCGGACATCATTACAGCTGATCACCGGAAATCCCGAGTGATTGACCCCTGCCGATCAGCTATTCATGAGGATACGTCATCAATAGTAAAGTCCCAGCAAACCCCTTTAATTCAGTGATAAACCATGTTTTGCTGCTTTATCTGTAGATGATACACTATTTTAAGCAATACTGTAATATTGTTCATTTTGCATTGTGTCACCAGCTTCTTAAAAGGGCATTTATATGATTAGATAGAGAAAGGAAACTTTCTAGAATACTTTTTTTTTACATGCGCCTCAGGACTTCTGTTTGCTGTCAGTAAAAAGGAACATTCTTGTTTACACCCAGACATTAAAAACCAGTTCAGACTCAATACCTCTTAAGGCTAAAAGTTTGCTACAATTATATCCAGTGTACACAATCCTCTATGAGGTACAAAGCCTCTAAATGTAACTGTTCACTGATCGTAAGCAGAGATCTTGACAAGATGATTCATTCTGACACAAAGTTTGTCAAAAAGTTTCTGAACTTTTATATATCATCCAAAGATTAAACCTTATTTATGTAAAACCTACAATCACAGGGCACTTATTTCCCATAATGACCCATTCACAAGTATAGAGGAGCTGTAATATTCTGTACAGTTGCTACAGATGGGAATATCACATAGCACATTGTATAACTTCGGGCAGGTTGGAGGGACAGGAAATAGATGGGGATTTTCTTGATGATCTGATCCAGTCCATGAGATCCACATAGAGAAAATAAACATAGCAATAAAATAACTAGACCTCAGCGATTCCCATCCTCTTGGCTTCACTCAGCCCTCATTTTTCCAATTAGCAATTGCAATTATACGTCCAGCCAGCCCCGGCCTGTTGGGTTCATTGACCGTCTCTGATTATTTAAAAAGACTCTGTCTCCATCTTTTTGAACCCTTCTAAGGGCAGCGTGACATAGTGACAGTCACACTGATTGCAATGACATGTCTGCTGTGTGTATCTGTGCAGTAGTTTGGGAGAGACTTACATTTTATCAGTAGTATCACATATGTAGAGCACTACTTGAAGTAGTCCTGGATATTCATGAGCTGTAGATACCCCTTCCCACCCTGCCTTCCAACTATTGATTGACTGTTCTCTGCCCATTAGTGTGCATGGAGAAACAGCTGCCAATCAGTGGCTGGAACATGGAGTGGGTGTGGCTATTCTGCAGCTCCTTAATATGCAAGACTAGTTTTGCATCTGACTACTACTAATAGAATGCAAGTTTCTCCCAAACTACTGCACAGATCCACATAGCAGATACTGTATATCCATGTGACTGTCACTACCCTATAGTGCTTTCAGTGAGGGCTGCAAAAAGCTGGTGACAGATTCCCTTTAACTTATCATAACGTGGACAAGTTTTTGGGCCACAGACATTTCATAAAACTTTACACATATCCAAGTGCCTAAACCTCCATCGTCCTAAGGCCTTAGTCACACGGGCGTTTTTTCACGCGATTTGCGCATCGCATGACGGGTGCGCATGCGCAAATCGCGTGACCGGCGCCGAAAAATCGGCCCAAAAATCGCCCGAAAATCTGCTCCTAGCCGCGTTTCATTAGAAACGGGCCGGAGCTGTCCAGCGCATTGCATTCAATGGAGCCGGCAATACAGCGGCTCCATTGAATGCAAGCGCTGCGGGCGAGTGTGGGATGAATTGTCGGGGAGGGGTTAAATATATAACCCCTTCCCTGCAATGCATCCTTAAATGTGAAAAAATTAAAAAAAAGGATGTACTCACCAGCTCCCGGCAGCTGGAGATCCCGGCGGCCGGCCTGCAGTGGGTGTGAAGGAGGTGTGACTCAGACTTGCCCCTGATTGGCTCAGCGCTGAGCCAATCAGAAGCAAGTCTCAGTCACACCCATTCATGAATTCATGAATGGGTGTGACTGAGATCAGCCTCTGATTGGCTCAGGCTGAGCCAATCAGGGGCCAGTCTGAGTCACACCCCTTCACACCCACTGCAGGCCGGCCGCCGGGATCTCCAGCTGCCGGGAGCTGGTGAGTACATCCTTTTTTTTTATTTTTTCACATTTAAGGATGCATTGCAGGGAAGGGGTTATATATTTAACCCCTCCCCGACAATTCATCCCGCGCACGCCGGCAGCCCATTGCTTTCAATGGAGTCGGCTGTATTGCCGCTCCATTGAATTTAATGGGCAAACATTGTTCTTCTCTGCCACAGCTGTTACAGCTGTGGCAGAGAAGAATGATTTGTCTTCTGTATGTTCTCAATGGGGTCGGCGCTGCTGCCGCCGGCCCCATTGAGCGCATATAGAGAAGAGAACAGGAATCGCAGATCGCAGATAGGTGCGATCTGCGATTTCTGTTCTCTAATTTATCGGACGAGCGCATAAAAAGCGCTCATGTGTCCGATACCATTGCAAAGCAATGGTTTTAAAAAATCGCCGGACGCATGCGCATGCGCAAATCGCGGCAATAAACGCCCGTGTGACTAAGCCCTAAGAAAAAAGTGGTACAAGCAGGAGGTAAAGAGTATTCCCAAGCGGGTCCCACAATCATGCTGGGCTCCGTTGACTGACGAAGTCACGTGACTGCTGCATCCAATCAGAGGCTGCAACACCCAGGATGTAAGTGATGCCAGGAGAACGAACTCTAACTGCTATAAAGTAATATTAAAAAAATGAAATAACACAGATGTCAAAAAACATAAATAAGGTCATTTGCGCACTAGTGTTTTGCTTTCCATTTCGCTGATCCATTGTTAGAAGGCAAAACAGAAAAAACATTTTCGTTTATTGCCAAGCCTATAGAAATACATTGAAGTGGAAGGTCTTCAGTTTCAACACATTTCTGTATCTTTCATATTCATTCTGTTATTTGCACTGGATCAAGAGTGCAGACTGCTGCTACCTGTTCAATGAATGTGGCTCAGCAGTGTAATACTGGGGTCCTAGGTTCAAATCTCAAAAAGAGCAACTTTGGAAGACTCCATCCAGATATTGCCCTTGGTCAGGTTTGAACCTTCAACGTCAGGTCAGCAGTGCTAACAATCAAGCCACCACACTTGTTCTGGCATAACCAAAGAAACAGAAGAAGAATAAACACAAAGAGAACATACATCTCCCTTGCTCAGATTTGAACCTACAACTCCACCACTGCAAGACAGCAGTGCTAATGACTGAGAAGAACAAACACAAAGAGAGCATACAACCTCCATGCAGATGTTGTCCATAGTCAGACATGAACCTAGAACCCAATGTTACAAGATGTGGTAGCTCAGTTGTAAGGACTGCTGCCTTGCACCTCGGGACTTGTAGGTTTAAGTCTGACCAAGGGTGATGGCCAGAGGCATAATGTGAAGCTCCTGGGCCCCAATGCAAAAATCTGTAACAGGGCCTCCAAATATAATGCTTTATTCTTGGTACTAGACTCCCTTTATGGGGAGGAGAGGCCTTATCGGCCCCCTACGGCTTGTGGGACTGGGTGCAACTGCATCCTCTAAAGTTACACCCCTGGTGATGGTTGTATTGGCTTTTTATTTTCTATTTGTGTAGCAAGGCTGCTGTCATTCAGTTTAAATAGCCAGCCAAGCTCTGCGAATTGCGTAGTCGTACCATGCTATCTCTGTAGCGATTTGCATTCACAACGATACATCTGTAGATTGAGAATCCCCTCCATATAATTGCAGGGCTTTTCAGGTAACTCTCCGTAGATCTAGGAAGCGATGTGTGTTGTGGCTGTAGAAGTTTAGGCAGGAAGAGAAATATTATTTGTGGCCGGCTGCCATTAGTCGCAGGAATACACCTCACATGGCAACCAGCCGTTGCTGCAATGCTGAGAGCGGCTCTGATTATCCCACCAGATAAGAGTTGTTCCTACACCAGAAGGGACAATCGATGGTTATGTGTTTGTGTCATTATGGGGCGCTGTCACCGAGGTTTATTGCTCCCACAGGGACACTACCCGTTGGATAAAAATGAAGGAGGCGAAACGCCAGCTCCGTCCTTAGTTACAGAACTAAAAACTGAAGAAATGAACAAACAGGACGGCACCTTCTGCGAGATACGTCCAACTTCACACCAATGGGAAAATCGTAGGAGACCAAGTGTCACACATCCATGAAAACACATTGGGGCAAATTTCCTATGCAGGAAAACTGTCTAACATGCTCAAAGCTGGTGTAGATCTCAGTCTGGTGCGCATGTCGTGGGTGTAGATATAGCGATGCATGTTCAGGATACGATGCAGCAGATGGAGTAACCAGACTATACAATCTTTATTTTAGAACAGAATAATACAAGTGGGCAAGGATATAATAGCAAGTAAGCAATTAACTTGTACTGTAGCTGCACCTAACACCAGCAACAGCTATCTAAAGCCTAGGATTCAAAGTATTTTGTGTACAATAAGAAACAATATAGGCAAAATAGTATCAATAATGCAGTTTGAAGATCAATCCATAGGCCAGAAAGACTAAATACGCAGCGCCACGCCCAGTTCATTTGTAAAAGATGAACATTTCGCCTTTTGTGAGCATTACCCCACTCAATCCCTTAGGAAAATGGGTTCCTTCATACTTGTGTGATGTTCTTTTGAATAACACAGTCCTTAAGCCAGGTTTGAGCACCCAAAATTTGCATAGTGTCCAGTGTTCATAATGCTATCTCTACCTCCCATAGCAAGCCAGATAATTAATGGACTGAGTCTCTCTCTGGTGTGCAAACCAAAATGTTGGAGGCCGGCCTCACTTACAGTTCGTTGCACAGGAGGCGCAACTTTGACTGACTCTTGACTGCCCAGGGTCAGGAATGCAACCCTGAAGCCAGTCTTGTGGATCCTTGTTACTGTCCAGCTGCACTGGCTTCGGTAAGGGTGGCTGTGAGCCTTTTGATTCCTCCTGCCAGTCACTAGCACAGCTCTCCTCTAGATCTCAGGGAACACAGTGCCAGTCTCCTCCCTCACAGTGCTTTGCACTCCCTGCTTGGCTCACCATTCCTCTTAGCTTGCTTGCTTTCAACACCCCAACAGCACCTTCTTCTCCCTGTCAGACACCCTGCACTCTCTATATGGTGCCGTAAAAAATAATTTTTAGATCTTAGGTATCAGCCAATCAGTTCTTTATTGGGGAGCATCCTCAGCACTGCTGCAACAGAATCTGCTTGCACAATTTTTTATGCATTTTACTGTCCATTACTATAGAGACAGTTTAACCCTTTAGTGGTGCCCTTTACACATAAATCGGGCAGTGATGCAACGATTTAATCAAAAGACATCGATCTCTGAATAAACTTGGCTCATTCTGCAGTGTATAAAACGATGATCTATGTCAACGTCCCCTATAGAGTTATTGGGGAAAAAACTGCGTTTTGCGTGACACTTTATCAGCATTTTTTGTCTTTTTTTTCCAAAAAATGCCACGGCTAGATGTTTAACATAGGTCAACAGAGAGTTAGGAATCGTAGTTCAAACAGTGCTGTTTTTTCCCTCACTTTTGGTGCGTTTTGGGGTCCATGGCTTTATTTTCCTCAGCATGAAACACTGAAGTTTTGTACTTTTTTTCATAGACATTTACCTGAAAAATGAACCCAGAAGGGAAAGTAAGACCACTCAAATAGCCCCAAAAATTACTTTATTAAATAATCAAATATATAGTAACATATATATGGAGAAACAGACAGACAACTGCAAGAATGTTCCAGATGCAAATGACACATACAATCCAAATACTACAAATAGTAAAAATACCATATGCGTAAATACTAACCAACAGACCTGACAGAATAACACGGGTGCAGGTCGGAGGCCCCCTGGGAAATAGTGAGCATAATATAATAAATTTCAACTTGTCCTTCAAGAGAGAGTTTTATAGGGAAGCTTTGAAAATACTAAACTTTAGGGAAGCCAAATTCGATCAGCTTAGTGATGCCCTTATCCTTATTGACTGGGATAATGCCCTCAAAAATAAGAGTTCAAACAATAAATATGAAACATTTAAAAACATTCTAATTTCTTACTGTGAGTGGTTTACACCTTACTGGAATAAAGGACTCAGTAAAGGGAGAAAACCAGTGTTGCTCAATAAAGATGTAAAGGGGGTAATAGACAGCAAAAATAAAATGTATAAAATACTAAAACAAGAAAGCAGTGAAGAAGAACTAAAAACCTGTAGGAAAAAAAATAAACTATGTAAAAATCAGATAAAGGCAACAAAGATGCAGACGGAGAGACTCATTGCTAAAGAGAGTAATACTAACCCTAAACTGTTCTTCAACTATACAAATAGTGAAAAGATTAATACTGAAAGCGTTGGCCCTTTAATAAAGTAGGGGAAATTGTAGAGTGGGATGAGGAGAAAACAAATCTATGAAATAGTTTTTCTCCAGTGTATTCACAGAGGAAAATGAAATGTCAGATGAGATGCAGAGTGATAAAGTAAACTCTCAACTAAATATCACCAATCACCAAGCTTACCCAGGAAGAAGTGCAGAGCCACCTTAAAAAGATTAAAATAGACAAATCACCGGGTCAAAAAGTGAACCTGGAAACCACATGCCGGTAAGTCTTACTTCTATTGTGGGTAAAATGTTTGAAGGGTTTCTAAGAGATGCTATCCTGGAGGACCTCAAGAAAAATGGCTGTATAACTCCATATTAGCATGGGTTTATGAGAGATCACTCCTGTCAAACCAACCTGAGCAGCTTCTACGAGGAGGTAAGTTCTAGACTGGACCAGGGAGAGTCATTGGATCTTGTGTATCTGGACTTTTCAAAAGAGTTTGATACTGAGCCGCATAAAAGGTTGGTATATAAAATGAGAATGCTTGGTCTGGTGAGAATATGTATAAGTGAGTAAGTAACTGATCAGTGATAGAAAGCAGAGGGGGGTTATAAATGGTACATACGGTATTCTGATTGGGTCACCGTTACTAGTGGGGTACCACAGGGGGCAGTACTGGGGCCTATTCTTTTTAATATATTTATAAATGACCTGGTAGAAGGATTTCACCGTAAAATAACAATATTTGCAGATTATACAAAACTATGTACAATAATTAACACAAGAGAGGACGCAAAGTTGTTGCAAGAGGATATAGGCAAGTTGCTTGCTGTCTTGTTAACATAATTTCCCATTGATATCATGGTGCATGTTTATTTTTTTTCCCCGCGTACACAACATACAAATACAGCAAAAAATACAGTAAAATGTGCAAGGAGTGTGCAAAAACTCAACGCCCATCGTGCAAATACCCTTATGCCTATGTGAAGCCAGTCTAAGAAACACTTTATAAATGTCCCCAGCAGACCGGCGTCTGAAGATTCTGTAGTGGTCACAGGACTGTTGCAGCCAATCTCTAAACTGGATCTCTGGTTTCAGAGGTCATGTTTGCATGAACGACATATGACCACTGCAAGAGCTTCAGGAATCTACACTGGTGGGGACATTTAAAAGGTGAGTAGGGTTTTTTTTTTTTACCCTTTTTTACCACTGTTCAGGCCAGAACCAGGATTCCACTGCCAACCTTGAAGGTTTTCTCAAGAAACAGCATCCAGTGAAAGGGGATCCTGTGGATATAAACCACTAGTGGCTGAAAGGGGTCAGAGGAGGATGTCAGGAATCACTCTGATGAACAGGTGCTGCATAGTCAAGCAAATTGCAGCCAAATACAACACTGGTGGTCAACTAATGTGTCTTGATGCACAACTTGTTCATTAGCACGGATGGGCAATAACAGGGGGCTACCAGTTTCAGCGCCATTTTTCTCTAAGGGAAACAGAAAGCCAAGACTCCAGTGGGTTAAAGAGTGTAAACATTGTATCACTGAGCAGAGGAAAAACTCCGTCTGGTCAGAGGACTCCGGATTTCTGTTGCACCGTGCTGATGAGAGGGGCAGAATTGATGCCACGACAAATTGCTGCAGTTCCGAAGGCCAACAGATACCGATGTGCTACTAGATGAGTGTCTCTAATAAAGTGTCCGGAGGACTTGCAGCTCTGTATCAGAATAACAGTGCTCGGACCGCTATGAAGATATAGTTAGAAATGTATTAAAAATCAAATAAATATGAATAACCGTAAAATGCGCATTCGTGATGTTACATTGACGTTATTAACATTGTTATTGCCCTTTATCAGGCGACACATTTTATTATTTCCTCATGAACATGCAATCTCTTGACTCCTTTATGTGTAAATATTAATGGTAATAATGGCGATATCTTCCACAAATCTTTAATAAATAACACTCTGTTATTTCTACTGTGGACTACGGCCAATGGCTGCTGGAAGCTGCCGTATAGTTTTATACTTCTGCCCCCAGTCATAACATTGTATAGGGTCGGCTTACCTATTGTACTGTAAGACTAACAGGCAGACATGGGTGTGACGCCTGCGTGTTACCGGGAGATAAAACAGGGACTATTGTCAGTTCATCGTCCGGCTGCAGAACAACAATATCCACAATGCTGGGGAGACCGAAAATCTGGAAATCAGCAGCACGAAGGAAAGTCACAGTTATTGGCAATGCACTACAACTGCGCAGCAGTAGATGAAACTGGATAACTCCTGATGGTAGGCTGAATAGGGAGTGGAAACATATCACACATCTTGGATCACACATAAAATATTACATGGCATCCAATTATTTTTCTAACCATATAATACATGCAAGTGCTGTTACTATTGTAGCCACTGAGAGGGGGCACTATTACTAGTGGGGCCACTGAGGATGGCACTTTTATTACTGAGGCCATTGAGAGGGGATTGTTATTAGTCACCTCTCAATGGCCTCAGAGGGGTACTTGTATTACTGGGGTTGCTAAAGGGGGCACTTTTATTACTGGGGTCACTACTGGAGGCACAATTACTATTTGGCGAGAGGGCACTATTATTATTGTTGCCACTGGGAGGGGGCACTATTACTATTGGGTCCACAGTAAGAGGTCACTTACTGTTTCTGCCACTGAGAGGAGGCATTATTACTATTGTGGCACTGAGAGGTGGCACTATTACTAGGTGGGCAACTGAGAGGGAGTTTTATTACTAGTGAGGCCACTGAGGGTGGCACTTTTATTATTGAGGCCATTGAGAGGGGTCACTATCACTATTGGGGCCACTTAACACTATTACTATTAGGGTCACTGAGAGGGGGCACTATTATTACTGGGGCCACTGAGAGGGGGCAATATTACTATTGGGATCACTGAGCGTACACTGTTATTACTGAGGCCACAAGGGAGACACTATTGCTATTGGGGTCACTGAGGCGAGGCACTATTACTGGGGGCACTGAGAGTGGACACAGTGTTGGGGTCACTGAAAGATACACTATTACTATTGCGGTAACTGAGAGGGGGCTCTATTATTACTGGGGGAACTTAGAGGGGACATTATTACTATTGGGGTCACTGAGAGGGGCACACTTATCACTGAGTCCACTTACAGGGGGCACTATTACTATTGGGGTCACTGAGAGGGGGCACTATGAGTAATGGGTCCATTGGAATAACAGAGGTAAAAACCTTGACCTATATTTTTAGGTGACAAAAGTAGCAAACCTAACTGTAGCTAAGATAGCGGCTGGCCCAGCATGTGCTATGGAGTGTGCCAACAAGCCATTCTACCTCATGCTTAGTAATTCTCTGAAATGTTCCAGCCATAAGTGAGAGAATACTAAATATATCATCAGACTCTGTGAAAAAAATCCCTAAACTGTATAAAACCACAATTTCAACAGAAGTCATAATAAGATCCATATGTGTCATGATGTTGTCTGGACGCCTGCTGCTAATCTGGTGAGAATCTATGAAGATAGATGGGAATATTATGGTCTTGCAACTATATCAGATATTCAGGGTTATGTTCTCTAACTCAGAACAATTTCTCCAAATATCTAATAGCTTGACTGGCTTTAATTAATACTAATAAATCTATATATGAGATGTCATGTGCCAGCTTCATTCCATTAATGGTGAAGTTAGTTCACTCAATATAGACCAGAAAAGAGATCCCTCATGATAACTGAAGGTGGAGCACTCATGGTTTCAGAAACCCCTGGTGATCGACAGCAGCCGCTGGGAGCTACTGCAGGACAAATGTGGTATTACATGGATGATTCAGGGCTGCCTCAGTGGCTCTGTATTAGTGGCTGTCCATTCTAACTAGTACAGGAGGGTCCAAAATTAGGCAAGTCCATATATTCTAACAGGTCACATGGAAAATGGTTATCATTTATCACTTATCTACAGGTGATAAATGATACGTCGGACCCCAGGGCTAGGGTCTCTAATAAAGTGAGCCCCATTCACTAGTGAGAGAACTCAACTGTTTCCATATTATAGACTTGTATAGGGTGGGCAGTGCTCATGCTAGTTTAACACTCATAATGTGAAGCCTATCCACAGGAGGAGAAATGGGGGACAAGGTCGCCCATACTAGAGATCAGTGAGGATCCCAATGGGTGCACTCCTACCAATCTAAGATCTATGTCCTTTGGATAGGTGCTAATATAAAGGTCCTGATCAAATTCTTCAAGGGGTCAACTCCATTTTGATGGCCATTTCCCAGATTCTGAGTTGAGTGCCAGGAAACTGGATCCCAAATGCTCCAGTCTCTCTGTAACATTCATATATAATGTCCTTCTGATGGGTCACACCTCTTTAATCTCATTCATTAATATAGATTCTCTACTTCAAGCTAAGCTTTACAAATATGGTTTAAAGTATTTAATTTGTAACCAGCAAGTCACAACATGCATCCTATTAAAAAAAAAAAGGCTTTAGTGCATGGAGTTGTTCAACTTCTATTCTTCTCATAGCGCCCTCCACTGTTACTGCTCATTCCCTTAAGTACACTTTGCTGATGTACAGTAGTGGAGAGATCCATGCTGGCAAGCAAGCTATGCAGTCATGGGCATCTTCTCTTGTCAGAGAAGAAGTCCAACATGTGCAATGGCTGGCCTTAGCTATGTGTGACCTGTGCAGTGGTTGTAGGCTAATGGCAGATTACCCCCATATGGTACACCCAGACAGATGAGCTACCTCCTCTGTGCAGCAGCGTCTTGTGGAGCTACATGAATCCTCCTCCTCTTAGTGCTAGCTCCTCCCCTCTGCTATATTCCAAGGCACCGCTGTCTGGCCATCATCGCTCATGTAACACAATTGCTTGGTTCTGCTGCTATATTTAGTTTATGAACTTGATTCTAAGACTGCATTTATGTTATGAGTTTGGTCCAGGTGCTATATTTATGTTCTGAGCTTGGATATGATGCTGTATTTATGTCCTGAACTTGATTCTGCTAATGTATTTATGTACTGAGCTTGGTTCTGGTACTGCATTTATATTATGATTTTGGTTCTGGCATTGTATCTATGCCCAGGAGTACAACATGACACTCGTGCTTTATTTCTTAACTGAGCTTGGTTCTGATACTGTATTAATTCTATGAAATGTTATGAGCTTAATTCTGGTACTTCATTAATATTATAAGCTTGGCTCTGCTGCTGTATTTATGTTATGAGCTTGGTTCTGGTGCTGTATTTATTTTATGAGCTTGGCATTTCTTCACTGATCTGTTCTGGTATGAGTATGATGCAATCTTGCAGCTTTTTTGACTAGCAGACTAACTATTAGTGCAATATATAGTTTTTTCTTCTGGGTGCCCAAACCTGTTCCACGCATGATGCTATCTAGCCTAAGGCCGCCTGCACACGGGCGGAAATCCCGCGGCGGGATTTCCCGCGGGATTTCCGCCACTGAAAGCCTGCATAGGAGTGCATTACAATACGCACTCCTATGCAGACGGCCACGGTTTGGCCGCGCGATATTTCGCGCGGCAAACAAACTGCGGCATGTCCTTTTTCTGTGTGGGGCTCTGCGAGCCCCGCACAGAAACATCACTCACCCGGCCGCCGGCTCCGGTCTGCGCATGCGCCGGCTGCCCGGGTGAGTACGCGCTGGTTCCTGCAGGCGCTCGGGTCGGGTCCCGCGGTGAGAATTCTCGCCGCCGGATCCGACCCGCCCGTCTGCAGGCGGCCTAAGACTGGCATTTGTTGTGTCTTCTGTCTCAGCATCTCTGACAAGTGGAGAAGAAATCATCAATGACTGTATCACCAAGAAGGTTTACGAGGAGCACAGAAGCCTGGCACATTGGAAAGGATGAGCACAACATTAGGGGCGCTATAAGAGGAAAAGAAGCTACATGACTGCGCAACAAAACTTTTTTTTTAGCATAATGTCAACTTAAAATAGGTCAATCATTACGTGTCCTAATATCCTAACTACAAAGTGAATTGTGGGGCACCAGTAATAAAAAACGTATTGTCTACTCATAGGCCTAACAAAGTTTCTTGGCCCCAATTCAAAATCTGAAAGAGGGCCCCCATCTAGCAAGTATCCCTTATTTTTGGGGCCTGACAATCTCTGCTCCACCAGCGCCCCTAAAAGTATATATAAAAGTCTTTAGATTAACAGAAGAATAAATAAAAAGTGCATTACACAAAATATTGATGACAAATCTCCATGTATGCGGCTCTGAAATTCTGCCACGTCAGCAATTAGCTGATGAAACCTATTTCTAGGTCTGAAATGACATGAGATGTTTTCATGTTCCCAGGATAAGAAACCATAATCTATAAAAAAAAACTAAAATATGGTATATTATGCTTAGGCTGTTCTCATTTGGTCACAAAGCAGCTGTGTGACATGGACTTTTAACCCCTCATCATGTTTATATTATAGTCATCTAAGTTGGATGGGATTTTCCATAAATCTTGTTTCCACTATTGCAATCAGTAGAAAGTGCTCAGCTCAGTCCCTACATGAGACTTCTAATTTATTGGTCTACTGAACATCACAAGTCAAAACACTTGCACCCACTAAACTATTCTCTAAACTGCCATATATGCTAACGAGTACACTCATGACCCCGGCCCTTTCACAATCAGACCCGTGACCCCAGAGTGCAGCATCAAATGAGACCCCCACTAATCAGCGAGTTAACCCTTGTAGGTAGGAGGTAACCTGCAATTTTGGTACAACCCCTTTAATGATTCCCATAAATGTACCGATTAAAGAACTGCGCAGGGACAGTATTAGAAGGCATCTGTCAACTACTTTGAGCCCTATGAGCTAAGCTTATGGGCTCACAGTAGCTTACCCGTTGAGTCTGAGGATGTTAGTTTCATACCTACCGTGTTTCCCTGAAAATAAGACATTGTCTTATATTAATTTTTGTTCAAAAAGGTTTAACTTTTTTACATGTATTGCTGCCTGGACACTATTTAAATTGACTTTTTTAATTAACTGTTAGCAGGGCTTAATTTTGGAGTAGTACTTATATTTTAAGCATCCTCAAAAAGCCTGAAAAATCATTTTGCATCCTCAAAAATTCTGGAAAATCATGCCATGTCTTATTTTCAGGGTATGTCTTATTTTCAGGGAAACAGGGTATCTTCCCCACCGTTCCCCCAATGGCAGCAATCAAACCAGCCGCAAAAAGTGCATTGAGCAGCATACTGAGTAGTGCTTGCTGGGAGAATCATTGCTTATCTGGATTAGTGGTGCACCCTGAGAGGTAAGTGCTTCTCTATCTATATCATGGTGCGCTATCTGGAGCACTGGGGTGTTGTTGGTTTGGTGTGACCTACGCCATTCACTTACACTTTTCTTCCGGCTATACATGTATATATGCCTGGGTCCCCTTTGATGCTCTCCGTCGTTGGATGTCCATAGGACCAGTGCGTGCTAACGCCTATCCGTCTGCTGACCAGGATTTTGGACGTACTGGAGTTCCCCCTATTCCTAGGGGACCCCCGGGTACGTCAGGGTGAGTCACCATTATACACCTTGTTACCTATTCATGAATAAATCACCACCCTTAGATACTCCCTGACCTAGCTCTGGAGCGCTGCCTTTATTAATGTTGCCTTTTCCCATTTTAAGCTTAGAATGGAAGGACTACTTAGCACCACCGTTCAATGCACTGCAGTGGCGGGTTTGAGCATTGACATCAGGGGAATAGCATGGGAGGTAAGTATAAAACTTACATCCTTGGACTCAATGGGTCAGCTACTATGAGCCCATAAGCTTAGCTCATAGGGCCCAAAGTAGCTGACAGAGTCACTTTAAGCATTGTATGCAGCTGAATGAGAAATGCAGAGC
This sequence comes from Eleutherodactylus coqui, assembly GCA_035609135.1. Lineage (NCBI taxonomy): Eukaryota > Metazoa > Chordata > Amphibia > Anura > Eleutherodactylidae > Eleutherodactylus > Eleutherodactylus coqui. Next base: position 55,577,836 of record CM069405.1, read on the forward strand.
TTCTAATTCAAGAATTCCATGATACAATCTATTTAACCAGTCTTGAACGTTGAGCACAAGTTTCTTGATTTGTGAGAAAATGTACAGAACTGTAGCACTGCAGGGGTGGTAGGAGCAGGACCCAGCAATCAGCTTACCGCCCTAGAGGCCACATTCTGACGGGTTATTTCTGATGGGACAACTCCTTTAAGCTGACCTGATAGTGCTTCACCAATATTGCCACTTCTTTTACTAGCTTTTAATCATTATCTACTCCAGATATTATATGACAATTTATATGTACTTTTTTATACTAGATATATTCGTTAGGTGTCTGAACTAGTCCAACATGATCACTGTAATTATAGTTAAAGCGGTTGACTGTTTTAGACAATCTCTTTTTTGTTAGAAGGTTTCCCCAGTGATATTGTACGTTTTATCATAGACTGGGATCTCCATCGATCATATGTAATTTGTAGAAGACCCAGCAGCAGGTGTTCACTTTCCCTGCAGCACACCCGCAGGAGAAATGAAGCATTGCACATTCCCCATAGAAATCACTGGGTTGTCTATGTAACAAAGGATTATTCTGGGTCCTCCAGAACAAAGGTGATCTTTTGTAGCTACTTTTCCTTCCAGCTAATCGATGAGTGTCTTCGATAGGGGATCCACTTTATTAGCTGAGAATTTCCACAGTAGTTGAAAATGGGATTTAGAAACTAGACGACCCCTTTACAATTAGTCATAGTCCATAGGGTCCAATGCCTCTTTTTGGTTTCCCTTGTGGTTAATACAAACTTGCTAGAGAGAATGTTGACAGTACAAAGCACTGATGAAGCAGTAATTATAGACAAAGGAGCTTTTATCACTCTCAGGGGTATCTATCAAATGAAAAAAGGGTCCCCTGGGGTAATTGGGCTCTTACAGTGCTTTTTCCCACAACTCCTTCATTGCTTTTCGGTTGGAACTTTCTTATGTTTCTCAGAAACCTTTAATTTACACAATAATGCTGAATTATTTCAGCCAGGAAGGCAGTAGATAAAGTAACATGATACGGTCCACACATTCTACACCACGGGAGACAGTTCAGAAAGTCACATCCTTCAAGAACATCTTCTATAAGTCACTTTCCATCGAAAAGAGCTTCTGTGTTGCATGTTGATATTCTCAACCAAGTTCCGAGAACATTCCAATTATAGAAAATTATCCGTCTTATTCCCCAGAGAGTCGGGTTTTAAAAAAATCATGGGAAAACCAAAGCTTAAATAGCATCCATTAACCCCTTTATCTAAGAAAAATGTGTTGAAATGTGTTACAGAGACATGTGGGAGCAGCTCCATGACCGGATCTAGAGCATCGGAGCAGCCTGACATTGGGATGCACAGCAGATGGAGCGAGACTGGGGAGCTGTAAAGAGTTAAGAGGTCACAGGACATTGGATGGGATCCAGATTGAAAACATATTAGAGGAAACAGAATGAGAGATCAAAAAAATGCAAATTATAAATTATTCTTTCACATTTAGGATCACGCACATATATCAGAGGAATACCATGTTATAAAGGGTATAGCTTTAGGGGGTGCAGAGGTAGTAGCCACTACTGAGCCTAAAAGTACCACTACCGTATAAGAAGACACCAGCATTATTAATGGCACATGTTGGTTGGGCCCTGTTACCGAATTTTCATTGGGGCCCATGAGCTTCTAGTTCTGCCTCTGCATGTTACCATTACTCATAAGAGCCGTAACTTGAAGATCCTTGACTCCAAGGCAAGTTCTGCAACTGGGCTTCCACCTACCACTTCCAATTTATAATTCTGATGTCCTATGTCGAATTGGGACTACGCGGCCCTCTTAGACACCAGGCCTGAATGCACTGCTATCCTTGCAACCATAAAGCTACACTCCTGCATACCCAGGTGGTGTTACTAACCTCTAATCAGGGGCAATGTCACTCGCTGAGCATCCCGGACTCTTCACTGCAGTACGTAGCACAAAAACTTCCATGCAAGTGTAAGGGGGACGGTGGTTGACTGCAGATGTTACTGGCGGCTGATGGCCACACTGAACCCTGCCCCCTCCCAGTCCATAATGCATCCCGGAGAGGAGATAGGAAGAGGATGGAAGAGCGCTTTAGGCATTGTGAGAGGCCCCTAGGACATGACCAGGAAGGAGAAGAGATGCACTGGTGTGAGTACCCTGCTCCCATGACAGAGAGTAGTGTCGGGGAGTGGGGAGGAAAGTAGCTCTTTAAAATGTTGAAGAGTTGGGTTCTTTCCCCTTATGATGTGGATTGTGATGAGGTTAACACATCAACACCCAGAACAGCCGATCCAGTAAGGAATGATAAGCAGGGCTAAGCCGGCCCACCGATAGAACAGCCAGTGGGCCATATTGGCTGCATATAAAGGAATTAGAGCTGCGTCATTAATGCAGTAGAGAGTGTGAGCAGATACAGCAGCAGTGCAGTAGAGGGAGCCAGCAGAGACCTACTTGTGACTTGGTGGTTGCCATGCTATAATGAGAGCAACATGAGCAGAGCTATCCCCAGGTTGGGGAGAAGGCAGGAGGAGTCCCTGAAGCAGCCCTGATGACCAGGGGTGAGAAGGAGAATCAAAAGGGCCCAGATGACCAGCAGCCAAGAACAACATTGCACTGCATGGAAGGAGAGGGAGTCTCCCTTCCCACATGGGACTTACCCCCTGAAGTAGCCTGCGGCGCCATGGACCTGGAATGACGACAGAGCTGCAGGATGCATAAGTCCAGTCCGATAACTATTTAGTGTGCACACTAAGGGATTATGAGGGATGTGACCGGTGAAGTACTGTATCTCCCCATAAATGTGACATGGGGGCATTATGACATTCTGTGATTATGATGCAATATTGATGTTAACTATGCTAGGAAGTGACGGCATGTGTCACCAAGTAAGTGAAGTAATACCATGTGTAGATGCAATGTTCTGTGACAGGGACAGGCACTACATAGCAGTGGCGCTCTGTGCTAATTTGAGTTTACGTCAGTCAAGAGTACAGGAGATTCCTTAATGCACCTACAATGCGTTGAGTCCGCACTGCCGCGACATTCTTAAATTGCTATGGCCGTGATGTTGCCATGTCATGGACCTTCGAGAACATACTATAGAGTTTGACGTCACGTTAGTCGTAATAGAAATTCAAAGTGCCTTGTCTCACTGAGGTGTTCCCCTTATAGGGATATTAACACTAGACAACAGAAGGCAGTTCGATTCTCCTGATGGTGCTAGGAAATGTGAGATTTTGCAAAATATCTCATGTCCTACTATTAATGTCATTTCTTATGCCACATGTCCTTGCTCGAAAATTTATGTGGGATTCACATCTTGGGAACTGAGAATCTGCAGACGAGAGCACATGCGGGATATTTTGGCAGCAGGACAATGTGATAATCCCTCATTACTAAAAACCATTCCCAAACATTTTAGAATGTTTCATGATTGTAATCCAAAAACATTCTTAGTCGGTGGTATTGAGGCGGTACATTGTGGCCGGAGGCGGGGAGGGATCAGAAGGGTACTTGTTCAGAAGGAATGCAGGCTTGGGACTATGGTCCCTGCGGGATGGAATGAAGTGGTCAGTTTTGTCCCTTTTTTATAGGCTTTTGTTTCTCTCTCAGTGTTTTTTAAAATTAATTTTACGTTTTTGTTTACAGTTTGTGGCCTCTTCACCTTCCATGTTTTGTGCCCCTCCGTGTTTGTATGTTCGCATTTAGAAGTGGATCAGAAGACGTCTTTGGTGCCTACTTCTGCACTCAGCGCACTGTTAGAAGCTCTTCTATGTATATTATGTATTTTGGGAATGGCTTGTTTTGATTGTTTAGAATGATATTTTTATTGTCATGTTTGCAGGGCTTTATATTGCCCTTTTATCCTCTTACTTTACATGTCACTTATGTACTAAATAGAGATGAGCGAGCGTACTCGGTTCGGGTGTTTTTGTACTCAAGCACCACTTTTTCCGAGTAACTGACTACTTGAACGAAAAGATTCGGGGGGTGCCGGGGGGCAGCGTGGTGGAGCGGGGGGTAGCAGTGGGGAACAGGGGGGAGCTCTCTCTCTCTCTTCCCCCCCCCCCCCCCCACTCCCCTCTGCAACCCCCCGCTTACCCCTGGCGCCCCCCGAATCTTTTCGTCCGAGTAGTCAGTTACTCGGAAAAAGCGGTGCTCGAGTGCAAAATCGCCCTAAATGAGTATGCTCGCTCATCTCTAGTACTAAATAATTCTTTGATGTATGAGTCAATTTCTCCTTTTCACTTTTGTTCTTTTGGGTTATGTTTTCTTGCATTTTTTTTCACGCTATGTGATACACTGTAACTTTATATATATAACGTAACTTTCATTTTATTGCGATAATTCGCTAGATGCTCGCTGTGTGACGGTGCGCATACGCTGGATGGTGATCGCTTGGACATTTGCTGCCCGACCTCATTTTTAGCTGGGTGTGAATGTATGACCCTTTTCGGTCTGCCCTCGCTCCACTGCTGAGTTCCGGGTATCAGGTGTCTCCCTGGCATGTGCCGTTTTGTCTCTAGCGCCATTTTCTTGCCATATAATCACTTGGAGAGGTATATTAGGAGGTGTGGGAGCATTGATTTGTCACCCATTGAGAAAGGAAATGAAACGTTCATTGGGGTTCCATTGGTAGGCACTATTGTTATATGTGGCCTTGATACTGTTTGACTATATGCAGTTATCTTTATTATCATTTCTAAACACTTTATTCTGTCAATATATGCATGTGATTAGCTAATCTGAGTCTTTGGGACTTGTACTGAGTCATGTACATTAATACTGAGGTCTGCGATGCACTTTATTCCCATTTCCCAGTCCGTGGTTTTACTATAGTCTCCTTGTGTTGTTGTGTCATGCGTTATATGTGTGTCTTTAATAAAGTGATTGGTTGGCTTCATACTCCTTTTATTTTCTTGAGATAGTACTTGGTGTTGTAGTAGCCCTATACCATGGGGAGCATTAGTATATAATGATGAATATGCTTAGCCCCTTTTTTTGGAAATCCTGCATGTTTTGTATGCCCTTGTATGGACACGTAGATATATATGTTACGTGTGATGTCAAGTTAAAATTCCGTAATGCTTAAGTACAAGTGCCCTATTCGTGTCTGAAGACCTCGGTGTGAGCACCTCAATCCTTTGCTGTGGAGCGGCACACTGCCCCCTGCTGGTGTGATGGTCTGGGGGCCCATCGCATACAACAGTCGGTCACCCCTAGTGGTGGTACGAGGGACAGTGACAGCTCAGCGATATGTTCAGGACATCCTACAGCCACATGTAACATAGTGTGTTAGGCTGAATGAAGACAATGTCCATCTAGTTCAGCCTGTTTCAACCCCCCCTTGTTGATCCAGAGGAAGGCAAAAACCCCAATGCGTTCCTACCTGACTGTAAGATCCGGATCAACAACCCGCTGGTCACCTAATGTTTATATCCTGTAATATCAACATTAGGTGACCAGCGGATTGTTGATTCGGGTCTTACAGGCAGGTAGGAACTATAAAGGTTGATCCAGGGATTATTCTGATTGCCATTATGCAGTCGGGAATGAATTTTTTCCCCAAATGGGCTAACTGGCTTCTGCCTCATTGGGGTTTTTTGCACCATGTGTTCCTCTCGAGGCAGCTTCCAAGAGGCTTCCAGCGGGATTAATGCTCAGCCGCAAACACAAGGATGTCACAAGAATGTCCACAAAACATTGCCACACATTTCTATGACTGCCCGTATTACATCTTGTATCCAAGAGCTGGTACAAGAGCGTACTGGAGCCTCCATGCCGCCCGGATCACATCTTGTATCCAAGCTAGAGGCGGTACATCAGGGTACTAAAGCCTCCATGCCCACTCGTATCACATCTTGTATCCAAGCTAGAGGTGGTACAACGGGGTACTAGAGCCTCCCTACAAGGGGTCAGTTCTCCATATTGTAATTACTTATTTATATCAGCGTTACAATCACACAGAGAAAGTTTCATTCCATTCTAATAACTTCTTCTAGGTGCTTGATTTTCTTGTGTATATTAGCTACCAAAGAACATAGAGGATAAATGAAAAAACAGGAAGAGAGGGCATTACTGACGTCACTGGCTGTCTTCCCTATCAGCAATCAATGACTTCTTTGTGATGACAATCCTGTGACAAAGTCATCTCATAACAAAGAGAAAAGCATAGATGGGGACTTTCTACTGGAACATATAGGACATTGTGTGCCTCATTTTGGGAAACTAATTTTAATAGGTCACTCTAGTAGATATACATTGTCTCCTACCCTCCTGGCTGCCATTCCTGCCTAAAGGGGGCAGTATTACACTACATAGTAAAAATTCTGCTTCGCTTTTCAGACTAATGAATTTGTGATAGAAACAGCTTTTGTAAGTCAGAAATATGTTCAGAGGCGTTGTCACTTCCCTTCCCCCGCTCTTTATAATAGCTCACGGTAAATGTCTTACTCAACAGGGGGCAGCAATGAGCAGACAAAAGAAAGCTCCACTCAGGTGAAAAAAATTAAATCTGTCCTTCTATAGGAGTGTATGTTTTATGTATAGCCTAGGGAAAAGGGACAGAGCATATCACAACCAGATCCAGCCTACCTTAACCAAGACCAAATCTACATTGATGGAGACCTCTCCATCCTCAAAGGTGGTAGCAGCAGGGCAACTGCCCCAAATGTCCCCTTATATACTGGCCTGTTCCAAGCCCCATAGAAAGAACCATTAAGGCCATGAATCAGTACTCAGGACAAAAGGCCTAGTTGTGGCTGTAATTTTTCTTTACCATACTCCCATCATGTCTAATGACAGGCATCGGCTGTATGTCACATCTCTGGTCCAAATTTCACCTTGAACTTAAAAGGAACTTGATACCAGTTTCATTCTGCTCGAACCATGGGCAGCATAAACAGGTATGCCTATTGTCCCCATGCATGTACTATTCTGAAACGCTGCGGCTTTTTAAAATAAGCACACTTTTGACACTTTTGAACAGAGCTCCAAGTCACAGGGGCGGGCCGCGCTGCTCTTTTCCTGCCCGTGGTATGTTGACCGGCAGCTCTCTCCCTATACACAAGCAGTCATTTTTTTATGCTGCAGGCGGGGACATGTAGTGTGCCAGAGTGGAAGGTAAGTGTCACAGTGGCAGTGATGGCAAATGTACTTCTCCCACTACCGTGAAAAAGTTGGGGAATTGCTGTTACAAGCTGGCCTCTGTTCCCTGGTATGATTTACGGGCTTAGTGCAATGTGTGTCCTCCAGTTGAAGAGAATCCAGGGAGCCACGCAGGGGTAATGGAAAACTCACTTGTTTATTTTGCATCCAGGTGATGAGAGGGTTACCGTTCATACTCATTCACATCCAGGCTTGAAGATGGTGGCTGAAAGTGCTGCTGCCCTTCTATCAACTCCTGTACTGCTAATATGAGCTGGGATATCTTCAGCCTGCAGTTTGCACTCTTTGTCCTCTGAATTTCAGATGCAGGAAAATATCTGTTTGTCTGTTCCTTTATCTTGCTATCTGCACACTTGACACTACACTTCGTCTTCTCTCTTCTGGAACTTTTCAGGCACTTATAAAACATCTGCTTCTCCCCTTCTAGAATCTTCTAGCTAATTCCCACTCTGCTCCGAGCTGATTGATTAAGAGGTAGGAGACTAGACAAGAACAGAGTCACCGGGGCTGATCTATCTTCTACTGAACTCATCTGTCATCTTCCAACAACCAGCTTCAAGTCTACACATTAATACAGCCTGTTTAAAAAGATAAAAATGAAACCATTATAGAAAACTGAACAGCTAAGGCACACATTTTTAAGAAATATCTCTACATTATGTAACGACTGTTCTGAGCCACTACAATTCTCCCCCTTTTTTAAAGAAGGCCGTCCTCTGTGTTGCTCTTCAGTAGCAGCAGGTCAGGTAACGACTCAGTTTTACTTCCCAGGATACATATGTCCAAAAACCATACGCACATATGCCGTTAAGCATCCATTAAGTCACAATTTCCAATTGTGGGGTGTGACACCAGCATTTAGAGTTCACAACTGCTTGGTCTAGACTAGAAACAAAGCAATGCGAAAGTTGGAGAGTGGTGGTGAGTTAAGGCAAAACCCTGAGTCTCATGCAAGCTAGGCGGTCCATTCAAACCTTCTCCCCGCGACTATCCATTTGGATCCACCTTAATGATTTAGTTCTACATAGTACCCTGGTAAATTTGAAAGACCTGGATAATGCCTCATGTTAGGTGGCAAATTTTCTTTTATGGGAATAAAACTGAAGGTAGATCATATTAATTTTTTAGCTCAAAGTTAGAATTATTGTCATACTACAAGATGAATGCATTAATAAAGATTTTCTCTATAATACTTCTTATAACGTGAAATAATGCAATGTAACGTACTTCAGATATCAATCATAGTGCAAGTTACAATGTAACAAGGACCCCTAAGTGCAATAGTCAAGTGAGTACAATGGCACTTAGGTAGAACTGCAATAATCCGGGATAGCATGTGCTTTGTATTTAACTAAGGTACCTTGGATTGCGTCTCTGTTGTACAATATGGCATAGTCTCGTATATTGAGGTGGCTCCTTTTGGTACCATTTTGGTTTAATAAGATGGTCCATACTTAGGGGGTGTCTTTGAGAACAGAGGTTGCTCAGGACAAAGGATTTATTAACGGAACTGGGAAAACAATGTAACAAATGGACTACTGCCCAAAAAGGGAAATGATTCAAATTGCTTGAAAAGGAACACATAACTAGCTCTTGTGTATAGTCTTTGTTCAAGAAACATGGGGAACTGGGGCATAGAGATAGCACAGTGATAGACCTGGATAGAAGAGGGGAACAAATAAAGCCAGTTTGATTAGGAGCTTTGTCTAAGTACCTGGCAAGTAGCTGGCCTTTGATACTACTATCAGAGCGTCTTGTAGGAACACTTTCATCCAGAAAGGTCAGAATGCATCCAGAATGCTGGATCATGCTGCAGGTTGGTAGCCCTTGTGGCTAGAAGTTCAGGGTCACTTGGTGCAGGCAACTGCAGCTGAATGGCCATCCACGGCCTGGAACACCAGGATAACGTTTTGGCAGGACCTATTGCTAGACAGCTTGGCTTTGCACTCCCTCAGGCTCAAAAGGGTTGTACATACATGATTTGGCTGGGAATTCTGAGTTAGGAATAATGTGTTCTGCAAACAGTGCTTACGACGACAGTTTCTGTGCATAACCTTGGGTTCCTGGCCTTCTCGCTTGATGCAGTAGATGCCACTCCCAGGATATGGAATTACATGAATGATGTATGGCTGTATTTCCCACTGGGCATCCAACTTGCCAGTTTAGTGATTATTTTTTAGCCATGCCTTGTCTCTGATGAAGAAAGCTTCCGCTCTCACCTACTTGTTGAAATCTTGCTGTTGTCTTTTGCAAACTTCTTCCATCCTGGTTTCCCCAATTTCTTGTGCATCAGCAAAGCATCTTTAATAATCACTCATGCAATGAATGGTAGGCAAGCGGTTGATTTCATCTGGCACTATTACAGCCAAAGCGAGGTCAACAGGTAGTTTACCATGGTGCCCAAACATGAGGTAGTAGGGAGTGTAAGAGGTGGAGCAGAGCACAGTATTGTTGTATACATAGGTGAGTTCTTAAGATGATCGATGGCTACCATTTCTTGTGGGCAATGACTCACAACGCAAAGACATGGACCCTTCGGGTCTGCCTTCTCTTTCTACCTAATTTCACAGGTGGGACATTCTTGATTCCATCTTTCTAGGTCTCCTGTAATACCAATCCAATAGAATCTGCAGCAGATGATGAATTCTGTCTTCTTGACACAGAAATGTCCTGATTGGTCATAGTAGGGGAGGACCATACTGACTTCTCTCCATGGGATGACAATTTAATGGATGTGGTTGTTCATAATGGGATCTAAGGCATTGTGATATATTAGCCCTTTCTTCATAAAGAGTTGCTTCCGTTGTCTCCACAGATGACTCAACTCTGGATCTACATTGCCTAGATGGATTCTCCCAGGGACTTTCTGTGCTGGTAAGGAAATCTTGGAGTTTTCAGATAATTCTGGTTTTAGTTTGAAGCTAGATCCACTGCCCTTCCTCCAAAGGGGATCCTGAACTCCCTTCTTGTGACAGAGGTGGAGGTCTTCCATACATCTCAACATTGTCCTAGAAATCTTTCTATGGCAAGGGATCTACTGCTGTTGGCGAGCAAAACAAGACATCTGCGTCCTCATTGGTTTTTCCAGCATAGTTGACCAGAAAGTCATAATAGGCAAGTCTTGTGATGCTCCCATGCGAACTGTATGCAGATGCACAAGAAGGTTATTGATGGTTTAGACAATGAAAGAGGTGGCAGCAGACAGATAGTCCTTGAATTTCTCTTTCACAGCCCATACAAAACGAGAAACTTAAGCTTAAAGGAGCTTTAGTTACAACATGTCCCAAATAGCACACTTGAGTATATAGCAGGTTGCACTAAGAAGGTTTAACTTTGAGACCATGTTGGATCAGGATCTGGAAGACTTCAGCCAGGTGTTGTAGATGATCTTTATAGGACCTCCATCATGGAAGGATCAAAGGGCATTACAGAGTCCAATAAGTATGCAATTAAACACAAATAAGCCCATTGGGTTGGTAAATGCTGCCTTCTTCTGGACTTTCTTTGACATGGGCACCTGCCAGTACCTGCTGGTTAAATCCAGGGTAGAGAAGTAGGCAGCTAAACCTAAAGCTATCAAGGATTCCTCAATGCATGGCAATAGATATGCATCTTTATGCGTGATGCTGTTAATTTTTCTATTGTCTACACAAACTCAGATGTTGCCATCTTTTTTTTACCAGGACGAGAGATAAAAACCCATAGACTATAACTTTCCCTGATCACTTCAGCCTCTTTTATTTCCTGAAGCATGTTTTTGACTCGCTGATACATGGATGGCGAAATTGGTCAGTACCTCTCCTTGATTGGGGAATGAGAGGCAGTTGGGATGGAATGCTGTATGTCATTGACTCTCCAAAAGTCCCTGAAATGCTTGCTGAAGGCTTGATGGAGGTCTCAGGTGACCTTCAGAACTCCCTCAATTTGCTTGGAAGGTGTCATCACATCACCTGCATGCATGTCAGGCCACATGGGGTAGCTGAAATTGCCCTCTTTCTGTAGCTGTGTAGCTTGTGTTGACCATTCTCAGGTTCACTATTTCCTGGATTGTGATGAGAGATAGCTGCGCCACAGCGTAGTACTTCCTCAACTCCACTTCTGTGTCTCTGGTATTCAGCAGATGAATTGGCACTTTTCCTTGCAGCTAAGGCGAGAGGGTGTTCTTCCAGGTTTATAGGCTCTACCAGAGCTTGGTAATCTTGGCCTTGAATTCCCTGTCGAGCCTGACACCACAGCAGGGTTTCAGTAGCGGGTCATAAGATGACTAGTTTCACATCACAGATTCTGGCATGGCAAATTTCTCCTGTGCTGTTGGTGAATCTGCCGGGCTGACAACACCTTAATAGTCCGTTGTAAGACTTTCGGCTGATCTTGGGACATTCATCCACAGAATTATGGAAGGGGTATCACTCTCTGCATCTCTTTATTGGACATCCACAAAAAGCACTTCTGTTGTGAAAGACCGCATGAATAGTAGGCTCCAAGTACCCAATCAGCAGAACGGTCTATCCATTGGTGGCTACTAGAGAGGAGCCAGCATGCTTGGTAAGGTCAGTTATTTGAGAGAGCCTCGTTCAACTTGAGTAACTGCTTTCTCCTCTGAGCGTGCTCGGGGGGGGGGGGGGGTCGAGCGGCAGGCGGCATGGGGTAGCGGGGGGGGGGGAGAGAGAGAGATTTCTCTCACTCTCCCCCACCCTCCACTCCACTCTCCCCCGCCACACCCACGAGCACGCTTGGAGGAGAAGGCAGTAACTCGAGATGAGCAAGGCTTGCTCGAGTAACTGACCTTACCGAGCGTGCTCCCTCATCTCTAGTGGCTACTACATCCAGCCCCGGATCCAGAGGCTGTACTTGGAGGTTGTGATCCCGATATCTCTTGAAGGCAGCCTCCTGTATGGTGGTGACCTGTGATTCGGTGTCCAGTAAGGCAGTGAAGGGGGCCCCGTTGATACGGATGGAAACTTATGAGCAAGGTCCGACATTTGGACAGCCACTTGGAATTTTCAGGACTAGCAATTCTTCTACCTCAGGGGCGGTGCTCTGTCTCGGGGATGCTCTTTTAGTCACCAGTGTTGGTATTCCATTTGTCCACTTTGGTGGCAGTTTCTGCAGATACAGCAGGATTTCCTTGTCCGTTGAACTGGTCTGGTGGAGAGTGCTACCCTGGCTGGGGCTGTCATTGGGTTGGTTTTCTACCGAGGCTCTTGTGAATGGATTTCCAGGCATTCTATCTTGTGGTAAATCTTGGCTAATCCGCAAGCTAATTTAGCCATCTGCATCTGTAGTTCAGTGATAGTGTCTGATACTTGTGTCTGGTCAGCTTGCACTGCTGAGATGTTCTTAAGATCCTTTTACACGAAAAGATAGTCTTTCAAATGGTCGAAAGATTGAAGGATTTAGCTATGTATTTGCATAAAGTGTTAATGGCTTTAATCATCTTCATTTGAATGTAAAAGGACCTTTAATCATCTTCTTTTCCTCTATGACAAACCCCCTGACGGAGTTTGGTGCTTTTTCATAAAAAAAAAAAAAACAGGACTCCGTTAAGTGCAACCTACATGGCCTCCTTGGCAGTAGTTTTCACTATATTAGGTTGCAATTATGCTCTCCGCACCTTTCATTTTCCCTTTGCCATTCTACATAACTTGATAATGTTTGTACAATGATTTTAAGTTCAAAGGCCTTTTCTATCACAGCTTCAAGTTTGTGCAAATGACTCTGCTCTTTTCCTATTAGTAGCAGCATGGCTTCCTTCTCCGAGCTCCAGAATCTGTTTGTATGACCCTGCAATGAAATACAGAAAATAATGAAAATGTCATTGTTGGGGGAAATTTCTATAAGTTTCTTAAAAATTTATCTATAGCAGTTATACTTTTGTACATATGAGGGGCAGTATTATAGTAGTTATATTCTTGTACATAGGGGGCAGTATTATAGTAGTTATATTCTTGTACATAGAGGGCAGTATTATAGTAGTTATATTCTTGTACATAGGGGGCAGTATTATAGTAGTTATATTCTTGTACATAGGGGGCAGTATTATAGTAGTTATATTCTTGTACATAGGGGGCAGTATTATAGTAGTTATATTCTTGTACATATAGGGCAGTATTATAGTAGTTATATTCTTGAACATAGGGGGCAGTATTATAGTAGTTATATTCTTGTACATAGGGGGCAGTATTACAGTAGTTATATTCTTGTACATAGGGAGCAGTATTATAGTAGTTATATTCTTGAACATAGGGGGTAGTATTATAGTAGTTATATTCTTGTACATAGGGGGCAGTATTATAGTAGTTATATTCTTGTACATATAGGGCAGTATTATAGTAGTTATATTCTTGAACATAGGGGGTAGTATTATAGTAGTTATATTCTTGTACATTGGAGGCAGTATTATAGTAGTTATATTCTTGTACATAGGGGGTAGTATTATAGTAGGTATATTCTTGTACATAGGGAGCAGTATTATAGTAGTTATATTCTTGTATATAGGAGGCAGTATTATAGTAGTTATATTCTTGTACATAGGGAGCAGTATTATAGTACTTATATACTTGTATATAGGGGGCAGTATTATAGTAGTTATAATCTTATACATAATGGGGCAGTATTACAGTAGTTATATTCTTGTACATAGGGGGCAGTATTATAGCAGTTATATTCTTGTACATAGGGGGCAGTATTATAGCAGTTATATTCTTGTACATTACCCCTTTTACAACTTTTTTGAGATGTGTAGCTGCCGTCAGTTTCTAAATGAGTTAATTTTATAAAGGAAAGGGAAAAATGTCTACCTTCCACCTTCTGATATGTTCTATTGTGGAAAAAAATAGTTGTATGAGATTTAAGAATCATTGCATTCTGTTTTTCTCAACATTTATTTACATTTTACTCAGCTTTGTGGAATTGGGATTGTACATAGCTTCTACAATGCAGGCAAAAAATTACCTTTCACTTAGATGCCGTTCAAAACCTGCCAAAACCTATAAAATGTTTCCTGTTATGACTTCTGTCCAGTCGTGTATGTGGTAAGTCTAATAATGTATGAGTTATAAAAGTGATGTCAAATTATTCATAAAAGCTTCGCAACCCTGGCTGTATCAAAGTAAGAGAGACAGAAAGGCTATTGTCTAGAGCAGCTTCTGCGTCTCCAACTAAATAACAGACTGCCTTGTAATACTTGTAGAATTGCCTTTGCAAATAGCATCCATAGGATTGTAAAGATTGGTAATGAATGTAAACATGATAAAGGGTCCGAGTCAGTCTACCTGTCCCTGCACACTACATGCTGATTAATGTCAAAGGGAAAATAATATTACAAAGCCATGCCTGTGATAATTCTATGGTTTTTATTATCAGCTGCTTCATATGTCTCAAGCATGGAGGCTCTTGGGAATCCCAGAAATCAATAGTGGCTCCACTTATTAAAATATCACCCTTATATTTGGTATTGCTAGGTAAAAAGATACTCTGAAACACTACGTATATAGTCCCTCACTAGGAGAGCCTATAAAGATATATGAGGAGTAGCAGGTGTGCCCAGGGTGCTTCTATTCCCATATTTAACCAACAAGTGTCCGACTCCAGGGGGTTGCAATCCAACTTTACAGAACTGTCGGGATACTGGATACTGCCTCCTCACTGGGTCCTAGCCGACCTATTCTAGAGAATATCTGTTGTTCTTCATTTATTCCCTTTTATTGTGTAACTGTTTTGTTTGTTTGTATGTTATTTTATTTAACTTTATAGTTTTTGTAAGCACTGCGCCTTTTTTTGCATTGTAGCTTAAAACTTTAATAAGTACAGTCCTTGAATGTTCTATAGAACCTATCATCTCTAGTACCATGTTAAGATTTTGCCTTCTGTAGAACAGTGAGTGCTTGTATCCATTGATATGGAACCATAATGTAGGCATTTGACCTGTTTTACAATAGGTCAGTGGTGGCAGCCTGTATTTTTGGGGCTTGTAGGACTGTGTTGGGGTGTCGTTTATGCCCATATTCAAACAAGCGTGAGGTTACTGAACTGGAAGGAAAGCAACCCTTGCAGTCATGCTCAGTCATGTGGCTTGGGAAGTTGGGTATGTGACTCTTCCTCTGCCAGATAATCTAAAAAAACTAAGCAAGAGGTGCCAACTAGAGATGAGCGAGCATACTCGCTAAGGCAAACTACTTGAGCGAGTAGTGCCTTATTCGAGTACCAGCCTGCTCATCTCTAAAGATTCAGCTGCCGGCAGGGAGCAGGGAGCGGTGGGGGAGAGCGGGGAGGAACGGAGGGGAGATCTCTCTCTCCCCCCCCTGCTCCCCCCTGCTCACCGCCACAACTCACCTGTCACCCCCGCGGGCCCCCGAATCTTTAGAGACGAGCGGGGAGATACTCGAATAAGGCACTACTCGCTCGAGTAGTTTGCCTTAGCGAGTATGCTCGCTCATCTCTAGTGCCAACTAAGGAAATAGTCAAAGGAATGCAGTGGTAGCCGTCTCATTTAGCCTGCGGTATCCAAGAAGGTCCAAAGAGGGCAATGAGTTTTAGCTTCATTTTACACCACTTTTTTCATAGTGTAGTGTCTGGAGCCGCAGGCTATATCTGCTGGAGTCCTCAGTGACGTGTGTAGATGAATGGGTAAGGTGCTCCTGGGGAGTGAGGAAGACATAAATGGTGGAAGCAACTTGCTATACAGTTAAAAATAAACTCCAACAGAAACTCTACTTGTCCACAGCACATAGCAAGTAAACAGAAGCAACAGCACCAAAATAATGCAACGCCCCTTGTTAATAATTTCCTCTTGGGCAGTGGGGACCACAATCAGCCATTGAAGGAGTTGAATAGGTATTTTGCTATTTTAGACTTTGCAAAGGAAAAGGAAATTGCAACTGAATTAGAAGAGGGTTGAGTAGATAATAAAAGAGCGTCCTCAACTGGCTAGTTAGAGTCTATTACACATCTACTGTTGGCTAGCAAATGCTGACCAGGCATGGAGACTAAATGTCCTGCCAGTCTACAGGCTCTTACACAGGCAGAGCTGAGTACACAGAGCCTATACAATAGCACATGGAGCCCTATGGTTCCTAATAAGAGAAGCTCCATTGCCAGCCTTCGGTTAGATGTCACCTTGTGCCGAATGTTTTTTGGTGAACCCATATACGAAAAAAATCTGACTATAACACTGATAGTCAGTCCTCCTGTATTATGTTTGACCAGAAAGCAGCGAGATAGCATATCCACAAGAGAACAGTTCAGTGAATAAATACTGTGCCAGAACCAAACTCATAACATAATTACAACACCAGAACCGAGCTCAGTACATAAATATTGCAGAAACCAATCTCAGTACATGGATACTATTCCAGAACCAAACTCATAACATAAATACAGCACCAGAACCAAGTTTATAACATACATATTACTGAAACCAATTTCAGTGCATAGATAAAATACCAGAACCAAACTCACAATAAAAATACAGCACCAGAATCAAGCTCAGTAAATAAATACAAAAGCAGAATCAAGCTCATAACTTAAGGCTGACTGTCCACGGCCGAAGCGGAATATCGTTAGCGATATTCCGCCGCGGTGGACGAGGGTGGAGACCTGTCAGGTCTCTGCGCTGAGCCTATCTGATAGATAGGCTCACAGCGCAGAATCGAGGCAATCGTTCCCTGCGGCAGGATTATCGCCGCAGATAATGTAGTGAACAATCGCCCGTGGACAGGTAGCCTAAACAGCACAAAACAACCTCAGCACACAGATGTAATGATAGAACTACGCTCAGTATATAAATACGGCACCAGAATTAAGCAGATAACATAAACACAGCACCAGAACCAAGTTCATAACATAAATACAGTAGCAGAACTAACTGATTTTGTTGCGGGGACACTGATGGGCTGGCAACGGCACCTCCGAACATCAGAGGAGACAGACCCATGAGGATGATGATTCATGTAGCTCCACAAGATGCTGCCGTATTGATGAAGAAGATCATTTGGCCGGGTGGGCCTAAAGCAATGATTACCTCCAGCCTACGTCTGCCTGGTGTCCCCACTAAAGGCGGATGGCCGGCGCCCTGTGCAACTGCATGGGTCGCATATAGCTAAGTTCCATGTGAACGAAGATAATTTCCTTAATTATTGCCCTGGCAGCTGATCACCCGGGGATTTCAGAAGTTGGAATCACAGAGAGGTCAGCTGTTTGCTGAATGAGCTTCATTTAAAGAAGGGGTTGTCATAGGGAGACAACCCCATTAATACCAATGGATGATGAATTTGCTAACTAAGCAGAAAACAGCATAGACGAATAAAATGGTGAAACAAACAATTCTATACAAGAGCGGCGTTGCATAACTTTTGTCACAGAAGTCGCGGGTGTTAATGGTGGATACTTCTCCAACGGATCTCGTCAAATATGAAGAGGAAGCTCCTCAGGAGAACAAACGGATGGCTGCACAATGGCAGGAAATAACTTCCCGCAGTCCAGCAATCAATTAAAGCATAGATGAAATCCTCAGGGATGATCCGCTGCGCTTTGTACAATTTAAAGGGACAGGCCATAGGGTTCTCACACAAACATATGTACAGTGCTGCCTGATGACGCTGGAGAGGAATGTAACTCCGGAGGATGCATTCTTTAGGAAATGTCTAGAATGTGTCAATGAGGAGCAGGAAATAGCCGCCAACGCAGAGAATATCGATCACGTATGTAATAAAGTATATACAATATGCAACATATTAGAGTATTTAACATCAAACCCCTTAAAGGGGACATACAATTAACATTTACACTGCATACATGCAAATTTTTTTGGGACATGGTAAAGTCATAGGCAGGGTGTTGCAGCAGTGCTGGGATCACTGCCGGGTTGACGGTGTCCAGTGCGGGTTTTAGGGCTCCCACCCACTGGCGTTTTTTTCTCCACTGCGATGCGATTCTAAAGTTAAAGTCTTGCATCGCAGTGCGAGAAAAACACAGGCAGATAGCTGAAAATCGCTGGGAGATCGCTGCGACATCGACAGTCTTTTCAATGGGGCCAGCGGCAGCAGTGTTAGCCCCATTGAAAAGATATGGAGAATGCCGCGGACTTCTGCCACAGCTGTGACAGCTGTTACAGCTGTGGCAGAAGTCTGCGGCATTCTCCATATCTTTTCAATGGGGCTATCGCTGCTGACGCTGGCCCCATTGAAAAGACTGGCGATGTCGCAGTGATCTCCCAGCGTTTTCTCGCACTGCGTTGTGAGACTTTTCACTTACTCTCGCAGCACAGTGGAGAAAAAAACGCCAGTGGGTGGGAGCCCTTAGACATGGTTCTGCACCTTGTAGCTTAGTAGGTGTGACGCAATGTGCTCACATCTGTAGATGATTAGCTGGATATTTAGCTGGGATGGATAGGAAGCTATGGTGCTGTGAATTGTCACTTGCTCACTGTCTGAGCTGGCAGTTAGTGGCTCCCGTGGACAGTGTGGTGTCCACTGTTCCTTACTTCGGACGGCTCTGTGTGCTGCAGCTTATTCTACTAAAGCTAAGTGCTGTGTTTTATTTTGTTTTGTCCTTTATCAGTCTGGCCAAGTAGGGTTACTTAGGTCCCAGGAACGAGTGCAGACCTGCATCTATCGACGCAATCAGTCTGCCGTGTTAGGCATGGCCCTCTCCCTTGTTTGTTACGTATTTAGGGAAAGACTTCCCATTTATTATTTGTCAGTTTGTTTTGGCCGCAGCACTGTGATCAATTATTATGCATGTGCTGGTCCAGCACGTTCTTTGTAGATGTAACACAGGGTCTCGGGGCTCAGACTTCGCTATTTCAATGTAACGTAAGTTAAATATTTGGTTGAACCATTAGCTCCTTAGGGACACGGCATATTATAGCCATAAGGGCGCAACAATTTTGGGGGGATTTTCATCTCGACTTTTCAAAAGCCACTAAAGTTTTATTTTTCAGGTTGACATGGCCGTATGACAGCTTGTTTTTTGCGCAGCGAACTGTAATTTTTATTAGTACCAATTTTGGGTACATATAATGTATTGTATGCATTGTAAAACTTTTCTAAAGTTTTTTTTGAAATGCAGGAAGAGAAAACAGGCCGATTCCGCCATTGCTATTATTTTTTTGACAGCATTAATCATGCAGCATAAATGCATGATATTTTTTTCTGCAGGCTGGTACAGTCACGATGATACCAAATTATTTTTTTTTAGGTTTCTTTACTTTTGCACAATAAAACCGTTTCTACTTAGAAATGTTTTTTTTTTTACATCGTTGCATTTAAACTCCCATAACTTTTTCATTTTTCCACACAAGAAGCTTTGTGAGGCTTGTTTTTTGTGTGATGAGCTGTAGTGTTTATTGGTACCATTTTCAGTTACATACAGTTTTTTTCTATCACTTTTATTGCATTTTTGGGAGGCAAAATTCGTAAAAATTACCATTATTTTAGGTTCTTGTTTTTTGCCAGGCAGGATAAACAGTGTGTTCAATTTATTGTACAGGTCATTACGGATATGACAATACCACATACGTAGTTTTTTGTTTTTTTAAATGATTAAAATAGGTGAAGGTGCACAAAAAATGTTTTTTTGTTATTTTTTTATCACACAATTTTTATATTGTGTTTTTTTTTTTTTTTTTTTTACAATTTTTTTATGTTCCTGTAGAAAACATATAAAAGCTCTGATCGCTTTGATAACATATTGCAGTACTTCTGTATTGCACTGCATTATCGCTCACAATAGCGATCGGAAGCCATGGTAGGCCGGGACACCTGTGCGCGGCATTCGGTTGCTATGGCAACTCATTGATGGATGAAGTCACAGAGAGAGCGTGCTTCTGCAGCAGGAGGACAGCTATCACTTCTGATCCTGTGCGATCCACAGGACACAAGTTTACCTCCTGTTGCGGTAACTACCACCCTGCCAGGATGTAAACTGTAGAGTTGAGGTGGGTGTTAAATAGTGCTAATTGGCAAAATCTGCTTCTGGGCCCCGTCTGCAGGAGTCACATAAAGACAAGTAAATCGCAAATGGTCACACTGACATCACATGACCCAAATGAAGAGAAGGACTCCAGGGATATTTATATAGAAAGGATTAACTAACCACGGTAATTAGTGCTGACGTATATATACTGGGTGAATAAATGTAAAATAATTAGAGATGAGCGAATGTAGTCGGTAAGGCCGATTTCACAATCGAGCACCGCGATTTTCGAGTACTTCACTACTCGGGTGAAAAGATTCGGGGGGTCGCCGGGGGGCGTAGCGTGGTGTGGTGGAGCGGGGGGTAGCAGCGCGGAACAGGGGGGAGCTCTCTCTCTCTCCCTCTCCCCCCCCACTCCCCTCTGCAACCCCCCACTCACCCACGGTGCCCCCCGAATCTTTTCACCCGAGTAGTGAAGTACTCGAAAATCGCGGTGCTCGATTGCGAAATCGCCCTTACCGAGTACGTTCGCTCATCTCTAAAAATAATATAAAGTGCCGGAACGGGTTCCTCATTTTGTTTTGGACATTTTGATATATAATTTGTTTGGTCTTTTATTACAGGGTGGATATGGCGATGGTTTTGGATGGTGTCGGCGGTGGGTAGTTTTCTTTTATATATATATATATATATATATATATATATATATATAAGAAAACTAGTTTTCTAGGGGGAGGAGGAGCAGAGGGAGGAGGGGGAGGAGAGCAGAGGGAGTCAGTTTAGCAGCCATGCTGCTAAATTCCCTTCCACCTCTGGCTATATATATATAAAATAGCACCGGGCATTTTTGTGTTGGGCCCAAAAGATAGTCCTGGAACTATCTTTCGGGCCGGAATACGTCAGCCGCTGCATGGGCTCCTATGGCAGCCCGTGACAGTGGCCAGAGGTGGAAGGGAATTTAGCAGCATGGCTGCTAAACTGACTCCCTCTGCTCTCCTCCCCCTCGCAGGCTCACCTCTGCTCTCCTCCCCGCTGCCTCTTTGCTCCGCCCCTTGTCCACAGCCAGCAATGGGAGGAGGCAGGATGGGGCGGAGCTTAGCCCCACCCCATTGCAAAGAACGAGCGGGGAGGAGAACAGAGGTGAGCCTTCAAGGAGGAGGGAGGGGAAAGGGGCAATGACATGGTGACCTTGCTGTATATGCGCCAGGGCCCATGCCATGTGAGAGGGCACACAAACAGAAGATTTGTGCAACCGTTCAGGAGCTTTAACGCCCCAGATGGTAGCATATAATGGCCAACCATGAAAACGCCGGCCGATATACGCTCGTGGGAAAGAACCCTTACTGTGGTATCCTTAGGAACCCGAGTTACAGGGGAAAACATACCTTTATTGTGACAGTAGTCACTAACAGCTGATCTGGGTCTGCCATGGCAGGGGGCACCTGGTGGTCACGTGTTCGATTGGTCGAATAGCAGAAGGAACACTTCTGCTTTCTCTATTCACTACCATGTGCTTTCTCCTCCGGGGCCTCGGCTGTCACTGATAGCCAAGAACCTGACATTGCCGGAGCAGAAGCTTTAATCCTGTGCTGTATTTTTACTATCATCCACGATTAAAGCCCAGTACTAGGTGCCATAAATCTACTCTGCTTGGTCCTTTATAGGATAATGGCGGGCACTTACTCTAAGAGTGAGATCAGCCCGAGTGACATTTTTAGCTTTTTACAGGCCCCACAATGTCTCATGATTACATGTGGTTATTAAGATCTTTACACTTAGCTTCCATCCATCTGTACTTGCGTCTACAAACGACCATTCATCATGGCCGGCGACACCTGAATTCCTTTCAAATCTATTAAAGGCAACAAGTGTCCATTGTCAAGGAGTGATACAAATTCCAGTTCCTTAAAGATCATCCCAACCCCGCCTATCCTAGATGGTAGCAAGAATAAGACTAAAGACATGCGATTAATCTCGGATGGAAGGGAAGGGTGGAGAAGACGTCTGACAGGACAATATTGGATGGAAGAATGAGTTACTTGGTACTTTCCAGGAAATCCACATAATTTATGTCTGGTCCTCCGTGCCCGCCTCCAACATTATTTTATGGGTGAGAAGACTTAGTTTTCATCTAGAAATATTTTTTTTCTAATTCCTAGGCTAAAAACCAATGACATACGACCTGTGTAATGCCTCAGCTTTCACTAGGGATATTTGACTTTAACTGGAATGTGAGGAGTACTCTAGTTAAAGGGGTTGTCCAGTTATGAACTATCGATGCCCTATATACAGAATATGCCCTCAACAGAGATCAGCAGAGGTCTGCCGAACAGAACCTCCAGCGATCAGCTGTTCACCAAGCTAGTGTACTTGTCCACTGAGCTGATTTCTGCAGGAAGCAGATAGCTCCTTTCTCACTGTAGTGGTCAGACTTGGTATTACAGGCGGAATTCGCATTAAAGCTAAAAACGAAGCAACACTGACAAGTGAGCGATTTTATGCTCAGTGGCCAGGTGTACATAAGATGACTATTGCCCCAAATCACTGTTTCCAGCGAGAATTCATGTGATAATCGCCCCGTGCATAGATACCTTAGATCACTGTATTAACATCGAATAGCTAATCAGGGTTAATATATACAACTATCACAGCAAGGAAAAAATATAATCTTTGCTAATTAACATCCCTTACATCCAAGATTAATAATTATAGTATAAGATGTAATTTATTATCTCCAGATAATCTACTAGGAATTATGGGACATGAATAAAGTCATATATACATACTTTATGTCCCTGTTGAGGGTGTTTGTACTTATGTTGCTGAAGAGTCTACCTTATAATGACATAAGTGGGACCAAAGATACGAGAGGCAGGATGGTTAGATAAAAAAATTCAAAGGGGTTTTCCAGGATAGGTCATCAATAGTTGATCAGCTGTTCACTGACAGCGCCAATATACACTGATGTCGGAGTGGAAGCCGCTGCTACAACCGTAGATTTCAAAGAGAGCTGCAGCTGCAGTTACAAGTGCTGTCCACTACACAGGGGTTAGAGCAGCGGCTTCCCCTCTGACCTTGGTATATTGCACCTCTGTCAGCGAGAGCCTGATCAGTTGATCATCCTGGGTCCCGAGTGGCAGGCCCTGGTCGATCAACTTGGATAGGTCATCATTAGTATTTTTGTCGAAAATCCTTTTAATAGGGCTATATAGTGGACATTGAAGGCTTTAGCCATTGAGAAGTGGGGGCGCTCTTATCAGGACGGTAATTCTACTTGTAGGAAGTGAGAGTTACAGTAGGAGAATACAAACCCAATTCCAGAAAAGTTAGGAAGCTGTGCAAAATGTAAAAAAATGTAAAGGGAAGATGAATGCAATGATTTGGAAATCTCATCTAACCATATTGTATTCAGAACAGAACATAGAAGGCATATCAGGAGGTGAGAGGGAGATATTTTTCCTTTTTATTGTAAAAAAATGAACTGATAGAAATTGCTGGCAGCAACACATCTCACAAAAGTTGGGGCCAGGTCTATTATTGTGTGACAGGGGGATAGCGGGGGGTAGCGGGGAAGAGAGTGAGAGAGATCTCCCCCCCCCCCCCCACCCCCTTCCGGCACCCCCTGCTATCCCCCGCTGCCCCCCCGAGCACGCTTGGACAAGAATGCAGTTACTCGAGAAGAGCGAGGCTTGCTCGAGTAACTGACTTATCCGAGCATGCTCGCTCATCTCTAGTGATGGATACAGTATACGGTTAAGCATTGTCTTGCCTAAATGTGCAAGACCTTCCCTGAAAGACACATTTTCTGGATGGGAGCAGATGTTGTTCTAAAATCTCTATATGCTGCCTTTCTAGATGTGTAAGCTGCCCATGCCGCAGGCACTAATACATCCCCATACCATCAAAGATGGAAGCTCTTGAACTGCTAACAAGCTGGATAATCCCTCTCCTCTTGAGCCCGCTGGATACGGCGTCTGTGGTCTCCAAAAAGAATTTCAAATGTTGATTTATCTGACCACAGAACAGTTTTCCATTTTGCCGCAGTCCATTTTAAATGAGCTTTGACCTAGAGAAGACGTTAGCTTTTCTGGATTGTATTGGCATTTGGCTTCTTCTTTGCATAATACGGCTTTTACTTGCATATGTGGATAACACAGCAAACTGTGCTCACAGACCATGATTTCTGGAAGTATCCCTGAGCCCATGCAGTAATCTGCATTACAGAATCACGCCTGTTTTTAATGCAGTGATGCCAGAGGGGCTGTAGATCTCCAGCATCCAGTATTGACTATTGGCCTTGCCCCTTATATACATGAATTTCTCCAGATTCAGAATCGTCTGATGATATTATGTACTGTAGAGGGTGGGATATGCAAAGTCTTCACAATTATTTATAGTAAGGAATAGAGATGAGCGAACGTACTCGTCCGAGCTTGATATTCGTGCGAATATTAGGGTGTTCGGGATGCTCGTTACTCGTAACGAGTACCACGCGGTGTTCCGGTTACTTTCAGTTTCCTCTCTGAGACGTTAGCGCGCTTTTCTGGCCAATTGAAAGACAGGGAAGGCATTACAACTTCCCCCTGTGACGTTCAAGCCCTATACCACCCCCCTGCTGTGAGTGGCTGGGGCGATCAGATGTCACCCGAGTATAAAAATCGGCCCCTCCCGCGGCTCGCCACACATGCCTTGTGACTTAGCTGAGGGAAAGTGCTGCTGCTGGTGCTGCTGTAGGGAGAGCGTTAGGAGTCAGTGTAGGCTTCAAGAACCCCAACGGCCCTTCTCAGGGCCACATCTACTAGTGTGCAGTACTGTGTTAGCACAGTATTTTTTTTTTTTTTTGTCCAAAATTGGATCTGCAGAGCATTGCGCCCAGCAATAGGGACAGAAGTGGGGGTTAGGCAGGGAGAGTGTTAGGAGTTAGTGTAGGCTTCAAGAACCCCAACGGTCCTTTCTAGGGCCACTTCTATCCGTGTGCAGTACTGTCCAGGCTGCTGTTAGCAGTGTTGCATTTTTTTTTTTTCTCTCAAAACCGGCTGTGCAGAGCATTGCACCCGGCATTAATACTACAGGGATAGAATTGTGTAGGCAGGGCCAGAAGACATTTATTATTCATTGAATACACGCAGTGGGGTCTTCCCTTTGCTAAAAAGGAAAAAATTATATTTGGCCAGCCTGTGTCAGTCCTAAGGTCTCCGTGTACGTGTGTGCTGCGTGTACAACGTACAAAAATCAGACGCAACCAGCTACGCTTTACTGCAGGCTTGCGCCATTGTCTTTCCTGACTGGCAAATACCTGCTCTGCTAGAGTTAATAACTCTGCTACACTATACTTGTGTGACACTTTTTGAGGGCCACACCACAGATATTAAACTTCTTGTTCATTGAATACACGCAGTGGGGTCTTCCCTAAGCTAAAAAGGAAAAAAATTATATTTGGCCTGCCTGTGTCAGTCCTAAGGTCTGCGTGTACGTGTGTGCTGCGTGGACAACGTACAAAAATCTGACGCAACCAGCTACGGTTGAGTGCAGCCTTGCGCCAATTTCCTTCCTGCCTGGGAAATCAAATCACTGGTAATACAGCATGCTGAGGGGTAGGGGTAGGCCTAGAGGATGTGGACGCGGCCGAGGACGCGGAGGGCCAAGTGAGGGTGTGGGCACAGGCCGAGCCAGTGCGGTGGCCAGGGGTAGAGGCAGGGCCAGACCGAATAATCCACCAACTGTTTCCCAATGCACCCCCTCGCGCCATGCCACCCTGCAGAGGTCAAGGTGCTCTACGGTGTGGCAGTTTTTCACAGAGACGCCTGACGACCGACGAACAGTGGTGTGCAACCTTTGTCGCGCCAAGATCAGCTGGGGAGCCACCACCACCAGCATGCGCAGGCATATGATGGCCAAGCACCCCACAAGGTGGGACGATGCCCGTTCACCGCCTCCGGTTTGCACCACTGCCTCTCCCCCTGTGCCCCAACCTGCCACTGAGATCCAACCCCCCTCTGAGGACACAGGCACTACCGTCTCCTGGCCTGCACCCACACCCTCACCTCCGCTGTCCTCGGCCCCATCCAGCAATGTCTCTCAGCGCAGCGTCCAGACATCGCTAGTGCTACAGTTTGAGCGCAAGCGCAACTACGACGCCACGCACCCGCACGCTCAAGCGTTAAACGTGCACATTGCAAAATTGATCAGCCAAGAGATGCTGCCGTATAGGGTTGTGGAAACGGAGGCTTTCAAAAGCATGATGGCGGCGGCTGCCCCGCGCTACTCGGTTCCCAGTCGCCACTACTTTTCCCGATGTGCCGTCCCAGCCCTGCACGACCACGTCTTCCGCAACATTGTACGCGCCCTCACCAACGCGGTTACTGCCAAGGTCCACTTAACAACGGACACGTGGACAAGCACAGGCGGGCAGGGCCACTATATCTCCCTGACGGCACATTGGGTGAATTTAGTGGAGGCTGGGACAGAGTCAGAGCCTGGGACCGCTCACGTCCTACCCACCCCCAGAATTGCGGGCCACAGCTCGGTGGTGGTATCTGCGGCGGTGTATGCTTCCTCCACTAAAGCACCTTCCTCCTCCTCCTCCTCCTCCAACGCAACCTCTGTCTCGCAATCAAGATGTGTCAGCAGCACGTCGCCAGCAGTCGGTGTCACGCGGCGTGGCAGCACAGCGGTGGGCAAGCGTCAGCAGGCCGTGCTGAAACTACTCAGCTTAGGAGAGAAGAGGCACACGGCCCACGAACTGCTGCAGGGTCTGACAGAGCAGACCGACCACTGGCTTGCGCCGCTGAGCCTCCAACCGGGCATGGTCGTGTGTGAGAACGGCCGTAAGCTGGTGGCGGCTCTGCAGCTCGGCAGCCTCACGCACGTGCCATGACTGGCCCATGTCTTTAATTTGGTGGTTCAGCGCTTTCTGAAAAGCTACCCCCACTTGTCATACCTGCTCGGAAAGGTGCGCCAGCTCTGCGCACATTTCCGCAAATCCCACACGCACGCTGCCACCCTGCGGACACTGCAACATAGGTTTAATCTGCCAGTGCACCGACTGCTGTGCGACGTGCCCACACAGTGGAACTCTACGCTCCACATGTTGGCCAGACTCTATGAGCAGCGTAGAGCTATAGTGGAATACCAACTCCAACTTGCGCGGCGCAGTGGGAGTCAGCCTCCTCAATTATTTAAAGAAGAGTGGCCCTGGTTGGCAGCCATCTGCCAGGTCCTTGGAAAATTTGAGGAGTCTACCCAGGTGGTGAGCGGCGATGCTGCAATCATTAGTGTCACCATTCCTCTGCTATGCATCTTGAGAAGTTCCCTGCAAAGCATAAAGGCAGCCGCTTTGGAATCAGAAACGGAGGCGGGGGAAGACAGTATGTCGCTGGATAGTCAGAGCAACCTCATGTCTATATCTCAGCGCGTTGAGGAGGAGGAGGAGGAGCATGAGGAGGATGAGGAGGAGGGGGAAGAGACAGCTTGGCCCACTGGTGAGGGTACACATGCTGCTGGGCTGTCATCCTTTCAGCGTGTATGGCCTGAGGAGGAGGAAGAGGAGGAGGAGGAGGATCCTGAAAGTGATCTTCCTAGTGAAGACAGCCATGTGTTGCGTACAGGTACCCTGGCACACATGGCTGACTTCATGTTAGGATGCCTTTCTCGTGACCCTCGCGTTACACGCATTCTGGCCACTACGGATTACTGGGTGTACACACTGCTCGACCCACGCTATAAGGAGAACCTTCCCACTCTCATTCCCGAAGAGGAAAGGGGTTTGAGAGTGTTGCTATACCACAGGACCCTGGCGGACAAGCTGATGGTAAACTTCCCATCCGACAGCGCTAGTGGCAGAAGGCGCAGTTCCGAGGGCCAGGTAGCAGGGGAGGCGCAGAGATCAGGCAGCATGTACAGCACAGGCAGGGGAACATTCTCCAAGGCCTTTGCCAGCTTTATGGCTCCCCAGCAAGACTGTGTCACCGCTCCCCAGTCAAGGCTGAGTCGGCGGGAGCACTGTAAAAGGATGGTGAGGGAGTACGTAGCCGATCGCACGACCGTCCTCCGTGACGCCTCTGCCACCTACAACTACTGGGTGTCGAAGCTGGACACGTGGCCTGAACTCGCGCTGTATGCCCTGGAGGTGCTTGCTTGTCCTGCGGCTAGCGTCTTGTCGGAGAGGGTGTTTAGTGCAGCTGGGGGAATCATCACGGATAAGCATACCCACCTGTCAACCGACAGTGCCGACAGGCTTACACTCATCAAGATGAACAAAGCCTGGATTTCCCCAGACTTCTCTTCTCCACCAGCGGACAGCAGCGATACGTAAGCAATACGTAGGCTGCACCCGCGGATGGAAGCTACGTTCTCTCTCACCATCCAAAACGGGGACATTTCTGCTTCATCAATCTGTGTCTAATATTCCTCCTCCTCCTCCTGCTCCTCCTCCTGAAACCTCACGTAATCACGCTGAACGGGCAATTTTTCTTAGGGCCACAAGGCTCACTCATAATTTTTCTAAACAATTTTTATATGTTTCAATGCTCTTAAAAGCGTTGAAACTTTAACTTGAACCAATTTTTCGTTAAACTGGGCTGCCTCCAGGCCTAGTTACCACTTAAGCCACATTAACCAAAGCGATTAATGGGTTTCACCTGCCATCTTGGTTGGGCATGGCCAATTTTTTGGATGTACATTAGTACTGTTGATACAGCAATTTTTGTGGGCCCTCGCCTACAGTGTAATCAAATGAATTTTTAGCCCACCTGCATTACAGCTGACGTTACATCCGCTGTGTTGGGCAATGCAATGGGATATTTTTATGTACCGCCGGTGGGTTCCAGGGAGCCACCCATGCTGTAGGTGCACACGGAGTTTAACCTACATCTGTCCACTTGTAAAGAACCCCAGTCTGACTGGGGCATGCAGTGTGGGCCGAAGCCCACCTGCATTGAGCACGACATTACTACCTCAGCTGTGTTGGGCAATGCAATGGGATATTTCTATGTACCGCCGGTGGCTTCCTGGCACCCACCCATGCTGTGGGTCCACAGGGAATTATAAATGCATCTGTTTCCACTTGTAAAGAACCCCAGTCTGACTGGGGCATGCAGTGTGGGCCGAAGCCCACCTGCATTAAGCACGACATTACTACCTCAGCTGTGTTGGGCAATGCAATGGGATATTTTTGTGTACCGCCGGTGGGTTCCAGGGAGCCACCCATGCTGTGGGTCCACAGGGACTTCACAATAGGGAGTTGTACCTGCCTGTGTCTATGAATTAAAAACCGCGGTCTGACTGGGGCATGCAGACACCTTGACAGAATGAATAGTGTGTGGCACATAGGTTCCCCATTGCTATGCCCACGTGTGCAGCTCCTGATGGCGGTGGCACAGGATTCTATTTCTCATTGCTTCTGTACAGCATTGTGGGCTATCGCCCCGCCACTTTTAAAGAGGGTCGCTGCCTAGCCGTGCCAACCTCTGCAGTGTGTGCCTGCGGTTCCTCCTCATGGCAGACGCACTTCTAAATAGACATGAGGGTGGTGAGGCATTAGGGCAGCTGAAGGCTGCGCAGGGACACTTTGGTGTGCGCTGTGGGGGGGAGGGGGGGCGGTTGGTCAGCATGTAACCCAGGAGAAGTGGCAGTGGAGTGTCATGCAGGCAGTGATTGTGCTTTGTTGGAGGTAGTGTGGTGCTTAGCTAAGGTATGCCATGCTAATGAGGGCTTTTCAGAAGTAAAAGTTTTTGGGAGGGGGGGGCCCCACTCTTGCCGCTATTGTGGCTTAATAGTGGGACCTGTGAACTTGAGATGCAGCCCAACATGTAGCCCCTCGCCTGCCCTATCCGTTGCTGTGTCGTTCCCATCACTTTCTTGAATTGCCCAGATTTTCACACAAGGAAACCTTAGCGAGCATCGGCGAAATACAAAAATGCTCGGGTCGCCCATTGACTTCAATGGGGTTCGTTACTCGAAACGAACCCTCGAGCATCGCGAAAAGTTCGTCCCGAATAACGAGCACCCGAGCATTTTGGTGCTCGCTCATCTCTAGTAAGGAACATTTTTCTGAAGTTATTCTACAATTTTTAGATTGTTGCACCTCTGACCAGCTTTGCTTCTGAGAGACTCTCTAACATGCTCTTCTTATACACAGTCATGTGACTTAGTAGAAAACTGACCTTCCAGCTGTTTTCCATTAGTACAGCTTACTTTTTCAGACTATTATTTCTCCTGTCACAACTTTTTTGAGATGTGTTGCTGCCATCAATTTCTAAATGAGTTCATTTTTAATAAAGTGTAACATCTCCCTCTCACCTCCTGATATATTTTCTATGTTCTATTGTCAATGAAATATGGTTATATGAGAATTCAAAATCATTGCATTCATCTTTTCTTAACATTTATTTACATGTTACGCAGCGTCCCAACTTTTCTGGAGTTGGGGTTGTACTTGGGACTGCCTTGCCTCTTGTACCTATGGTCCATCTTATGAGGTAAACTCTTCAGAATTGTATGTCCAAAAACTCTCAGCAAGGACATACAGTATGTATACATATATGGCTTTTATCATATCTCATAATTCTTTGCACTCTGTATAGCGTACTATTTGGTGATACTCTGGTACTCCTAGTGCTCTAATTATTGATCTTGGATGTAAGGGTTGTTCATTTTTAGATGGTAATAAGTAGATGTTATAATAAGGCTTTGTTTGGGATGTGCCAACTTTTTTGTAGTGAACAGAAGAAGTTGTCATGGTATTCTGGACCAAATGGAGAAGAAAAAAGGGGAGAATGACTATTCCAATAAAACCAGATTTGAATCACTGGATGTAAATGTCCATCTTTTGTACTGTTAGTAACTTTAGTATTTAAGAAATATGGCAAAATGATGGGACACTTGCATTACACGCTGCACAATTCGTCCTCCTTTGCACAGTGCATAGATAATATTTATTCAGATTGTACATTAATGTAGTGTATACTTGAAATAATGTAATTGTTTTATTGGAATATTAGTTAAAGGGGTTGTCTGGGCTTTTACTATTGATGACATACCTTCAGGATAGGTCATCAATAGTTGATCAGTAGAGATCTGCCACTGTGGATCCCCATCAGGCAGCTGATCCTCCACCCCGCTGTCAGTGTAGTGGGGCGGGATGTAATGATTGGCGATCATGGCTGGAAATGTAATAGAAGGCTTCACTCTCATTTAAATCAATGGGAGGAAAGCCATCTATTATGCTTGTGGCCATGACTACCGATGACAACATCTAGCCAGCTACACTGACAGTGGGTTGGAGGATCAGCTGATCGATGGGAATACTAAGTTGCCAATCCCTGCCAATCGACTTACCTCTTTAAGGATAATTTTCCATCACGTGCTACACTATGGGCACCCTGCTCATATAACTTTGTCAGCCAAGTAGGGGACCTGTTAAAAATTTGAATCCCACCCCTAGTGCAGAGGGTATTCATGCTGTGATTATTGATAACACCTTACTCCACTATCGACCCCCAGAGTGTATGGGCCAGTGACATACAGGATGACCCATTGAGGTATAAACCCTCCTCCTGAGTAGTAGGATGCTAGCAATGAGAAAGAACTGTTTTGTGTTGGTCAAGAATTCTGCATTACACAGTTAGGGTTCAGGACTGCTATCTGTTCTCCTTAGCGAGAGCACCTAGAAGGTGAGTGAGTGAGGAGACCATTAAGGCCATGCATGCTCCTCTCGGTAATATACAAATAAGGGGGATGGAACGATACCCCTGCAGCACCACCTATGGGAAGGCAGCTTCCTGCAAGTCAATGTGGGACTCTTTATACAAGCCTTGTAACAATGGAATTCAAAGCCAAGCCAGAATCCATACACAGACAGCTGTTTCGGGATGGATTCTGGCTTGGCTTTCAATTCCCAGTCATTGTTACAAGGCTTGTATAAAGAGTCTAACATTGACTTGCAAGACACTGCCTTCCAATAGGTGGCGCTGCAGAGAATTTGTTCCATCTCCCTTATTTGCACAGTTAAAGTTGTACCGCTCATGCTTATTGGAACTAAGTGTACCGGTATGTCTGTGAGATATTGAACAAATGATACTCAGATTCTGTGGATGTGGACTAGAACTGTATTAGCCTCAAAGAGTATTAAAGGAGTTGAATCAGAACTTCAAGTTATCCCCTATTTATAGGATAGGGGATAGATTGCTGATCAGTAGGGCTCTCAAGAACGAGGTTCCCATGTCTGAAGTCCTCCTCACTGCAAGGTTACTGCACCCCTTGCAGTGAGGAGGAAACTGAATGGGTCGTTGAAGTTAATGGAATTGTTAAGCATGCTCGGCCAGCACTCCCTTCATGCTGATGTTCCTGCGGGGGAAGAAGCGACCCTTGCGGTGACAGGAGAACGTGACATAGAAGTCCTGTTCTCGAGATTGGCAGGGGTCTCAGCGGTGAGATCCCCAGTGATCAGTAAGTCATCCCCTATTCTGTGGATAGGGGATAAATTCAAATTCTGGTAAACCCCTTTAAGAGATGTGCAGCTGAGGAGGGTCAGGATCCTGAAAGATCCACAAGGTCCCAAAGAGAAGCAGAGCAATACTTACACTAAGTGACTGGTGCAATTCCATGAGTGAACACCAGGCGGGGCAGGCTGTGTCAGATTATCGCCTCTCACAGACTCATAGCTGCACAGTAAACAGGTGGAAGCTGGCGGTCTCTTCGGCACGACTTGACTCTGGTGGGCAGTTCAGGCGTATTCTATAAAAACTTTTCCTCGGTAAAGGAGCGCATTAAAGAGAACAAACCAAGTGAAGTGTCCGCATCGTAAAACTATACTGCAAAACTAGTACTAAAACTGCTGCTCTGCAACAATCTGTCATTTACTCAGAGCCCCCTCTAATAAGTTGATGTATGGTGTGATGCTGCCACCTGCTGCCTGTTCACCATAATGCCAGCGGTGCAGCTGAAGGCTCATGAGCTCGGGTGCAAGATGTTCAGCTCAGGCCCCCTCCCTACTGTTCTTCATGGCTGCCAGCAGTGATCCACCCGAAACATTCTGCTGGATTGCTGGGTCTCCCAAGTGGCCGATGATACAACACTAACAACAAGGGACATTGCTATAGTTTTAAAAGACTAAGGGCATGAGCGCCGAAACACAGACACCCCCCCCCCCCCCACGCCAAAATAAAGCATACAGGACACATCTGTTAGAGAACTGATCAATGCGGAAGCCTTCTTTGATCAGCATCGTCCAGTTTTTGGTTTTCTTCCTTCTGACCGCTATGACGTCTTCCAGCCACCGCTTAGCTCTACACCCTATCCAGCCGCTAACAACTCCTCTCAGCGCTACCAACACCCTAATAGTGCGCCCTCTGTTGTCTCCTATAGTTATAGCGTGAGACGCTGCTTGCCCCCCCAGTTACATTGCGCCCCTCTGTTTCCACTCCATACAGTTAATAATGCCTCCTTCTGCCAACTCCACAATTACAATGCTGCAATCCCCCATGAGTCCCCCAAACAGTTACAATGTGCCCCAGGGGCATAGTGAAAAGGTCCATGGGCAAATGGCGAGCTTTCAGTTTGCTTCCCTTCTGTTAGGGCTTTCCTTAAACACTAACGCAGATGTGAACAAACCCGTAATGTCACATTGTCACATTGTATGTGCCCTGCGCTGTATGAACAATGTCCGCCTCCACCAATCTCAAGATTTAAAAGGATCTGATGCTGATTAAACAGATATGGTACCAGAAATAGGCTTACTACATAGATAGAGTACCAGATCTGGACTTATTACATAGATAACGTACCAGAACCCAGCTAATTACATGGATATGATACCAGAACCAAGTTTACTACAAAAATAAAATAGCATAATCAAGCTTACTACATAGATACAGTACCATAAACAAGCTTACTCTATATATATGGTAACACAACTGAGCTTACAACATAAATACGATACCAGAATCGAGCAGGCTACACAGATAAGGTACCAGAATTGTGCTTACTACATAGATATGGTACCAGAACTGAACTGATTACATAACTTGCAAACTACAAAGCTACAGTACCAAAACAGAGCTCAATGAATAAATACTTATGCAGTGTTACAAAAAAAGGTATGTTGCTTGGAAATTGCAGGCTGTCCTAATAGATTTGCTGTATTAATTAAAAGGCAAGTGTGATTGTTCTCAGTAAGAGAAACCAAGTAATCTTGTCTAACAAAAATACATGATGTTATAGTAAGCTTTCAGATCTTCAATGGACCCTTTGTCAGGCTTAATGAAACTGATTTGGATGGGGTATGAATATATATATATATATATATATATATATATATTACAGATGCAGAGATGACACCCCTCTCATCCTGGCTCTGTTTTTGTCCTGTTTCTCCAACATAAAGGCCCCCAACAGGACAAATCTGCCCATGGACATTGGGCCTTAAAGTGGGTGAGGAACAGTCAAGCTCTGCCACAATGGTAAGCTTGTGGAAGACAGTTTCATGTCACAGCTCATACAACATGGCAAGGCTGAGTGCAGCAATAAGACACCTGATAGTTATACTGCATCAGTAAGGTCTTTTCCAGGCAAAGATTTCAAAGCAGATCGGGGATTCAAAATGTTCTGCTCAAGCTCTTTTGAAGAAGCACAAAGATTCAGCCAACGTTGAGGACCAAAGAGAAAGTGGTCGGCCAAGGAAAGTTAGTGCACATCATGCTTACTTCCCTTCGAAATTGGAAGATGTCCAGCAGCCATCAGCTTAGGACTGGCAGAAACCAGTAGGACCCAGGGACACCCATCTACTGTTAGTGGAAGTCTGGCCAGAAGTGGTCTTCATGGAATAATTGTGGCCAAAAAGGCATACCTTCCACATAGAAACAAGGCCAAGTGACTGAGCTATGCACAAAAATATAGGAACTGGGGTGCAGAAAAATGGCTGCAGCAGAAGGCAGTTTGTTCGCCGAATGGTTGGAGAGCGGTACAATAGTGAGTGTCTGCAGGCAGCAGTAAAGCACGGTGGAGAGGGATGCAATAATGAGTGTCTGCAGGCAACAGTGAAGCAAAGTAAAATTCTTTAAGAAAACTTTGACCATTTTTATTTTTTGGAGTGTCGCCTCTTTCCAGTCCATTACATAAAACATTTAGAACAACTTTTCCCCGAAAACTTTAAAGGTGGTATGCTGAGGTCAGAGCCATGTTTGTAGATAGCTGTCACCCCACTGCTGCAAGATAATGTAACAATGTGCATCCCCCTGGTGAATAACTATATTGATTGGATTTAATTATCCAAATAATGCCCTTACCGCGTCATTAGGTACAAAGGTAATCAAAGGAGTTGTTGTACCATTAATAATACTAAGCTTTATTTATATAGCGCCAACACATTCCACAGCGCCAACAAGACAGGGGAACAGAAACAAAGCCACAGTTACATCTAGTAATCGATTGACGGAAACACTGGACTCCAACCTCTCCTTCACCCCCCAGATCCAATTCCTGGCCCGAACATGCCACCTGCACCTCAGGAATATTGCTAAAATCCGTCAGTTCCTCACCACGGACACACTAAAGACACTTGTGGTCGTCCTCATCCACTCCCGACTCGACTACTACAACTCCCTATTCATTGGCCTTCCCCGCACCAGACTCACTCCAATCCATACTAAATGCAGCAGCTAGGTTCATCTTCCTATCCAGTCGTTACTCAGATGCCTCTGCACTATGCCAGTCGCTGCATTGGCTGCCCATCCACTGCAGAACTCAATTTAACCCCTTAATGACACGGCCTATTTTGGCGTTGAGGACCAAGCGATTTTTTGGTATTTTTCCATCTCCATTTTTCAAAAGCCATAACTTTTTTATTTTTCCGTGGACGCGGCCGTATAAGGGCTTGTTTTTTGCGTGGCGATCTGTAGTTTTTATCAGTGCCACTTTTGGGTACATAGACAATATCGTAAAATTTTTTTATTTTTTTTTTAATGATAACAGGGAGAGAAAACGCATCAATTCTGCCATAGATTTTTTTTTTTTTTTTACAGCGTTAATCATGCAGCATAAATGACACACTAAATTTTTTCTGCGGGTCGGTACGGTTACAACGATACCAAAATTGTTATTTTTTTTTAGGTTTTTACACTTTTTTGCAATAAAACCCCCTTTTTTTGGAAATCTTTTTTTTCTCTATAGCTGCATTCAAAGTCATGTAACTTTTTTATTTTTCTATGTACAAAGCTCTTTAACTGCTTATTTTTTGCGAGACGAGCGGTAGTTTTTATTGGTACCATTTTGGGAAATGTACGGCTTTTTTGATCACTTTTATTGCATTTTTTGTGAGGCAAAATGCTAAAAATTAGCATTTTGCCTCTGTTTTTTAGCGGTTTTTTTTACGCTTTTTGTCGTACAAAATAAAAAGCGTGTTCAACTTTTTGTACACGTCGTTACGGATGCGTCAATATCCAATATGTGGGGTTTTAGTTTTTTTTCCCTTTTTTATGCTAATATTAGAAAAAGCATAAAAAAGGGGTTTTTTACATTTTTTTTTTTTACATTTTTCTTTTTTTTACACTTTTCTTTTCTTTTTTTTATACTATTTGAGTCCCTCTGAGGGACTTACATCACTGTGCCTATGATCGCTGTCATAAGGCATGGCAAAGCTACTGCTCTGCCATGCCTTATCGCTTGTACAGCGATTATAGGCACAGGCAATACAGGACGCCAGTGTCTGGCGTCCTGTTGCCATGGTGACAGGCCGGGCTCTCGCGATAACATCGCGAGTTCCGGCCGGAGACACACAGGGATCGCGATCCCTCTGTGAACTCTTTCCCTGCCGCGATCTACTTAGATCGCGGCAGGGAAGGGGTTAACAGCGGCGGGCGCATCTCCGATGTCCCCCCGCTGTTGGAGCGGGACGCCGGCTGTGACTGACAGCCGGCTCCCGCTGCGGGATAGCGCGGGATCTTATGTGATCCCGTGCTATCTCCAGGACGTACCGGTACGTCATGTTGCGGGAAGTACCAGGCTGCCATGACGTACCAGGTACGTCCAGGAGCGGGAAGGGGTTAAACTCCTCACCCACAATGCTCTCCATGGCGCTGCGCCACCATACATCACCTACCTCCTGTCCGTACATCACCCTGCCTGCTCACTCAGATCTGCTAACACACTCAGACTAAACACCCCTGTAATACAAACCTCACATGCTCGCTTACAGGACTTCACCAGAGCAGCACCCATCATCTGGAACGCTCTACCCCAAGGCATCCGGACAATTCCTGATGCACGGAATTTCAGACGCACCTCTTCAGGGAGGCATACCAAATCACCTAAGCTAGTCCCCCTGCCCCTCCCTATGGCTCCCCAGACCTTCCACCCTGCTTATTGCATACAATCTCTACCCTTGCTCCTTCTTACTGCCCCACCCTGTTTGCTTCCCAATACTGCCTGTGTTCTCCCATGCCTCATCTTCCCCCTTGTACCTCCCGTATGATCCCCACCCCGTTTGTTTCAAACTGATTGTATATCACATATAATTGTCTGTGTTCTCCAATGCTTGAAAGCACTGCGAAAGAGGTTGGTGCTATACAAATAAAGATTATTATTGGTAGGGGTGAGGGTCCTGCTCCAACAAGCTTACATACTACAAATAGTGGGGTGACACAGAAGGTAAA
The DNA here is from genome assembly GCA_035609135.1 of Eleutherodactylus coqui. Taxonomy (NCBI): domain Eukaryota; kingdom Metazoa; phylum Chordata; class Amphibia; order Anura; family Eleutherodactylidae; genus Eleutherodactylus; species Eleutherodactylus coqui. Next base: position 55,615,586 of record CM069405.1, read on the forward strand.
GGGGCTGGAGATGTGCCCGGTATGGCGAGATGGAGAGTGAGGGATGCTATGCACATAGACAATGGTCAAATTGTGCTGAATAATGACTGAATCGGTATGACTGCAGGGGGCGGTTTATTGTGGCTAGCAGGGATTGCAGGCAGTAGGACAGGGAGCATGTCAAGGATTGCCCAAATAGTTTGGGGTAGTGCGTTCCAGAGGACAGGTGTCTTGGAGGCGGGAGAGAGAGGTTCAAATTAAAGAGGCACTCAGTCTGATTTCATTAGCAGAGCGGAGGGCGCTATGGAGAGCTTTATGGATGAAGGTAATGAGTTTGAATTGAGTTCTATATTTGATGGGCAGCCAGTGCAGTGACCGGCACAGGGCAGAGGCGTCCGAGTAGCGGCTGGACGGGAAGATGAGCCGGGATGCCCTATTCAGGATGGATTGGAAAAGGGGTGGATTCTTGCAATGTTCTTGAGGTGCAGCTGACATGTTTGGGCCAGAGATTGGAGATGAATGTGACCCCCCCCCAAGGCAGCGGGTGTGTTGTCTAGGAGTTATGGTGGTGCCACACACTGAGATGGAGATGTCAGGATGAGGTCGGTTAGCAGAGGGCGGAAACACCAGTAGGTCAGTTTTTGAGAGGTCCAGTTTTAGGTAGAGAGAGGACATAGTGTTAGAGACAGCGGACAGACAGTTGGTGGCGTTCTGAAGGACTGGTGCTATGATCTCACGGGAAGAGGTGTATAGCTGGGTGTCGTCAGCATAGAGGTGGTATTGGAGGCCAAATCTCCTGATCGCTTGTCCAATAGGGGCTGTGTATATGGGGAAGATGAGGGGGCCGAGGACCGAGCCCTGGGGGACCCCAACAGCAAGGGGAAGAGGAGGGGAGGTAGAGCCAGCAAAGGAGATGGTGAAGGAGCGGTCAGATAGTAATCTGACACCTCCGCAGAAAGGCCGGTTTCACGCGGCCGAGATTCTCTTATGAGATTTGTACGTTTCGAGACGCACAAATCTTGTATGAATATGAACCCCTTTCTTTTGAATCGGGTCATACACATGAGCGATTTTTCTCCCGCATCGCATCATGGAAAAAAATTGCGGCATGCTCTATCTTTGGGCGTGCCCTCGCATTGTCCATTGTTTTCAATGGGGCAGACAGCAGCTTCACACTGCATGCTAGGTGCACACGAGTGCGATGCAAGGTTTCCCAATTAAAACAATGGGAAACACACTGCGATCCTCTGCTGTGGCTCTATACGGAGTGATGTGTCCAGCTAGTCCTACAGTATGTGAGTTAGGAGGATGGACAGGTTACTGCTGCTGATGGAAAGACTGGAATGGGGGGCTGGCAGTGGACCCACCTATTTGCTCTCCTCTGTGGTAGGGACCACAGAGGAGAGCAATTATAGGTCGGGCCACAAAGGGGGAATTATAACTAAACAGGGTCACTAAGGAGGCACTAATAAGTGAAGCCACAGAGGGGAGCACTAATATGTAGGGCCACAGAGGGGAGCCTTATTATCAAGTGGGGCACAAAGAGGGCACCGTTACTAACTGGGGCCACAGAAGGGAGGACTAATAAGTGTGACCTCAAAGGGGCACTATTATTAGGTTGAACTAAGGGAGGCCACTGTTAGGGCGCCCACCCACTGGCGTTTGCGATTTTCGTGTGTGAAGAACGCAGCGTTTTCCCGCGTTTTCCGCGGCGTTTTTTGCCGCGTTTTCGCGGCTTTTCCATTAATTTCCATTGACTTTCATGGGTGCATTAGGAGAAAAATAAGGACACATATGCAACTGACAGTTCCTATGTTAAAAAACGCAACGCAAAAAAAAAACGCCAGTGGACAGGAGTACATTCAATTCTAATTGCTCTTGAGAAAAAACGCAAAACGCAAAGAAAAAAAAATCGCCAGTGGGTGGGCGCCCTTAAGTGGGCCCACAGAGGAGGGGATTAGATGGAAAGAGTGTGCAGAGAAGTCGTTGTTGGAAGAAGTCGCCATGGTAGAGAGAAGAAATAAACTAAACCAGATGACATCAATCAGAGAAGGTATCACTTCTGATCACTGGGGGTAAAAAGCTAATTTTGTCTATTCCATTTCTAAAACATAGAAAATGATCAAAAAGCTATAGGGATCAACAAAAGTACAAAGCATCCCGCAAAAAAAAAAAAAAAAACCCACACAGCACCATTGACGAAAAGAAAAATGTTAATGGTTTTTGCATGTGGCAAAAAAAAATTAAACATTTTTTTTTTTTGAAAAAGGGTGTAAAAGTTGAAAAAAAAACCTATATAAATTTGGCTTCAACGTAATTGTACCGATGTGCAGAATTAATTGAGCATACTATTTATACTGCACGGTGAACGCCATAAACAGGAAATACATGTCAAAATTACAGATTTTGTTTATCTTCCCTCTAGAAGAAATGGAATAAACATTGGATCATCCTACAAAAAAACCCTTAGAGATCTTTAGATGAAAAAGTTGCATTTTATGGCACTTGGAATGCTGCGACACAAAAAAATATATATCTTAGGGTGGCTTTAGACGACCGTATATCGGCTGGGTTTTCATGCCCGGCCGATATACGGCATCCCTCTCTGCAGGGGGAGGAGGCTTGAAGAGCCGGGAGCACTGCTCTGAGGTCCCACCCCCATCCCGCCCCCTCTCATTGCAAATAGTGTCGAGGGGTGGAGAGGGGGCGGGAGTTCAGTGCACTGCTCCCAGCCTGGCCCGCCTCCTCCCCCTGCAGAGAGGGACACCGTATATCGGCCAGGAGTGAAAACCCGGCCAATATATGGTCGTGTGAATGAGCTCTTAGTGTACAAAATTAAAAAAACAATGGCGGAAATTCTTTTTTTTCCCACAATCATCCTAAAAAAAATAATGAAAGTTATACAATACATTATATGTACCTCAGAACACGGCCATTCAAAAATACCTGGCCCACAAAAAGCAACTACGTCGATGGAAAAATGTTGACTCTTGGAGTGTGATGATGAAAAAAACTGAAAAATTAGTCGGTCATTAAGGCTCAAACAGGCTTTCGTACTAACGAGTTAGCTGTCTAGTGGCCACCTCTTCACTGAACTATATAGAGACAACGGTGGCCGGGAAAGGGAGGTTGGACCCACAGCTAGGGGGCACTTATGGCACTTCCTGTGGATCTGCCGTAAATAATACACCTTTAAGTTAAAATCTTAACGACATTGTAGGTGTGAAAAAGTTCACCCATGACCACTAGAGGGCGCCAAGTTAAAAAAAAAAAAAAAAGGTTATTTTCCAGTAGGAGCTGATAATTATCGTTCTACAAGGGTGATCTGTGCATTATATTATCACCACTATTATAATCATTATTGTATTTGAGGTCACACTTTAAGGAATAGTTTGAGGAATCCAGCCGCACGTGATGACGTGTTTGTCACAGCAATGACATGAATGTGCGTGCGGCGAGGACTGCAGCGTATGGTGGAAGATTGTGTCACTCACATGGTGGACAACATTTGTTACACTTCAGCTCCCTATTCACACAGCTTATACACAGATGTAGCTGAGCTGAGTTTGTTATATGGAAGAACTCATTGGTTCACAGCTGAGATAAACCAACATCCATGTAAAGTAATTATGGAATATACTGGATATTATTTTGTCCATACTTGGAAATAAACACCTACAGGGGTTGTCTAATGACCCCCTGTCCATATGGCCTATTATAGTATATGGATGTCATAGAGGGTCCTCTCTCCCCCCCCCCCCCCCCCCCCCCCCATGAAGGAGTACAGCAGTCAGTTCTTTCTGCCAGCCTCATAGACATGAATTCCTCCGGGCCCCTGCTCCAGTGATTAGTGGGGCCCCAGCTATTAGATGTTTATTGCCTACTCTGTGAATAGATGATATATGACCACTGTAGCACAATGCCTAGACGTTATCCCCTAGCCACAGCATATATGACTACTCGGATACATGACCATCTGACTACTTTGCTATCTCTGACAGACCCATTGAAATCAATGGAGCAGCAGTGTACATGCTCAACCCCCACTCCATTCATTCAGGTACCACCATTTATAGGATTAGTGATGATCCCAGTGGTCAGACCCCCCACAATCAGATAGTTATAATCTATCTTGTGGATAGGGCATAATTTAATTTGCTGGGAAAACCTATTTAACCCCTTCAAGACCAGAGATTTTTTATTTCCATTTTGCAAGAACCATATGTTTTTTTTCTATTTCCCTTTTAGTGCAGCAAATAATATACTGAAAACCTTTAAAAATCTTGGGGGTAAAATGGAAATTAGTACTTGTGCCATTTTAGGCCGGTTAGTTTTTATGCCGATCGTGTGATATTTAGTCTCTCTCTCTCTCTCTCTCTCTCTCTCATATCTCTCTCTCTCTCTCATATCTCTCTCTCTCTCTCATATCTCTCTCTCTCTCTCTCTCTCTCTCTCTCATATCTCTCTCTCTCTCTCATATCTCTCTCTCTCTCTCTCTCTCTCATATCTATCTCTCTTATATCTATCTATCTCTTATATCTATCTATCTATCTATCTCATATCTCTCATCTATCTATCTATCTAGATACTATCTCATATCTATCTATCTATCTATCTATCTATCTATCTATCTATCTATCTATCTATCTATCTATCTATCTATCTATCTATCTATCTCACATCTATCTATCTCATATCTATCTATCTATCTATCTATCCATCTCCTATCTATCTATCCATCTCCTATCTATCTATCTATCTATCTATCTATCTCATATCCATCTATCTATCTCATGTCTATCTCATATCTATCTATCTCATGTCTATCTATCTATCTAATATCAAAACCAAAATTGTGGACATCGCTCAGCAGTATAGGATATACAATGTGCCTCGCTAGAGGCAAGAAGGGACTTACCCAGTGCCTAGTGGGGGCTCCGGTTCGCTTATCAATCTGTGACAGACATCTGACGCCTGTCTTTATCCTGTGGATCCAGGAGAGCTGGCTTGGGGATTTATGCCCACTTAGGAACAAGTGGCATAATGTTGAAGAGAACCATAAGTGAAACCAGAAAAAAGCCCCCGCACTCCTTACACTCTGTGTCCCACTCTGCACAGACACAGATAGGGAATGTAATGCGTTTCAACGCTCTAAAGCAGTGATGGCGAACCTTTTAGAGACTAAGTGCCCAAATTGCCACTCAAAACCCACTTATTTATAGCAAAGTGACAACACTTCAGGGGCGGGGTTTATCACGACATATGAGTTTTACTTCCGTCATTATAAAAGCAACATACTATGCGGCACTCCCCTCACCTCCTTCGTGGGCTTCCCGCTGTCAGCGCTCCTGGCTTCTGGTTCTTAGCGGCCTGCAAAGGCCTCATGTGACCAGCAGCGCTGCACCTGACCAGGCTGCTGAGAATTACGGTGGAGGTGAGTGTGCCGCATAGTATGATATCAGTTGTAAGTACAAAATCCACTTATTTTTTAAGTGGGCATTCTGCAGCATTTCCACCATGTGTAAACATTCCCTAAGTCAGCTTGAGGTATGCTACCACATGCAGAGTGGCCTCAGTAGTAATAGTGACCACCACAGTGGCCTCAGTAGTAATAGTGACCACCACAGTGGCCTCAGTAGTAATAGTGCCCCCCACAGTGGCTTCAGTAGTAATAGTGACCCCCCCACAGTGGCTTCAGTAGTAATAGTGACCCCCCCACAGTGGCCTCAGTAGTAATAGTGACCCCCCCACAGTGGCTTCCGTAGTAATAGTGACCCCCCACAGTGGCTTCAGTAGTAATAGTGACCCCCCACAGTGGCTTCAGTAGTAATAGTGACCCCCCACAGTGGCTTCAGTAGTAATAGTGACCCCCCACAGTGGCTTCAGTAGTAATAGTGCCCCCCCCCACAGTGGCTTCCGTAGTAATAGTGACCCCCCACAGTGGCTTCCGTAGTAATAGTGACCCCCCACAGTGGCTTCAGTAGTAATAGTGACCCCCCACAGTGGCTTCAGTAGTAATAGTGACCCCTACAGTGGCCTCAGTAGTAATAGTGACCCCTACAGTGGCCTCAGTAGTAATAGTGACCCCCACAGTGGCCTTAGTAGTAATAGTGACCCCCACAGTGGCCTTAGTAGTAATAGTGACCCCCACAGTGGCCTTAGTAGTAATAGTGACCCCCCCACAGTGGCCTTAGTAGTAATAGTGACCCCCCCCCCCACAGTGGCCTTAGTAGTAATAGTGACCGCCACAGTGGCCCTCAGTAGTAATAGTGTCCCCCAAACCTATATCCTTACCTCCTCCTTGCATTCAGCACCAATTCTCCTCTTCTCGGTGCTGAGCCCGGGTGCACACTGACATCAGTGTGTGAGCCCGGAACGTTTCCTCCCTTGTAGTCTCCTGCGGAACTAAGGAGGAGAGGACTCGGGGAAGGAGGATCCTGGCTGTACACTGACTGAGTGTGCACTGGGATCAGTGCTGCTGCGTGATTACCAGCCAGGGAGCTGCGGCACTCCAGCCATTAATCACTGCCGTGGCGAGCAGCCGACGGAGGAGCATGCCAGCAGGGAGGGCTCTGCGTGCCACCTCTGGCACATGGGCCATAGGTTCGCCACCACTGCTCTAAGGCGTCTTTATCAAGCATATCAAATACAACACATAAACTTATATATCTTTTCCAACCACTTATAGTAGATGTTTCAGAATGTAGTCAATGGCGGCACGCACCGTTGACTTCTTGCTTCACAGAGCTAGGTTGGTGGTCCAGCCCATGATGTGTCACTTGGAACTCAAGGAGAGCAGAACGTGGTGATGTCAACGCTCTTGAATATTTGGGTTGTTGACTATGAATAAAGTTGTTTGGGAGTAATATAGAGAGTATCTTAGAGCGTTGCATTCCCTATCTGTGTTTGTGCATGCTACAATAAAAGAATCCAAATCGGACATCTGGTGGTTACCTTGGTGCCTGCTTTAAAGAGCGCGGGGGACTTTTCTGGTTTTACTTATGGATATCTATCTGTCTATCTATTTCATATCTATCTATCGCATATCTTTCTATCTAATATATCTATCCATCTATCTAATATCTCTCTATCTCATATCTATCTATCTATCTATCTATCTATCTATCTATCTATCTATCTATCTATCTATCTCATATCTATCTATCTATCTATCTATCTATCTATCTATCTACCTCCCATCTATCTGTCTATCTATCTATCTCATATCTATTTATCTTATATCTCTCTACCTCGTATCTATCTATTTATATCTATCTATCTCATATCTATCTCATATACAGTATATCCATTTATCTATCTATCTATCTATCTATCTATCTATCTATCTCTCCCTCATATCTATCTGTCTATCTATCATACATCGCTCATATCCTGATGCTGGAATTAGTTTATATTTTGCCTTTTTGGTTTATAAATCAGAAATAAATAATTTGCAAAAATAAAAAACTGAAACTGCAGAACACATTCACTACCACTAGATGGCAGCCTGGAGTAACTGTAGACAATCCTGCTGATTCTTACTGTAGCAGGATGGCCACTGAGGACTGGATGTCATCTGAGCTGTCAGTCTTGCTGATGAGAATGACAGCAAGGAGGTGAGCAGAGCTGAAGCTGTCTATTCACCATCTGCTTGGTAGGAAACCAGCATTCCAAGTCAGTATTAAGTATTGTGCACAAGGCCATAAATGCATCTCAATGTTCTGCTTCCACCTTTAGGGGACACTAAATCTGAGGTCCTATCATTTACTGTGCTTGGACATAACTTGTTTCGGTGCAGTTACACCACAAACCCTGGACTAATCCATGGACCTCATTCTACATAGGCCAGCACTACTGTATGCACTAAGGGCAGGAGGAGGGGAACGTATATCTGACACTAGTCCATGTCGCCTCTCCGCTTCTTCTTTCCCTGATCTTACCCTGTTTCCCCACTGTACACTACAAGGAATAATATCATTAGCCCCCAATATGCCCTTGGTCACCAGATACTATATGATGATCCTTAAAGAGGTTGTCCAGTTGTAAACTATGGATGGTCTATCCTTACGAATGTCATCAGTAGTAGATGGGGAATCAGCTGTTAGCTGGGAACTTTGTTTGCAATACCAAGCCTGACCACTGCATTGGGAATGGAGCCGTCTGCTTCCTGCAGAAATCAGTTCAGTGCACAAGCACAGCAGCATGACGAAATATAGAGCATATAGAAAAGTATGTGACACCCCCCCCCCCCCCAAAAAAAAAAGTGTGTATGCCATCTACACAAAAAGTGCCGCTTGAAAAGTAAGCTTCAATGATGGAAGAGTTTAGAAAGCATTGTGGACAAAGAAATCTTTCAGCATTGATGACTGATCTGTGAATATCTGTATGTAATTGATAGCAGGAAACAATAAAAAAACGATATAAATTGCCTGGGTGCGGTCAGATTACATCTCGCAGGAGCTACCGGTTTAAAGGGATTGTCCAATTGTAAACTATTGATGACATATCTACAGGATAGGCAGATCATTAATAGTAGATAACTGGGGGTGTGCTGCATTGAACCTTTGCCAATCAGCTGTTTGCTGGGCTGATGCACTTGTGCAATGAGCTAATTTCTGCAGGAAGCAGACAGCTCCGTTCTCACTGCAGTGGCCAGGCTTGGTATAACATATAAAGTTGCCATTGAAGAGCATGCAGAAATTAGCTCAGTGTGTGCATGAGTGCATGGGCTCAGCAAACTGCTGCTTAAGGGAGTGGCAGGGTGGCAAAAAAGTACAGTTCTAGTATTGTTTTTTTTTCTGTATATGATAATTTGTTTTTTTTGGCACTTTGAAGTACAGATGTAGCGGTACCAACTATGTTCATTTTCTGTAATTGCTTCAATATTTTGACATGAAAATTGGAAAAAGTTGTGTTATTTGAACTCTTAATTTTTATATCTTGTAATATTGAAAATTTTTCTTAGGGTGCATTCAGACGACCGTATATTGGCTGGGTTTTCACGCCCAGCCGATATACGGCGTCTCTCTCTGTAGAGGGAGGAGGCTGGAAGAGTGGGGAGCAGTGCTCTGAGCTCCCGCCCCCTCTCTGCCTCCTCTCCACCCCCCTGCATTATTTTCAATGAGGAGAGGTGGGACGGGGCGGGGCTAATTATTGGAACTTAGCCCCGCCCCTGTTCCGCCTCCTCTTATTGTAAATAGTGCAGAGAGGTAGAGAAGGCAGAGAGGGGGCGGGAGCTCAGAGCACTGCTCCCCGCTCTTCCAGCCTCCTCCCCCTACAGAGAGAGACGCCGTATATCGGCCAGGCGTGAAAACCCAGCCAATATACGCTCGTCTGAATGCACCCTTAAACTTGATTTTACTTTTATCTTCGTTAACAAAGGGAACTTGAGCTTGCAGTCATCTGATTGCTTATACAATATACTGCAGTACGTCAATATTGCACTGCATTGCACTTTTGCAGACAGCCTATTAACCTTGAACTGTGGACGTGATTTATTGGTTACACCCCCCCCCCCCCCCCCCCCCGTGGACTATTTATTGTGGTTGACTTCTTTCGCAGTAATGAACTGGATGTTTGCAAGAATTTGTTTTTATTAATTTTCAGGTTAAAAATAATTTAAAAACATGTAGAAATAATGAAATGTTGTTTATATATTTTAGGAATGTTACATAATAAAGAACTATAGGAACTTTTTAGTGTTAATTGACAACCCAACCTCCTCTCATAAGGGTCTTTTTGCAACTAAAACAAAAGCTGCTGAGCCAATCCTTCGTGGAGGGAGCGGGGAAGTGCGCAATTCTTGGAAATCTAGAATGGGGCGTGGTCTGTGAGACTCCATGTTCACAGTTAGAGGTTAAGAGTGGATTCACACATGTGCTCCAATCAGGGAGCAGGAAAAGGGAATCCCCACAGCCGAAAGGTTCTGTCTCTGGACAGGACTGAACAGCGCTGGGGGGACCTCATTGACTATAATAGGGTCGACCCGCTTTGCGCCAGGCTGTCCGGTTTTGGGACAGAAGAAAAAGCAATGCATGCAGTGCTTTTTCTTCTAGCATTTCCAGCCGGATCTGCCGGTTCCGACGCAGAATATCCTTGGAAATGGAGCAGCACAAATGTTTGACTTCCACTCTCTCCATTTCAGATTGATATGTGGAAATCATTGTCCTCTGCGATCTCCGTCAGCCCCATAGATGTGAATGAAGTGGTGGTCACACATGAGCAATGCCGTTCCTTTTACAGGGCCATTCGGGGGTGCAGTTGTTCTCGTGATCATTGGGGGTCACAGCAGTCAGACCACCAGTAATCAGACTTCCTGTGGATAAATGTCTTATGGTAGATTAACCCTTTAACCCTTGGGCCCTCCTTGACCACTAGAAGTAGTATGTAGTATCAGTGACATGGAGTCATATTCTCTCTCTGCAGATACAGGAGCCTACAATACAGGTCTATAATGCAGCCTCATACATTATGCTTCTGAAATAGGACATTTGCCAGAAAGATGACTTCCCAGTTTTGTGCCTGTCAAGTGTTAAAGGGGTTTTCATACTTTATAGACATAAAGCTTCATCAGTCGAGACATAAAAAGTTCTACAACTTTCTTATATAGGGTGTTTTAAGAGTGAAGAAGCAGCCCTACAGAATGAAAATGGTTTTGCCGATGGTCATCCAATTTTGCATACAAGATGTCGGGGACGGTGGAAATGTGTTTGGCCATGTCACCAACATGTCGGCCATTTTGAATGCCGCCATCTTGTATTCAACTCAGTTTTCCCATTTGAAGGTAGGTGTGTGATAAATCCAAGCGACTCCAAATTCCGAGAAACAGGTTCTGTCACTGATAAACCAAAACTTGGATGACCAAAAGCCATCACCGATGAAGCATCAGCAGCCGCTGTTCTGGTCTCATTCAGCAGACTTTGGTTTATCACCAACCGAACGTGTTATTCGGAATTTAGAAAGAAGTTTGGCCACTGCACTGCGGGTAATGAGAGGTCTGGTTGGGTGGCGTTGATTGAAATTTGCCGCGATGTCGTGTGTATGTCGTTCATCTGGCATAAGGACGATCTCTCACGTTCTGCTTGAGATAACGTCATCCTTCACATTGCCTGTAATGATGAAAAATCCCTGTGTCAACATAACGAATAAAGTTATGTTAAAATGAGGCACACCATTGGTTTTTGGTGAAATTCTCTGCCTGTCCCATATATCACACACCTACCTTCACATTGGAAAAATTAGAGTTGAATCCAAGATGGCGGCAATGAAAATGGCTGTCATGTTGGTGACATGGCCTAATCGATTTTCCTCTTCCACCCGCAACTTGTATGCAAAATTGGATCACCTTCTGCCAAATCCTTTTCATTCTATGTGGGTGTTTCCACACTTTTGAGACACCCTGTATTTGTGTTTCTGTTCTTCACCATTTTCAAGATCTCTGTTTGCTGTCAGTAAATGAGGACATTATTTGTTCACATTCAAAGGCCATAAACCTGTACATAACCAGTCCTGCTGCAAAGTGGATACAATTGTATCTAGTCTACACAATGATCTGCAGCTGTCTCTATCAGTTTGCTACAATGTATCAGTCTGGAGTCATTAGAGGTGTCATTGCACAGAAGGTGTAGAGTTCTGAGGTCAGCCCGGCATGCCTAGCTATCTAGCTTACTCCAGCAGCATGGGGGTTAAGGAAGCTTTTATATTCCAATCATCATGCAGCAGATTGTCTGATTGCACTTGTTTTGCAATTAAGGGAGGCCCACTCTGATTGCAGATGTAAATGAAGGAGATCATTCCACTGAAAGCTATTTGTATTCCAATTAGATGTGGAAGTCATGGCTCCTCTCATGAATAATACATGGCTACCGTTTAGTACATCAGAGCATGTCAGGGGACGCTGCCTTCCCTCATGCCTGGGAGAAATCACACAGAATGTATGGTGTAGCCCAGTGATGGAATACAGACGTGGGGAAGGGGCTCTGGGGCCATTACTGGGCCAGTCGGCATTGATAACAATGGACATCCAGGGTCTTTGCTCTGAACGCCAGGTAGCATCCCCCAAAGACATGTTTGTAGTGTTTATGGTCACAGATAGTCGAGTCACATTACTATGACCACCTCCGGCTTTTGATGTTGGCAGGGGGTAGCCCATGAAGGCAGTGGCGTGTAGTGGCTGGCTTGGTGGGTATATAAGGTGTGTGATAGGCTGTCTGCTCACATATCACTCGTTGTCACGGGTTAGACGGGTGATTTATCGGAGTTCCAAAAAGGTTTGATTATTGGCTTTCGGGCCAAGGGTGGCGGTATTTCTCCAACAGTGCAGTTTGTGAACGGTTCGCTTGCTGCTGTGGTGAAAGTGTATTGTGAGAGAATAAATGTCACCATTGGGTATAACTGGCATGGAAACTGCGGAGGACCACATGCCATTGATGTGGGAGGTGAACATTGGCTATAAAGGTGCGTGAGGGCCAACCAATACTCTACAGTGGGTAGCTCACCATGAAAATGTGTACCAGACTGTGTAAGCGAACACTATTGTGTATGCGGCTGCCAAGCAGATGGATGGCCACTTCATCTCTGCTAACAAAGGTGCATCAGAAGAAAAGGCTTCAAATTGCACGGCATTATCGGAATTGGACCACCTCGTATTGGCAAAGGGTCGCCTTCTCCAATGAGTTACGTTTTCTGCTTCATCAAACAGACGGACATTGGTGTGTCCGGTGAGAAACATCAGAGAACAAACACCCTGCAACCATTGCTGGAAGAACACAAGCTGGGGGTGCCAGCGTTATGGTCTGGGGAATTTTTTGAGGGCATCCTCTGGGCACATTCTTCTGTGAGGAAGGCACTTTGAACTGATTTGGTATATTATGAATCCATCCTTGCATATTCTGTACATCCATACACACTGATGGGATCTTCCAACAAGACAATGCAAAATTTAACATGGCTGCAAATGTCCGACAGTGGTTGGAAGAGCATGACCAAAACTTCCAAGTACTTCCCTGGCCCCCTAATTCCCAAGACTTGAATATAATTGAACATCTTTGGGACCACCTTGATCATCGTGTTCACTCTATGGAGCTTCTCAGCAATTGTGGGATGTACTGCAGTCAGTATGGCTCCAGATACCTGAGACCACCTATCGGCACCTTATTAAGGCACTATGAGCCCGTCTAGCTGCTGTCTGTGCAGCACATGGAATTTACTATATATATTATCCTGGTGGTCAAAATAATGGGACTTGACTCAGTATGTGTGTTCAGTGTGTGCGTGACGGGTGGTGGATGCAACACAGGTACAGGAATACGATGCAGACCACGGAGTTACAAAAATATACAATGTTTATTTAGGAACACAAAAGTATAAGTAGCGAACAGTATAGATATAAATGAGCGCTCAAACATTTAGCTAGCCCAGATTCTACTATCTGGGCTAGCTAAATCCTAATAGCAATACTTGATGCAGGATCTAAGTTAACAATAATACTATTAAAAGACACTGTAGGTGTAACTCCATGAAGGCTATTTAGATAATAACAGTTTATGTTATACGATAAACAGCCCTTTTGAGATAGATGATTACTTCACACTATCAATGCGTTATAACTTATAACCGAACAGAGCTTCTAGTTGAACTCTCTTCAAGAGTTGAAGCTCCCTACTTCAAGAGCTCCCATTTGTGTATCACATTTGTCTCAGTATGTCTCTTGTGAGCAGTGTCCCTTTGCTGAATAACCTCTGTAGCATTTCCTTGTATATCAGGCCTGTTGTGTGGTGTCAGTGTGCACACTAATTACTCATATTGAGGCCAACCTCACTTACAGTTTGTTGCTTGGAATGGGAAACATAGCTTTTCAGATTCTTCCCTTAGCTGATCCCTGGTTGTTTAATCCATCTGAGCCTTCACCTAGGCCATTTCGTCTTTGAAAAGAGCACAATGCCTGCTGGAACTCTCAGGCAATTTTTTCCAAAGTCTCTTTCTAAGTTGTATGTTGGTCTGTTACAGCCTGAAGGGATTGCACGGCCTGTGGGCAATCATTCTCGTCCTGACTTTGGGCAACAGCTTCGATGAGCAATCAATGGAACGTTAGAGAAAGATCAACCAGGATATCCTTTCACAGTATTTGGCAAAGCGGCACATTGTGTAGGTTGTGGACAAATTAGTCTCTTAGGACCGTGTCCATTGGACCCATTATATTCATTCTGGAGGAGTCTTGCTTCTGTATACTGGCCAGAGCTCTGGTATATTGTGGCATGTCCTCTTCCTCTCTTTGGAACCTTGTATAGAATCGAGATCTCAAATTTCTGGCACTTGCTGCTTCACCATGGGCAACTTTGTACCTTCATAATACTGTCCACTGTCTGGCACTCAGTTCTAGGTAGCAAGAGTACAGTTTTGCTAACGCATTCGGGGGCAGTTCAGTCTGTAACTTCAGGGCTATATTGTACAGATTAATTAATTATCATCCATTATCTTATGCCCATCAAATTTAGTCATGTGGTTAAGAATAGTGCCAATTAGTTAGTCCCTTGCAGGGGTTCTGCCACTAGCTGAGAGGCCTGCCACTGTCAGGTCAGCATCTGCGCTACACGCCTCCGTGTCCAACATCATATCCTGTTTGTGATACCAGAAAATGTGGTGAATGTGACGTGTTACAGAAATACGATGCAGACTACGAAGTTACAAAAAATATACGTTTATTTAAGAACTGACTAGTGTGGTGTGCACATTTTTTTTCCCTCGCGCCTGTGGATACCTGCGTGAGGCCTCAGGATGGAGCCATGTACTGCAGCGATAAGCAAAAAATTCATTTTGCCCAAAAAAAAAAAACTATATAAATTTGGTATTGGTGTAATTTTACTGGCCTGCAGAATTAATTTAACATATCATTTATACTGCATGGTGAACGCTATTAAAAATAAAAAACATGCCAGAATTGCAGATTTTGTTAATCTTGCCTCAAGAAGAAAATAGAATAAAAAACAAACAAAATGTTATGTGTGCTGATTAGAGATGAGCGAGTATACTTGCTAAGGCACATTAGCCGAGTCTCTCCCTGCTCGTCTCTAAAGATTCGGGGGCCGGCGCCGGTGACAGGTGAGTTGCGTGGGGAGCGGGGGGGAGAGAGGGAGAGAGGGATCTTCCCTTCGTTCCTCCCCGCTCTCTCCCGCCGCTCCCCGCCCCCCGCTGGCCCCCGACTCTTTAGAGACGAGCGGGGAGATACTCGGCTAAGGCACTATTCGCTCGAGTAATGTGCCTTAGCGAGTATACTCGCTCATCTCTAGTTCTCAGAAATTGGCTAAATCAAGACTAGAGCTCATCTTACAAAAAACAACCCCATAGAGCTCAGTCGAAAAATAGAAAAATGCTATGGCCATTGCAATGCGGCGACATATAAAGTAACTGAATAAAATTGGAATCGCCGGAATCGTGAGGACCCCGAGAATAATGTTGGCAGATTATTTATTTTGCACACTGAACGCTGTAAAAATTAAATCAACAAAACAAAAAAATTTCTTTATTCCCCCCAATTACCCTAAAAAAATGTAATAAAAGTTCTAAAGTATATTTTATGTACCTTATATACTAGAGTATTAACCGACCCGAGTATAAGCCGAGTCAATAAGTTTTACCACGAAAAACTGGGAAAACGTATCGAGTATAAGCCGAGCTATACTCGAGTATATACTAGGTAAAAAAAAAACGCAATACTCACCTCCCAGCCGGCGTCTGTGTCCCCGGTGCGATGCTTTCCCTGGCAATGCGGCAAGCTGCTTCAGACTTCTCCCCGCTATCATCTCTCTGGCTCGGTTTTCAATTCCGCTGCCATCAATGCTGTGTAACTAAGCGCTGGGATTGGATCGAGCGCCGGCCAATCACAGCCGGCGCTTGATAAACCAATCACAGCCATTCGGTGATGTCATTCACTGAATAGCTGTGAGTGATCGAGCGACGGCTGTGATTGGCTGGCGCTCAATCTAATCACAGCGCTTAGTTACACAGCGCTGACAGTGGGGGAATTGAAAACCGAGCCAGAGAGATGACAGTCTAAAGCAGCTTGCCACACCGCCGGGGACACAGATGCCGGCTGGAAGGTGAATATTGCGGGGTTTTTTTTTTGCTTTTTTTACCTCACTCGAGTAAAAGCCAAGGGGGGCTTTTTTTTTACAGAAAAACTAGGCTTATACTCGAGTATATACGGCATACTAAAAAATACAACTTGTCCTGCAAAAAACAATATGGCTATGTCGCAGGAAAAATACGACAATGAAATAAACTGAGATATTAGTCGGTCGTTAAGGCGCAAACAAGCTTCCTCATAAAGGGGTTACATTAAAAAAAGGCGTGATGAAGAATTGGTTTATAGTCAAAAGTATTCTATTGTGTAATAACTAACTGAAGACATTTTTAACAATTTTCTTCTTGCTTTTTTTTAAAAAAAAAGGATATTTTGGCCAAAATATGTAAGCTCGCAGCCTCCGTCATGAGTCCTCATTGTTTTGTGAGTCCCTACCTTAAAAAAAAGGACCCTAACTGAAAAATCTAAAACAGAAAACCGGTTTAAAAACATAAAAAATGATGCAGTTTAGAGAAACCAGGTCATCTCTCTCCTCAAACATCTGTCTCCTTGTGTCCATCTGCCATGGCATTGCTCCCTAAGGGGACAGAAAGTAGTCTGTTAAGATGTCCCCTACTTGGAGTCCAGCTGATACTCATCTACAATATAGGAAGACTCGCCACTTGCTGGTTAGAATCCTGAAGACATATTCGACAAAAGGCAAAGCCTACATGAGACGGTAATTAAAAACCCGCCTCCTGGTATCAAACCCTCGGAGCTAGGGAAGATGCGACACTACACTATAGAGTCACCGGAAAACCAGCGTCTGTTTACCACATGGTGATCAGCCGATGCTCTTCAGGAGAAATACACTGGTGCATGTTCGTGACGCCGTAGCTCAATCCAGGATGCACCGCCTCAAGCAAATGATGGCACCGACAAATGACAGAAAGCAGAGAACTTCTCAGGTCGCTGTAAAGGCTAGCGCAGTGGCCCTTAAAGACTTGCTGCCACACCAAAGGGTGAACCCAGAACATCTGCTGCTTTCTTTTGGGCTCTTCCACAAGCATCGCATGTGGCTCTCCAAAGGTGACTGAAAGTAGACAAACCAAAAGAATGTCATCTTTAAAAGAAGACATCGTCTCAAGACCCCAGCTCCCTCAGAACTCTTACCAAATCGCAGGAAAGCACAAGGAAATAGCACCTGTGTGGTCATGTGACCACTGGAAAGGTGTTTTCTGTGGGTTGGGCAACTTCTGACATCATTTGGGCCTGTTTAAGTTTTAGTTTTTTTTGCACGTGTAAAATACGCAATACATAGGCAAGCAATACACCCAAAACAATTTGCATACACAGCATATGCGCATTAAAAGCCAAGATTAATATGCAGTACCAATGCAGCATATTTTGCGCAGCATATTCCAATACACTTGTGCGAGGCATAAGGCCTTCAGTGGCACTAGTGGTGCACGCTCCAGATACTGAAGTATTTGCCAGTATCCTGTATCCCTCGGTAGTCATGTCCTGTCCTACAATCTGCTCCTGAAGGCCCCTGCTTTGTCCCTACCAAACATTGAGTCTCTTTTCCAGGAGCTCACATTTATGTATCACTTTTGTCTCAGTTTATCTCTTGTGAGCAATGTTCCTTTGCTGAATAACTGCTGCAGCATTTCCCTATACAACAGGCTTGTTGCGTGGCGGTTCTGTCAGTGTGCTCAATAATTACTTGTATCGAGGTCAGCCTCACTTACATTTTGTCGCTTAAGATTGGAAGAGTTGGTGTTCGGATGCTTCCCTTAGCCAATCTCTGGTTGCTGAAGCCAGTAACATGAGGCGCTCTTCTAACAGCACTTGCAGTCTCTGCCCTCTCTGTAGGCCTTTGCTCTCTAGCAACCGCCTGTGGGTTCCTCGAAGATCATTCTGCTGCTGCTTCAAAGGCTCCTCGTCTGCAGACTATTGTGCCCCCAGCTTCCTTCTCATTCAGCATTCAGCCCTAACACAGCATTATCTCTGCACTCTCTTAAGCGGTGATACAGCTTAGAATTTATATAATCGCCTGCAACATTCCGACCCTTTCCTGTGGGTGGGGCTTAGCTGCTATCCCTGTGCTGTGCGGGCTGTTCCTGTAGCTGTGACGTCCCTGTTGGCCATGTCCACACTCAGGCAGCGGTGACTAACATGGCTGGTTTCCATGGTGGCTGCGAGCCGCTTAGCTATAGAGGGGAGAACGGAGCATTGCTCCCTCTCAACATGTGCATCACATGTCGAGCGTGTTCAGTGTGTAAGTCATATGTGGCAAGTGTCCAGTGGGTTGAATGTGGCATGTGTAGCAAGTGTTCAGTGGCTGAATGCCTAGAGAGCGAAGTGTCTGCAATTTGACGTTGAAGCTTGTGTGGCATGTGCCCAATCTGTGCATGCTTTTAGTTAGACATTGTCTTGTTACAATGGCTCCTGTCGGGTTGGATATATCAAACCGCAAGCGATCAGTCAGATCTTGAAGTTTATGTTGGAAGCGGGAAACATGGGTAAGCGTAAGGATCTAAGTAATGGGTTGAATTGTGATGTCTGAATATCTAGGTAAGAGCATCACCAGAATTACAGCTCTTGTGCGGTGTTCCTAGTATGCACTGCTTAGTACCTACCAAAAGTGGTCCAAGAAAGGAAAACTGATGATCCAGCGACAGGGGCATGGCTGCCCAAGACTCAGCAATGTGTGTGGGTCATGAAAGCTGGTCTGTCTGATCCCCTTATAGAATTAAGGGGGTTTTCTGACTTATAAAAGAGCCTCGTGTGGTGCAGAGTGTTAAGGCAGCAGAAATGCAGTCCTAAGGTTGTGGGTTCAATCCCCACGTAGTTCAGGTAAAGGTTGACTCGGCCTTCTATCCTTCCAAGGTAAAAAGATGACTGGGGAAGCGAAATAGCAAACCACCTCGCAAAAACAGTCTGCCAAGAAAATGTCACAATGTGCTTCCACCAAGTGACTTTACCTTTATGTCTGACCTATACAAAAACTTGCCCCAGGGCAGGGAATGGTTACCATCTCACATTGCCCACCTGGCCCCCGCCACTTCAGTTCCCGCTGAAACAGGAAGTGATGCGGTCATGTTCATCGCTCACCTGACTCAAATGCTGGGTGAAGGTGATGTCATTTCTTCCCGTTTCACCAAAGTGGAGGGGACCGAGTTGGCAGTGCTGGACGAGAGCCAATGGCTATTTTTTATTTTAGGCCATTCCCTACCCTAGGTAAAGTTTTTGAAGGTTGGAAAACCCCCTTCAGCTATACATTGACGACAACACCATTTTTGTATGCAACTTGTTCTGCATTCCACCCCCATCAGTCACACTACACATAATACGGAGGGTCTCCTGCCCGCAGAAATAACTTGTTCCTATAATTATGAACGTTCCCTTTGAAGAAAACAAATTGTACATTCAGACACAATCCGCCTCAGAAAGGCCCTTTAATGGCTCCATTGTTTTCTTATTCCGGGAATGACATTGTTGTAATAGACGTGAATGGGCCGCGTCACACAACAAAGACTCAGTGTCTAGGACTTTTTTGTATAGTGATGTTGGGCAAACCCGCCTATAAAGCAGAGTCTTCATGGACCATGTTGGCATTTGCGTTGGATAATGTCATGAATACAGAATTCTATCACATGCGCTACATAGGGGCATATTAACTCCTCTCTATGCCAAGGACTTTTCTATACTTGGCATTTTTCATGTTTCCAAATCCAAGATGATACGAGAGAAGACAAGAAACAAGTATGCAGTGGTGTATATAGAAAAGAGGGGTCTCATAGTGAAGAACAAAATAGGACTCGTGTTGGATTTGGGCACCCACTTTCCCCTCCACTCCCTTTCATCGACCGTTAAAGGGGTTGTACCAGAATTTCAAATTATCCCCTATCCATAGGATAGAGAATAACTGACTGATCAATGCAGAGACCTTTGTCCCCCATATACCTCACTGTGGGGTTACTACACTCCCTGCCCTGATGGACTTCCAATGGGACTGCCAAGATACCTAAGCGGCACTGACTTGGGTATTTCCATTATACCCTTTGAAATGAATGGAGAGCTGACCGCACGAAATGAGCTCCATAACAGCCACCACTGCTGCCCCCTGTTGTGTGTACAACGTTTCTCAAGATCTGCCTCTGTCATAGTCACACAACATATTATATGACACTTAATATGAATTTCTGCCTTTTCTCGGCACAGAAAACGCGTTATTTTTAAGAATTTTTTGCAGCTTTGAGGCTTTCAAAGACCCTTTTGTCTTTACTCTAAACTCTTGTAAAGTTTTTAAATCCTCTCCAAACTCTTCCTCGTTGCCAGAAGCTAATCCCATAATCATCTCCGTCATCATCTCTCCTATTAGTGCCTTTGCTGGCAGCCGCCGGCACATCTCCTCCGTATCCCGCCCCCGCTCTCTTTGTGTCTCAAAAATGGACCTGGTCATGAAAAAAAATCTTCTCCTTTCTCAGTCAATACCCAGGCACTTAAATCTCTTGATAACCATAATGCGCTGAGTGAGATCTCGCTGCAGTTTTTATGATTCTTTTCTTTTAATGTATGTTTGGAGTTATCGTTTCCGCACCTTGTAATGGACGTGTAGAGCGGTTTTTCATCTCGTCGAGATGTCAGTAGTGATTTAGCAATTTGCTACAATTTCAGACATGGATGAATAGTGTCTCCTCCGGAGTCGGCTGCTGTACCTGCCAAATTTATGTTCTGTAGGTGAAGCAAAAGTTATTATATACATCAAGGAGGGTTTAAGAGACGTGATATGCCCCAAAAGTCTTTCGGTTTTCTTCCCTTAGATGAAGTGTCTCTTTAAGACCTGCCCATTGATGCTAGGTGCTTCCCTCACAGCTTCCCAGTTCCTTAGTGACCAACCTTCAAAGCATGACTTTTGTTAACCCCTTAGTAATGGTCAATACGCCTTTTGACCAGCCATAGCTAATTGGCTTTAAAGCTGCACATACATCTTTTCAAGGTGGTGGTTTAGCTGACTACTGACAGCCAGGCTCCTGCTCTAACAACCAAGAATGGAGAAACCTCAGATCCTGGATGTTTACCCCTTACGTGCAACAATCAATAACAATTGCAGCATTTAAGGACATGACATGGGGAGCGGGATCCTTCTGACACCCATCGACACCCCGCCGTATGGTTGTAAGGTACTAATGTCTTCCCATGGCAGCTGGAGGCCTGATGAAGGCCTCCATGTCTACCATGTAACAACGTATTAGACCCCAGCTGCTGCAGAGTTTAATAGTCTGTTGTCATAGGCTTAATAGAATGCACTACAGAAGTAATGCAGTGTACTATCCTAGCAATCAAACTATTGCATTTTCTAGTCCCCATGAAGGACTCAAAACAGCAGCAAAAAGTTCAATAAAGTTTAGTTTAAGGGAAAAACATTCCAGTTTAAAAGTAGTACGTATTTTTCCCCACAAAACCCCCTGTAAATGTTAAAATACCCAAGAAAATTTTTAGAAAGCAACACAAAATAGGTAAATGTTTAGTTATTTATCCCACACGGTGAATGCCATGAAAATAATTTTAAAAAATTACCGGCAGAATTCCTATTTTCCGTTTGTCTGCCTCTCAAAAACCACAATAAGATGCAATCAAAAGTCCCATGTACCTCAAAATTGTATCAATAAAAAATACAACTCTTTCCGCAAAAAACAAGACGTCGCAGAGCTCCACAGTCAGAGAGATTCAAATGTTCTGGGTCTTAAGGCTCATTTACACACGAAGACAATCTTTCAAAGGATTGAAAGTTCTAGCGATCATTTTGCATAAAGTGCTAATAGACACTAATGCCCATTAGCACTTCATTAGCTTCATTTGCATGTATATGAGCTTCCAGGAGCTGCTTGCAGAACACAGCAGGTGGTCTGAGCTCTGCAATTAGCTCCTTTGTTCTCATATGGGCTGTCACAGGCTGACAGCATGAATACAATGTAATCAGGTGACTCCTATCTCTCTTCAGATGAACAATGGATTTTAAGCTCACCTTAAAATCAATGTTCAGCTAAAGAGTGAATGATGGCAGCGTTTACACACAAGGATCATCGCTCATATAACATCGTTTTAACAAATTTTGAGCAATGATCGTTACGTGTAAATGAGCCTTTAGAATACCGTGATGCAGAGTCTATTGTCTTTCTTCATAAATGTGTGTTTATTGTGCAAAAATAGTAAAAAAAAAATATATAAACCTGATCTAGATAAGAACGTTGTTAGTTTTACTGAATGGTAGACGCTGTAAAAACAAAACCCAAAAACGATGACAGAATCTCTTCTTCTATTCTCCTTTTCCTTTCCCCCAAAATTAATAAAAGTTCTACAACACATTACATTGACCCTATTAAAAATGCAACTCCCGTGTAAAAGGGCCCTAGGAAGCGGGTGTGGCTGTGAGGAGTCTCTCCTCCCAGAAAAGCTGTGTGTGAAGCCGTGAGTAGTCCTACAGACTGCGACTCCCTTGACAGCAAGTTTAAACCTCAAACCGTATAAACTGTGATTTGGTACCGGTGATATTAACGGGCTTAGAGACTGAGTTACATCTGTTGCCGTTTTGCTGCAATGGTTATGCTCCCTGGCTTGTTAATCTACCGCCAAACCCCGCGGTGCTCACCGAGATTTGGTACCCAACCATCAGCAGACCCAGTCTTTTTCCTCACCCACCCAGGAGGAGAAACAGACCCGGGTGAGCACGTTTTCCAAAGGGAGCGAGATGGCATACCCATACTAGCTCTGGGAGTTCAAGCGCTTGACCACTGGTTTCCCTGGCCAACTACACTAGGTGCCCTTACCACCAGCCACAGCTCCATCAGGATTCGGTTGTGCTAATACTCTGGGAATAGTCATCAGTGCTTCCAACATGTCCAACACTGTTTTACGTTGGTTTGAGAATACAGATGGTCTATGATTGGACTGTCTGCAACCTAAACCCTACTGAACATCTTAGGATTAAACTGGAACTTTGGGCAGGAAAATGAATAGTATGCATCTTCTCTGATAGAACTCATCAGACATTTGCAGGGTGAATGGAAGGAAATACCAGCTGAAGTGTATCAGATGTTAGTAGAAAGTATGCCATGGAGAGAATCTGATGTCATTAGACCCAAGAGCATATTAACATATGACAATAAATACTACTGTAGATTATTGCTCAGTTGTCCAATTACTTTTGGTAAGATAGTGTAATACTCCAGGAATGGGAGTAGTAGTGCAGCATGGTGGGGGTATTTATGGTATAGCCTCATGGCTGTCACTGCACCCTGTCAAATAGCTGACTGCATTGCATCCCATATGCATACAGTATAGCGGTGTATTTTACAGACAGGACACAGTAGTAGCTGACGGTACGTTCTTGCTATCTCCACTCGCTGAGGAGACCAGACAGAATCTAATCCTGATTGACACAGCACAATCTCCGGAAAAGTTTGCAGCGTTCCTGAAGGCAGATGACAGCGGCGAAAGTCATTTATAAACTTTAGTTACTTTATCTGAACTATGAAATCAGAATCGGAGATCTCTTGATCTGCTGCCAGAGAGATTCTGCTTACTAATAGGAGGCAGCGAAGAACAGCTGATGGAAATGTTCTCCTCTTCTTCATTAAAATATCATTTTGAGGTTTGAAATGTGCCATACTTTCCTGTAATGGAATCATCTGTGTAATGACTTCCTGCTGCATAGCAGTCATTATGATAAAACACAGCTGTAGTGTAAAGTAATGGGGAGGGACAGATCACAAGTCTGAGTACTGATGAATTTACCATGCACTGCATGGTCATTATATTAGACCCCGACCCTTTCATGATTGGAGCCTCCCTGTATGGAAATTCTCACCGTGACCGCGGATTATGCAACAGGTTTCCGTAGATCAGTTTCAGTGTGAATCCACATTAGATGGGAAAATCCAGCGATCTGAGTGACTTCCAACGAGGCCGGGTCATCTGTGTTAGACCAGTCGGGACTGGGATTTCACTGCCAACCTGGGGTTCCTGTGAATGGTAACAACTCCACCAAAAGGGGTCATAGTAGGATGTCAAGAATTATTCCGGCACTGCACAGTCAAGCAAATTACAGCTGACTACAATGCTGATGCTCCAACCTATGTGTCTAAACGTATAACTAGTCATTCCGTAGCACTGATGGGTTATAACAGCAATCAGTTCCAGTGCCATTTTGTCTAGGAGAAACCAAAAAGTGAGACTCAATAGAGCAAAAATTGGCTAACTAAGACATGGAAACACAAATTTCCTGTCAGTTATCCACAGGTGAGGCTCATAGAGGTGAAGAAATGGTGACTGCTGCAGTCCTGGAGGCCAAAAGATGTCCAATGCGATTAATAGATGGGTGTCTCTACGGTAGTACGGTGGCCATTCAGCGTATACTATCTGACAAGCCAACTAAGCTGAAGTCACTGGTCATGGCTGCACAGTAATAGAGCAGAGCTTCAGGCCATCGCAACATAATACATATGCTGTAGTTCCTCCACTTCTGGGTAATGAAGGCGTATTTCAGCCAAAACAATGGAAAGGTAATAATTCTTCTATTAGGTGGGATCTGATCACCATATTTGGGCATTTCTGTCATGCTCAAAAAGTCTAAAGGCAGAGAATTCCATGCCTAAATCTTGTAAGAATATGCCTACAAACCCCAGAGGGCGAGAGGGTGTAGAAACATCTAACCCAATAGAAGATTCACTCATTGAGCCTGTGGTGCAGATTTATTAAAGGCAATGCAGGGGGAAAATTGAGCAGTTGCCCATAGTAATCAATCACATTCCATCTCCAATCTGGGGCAACTTCTCTTGCCCCTCCCCATTCCCCATGTTTGTACTCAAGCCCAACTTTTTGAATTTCCTGCTCAGCCACTTATTTCGTCAATTGGGCTCATAGAAGTGTCAACTTGGCTCCAAAAGACTAGGGTACTTTGTCCAATCCTAAACTTAGCATTTGACAGCCACCTACTGGAAGTCCCTGTTCAAAGTATTGAATTATATTTCATGCAGTAGTGTCGTGTGCATAGCAAGAGGTATGTGTGCATAAGACAGCCATTATAGTGAAATTTTACTAACAGGGTCTCAGACGCTGAGCATGAGGCTTTGTCATAATTAACCTTTCTAATGTTTTACCTAGAGAGAAGTATCACACATGCAGTGGACTTCGAATTTTTACTTTGTGGGGGATGCCACAGTATATAACCTCTTGCATTGGAACAATAAAACAGAATAGTTTGGAAACATCACTTGAGTGTTTCTCATTGTGTTCTTCTCCAATGCATTGAGGTAAACATTATATACCGGTATACCTGATTGATAAGGCTACAATACCCCTTCAGTATCACCTAAATTAGGCAATTACTTTAACAGTCCCCTACTGATGTAACAAGCATCCCCAAAGTAACTCGTTAATGGGGGCAAATGGGAGGGATTACTCTTAGCCGAACGATTGTCATGGGAAACAAAGAAAATCATTCCATCAGTTTACTCTCAAGGACTATGTAACACGTATTACATATATGGGGCACAGCACTTGTTTGAAAGTGAGAAACAAAATGAAAAGTTTTACTTCCCAGTGTAAAAGTTTTACTGTGTCTGTGTAGGGGAGAGTGGGAAGGAGCTGCAGGAGAAAGCATGAAGAAAGATCACAGCCTCTGTCTTCTTAGCCCTGTACAGCCTCCAGTAACCTCATGGGGTATGATGCAGGATTTTTTTTAATAGGTAACTGTAATTGTAACATAAAGGGGTCTTTTTTTCTTTGCTACTAAAGGGATGAGAAGATGAGCATTTGCTTTTGTAGCCATCCTCTACACCTAGACAAGCCATTTGTTGACTCGGACGTTTACTGGCATCTTGGAGATTTTTAGTCAGTCTAGTTTTGGTGATTTTGTGAAGATATGTGCAAGTGGACACAGGCAAGCAATAAGCGATATGTATGAACTCTGCAAATCTTGACCCTTTACTTTTAGGAAAGGATTGTGCTTCTCAGCCTCTGCTTGGGTCAGTCTTTTAGCTGAATTTTTATGCTTTTATTTATTTTTTTTAAAGTTGAACTTTGATACAAAGTTGCATGAGGGTGGCCATGAGTGCAAAGTGCTCAGTTGTGACATGCAACTGTCTTCCACAACTTCACTTTTGTAGCAGAGTTTAAGGCCGCCTGCAGACGAGCGGGTCGGATCCGGCAGCGAGAATTCTCGCCGCGGGACCCGACCCGAGAGCCTGCAGGGACGAGCGCGTACTCACCCGCGCCTGGCGGCCCCAGCTCTTTCATGTGCCGGCTGCGGCACATGCGCAGACCGGAGCCGGCGGCCGGGTGAGTGTGTGCCCCGCACAAAAATAGGACATGCCGCGGTTTGTTTGCCGTGCGAGATTTCACGCGGCCAAACCGCGGCCGTGTGCATAGGAGTGCGTATTGTAATGCACTCCTATACAGACTTTCAGCGGCGGAAATCCCGCCGCGGGATTTCCGCCCGTGTGCAGGCGGCCTAACTGTTTATCACCCAGTTTTAGGCCTCCTACACAGCCGTTTCTGTTTCAGTTAATAACTATGTTTCAACCTACATATGAAAATGACGTTCATTATCACCTGCGTCTACGATTAAGGGCAACATGCTTGCCTGAAACATGTAAGACGGCACATGCTCTCTGTGCCTTCATGTCTGTCTGGATTGTTTAAAGACCTTCTCTGTTTTCCTGATTATCACCCGTGTGGTATAATTAATTATCCACCTGCCTAGAATCCTCCAGAATCCCTGACTAAGGGTGCATTCACACGAACGTATATCGGCTCGGTTTTCACGCCGAGCCGATATACGTTGTCCTCATGTGCAGGGGGGGGGGGGGGGGGGGGGGGGAGGCTGGAAGAGCCCAGGAGCAGGAACTGAGCTCCCGCCCCCTCTCCACCCCTCTGCACTATTTGCAATGGGGAGAGGCGGAACGGGGGCGGGGCTAATTCCCGCAACTTAGCCCCGCCCCCGCCCCTTTTATTGCAAATAGTGTAGAGGGGCGGAGAGGAGGCAGAGAGGGGGCGGGAGCTCAGTTCCTGCCCCTGGGCTCTTCCAGCCTCCCCCCTGCACATGAGGACAACGTATATCGGCTCGGCGTGAAAACCGAGCCGATATACGTTCGTGTGAATGCACCCTTAGTGCAAGTCTACCAAGAAGAATTGATGTTCTTTTGAAGCCAAAGGGCCGTCACACCAAATATTGCTTTAGTTTAGATTTCTCTGTAGTTTAGTCACTTTGCATTGCGTTAATTGATGAAAACTATTAACACTTCCACTTTTTACTTTGCAACATATGGAAGGAATAAAAGGTGTAGACAAGCCTCATTATATATATATATATATATATATATATATATATACATACATACATACATACATACATACATACACACATACACACACAACCCCTGCATGGAGTTTGTTGGACCTGCTGCTCAGAAAAGTAAAAAGTACTGTATGTTCCAAAAATATAGACACGACAGGAAAGCCAAACATAGCACAAACACACGAAATACGCCGTTACGTGGTCGCCCATTAAATAAGACAAACAGCTCTTGAAATATAAATAGTTTTTTCTTTTTAATATTTTTCTTAGAAAACAAGAAAAAAAGAAACGCATTTGCTTTAATGCTTAACATATCGTTTTGCTTACTAGTAAGGTTAGATAAGTACGTAGTAAATATCTCGTCTTCATGAGGTGAACATAGAGAAGCATCGTCCAGTAACGAACATCTAGCCATAAATTAGTTCTATCGAAGGCAAATCTCATTCTTGTCAGACAGTTTTTGGATCATGTGTCAAAAAAAGCACCAAAAAAACATTAAATAATTCAAAGGGCAATTTGAGAATGCAATGAATGAGTGGAGGCTGAGCGAAGGGGGTTGTCCGGGACTTTACTATCGATGACAGATCTTCTGGATAGGTCATCAATAGTTGATCGTCTGGGGCCCATGGCTGATCCGCTGTACGCAAGGTCTGCTGTCATACGGACAGAGTCGGAAGCAGACAGCGCTACCTGGGTTGGTATTGCAGGCGCAACTCCCTTTGAATTCAATACCTGCATTACCAAACCAGATCGCTGCACTACAGGCAGAGCTGTCTGTATCTGGATCTGTCCTAAATAATAGGCCCCATATCAGCTGATCGTTGGGGATCCTGAGCGGCGGACCCCTGCCGATCAAATATAGATTCCCATTCCTGAGGAGGGGCCCTCTAAAGATAACGAAGGTGGCGACACAACTTCCTGCAGGAACTTGCCTGTTGAGAACTCGGACATACAGTAGTTACTTGCTGACAGTTTCTAAAGTGCAAATCATCTTTTTCAACCTCTATCATCACAGAGTGCTTCGGCGGATACGTCCGTTGCTCGTGAAGCTGGAATGATAGGGTCCTGAGTCTTTAGCAGGCAATGTCAGGCAGAAAGCTATTTTTCCCAGAAGATGATGGACAGATTGTAATAATTTCCACTAGACATGGTCTGTCCCTTTAAGAAAGAACATAATATTCAATACATGGTAGGACTCTTACAAAGACTGCTGAACAGTAACCATCAGTAACAGGTGACATTACCATAGGGATCAAAACACGCTGGTTTTATGGGATTGCTCACATTCTAGGGGGTGAGGGCAGTGTAGTAGAGCGTCAGCATTGCATACAAGCCCGCCATGTCTCCACGTCAGCGGGCTGGCTGTGCAGCTGCGGCCCGCTGACTCCAACGACGACGCATGTCTTTTGTTTTTACTTATTCCCATTCGGGCCCTTCTTGGATTCGGCTCCTGATGCTATGAATGTGACAAGGGTATGGTTCTCACACAGTCGGCCAACTTGACGTCACCCATTGACAGTGATAGGTAGGGACCGCCCTTTTGACACATTCACAGTGCTAGGAGCTGAATCTAAGATGAGCCCATGTGGGTAAATGGGGGCAAGTATAATAAAAGAAACTTATGGTTGGAGTCATCCGGGACGCAACTGCTAAGCTATATATATACCGTCCCAACAATATGAGGACTTGACAGGTTCTCTTTAAAGGGAAGCTGTCATCTCCGAGCCCCATAAATTATGTTATGGGGCTCAATGGTGAGGGGACGAGGAGTTCGGGGAGTTGTGTTTCATACTTACCAGGCGTCCCGTTTCAGCACTGCGCACACATAGCGTGACTCCTTTCAGACGGTCATATACACACGCTCTCCAATAGCGATGATTGGCAGCAGAAATATCACATTGTGTGCGTGGGCCAAGTTTGTAGGGAAACGGCGCTGGATCGGGGCATGAAACAAGGGCTCCCCGGACTCACCGCTCCCTCATCTGAGCCCACAAACAGTTTATGGGGCTCAAAGGTGATGACAGCCTCCCTATATGGGTGTAAGCAATATTCAATCATACTGACAAAGTGAACGTCTGCCGTTGAACACCCTAAAAATTTATAGAAAATACTACTTGATTATCTTTTTAGGGGTCAGTGACCCATCTTTAAATCTCCTTTATTTATATAGCTCCCATTGACGTCATTGCCCTATAGTCCCAAGCTCGTTCTAACAGTTAATTGGTCCAAGAACAAAAATTAGTCTTGCAACAAATGCCGTCCTTTCTCTCCGCAGTGTCCGCTCTTCATTCTTCCAACATGGCCGCGGTGCTTCTATTGCTATTCAATGCACAGTGTTCATTGGTAGTTAAACACTGAATGCTGCATTCGGATTGGCCAGTGCTACTCACCTGACCAAGTGCTGGCCAATCAGGGCAGCCAGTAATGTCTTAGGCTCCCAATGCACCACCACAGGCAGTCTAACAATCTCGTAAGAATGAAGAAGGTACCCAGGAATTGGTGGATCAGCGTCGGAACGGAGAGAAAAGGTCAGCAGCGGGAAATATAACTCCTTCCCCTTTGGTCCCTGACATATTGTGTCCTGGAACCAGAGGGCACTTTAAGGCAAGGTTTTATAAGGATATTAACCAGAACAGGATTGTGGATGTTGTTCAAAGGCGGACATTCACTTCAACGGAAACCGGCCAACAACTGATTATAATCACATTGGAAGAGAAGTTCCTACTATACAACCATGCTTATTATATCCTTCCGTTCTATGTAATAAATGTACCCCCTTCACAGTTCCCGTGCCTTAGCTTACACGGACATCGCCTTACATCAATGGCGCAGGATGAAGCGCCACCTGTCGTAACCATTGGAGTTTATATAAGCAACATCCGGCATGGGTGTCATATTATCATAACTTATTTTTTGTTTTCATTCTTTCTAATTATTGCTACCTGGAACCCATTAGCAAGCAGCTGTTGGGAGTCCTGTATTTTTATTTTTTGGCCCGGGAGTTGGGTATGATTGTAGCATTGCTACCTTAAAGGGGTTGTCCCGAGGCAGAAAGCCAAAATTTCATATTAGCCCATTCCCCCTGTCACCCCCCGACATTAAGCAGCCCTTGTGAGCGGTTATAAACCGCATTGTACTCACACGTCCGCAGAAAAAATGACTTTTAAAACTTCTCCCTCTAAGATGGCGCCTGCTGGGTCCCTGGGTGCGTTCCACGGTGCACCGCTCGCTCTTCCTGGATGCCTCATGCGCGCTCCCGAGACGCCGGTCACGTGAGCAGGTGACTGACGTCATCGGTGGAGGCGTGTTCTTCTAAATGATTGGAACGCCGATCCAGCCGCCTGATTGGCTGGTCGGCAGAAAGCGTCACAGCGGGGAGGTGCTGTCTACCGGAGAAAACAGCAAACAGCTGTTTCTCCCATCTCCTGACTACACAGAAGCTCCGGTAAGTACACCTCCCCCCTCCCCCCCCCGCCCACAGCGCCCACAGCACCCACAGCACCCACAGCGCCCACAGCACCCACAGCGCCCACAGCACCCACAGCGCCCACAGCACCCACAGCTCCCACAGACAACTCACTTACCCAGGCGGCTGTATTGCGTTCGTCCCGGCTCCCGGCTGCTGATCGTCCCGGCTGGCTGCTGGTCGGTTGTCCCGGCTAGCTGCTCCTGGATGGTCCCGGCTGGCTGTTGCTGATTCGGGGTGAATCACCCCTGTTTAAAGGGACGCCGGGAGCTGAATAGCCGCCCCTGCGCGCTCCCGTACAGCGATAGCTCGTCTGCGCATGCGCAGACGAGCTGTATCGCACGGGCACGCTGGAGAAGCTCGTACACAGAGGGAAGAGAGAAGACTGCGCAAGCGCGGCTAAAATGGCATGCTGTGGCAGAAATTAGTCGGCACCATGGCGACGGGGACACAGAGACAGCGCGAGAACGGAGGTAAGTAATTGAATAACTTCTGTATGGCTCATATTTAATGCACAATGTATATTACAAAGTGCATTAATATGGCCATACGGAAGTGCTTAACCCCACTTGCTGTCGCGGGACAACCCCTTTAACCCTTACCAATCCACTGCCTGAAGTCTTCCTACATTCTGATTGAAACTTGTACAGCTCCAATGTCAGAAGACATCCGACAGGATATTCTTACCGTCTAATGCCAGCCACTTCGCTGTCGGAGCCTCTCTGGCGCGCACACACTGGTTTCAGCCAGCAGATGGCACTGTTGTATAACAGCAAAAAGAGAAAGCCTTTTAGGAAACCCTGAATCCAAAATTGGATTGGAAAGGGTTAATACCTCCATTAAGGGCAAACCATGATTAGTATGAAAACAAAAGTCAAAGTTGGGTCTTTGCTTTTTGGAAGTTGCTGAAAAATACGTATTCCCTTAATAGATTGTAGCAATGCATTTCTGCAGGATATCTCCATGAATTAAGGTTTAAGTCACGGGGTGTCAAACTTATCATCACCGAGGGCCACATTACCATTATGGTTGCCTTTAAAAGGCCGTTTCTAATAGTAAGACTGTATTTTAAAGAATAGATTATAACGAGGTGGATGAAGGGGGGGGGGGCAGATGGACTAGAGTAAGGGTCTAGTCAAGAAAAATTCAGACACTTGACTTTAAACTGCTAAGTAGTCAGAGAAAAGAAAACATGATGGGAATTAGCAGAACCTGGTAAAAGGTTCCCCAAAATTTCCTTCGGACAGAGCACTGAGGGACGTTTCATGCGGAACGGAATATTCTGCAACAGCATTGCAGAATATAGCGTCCGTAAATTCCACGCATTATATGGGCGCATTTTAGTGCTGAAGACTCTGGGGCTGCAGTAACAGCCAAAGCCCTCAGTCCACATTCACCCGATGTTGTAGTGTAGGACCAAGATGGACGTCGCAATACGGGTACTCAATGGCAGGACGCAAACGAGTTGACTGTGTGCCAGAGGATCTTCCTGGCACAGTTTTGGACCCTCCGATCTAGAAGAGCCTCTTCTGTGTTCAGACCTCACAGGCCACACAAGAGAACACGTCTGGCCGCATTCGACCCGTGGGTTTGACATATGTAGTTTAAGTGAAGCTGTTGGCTAAACAGGGACAAGCCAGCCATTTTGAGGGCCAAACGTCCAGCGTATTCATGAACGAGGGTGTCATGACTCTCAAGTCATACTAGTAAGCATTGGTTTAGCCCACAAAATAGATCCCGCCACCATGTGGGTAATGGGTTACCTCGTCATGGAAAAAAAAAAAATTATAAATGGCAGGTACTCTCATCCTGAGAAAAACTAGTCCAGATGACTAAATGTGACAAAAATATAGCTTTTTTTACAATATTTTTCAAGAATTTCACCAATAAATCAAAATGTGACTTCCGTCTTTACGATCATCTTACAAGAACTGAACATCTTAAGCCTTATCGAAACAGAATACCTGCTGATTTACTGATAGGGGGTCTAACAATGAGGTGAGAGTCCCCCTCCCCCCTTCCCCTCAAGGGTGGGTGGGTGAAGATGTGGTGACTAAGACGACCGCAGCATTTTAGAACCCTTCCGTCCATGATGAATTAAAGAACCGGCTGTGATATAAGTACGTACCATCATGCATTGTAAGTCTCATCAGCAGCTCGGAAGGGCAGGTTATCAGCTTATCATCTCCAGACCCTTTAATTATAAACATCAGCGATACAACCAGAAGATAACGAGCCAAGAGTGGTCGGCATTATGCAATGTAATGGTTCCCGACATATTGTGTGGTGGAATGCCTTCGAGACTCCAAAGAGTTACCTCCGCGGCTACAAGTCATGTGGAACGGACTACAACGCCTATGCAAACAAGGTGACGTGAATTCCCTTGAACTGAAAATGGACATGATATGTACAAAGCTGCAGATCCAAGACGTTTGCAGCACGCGCGGCATCCCCATCGATGCCGCGGTTATTGAAGTTGGGTGAATGCGATAAAGTGGAGATGACGTTTTGTTAACGACTGGCCTAGAGAAGCAAGGTACCCGCTCATTCTGTCATTCAAGGCAAGCAGTTTTATTCTAGACGTTACCAAAGGCTACAGCAGATCGGGGAGGTGGCTGTAGACTGAGTCGAGGAGTTTTTGGCTGGCCTCTTGGCTCTTGACGCCAGCTATCTCAAAGAGACGGTCCAGTTTGTCTTCGGCCTGTGGTATGTTATCGATGATGTGGATCTCTTCGGGACTGAGGATGGGCAGCATGTCATCAAAGATCGGTTGCAGGTCACAGGGGTCTAAGCGAACCTGGCGGAGTACCGTGTCCTTTTTTTCTGTGGGAAAAAGATGCATCAACGTGAATGTAGTGACCTCCGTATAAAAGTACAATGCATACAAAAACAACTCAAACCACGCTGGTCAACTTTTTGTGGGCACCAAGATAACTATAAACAAGGCTAAGGGCTCCTTCACATTAGTGGAAAATGCAGGAAAACGGCACCCAATGGCCAAACAGATCAGTCTTACGATGGAACCAAAGGGATCCCATTGAATGGAGTCAGGTCTGTTCGATTTCCGGACAGGAGTCCAGCATTTTACGTAGCTAGCGGGATGAAATGCCGATGTGAACGAGCCCTTAAAGGGGTATTTCAACAACCATATTTATGGCATAACGACAGAATATTCCATAAATGTCTGATCATTTGGGTTGCCATGTCCCCGCTACTCCTCTAAAAGGGATTACTCATTAAGCTGTACACTGATCAGGGATGATACTGAAACCATTGGCAGGTAAATTCACAATGATCCAGTGACAATGGCTTCTGTCAGGGTGGAATATGTTCGGCGGAAGGCGATTGGTCAGCTTTAGAATTTGATGTGTTAGAAACTGGAAAAATGGGCAAGTATAAGGATCTGAGCAACTCTGACAAGGGCCAAATTGTGACGACTAGACATCTGGGTCAGAGCATCTCCAAACTAAGAGGTCTTGTGGGCTGTTCCTAGCATGTAGTCGTTAGTACCTACGAAAAATGATCTAAAGTGGGACAAGAGTTGACCCGGTGACAGGGTCATGGACACCCAAAGCTCACTGATGTGCATGGGGAGTAAAGACTACACCATTTGGTCCGGTCCCATTGAAGAATGACTGTAGTAGAAATGACTGAAGAAGTCCCTGCAGGTGATGATAGAAAGGTATCAGACCACACAGGGCATCGCAGCTTGCCTTCAGAGAGCCCATGCTGACTTCTGTCCAACCCTGGAAGTGCCTACAATGGCCACAAGTTCATCAAAACTGGACTGTGGAGTAATGGAAGAGAGCGGCTGGTCTGATGAATCACATTTACATCATGTGGACGCTGGCTGGGTGCCCTTGTGTCAGTTACCTGGGGAAGAGATGGCACCAGGATGCCCTATGGGAAGAAGACAAGCTGGTGGAAGCAGTGACATGGGCAATGTTCTGCTGGGAAACAGGAAGTCCTGCATAATATTAGGCAGGTGATTGTAATGTCATGACCAAGGGGTGTATAGTGAATGACAAAGAGCTGTGAGTAGTTACCCCGTATAACACACACACACACACACACGTCTCTGGGAGATAAGGACACGTATGAGCATTATCACTGGACCGTTTCCTTCAAGTAAAATGAAAACAAAGGTTCAGTACCGTGTTAGCCAGTAGAGCAAAATGTGATTGTTCTCAGCAAGAGAAACAACGTAATCTTGTAGATATGATACCTTTTAATGGCTAACAAAATACATGATGTTACAGCGAGCTTCTGAACCAACGCAGGGTTCTTCTTCAGGCTTAAATGAAATAGATCTGAAGAGGCATGCATATTTGTACACATTTATGACGCACATACGTATGACAAGGCACAGACATGGATGTGATTGGTTTGCACGTCAAGGAATACTGCAACAGAAACACAAACATTTTTAACTAGATCCTGATAAGGGAGTGAAATGGTCCTTGAATTACTGTTGGCCAGCAGTCTTATCTGTGCTATAGATGTCTCATACCTCCCATTCACCCATAAATCCTCATGAATAATTTAATGATTTAAGTTACAAATCCCCAACACACAGCAGGACTATAAGATCCCTGGGACATTCACATGTTCCATGTCTGATGTTGTGTACCTGATCATGTGCAGTAAATGTCCTATTGGTGGGCTTTATGTCGGAGAAACAGGACAAAAACTGAAAGCTAGGAGGAGATCTAATCGCCATACAATTAAACAGAGGAAGACAGAATTACCTGCGGCCGAGCCTTTTCTAATCATGGACACGACATAGGAGATATGAGAGTTTTGATACTGAAGGGCGGTTTCAAGTCACAAAGCCATAGAAGAATTTGGGAACATAAATTTATAACAACTTTTGACACTTTCAATGGAAGATTAAATTAGTCATAAGGATTTATGGGTGAATGGGAGGTATAAGACATCTATAGCACAGATAAGACTGCTGGCCTTGTGACCCCCTCCCCCCCCTTGTCATATGTATGTATGTTATAAGTGTGTATAAATATGCATGCCTCTTCAGATCCATTTCATTTAAGCCTGAAGAAGAACCCTGCATTGGTTCGGAAGCTCACACTAACATCATGAATTTTTGCTAGCCATTAAAAGGTATCATATCTACAAGATGATGTGGTTTCTCTTACTGAGAACAATCAGTTTCTTTCAGAACACATCAACAAGGAATAGGACGAACCCCTGTTCTTCCCCTCTTCTGCCCCGGTTTTAGAGGAGTAGTAGAGACACGATCGTAAGGGTGTGCCAGCGTTACAGCATTTATTGGTCTATTTCAGTTAAGAGCTATCCCATAAATATCAGTAGCTGAAATACTTAAAGGGGTTGTCCTGCGCCGAAACGGGTTTTTTTTTTTTTTTTTCAATACGCCCCCCGTTCGGCGCGAGACAAACCCAATGCATGTGTTAAAAAAAACAAACGTTTAGTACTTACCCGAATCCCCGCGCTGCGGCGACTTCTTCCTTACCTTACTAAGATGGCCACCGGGATCTTCACCCACGATGCACCGCGGGTCTTCTCCCATGGTGCACTGTGGGCTCTGGGCGGTCCATTGCCGATTCCAGCCTCCTGATTGGCTGGAATCGGCACACGTGACGGGGCGGAGCTACGAGGACCAGCTCTCCGGCACGAGCGGCCCCATTCACCAGGGAGAAGACCGGACTGCGCAAGCGCGTCTAATCGGGTGATTAGACGCTGAAATTAGACGGCACCATGGAGACGGGGACGCCAGCAACGGAACAGGTAAGTGAATAACTTTTGTATGGCTCATAATTAATGCACGATGTACATTACAAAGTGCATTAATATGGCCATACAGAAGTGTATAACCCCACTTGCTTTCGCGGGACAACCCCTTTAAGATGAGTCCAGACATTTGATGCCACCTGACAATTAAACATATTCTAAGGTGGAAGATACAAGAATTTGGGGCACAAGAGGCATTAGATTTAATATTGCACAGTACACCTCAACACTAGGCAGAGTATCTGGTAGAATATTCTAGCACCAACCTAAGAAGTTTAGCGATTTTTGGGCTGATGGAGTAGTGGAGTGGGATGAGATGACAAATCTCTAGTCTATGGGAAGAGCCTAACTGTTCCCTCATGTCTTCTGTTAGGGAAAGCAGTGCCAGGACATTCTAGATCAAGGAAGAAAGACACAGGTGACGGGCACCGAAGTGAACCTGATTCAATTACCTTTGGTTATAAAGGAGCCCGTTCTACTAAGAGCAGAGGAACCGCTGGACGTAGAGTCACATCGCAGGAGAGGTTCTGACTCATCGGCAAAGAAGCTTTTGTTCTTGTCCAGCGGAGATGGTTCTATGGTCAGGGTGGCAGGGTCGGGTGCCTTGAGGGAAGGATCCTGAGTTGGCATTGGCTGGTTAGGATTCACTTGAAGAGTTGGCTTGTCATCTTCTATCTGTCAAAGCAAACAGAATAAATATACATGAGCGGTGCTAGACAATTCACTTATTTATTACTCAAGATACAAAGCCAAGGCTCCTTCTGCAGCTTTGGGCACATCTCACATGGTTCGGTGGGCATGCTGTTCTTAAACATAAGGTCACGGAGACATCTGCAGATGGTTAGATACAGTATCAGTTACTAACATAGCCCTAAATATGTAGACAGTGAAGAAAAGAGGCAAATATAGAAGTACATCTTCTGAGCTGCGAAACACTGCAAGGAGTAAACTATCTAAATGAGGAGGTTGAGCAGAATGTAATAGAACAAGGGTCAATTCAAGTGGATACATGTCCTCTGCAACGTCTGAGAGAACTCGGGGACTTCCCGTGCAGTCATTATTCATATCACAAACCGACATCATACATTTAAAGCACATATCCACAGGGGCAGTATTACAGTAGTTAGTTAAATTCTTGTACATAGGGGGCAGTATTATAGTAGTTAGTTATATTCTTGTACATAGGGGGCAGTATTATAGTAGTTAGTTATATTCTTGTACATAGGAGGCAGTATTATAGTAGTTATATTCTTGTACATAGGGGGCAGTATTATAGTAGTTATATTCTTGTACATAGGGGGCAGTATTATAGTAGTTAGTTATATTCTTGTACATAGGGGGCAGTATTATAGTAGTTAGTTATATTCTTGTACATAGGGGGCAGTATTATAGTAGTTATATTCTTGTACATAGGAGGCAGTATTATAGTAGTTATATTCTTGTACATAGGAGAAGTATTATAGTAGTTATATTCTTGTACATAGGGGGCAGTATCCTAGTAGTTATATTCTTGTACATAGGGGGCAGTATTATAGTAGTTATATTCTTGTACATAGGGGGCAGTATCCTAGTAGTTATATTCTTGTACATAGGGGGCAGTATTATAGTAGTTATATTCTTGTACATAGGAGGCAGTATTATAGTAGTTATATTCTTGTACATAGGAGGTAGTATTATAGTAGTTATATTCTTGTACATAGGGGGCAGTATTATAGTAGTTATATTCTTGTACATAGGGGGCAGTATTATAGTAGTTATATTCTTGTACATAGGGGGCAGTATTATAGTAGTTATATTCTTGTACATAGAGGGCAGTATTATAGTAGTTATATTCTTGTACATAGGGGGCAGTATTATAGTAGTTATATTCTTGTACATAGGGGGCAGTATTATAGTAGTTATATTCTTGTACATAGGAGGCAGTATTATAGTAGTTATATTCTTGTACATAGGAGGCAGTATTATAGTAGTTATATTCTTGTACATAGAGGGCAGTATTATAGTAGTTATATTCTTGTACATAGGGGGCAGTATTATAGTAGTTATATTCTTGTTCATAGGAGGCAGTATTATAGTAGTTATATTCTTGTACATAGGGGGCAGTATTATAGTAGTTATATTCTTGTACATAGGGGGCAGTATTATAGTAGCTATATTCTTGTACATAGGTGGCAGTATTATAGTAGTTATATTCTTGTACATAGGGGGCAGTATTATAGTAGTTATATTCTTGTACATAGGAGGCAGTATTATAGTAGTTATATTCTTGTACATAGGGGCAGTATTATAGTAGATATATTCTTGTACATAGGAGGCAGTATTATAGTAGTTATATTCCTGTACATAGGAGGCAGTATTATAGTAGTTATATTCTTGTACATAGGAAGCAGTATT
The DNA here is from genome assembly GCA_035609135.1 of Eleutherodactylus coqui. Classification (NCBI taxonomy): domain Eukaryota; kingdom Metazoa; phylum Chordata; class Amphibia; order Anura; family Eleutherodactylidae; genus Eleutherodactylus; species Eleutherodactylus coqui. The sequence continues at coordinate 55,654,619 of CM069405.1, forward strand.
ATAGCAGTTATATTCCTGTACATAGGGGGCAGTATTATAGCAGTTATATTCCTGTACATAGGGGGCAGTATTATAGTAGTTATATTCTTGTACAGTATTCCTGTTATGTTATCGTACATAGGGGGGAGTATTATAAAACTGTTATATTGTTGAACACAGAAGAGGGGGACTTGCCATTTCTCCCCCTTTCCACCCCACCACTCAACTCTAACACAGTGCTTTATATAGCAGGGAGCCACAAGCTGCTAAGGAAAATGTTCTTTCTAGGTGTCTAGGTGAAGAGAACAAGAAAGCTGACATCAGATATGAAGGGAGTGTATACCGTACTTTACATAGCCTCGTGTGATCTTGTGACTGAAAGAACAGGACAATCTGCATAGTTTTGTAGGTAAGCAGCTCCATCCTTGGGCCATAAGCTGAGACACTCTCAATATTTGAGTAGTAGAAGCAGCAGTATCGCCGCTCTCCACTATTCTTTGTCATATCGCTATGCCAGTCTCCTTTCTACATATGGAAGGCTGCCTATAGATATACGGTCCATGTCCTAGAGACCCTTTCCAGGTGTTTAAAAACTACAATTCCCAGCATGCCTCAACACATTCTTTGCATTATGGAGAGGGATAAAAACCTGTAAAATATCAGATTTCCAGCGCCTCTGTCCTGTAAGAGCCCATTAGAGAGGTGCGTGCTCCTCAGCAGATACTGTAAGTGCTCTCATTTGTCACCGACAGCTGCCTGTGGCGGAGAGAGCATTGATATGCAGAATGCGGCAGGCCGGCGGGTGTGTCCCAGGGAAGATGACAGTGACAGCCCCCACTCCGCTCACAGCAGTCCGCAGTGTAAATGAGAAATGCCATCATGTTTGAGATGGGATAATCAGGGCCATTACTGTAGGAGCGGTATGTCTGTGCATATATAACAATGCTATGGCCTGAGGGAGCCTGTCACAGTGACTACCAATGCCCGGGGCTGCCCATCGTGTGACAAACATCGTCCAGGGCACCTGATCACATGACAATTTCTGCTCGAGGTAGCCCCCACAGTGGCAACCGTTGACCGGGGCCGCCCATCGCACGACGGCCGTTGACCGGGGCCGCCCATCGCACGACGGCCGTTGCCCGGGGGGCCGCCCATCGCACGACGGCCGTTGCCCGGGGGGCCGCCCATCGCACGACGGCCGTTGCCCGGGGGGCCGCCCATCGCACGACGGCCGTTGCCCGGGGGGCCGCCCATCGCACGACGGCCGTTGCCCGGGGGGCCGCCCATCGCACGACGGCCGTTGCCCGGGGGGCCGCCCATCGCACGACGGCCGTTGCCCGGGGGGCCGCCCATCGCACGACGGCCGTTGCCCGGGGGGCCGCCCATCGCACGACGGCCGTTGCCCGGGGGGCCGCCCATCGCACGACGGCCGTTGCCCGGGGGGCCGCCCATCGCACGACGGCCGTTGAGTTGACCGGGGGGCCGCCCATCGCACGACGGCCGTTGACCGGGGGGGCCGCCCATCGCACGACGGCCGTTGACCGGGGGGGCCGCCCATCGCACGACGGCCGTTGACCGGGGGGGCCGCCCATCGCACGACGGCCGTTGACCGGGGGGGCCGCCCATCGCACGACGGCCGTTGACCGGGGGGGGCCGCCCATCGCACGACGGCCGTTGACCGGGGGGGCCGCCCATCGCACGACGGCCGTTGACCGGGGGGGCCGCCCATCGCACGACGGCCGTTGACCGGGGGGGCCGCCCATCGCACGACGGCCGTTGACCGGGGGGGCCGCCCATCGCACGACGGCCGTTGACCGGGGGGGCCGCCCATCGCACGACGGCCGTTGACCGGGGGGGCCGCCCATCGCACGACGGCCGTTGACCGGGGGGGCCGCCCATCGCACGACGGCCGTTGACCGGGGGGGCCGCCCATCGCACGACGGCCGTTGACCGGGGGGGCCGCCCATCGCACGACGGCCGTTGACCGGGGGGGCCGCCCATCGCACGACGGCCGTTGACCGGGGGGGCCGCCCATCGCACGACGGCCGTTGACCGGGGGGGCCGCCCATCGCACGACGGCCGTTGACCGGGGGGGCCGCCCATCGCACGACGGCCGTTGACCGGGGGGGCCGCCCATCGCACGACGGCCGTTGACCGGGGGGGCCGCCCATCGCACGACGGCCGTTGACCGGGGGGGCCGCCCATCGCACGACGGCCGTTGACCGGGGGGGCCGCCCATCGCACGACGGCCGTTGACCGGGGGGGCCGCCCATCGCACGACGGCCGTTGACCGGGGGGGCCGCCCATCGCACGACGGCCGTTGACCGGGGGGGCCGCCCATCGCACGACGGCCGTTGACCGGGGGGGCCGCCCATCGCACGACGGCCGTTGACCGGGGGGGCCGCCCATCGCACGACGGCCGTTGACCGGGGGGGCCGCCCATCGCACGACGGCCGTTGACCGGGGGGGCCGCCCATCGCACGACGGCCGTTGACCGGGGGGCCGCCCATCGCACGACGGCCGTTGACCGGGGGGCCGCCCATCGCACGACGGCCGTTGACCGGGGGGGCCGCCCATCGCACGACGGCCGTTGACCGGGGGGGCCGCCCATCGCACGACGGCCGTTGACCGGGGGGCCGCCCATCGCACGTCTGCTAAGACGGCGCACTAGGCCACTAGTGTTGTGCGTTGGAAAAATTAAGAGTGCTGCCAAGTGTATTACAGGGTATAAGGGTCGTCTTTGGCAACTAATCTGGTCACATCTGGAGGAGATTATGAGATTTTAAGTGTTGCCCATGGCAACGCATTACAATTGCATTTAATCTGATATCACAGTCAAATATCAGTAGATGCAACGGACAAAAACAACCCTAAAATGACCCTCTTAACAAGGTTCCAGTATAAACTCCAGCCCAGGGGCCCATAACCAGACAGCAGAAATCAGAGGATCAAAACTGTCAACAGACTGCCATGAAAAACATCAACTACATTACTGTCAGCTAAGAGCCTTTTACATGGGCCGCTTACCGGGCACACGGGTACAACTGGCCGACAATCCGGCTTGTTTGTTGGGTGATCGCATCTTTCATGCAGCATAAAATAAAAGGGGATGTGCTGCCAACAACGATGAGACTCTATGGGGCAACCGACTGTACGACCGACCGGTGTGAAGGCCAGCAGACTAGTGCCGTTCTCATTGATCGGGAACTCTTCTAGTGGTAAATGACCTTTACTGCACTCCCTCTCCTTCTTGAGAACCTACAAACACCAGTAGAGGGAGCAGAGGGATTTCACCAACTCCTGGCTGCAGGATCAGACTGCACAGGCTTTACGTCTGTAACCACGGAGACACATAAGTTTACATAACAGCTGTAGACCCAAAGTGAATTTTGAATCAAAGCTATTTGCTAAACCTGCTTCACTTTTTAATTATGGGTGTTTTTTTTAAATTAAACAGGTTATAATCACTAATTACTTCAGAAGGGTCGGTGATGCAGGAAATATTCCAATTACCAGATTAAAGTCAGGAAGGAATTTTTTCCACCTTAAATGGGGAAAGTTGGCTTCTACCTCATTGGGGTTTTTTTTTTGCCTTCCTCTGGATCAACATTGAACTGGTTGGACATATGTCCTTACATGCTATGTTACTACGATGCATCAAAGTTATACAAAAAATACAGGATCAATGGAAGGAAATACCAGCTGAAGTGCGGATTGATCGTATACCACAGAGTATCCACTGGTAGCCAATATGCCATGAAGAGTAGCCAATGTCATTAGGGTAAAAAAAAACCCACTAAGTATTAACATATGGAAATAAATACTACTTTTAATTCTGGCTTAGGTGTCCAATTAGTTTCCGTAGTATAGTACAAGTGTAGCAAAAATCCCTGCCACTCAGAATGGAAGCAACTGGAGAGGAAGACGCCCCACTTCATAGTCCCCCTAATCAGTAGTTGGGGCCATCTGAATACTTTATACATTATTGTCCTATAAGACAGGGGAAAACAGAATATTCGACACTTGCGGCTCTCTGAAGGTTACCAGCTTGATTGATGTCAAAAGGACACGGAGGGTATTATGTAAAGAGGGAAGAACGAGGCGGCTCTAGACGTGTCTCAGCAATTACAGGGAGACCGGCGGGGCAGACGCTCCCAAGAATAGAGGATCTCAGCGCGTGCCTTGGCAGCGAGGTCTGACACAACTCGGAGTGAATACCAATTATATCCAACTGGCAACCGCACATTGTGGAGCAAAATATAACAAGCTTCTAAATAACCGACGGAGCTACAAGGGAGCGGAGGAGCCTCCTGCCGGCTAATCGTGGGTAATAATGTATGGTTACTGCAGTTGTGCCATTTAGGTTTCATGTATCAGGAAAAGTTTCTGCTTCCAACCAGTGTATTCCTCCCATCATATCCGTTGCGTGACGGGGACTTGTTACTCTGGCTATGTGGTTCTCAGGAGGTTAGCCGTGGCTCTAACCAATATAGTGCTAGGGACTTACCGCCTCAAATACCATATTGGTTGAGATCTCCGGCGCGCTCAACCACCAATTTTTTGGGACAGCTGTTGGGTGCCAACAGTCATCCTGTGTAAAACTACCCTAACACGACCGAGACTGAATACAGCGATAATCCGGGACAAGTTATGAGAGTGACACAGTGTGCTCAAGATGCCGGAGCCATGGTGGACATGTGGCCTTGATGTGTGCCTCAGCCCCTTGTGGAGTAAAGGGTTGTGACCAACAGAAGGAGAGTTGAAAGACAGTGAGACTGTGACCACAAAGGGTCTGAGAAAGTGGGGTGCGATGTTAACTACCAACCAACACCAAGGCTGGGCAAAATAGAAGTGAGCCGTATTATTAAACCATCACCTTAAGAATCATTGCTTGTGTGCCTTTAACAAGTGCGACGTCTCTTCGTTTGGAGAAATTAAAGGGGTTGTACTAGGATCAGAATTTATCCCCCTCCACAGGATAGGAAATAACTTTCCGCTAGGTGGGGTCTCACCACTGACACCCCACCAGTCTCGAAAATGGGGGTCTTGTGTCCCTCTCTGCCCGTCACTGTGGGGTTGCTTCTCCTCCCACAGTGATGTCAGAATGAATGTAGATCTGTCCGACCATGTGCTGCCTCCGCTCTATTCCTTTCAATGGGGCTGAAGGAAACACTTGAGCACTTGCCACTCAGCTATCTCTGGAAGTCCCATTGAAAGTGTATAGAGCAGCAGTGTGCTTGCATGACCAGAGCTCCATTCAGTCTCCTCCTCACTGTATGGGATGCAGTAAGAACACAGTGAGGAGGCTGGGGGTCTCAACAGTGAGGCCCCCACTGATTAGCAAGTTATCGCCTAAGCTGTGGATAGGGAATAACTTCTGATCAAGGTACAACCGCTATTTAGCAAATTGTACTGCTGAAACTGTCTGGACTCCGTGAAAGAGACTTGAAAGCGTTTGACCCCTTCCATGCCGAATCAGGCCTATGGACTCTCCCAGTGAAGCTGATTTACAGCATGCTGAACTATGAGTTCAAGTCAAGTTTGTAAGAACCAGTCTCCCATTGTGCTTGTGCATCTCCTTAGGGCTTTCCAAGAGGATGCCCCGCCCTCGAGGAACCTAGTGTTATAGACACTATGGAGGAAGATGTTATTAAGGTGGCTCTATCCTCAAAACATTACAGTTTAAAGGATCCTTGTACCTAGATAGAAAAATAATGCCTGACCAATCTCATGGCCAAGGTGGAAAAAAATGGAGCATCAATATTAAGGAACTGGACTCCATCTCCGGAAACGCTGAAGAGGAAGGGGGTGATTAGCGTGAGAACTACCTCTGAGCAAGATGCTACTTATTTTGTGAAAGGGAGTCCATAGTGGGCAATGAAGGATGAAGACTCCAGACTATAAAAGAATTATCCCAGCTCAATATACCCCAATAGTTGTACAACGGTCCAGGAAAAAATGGAGTCCTAACCAAGAATAAAACGATAAAAAGATAGGAGGCGGATAGACTCTGACTAACAGCATCAAATCATCCTTCTTGCTGCCCAACATACAAGTCTCAATTGCAGCGGAAAAGGCCGACATCAAGATGTAGCTCTTTATATGAAATGTAGCTGGAACTCCTCTAGCGATTCTGTCAGAGCAAATGTCATTATAGACTCAATTATGCACTGATTCAGCCAGAGCCGGACTTAATACAGGAGTCTGGGCCCCTCAATGCCAGACAAGGGCAGTTCATTAGCCATCTATACCTGGGGTGGGACATGCCCGCTGCCGGCAGCTCTACACAGGCCATACAAGATCTAGAAGGCAATGAAGGGCAGAAATAAGGATTACTGTATATCAGATCCTTCACCTGAACTGCTGGAAAGAGTAATTTTCTGTATGTTTAAACCCCATGAAGAATACATGGGGTTTAAATATATTACAGCGCCACTCTTGTCTATAGGCCATGCCTGGTATTGCAGCTCAGTTCCATTCACTTGAATGATAATGATCTGCAATTTCAAGCACAGCCCATGGACAAGAGTGGTTCGGTAAAGCAGACTGCACTCACATAAGGGATGCGTAGGCTATGTATATCTTTGTACGCTTTTTTTAATCAATGTGGTTTAGGAAAAGACGACTTTTTGTAATTGGTTTTCATTAAATTCTAATTTATTTCTTTGCTTATATTGTTTTTCAAAGTACTGCAGGCTGGAGGACTGAAATCTCAGTAATACTGTCAGAGTAAACTGTCAGTTCCTCCCGTTGTGGACGTGCGTTCACGGTCTTTCTATTGAGCTATTACAGATAGCTGTATGACAAAACTGGGGGATGGTGGAGAAGATCGGGATGACGGAGCAGAGAAAGCTACTACTACAGAAAGCTGTAATTAACACTGGGGGAATTTTTTGCACTTGTCAGCAGTGAGAGGGAACAACCAGAAGCTAATCAGAGAGAGAATGAGAGATAGCTGTGTAGTATTGAGTGGGCGTGGTTACGCTACACAACCTCTTTAAAAGAAGAGGGGAAGGGAAGCTAAGTGGAGCTTGTGTGCATTTATGATAGAGACCTGGCTTCAGTGCCGTGAATGCCCCAGAGCCAAAAACCATTTATGTAGGAGAGCCTGCAAACCAAGTATGAGGCTTTCTAAATGCACGAGAAGCAAAATGCAATGCGAAAAAACAGATAAGTGCGTAATTTTGTAATGCAGGGACTTACCGTAGTAAGAGGTGTGTGTGTTGCTTTTTCATGTACAAAGCTTTTCGCAGCCTTTAGATACTGATGGCTTATCCTTAGGATATGTAATCAATATCCGATTGGTAGGGGGCCAACTCCCTGTTTCCCCAATGGTCATCTGTTTGAAGAGGCCGTAACACTCAGACAAGTGCAGTGGTCTCTTCCTTGGCCTGTGACATCACGCTCCTTGGTCGCATGGCCTTTATGCAGCTCAGCCCAGTTCAAGTGAATAGGACTGAGCTGCAATACTGGGCAATGCTGCTATGAAACATACAGTGCTGTGTCTTGTATACAAGGAAGACCTACATCTTCACAGACCTATTGTTTAATGGGGTTAGCAGCAAGTCCTGATTGGCACAATCGGGGGGCTGTACTTCCACTTCAGTTCTGCCCCATGGTGCTGATTAGCAGGGGTCCTGAGTGTCAGACCCCCACAACCCAATACTGACCTCTCCTAAAGCTACGGCATCAATATTTAAGTCTTGTAAAAACCCAAGTTATACATTGCTGTACAAGTATGCAAAACTGCCCATACCCTATATAAATAGATGGCGAATCAGCACAATACATAAAACGCAATCGCAACCGTAGAGACAAACAGCAGCAGGAACACTAATCTTACCGTAGGCGACAATCTGCAATAAACTCCTTCTTAACGACCTGTCTGAGCCATAAACTGCTGCACACTGGTAGAATAATTATCCTCTATAAGGGTCAATAGCTAAAAGGAGAGCATACAGGAGGCGAGAAGATAAGACAGATAGGATAGACCATAAAAACAATGCAGCTTTACGTTGTCCATCTAGTTAGATTATTAGTGGTTTATTTTAGGACATTGTATCCCTGTACAAACACATACATGTGGTACTTGGGGCACATGAGAACAGCCAACCAAAAGAGAGATGGCAGATATGAATTACAGAAGCACAAAGTATTTAAGCAGAAGGACATGACAATCTTGTCATAGTGGGAACTATAACATAAAGTCACTTAGGAGAGGGCTGCATGTGACAGGGACTGTGTGATAAAGTGGGCCACCATAAAGCACCCTGTAGGGTCAAGGGAATGACGACAGCAGCAGAAGAGCAGCGTGCTGATTTTGTTGGAGGCAGCGACCAGTCCATTCACGGGCAGGGGAAGTATCATTGTATTAGTAGAGATACCACACAGATTCTGATACAAAGGACAGAGCTGCATAGGACCATGGAAGGGTCATGTCAGGTTACAACACCTTGTAGTCATCACATAATATGAACGATGACAGCAGCAGAAGGATGTGCTGATCTCGTGGGAGGAAGTAACCAGACATAATTATGACCTGATTGTATTATAAATACGGGGTTAAAAGTGACAGGGCAGTGTCATGAGGATGGAGAAAATAGGACACTCTAGTCATCACATGGTGAGAATGAGGACAGCAGCAGGGCAGGAGTGTGTTGATCTTGTGGGAGCAGTGACCCATCCGTTCATCTGGTTCTGTTCGAGAGGGCAGGCCGCAGATACCAGGAGAAGTGCCAATAAGATGGTGGGATTGAATATCTAATAGTTTTCAGATGATGGGAATATTGACAGCATCAGGAGAGGAGAATGTTGATCTTTTGGGAAGCAGTGACCTATAGAAACACTGCTGATTATGAGTGGATAGGGCTGCACTCATTCCATTAAGATAAGGGCTGCATGTAACAGGGGAAGGGCCACAAGGTACTATTGTATTATGTCTTCACCACAATAATGGGTGGAGACCTAGAATGACAGCTAAGGGCTAGGTAACACCCCCAAAGGTCCTGATTGGCTGCCTGCAGCAAGGTCCTAGCAGCATGGGGATTTACTTATGGCTGGGATGGAGGGTTAGACTTCGATTATTAGCTATTAAATGGAAGTATTTACTGCAAATATTGTAAGCTTTACACAGATACTAACCCTAACCCTCCATAGCAGCAAAAAACAATTCTCCACGCTGCAAGGACGTTGTCGCCCGCCTAACATACTAACACCCAACCCCAACTTCCCCCGCCAAGATGTTACCGAGCCTGTGCAGAGAGCGTCCATCCTTTTATGGCCACATTGCGAGGACTGCACCAGCTATCAGCAGCGCAGGAAGACCCCGCAGCCCAGCTGTTACCAGGGCCGTGGCAGAGAGCGCCAACCACTTCATCCACAGGACAGGAGCAGCTATAATGATCACAGCCAGCACCTGACAGTCCGAGGACCAGAGTGAGAAGGGAGACCGCACTGCCGAGTGCCAAAACCTTGGGAGACCGAATTGCTGAGTGACAGACCCTGACAAGCCGAGCACCGAAGCGAGAAGTGAGACCAGAGCCCGAGGATGGAGAGACACCCGGGCAGCCAATCATGAACAGGGGTATCACCCTTGTCAACACCCACCACGTCCGGTGTCGACAAGATACACCAGTACCAGGCCATAAGATGTTAGGAGAAGAGCTATTAATGGGAATGATCTCAGCAGCAGGAGAGAAGAATGCTGATTTTATTTTTGGAGGCAGCGGCGTATCCATAAATGGGGTTAAAATAGAGAGGACAGGGCTGTATGTACCAGGAGAAGGGACATGAAGATGGTGGGAGAAGAACACAATGTAACTATTAATGGGAACAATAACAGCAGCAGAAGAGGAGTGTGCTGATGTTTTGGGAAGCAGTGACCTATAGATGCACTAATGTGATTATGATAGAGTGGTTAGGGCTGCACATAACAGGTGAATGCCAATGGCCTTGGTGGGAACACAACACCATTTACTTATCAATGGGGAAACCAACAGCAGCAGGAGAGGAGTGAGCTGATCTTGTGGGAGGCAGTGACTTGTCTACTCCAAGAGAGGACAGCCCTTAAAATGACATAGGGTCATCATGTGAAGGTGGTAAGGGAGATGTATGGAAGACCCCAGACTAAATGCTCGCTAATAGACGATACACGGGTCTTCCAGCAGCAGTATAGCGATGGGCACTGCTAAAGCATTGCTGAGTGTTCGGCAAAAAGTTAATCTATATGAAGCCAAGTTTTTAAATCTAACTTTAATCTATGAATTACACTACTTTTATTGAGCTCAGCCACAGGGAGAAGACTGGCTGCAAGAAGACAAAATGTCAGGTCAACGTGGGCCGCAGTAATGAGGTGCAGAACACCGTGAGTGATGTCTCCGGTGACATTCGTCAAGGGCGCCGGCTCATCCTATGTCCTCCAGATAAGGGAAGAAGTTCTCCGTCAGATGAATAAGTCATGGGGAGCGATGCTGTGATACGCTGCGGAGCAGAGACGATGATGAAGGTGTAAAATATGAATATTTTATATTCTGCACAAAGTAGATCTGCAGGAGCCTTAGAAGACATCCTGAACCTCATGGAGACTGTTGAAAAAGCTCATGTTCCACAAACCAAGATCACATATGTTTAGTCCACGTATGCAGAAAGTTCAGGTTGCAGGATGGTTCATAGCATGCGGCATAGAACATGGTTCAGTCAGAGCTCTGCAAACAATCTAGTGGATCCCAGGCCAAACTTCACAGCTCAGTACCGCTGTATATCCTCCCCTGTTGCTTCTTGCAAGGAAAAATGTAACCTGTTGTCTATAATCTCAGAAGTAAGCGCTTTATATAAGGCGGTGCTACGTATCTCGGTCCTATTCCCCAAACTTACCAATCGGTTTACAGCCCGAACCTCTTCTTACCAACCAGCACCTTCCCTAACCCCCGGACTCGGAGCCGATAAGTATTCCTCTGCAATGCAGGTATTTCTGGCAGACGAGTGCATTAAGACGTGCTTATGAAATCTGCTCTTCCAGTAATTTCATTACAGGCAGAAACAGAGAAACATTTTGCAAGACTAATCCACTTATGCCGCACCTGGGAGCCACAACAGATACATGATAAGGCACGGCGCCCAAAACTACAAGGGGCAAGACTGTGGTGGCAGCGGGTAGGAACAAACCACCAAAGGGATGTGTCTGTAGAACGATCCCCGATCTGCTGATCCATAAGTCACCTAATCAATGTGTGAGCTGTGTGATAGCCACAAACATCAAGCTTAATCGGTGGGGGCACTGCCAGGACCCCACTGATCACCAGGAGTGAACAGAGCGGAGGTTCATCCATTCATTTCCATCGGCAATCGCCATCGGGCCTGTAGGGATTGAGTGGATCAGCAGCGCACAAGGCTGGCCGCCATTCTATTCAAATGATGTGGGCACGGGGCCCTCTTTCTGGTGATGGGTGGGGATCCCCGTGGTCAGACCCCCACCGATCTATCGGTAATCCTCTATCTCGTGGATAGGTTAAAACTTGATGTAACATAATATAACCGGAACACCCCATTAATTTTTGTATAATGGATTTTTTAACTTGTTCCTTAGTGCCTCACCATTTTCAAGAGCTCTGCTTCCTGTCAATGAATGGGCACAGAAAGAGGCTAGTAATCTTCATGATCATGTCCAATGGACCCAGCTCATAACAGAAGAGCTCTGATACAGCTTTATAGCTTATTGCAGTTTATCAGCAGCACATGAGGAGGACAGGCTTTGAGATTGTGTGCGACTATCCTACCTAAAGTAATCTGTTAATACTTAGTGGGGCTCCTTTGGCCCTAATGACATCAGAAACTCTCCTTGGCATACTTACTACTAACGTCTGATACACTTCAGCTGGTATTTCCCTCCATTCATCCTGCAAATGTCTGGCGAGTTCTCTCAAAGAGATGGACTGTTCATATTTCCTGACCAGACGTTCCATTTTGTCACTAAGATGTTCAGTAGGTTCAGGCCAGTCTATATCCTCAAGACCTCGATGGATTTGTAACAAGGTACGTTGTCTTGTTGGAAGTATGTCTGACTATTCTCAGTGTATTGTCACATTGTCAGCAGCACATTATTGTCTAGAATGTCAGGGTACACCTCTTGTCACTACAACCAACGAACAGAGACCATGCCAGAAAAACATCCCCAGACCATAATGAAACCTCGGCCATTCTTAACTGCTGGCACAACACACTCAGGCAAAAGGCATTCCCCATCATCCTCCACACCCAGGTACGTCCATCTGATGGAGTAACGCAATTCGTCAAGCCATAGAATGTTGTTCCATGGCTCAACTATCCAATGATGATGCTCCTTGCACCATTGTAGACATGCTGATGAATCATCTTTGAGAGAACGTAACAGACATTTGCTGGATGAATGGAGGGAAATATCAGCTGAAGTGTATCAGATGTTAGTAGAAAGTATGCCACAGAGTATCTGAAGATGTGGAAAGTTTCCTTCAGGTGGGTGCCACGAATGTTGACCAACTATGACAAGGCTGCATGTGTGGCAATGTGTCGGGCGATCTTGGCACGGGAGGACGGCAAAGCAGACCCCTAAAGAAGCATTTTTCACTACATTACGGTGTCAATGTAGTGAAAAACGTGAAGGTCAAGAGGGATATTATGTGGAGAAGTGACAATACTTTCAGCTTTATGGGTCAAGTTGTTTTTTTTAGAAAAATATTAGTTGGTCTCAGAACTTGAATGCTCCTCATACGTTCCAAGCAGAACCAGAAGTTATAGATCAACGCTTTAACAATAAGTTATTCCTGAGCTTTGGGACCACTAAATTTTTGGATGATTTTTTATCTTGTATATGATGGCATCGATTAGGGTGTACCGTCCCAAAGGTGCCCCCTGACTGCATTTTACAAGAGACGGTCCAGAGGAAATTTATCCGGTTCGCTTGCAGAACTGAATGGGTTAACTCTGAGGATTGCACTTTTATCCAAGCCCGGTAGTTTGTATATGGCAATCATATGTAAAGGCGAAGGAAGGGGTTACTGCTCTACTTTTGGCATTTCACGGAATGTTAGTTTTTGCTCTGAATGGACCCGAGATGAAACAGTAATTCCCTTTATAAAACCGATGTGTTTTTCAGCGGCTGCGTCTGTCAGGTCAGACAAGTCAACTGAAGTTGCTGAGGTCTGGAAAATTACAGAACAGTCACAACCACAAGTGCCAGCCAGACCTCCGCTGGTCCAGCCAGAGCTTCCTGTCCGGTCAGGAGAGGACCACCACTTGTGAGCGGTCCTGCTGGAGACTCGACAAGGTGGAAGACTGCCTGTACACACAAGATAAACGTCGGCCAAAATGACTGATTTGGACCATTGAAGCTGACCCTAGTTCAGTAATCATACACGAATGATCCACCGCGACGGCCAGCGGCGGACTATTGCCTGCCATAAATCTGTCAGAATGAAAATTTTCTGGTGCTGTGGGCTGAAAATGCTGTAACTAAGAGGGTTATCCATGACTAAGAGATGTTATCCAGCCGTGCAAATGGTCAGTCTGCCAGGAGCAATGTTGTGTCTCCTTAAGGAGAGCACCCAAAAAGTGTATGGAGACACCCAGGTGATGAGTGGGTTGGGGAATGGCATAGTCTCTCCCCAAGGAGAGCACCCAAAAGGGTGTGGGGACACCTAAAAAGGTAAGTGAGGAGACTTATAAAGTTATGCAAGCTCCTCTGGGTAATTTATGCAAATAAGGAAGATGGAAAAATACCTCTACAGCTCCACCTATTGGATGGTAGCATTCCTTCAAATGTGACTTTTTACAAGTCTTCACAATGATTGGGAATAGGAATCCAGGTTATTTACAGCTTCAAAAAAATTAATAAATACAAAAATCCCAGTTGGGCCTCACAGTCCTAAGGAAAGCACCCCCCCCCCCCCCATGCATTTAATCCCACAACATCTTTAGGACCCCTCACCTTTTTTATGGTTTGCGGTCAGTGAATGAGAACACTCATGTTTCCATTCAGAGGCAGTAGACCTGCACATATCCAGTCCTGCTCTCAGCTGAGAAGTGGATATAACTGTATCCAGTCTAGACAATGCTCTGTGAGCTCAACAGCCGGGACTCCAGCCTGATACATTGTAGCTGCTGGTGTATTACACAGTCCTACCCAACTTAATTGGACATCTGAGGAAGTAAGAATCAAAAGTGGTATTTACACATATGCGTTACTATTTAGTGGGGCTCCTTTGGCCCTAAAGACATTGGATACTCTCCTTGGCATACTCTTTCTACTAATGTCTGATACGCTCCAGCTGGTATTTCCTTCCATTCATCTTACAAATGTCTAGAGTTTTCTCATATTGCATAACCCGACGTTCCAGTTCATTCCAGAGATGTTCGGTAGGTTCAGGCTGGGACTCTGTGCAGCCAGTTCAATCATGGAACATCCATATCCACGTTAAACAGCGTTGGATCTGTGACAATGCGCGTTGTCTTGTTGGAAGTATGGCCGACCATTCCCAGAGTATTACCACATTATTAGCAACACATTGTCTCGAATCTCAGGGTCCACCCTCCATGTTCCTGGTTCTTGCCACTACAACCAATGGACTGAGACCATGCCACGTAAAACACCCCAGACCATAACAGAACCTCCTCCGTAATTACCTGCTCGCACAACACACTCACACTCCCCACCCAGGGACGCCCATCTGATGTGTAGATGGATTAGCGTAAATCGGTTACTTCATAGAACATTCTTTCATTGCTCAACTGTCCAATGATGACACGCCTTGTACCATTGTAGACGGCCCGATGCATTGTTCTTCATGATGGACGGCTTGTGTGCTGTGTTATAACCCATATATCCAATAGTGTGCGGTTCCCATCACAAACCATGGCTGACACCTCCGAGGGTATGCATCTTATGTAGCATGGTTTATGAATCGTGACATGCTAATTAGACTACTAATAGGGTGTCCAACTACTTCTGGTAGCACATTGCATCTCCCAGAGCATTGTCTGGACGGGATCTAACTGTATCCACTTCTCAGCTGAGATCAATGTATTTTCCATCACGTTCTGCTTCTAGACTTCAAAGACAACATATATTGCAAAAGAAGAAGATGCCCCAACCGTAAGCAGTGTTCCTATAAGGTGGGTTCACACAGGGAGGATTTGCCGCGGAAATTCTCTGCAGAGGATTAGCCACCCATGTGGATGAGATTTGTCAACTATCTCGTCCACACGGGGCGGACAATCCATCGCGGGCAGGCTGGCACTGCGGCGCAGATCCCTGGCATAAAGCATGTCCATTCTTTTTTTTTCCGTTGCGGCCTCGCTCTTTTCTATGGAGGAGCCGGCCGCATAGGAAAACCATGCCGCGAAGCCGCTCCAAAGCCCGCGGCTAAGTGCCATGGGTTTTGAAGCTGTGCTTATCCCGCGGAAATCTCGTGTTTTTTCGCTGCGTCAAAGCCGCGATATTTCCACTGGGAATATGTCCCGTGTGACCCCAGCCTAAGAGCGGCTGATGCCCGAGCACGCCTGCCACGTCCGTACCTTCCTCCCTCTTCAGGACACAATAGCGCCACTGGAGAGACAGACAATATAATAGGCGCGGCGTGCGGCGCTCGCTCCCTTCGCTATCCATTACTCCCGCACAACGTGTATATTTTTCGTACCGACCAACACTGCTTTTCATTCCAACTGTGGAGAAAATAGCAGAACAGGAACATTTCTTTTGGCCTGACGTGCTGCAATTGTAGGGCTAGAAATACTACGTTGGAGCCGGAAATAAGAGGTTGGAAGGCAGACTCTTCGTGGAGACGGCGGCTCACGACCTTGGCTGCACAATAGGCAACAACGTGCGGCTGGCATTCAAGGTGATTGTGGGTCAGGAGCCCAGCGGAGCGGAGACAATGTATACACGGCACGAGCCATGAATACACAGGACCAGAACAACAACTCCGGCAAAGTGGCCGCACCGGACCACTACAATAATACACGATATACCTGAAAGACCCCAATAATACACATCATGGGGGCTGCTGGCGCAATAACTGGCAGATCCCAATAATATACAACATGGGGGCTTCAGGGAGCCAGCGCAATACCTGGCAGACCCCAATAATGCACAACATAGGGGCTACAGGGGACCAGCACAATACCTAGCAGACCCCAATAATGCACAACATAGGCGCTACAGGGGACCAGCACAATACCCAGCAGACCCCAATAATGCACAACATAGGCGCTACAGGGGACCAGCACAATACCCAGCAGACCCCAATAATGCACAACATAGGGGCTACAGGGGACCAGCACAATACCTGGCAGACCCCAATAATACACAACATGGAGGTATAGCCGGAGGCTACGGGGTGCCAGCTCAATAGCTAGACCACAATTACAACAATGCACAACATGTAAGTAAAGCTGGCATCTGCCAGTTGCTGGCACGAAAGCCTTGCATGGTGGACTTCCATGCCCATCAACAACAATACTAGACAACATGAGGGTATATAGCTGCAAGGTGCCAATGCAACAGCTAATCCTAACATAGTATGTTAGGCTGAAGGGAGACAATGTCCATCTAGTTCAGCCTGTTTCCACTCCCCCTTGTTGATCCAGAGGAAGGCAAAAAAAAACCCAATTAGCCCACTTGAGGGAAAACAAATTCCTTCCCAACTTCATAATGGCAGTCAAATCCCTGGATCAACCTTTGATAGTTCCTACCTGAATGTAAGACTCGGAACAACAATCCCACTGGTCACCTAATGTCTATACCCTGTAATATCCTTCCCCTCCAGAAAGACATCTAGTCCCCTCTTAAACTCCTCTATGGATTTCGCCATCACCACATCCTCAGGCAGAGAGTTCCACAGTCTCACTGCTCTTACAGTAAAGAACCTTTTTTTGTGTTGGTGATGAAACCTGCTTTCCTCTAATCGTAGCGGATGCCCTCTCGTTACCGTCGTAGTCCTGGGTATAAACAGATCATGGGAGAGATCCTTGTATTGTCCCCTCATGTATTTATACATAGTTATTTGATCGCCCCTTAGCTGTATTTTTTCCAGGGTAAATAATCCCAATTGTGTTACCCTCTCTGGGTATTCCAGTCCTCCCATTCCATGTATTAGTTTAGTTGCCCTTCTTTGAACCCCCTCAAGCACTGGAACATCTTTCCTGAGCACCGGTGTCCAGAGCTGTACACTGTGGATCGCTGCGCCTGACAACTGCAATATTACAAAATCTGGGGGTATAACTGGAGTCTGCAGGGCACCAGATCAATATCTAAACCTGGAAGACGGCCGTGCCCACCAGCTTTGATAATACAGCATAGGGGTATAGCTGGAAGCTACAAGGTGCCAATACAACAGCCAAACCTGGCAGACTGCTGTGCCCCACCACCACACAACACGGGAGTATAACTGGAGTCTGCAGGGCATCAGATCAATAACTAAACCAGCTGTGCCCACCAGCAATGACAACACACAACATGGGCGTACAGCTGGAAGCTACAAGGAACTGTATCAATATCTAAACCTGGAAGACGGCCGTGCCCACCAGCTTTGATAATACAGCACAGGGGTATAGCTGGAAGCTACAAGGTGCCAATACAACAGCCAAACCTGGCAGACTGCTGTGCCCCACCACCACACAACACGGGAGTATAACTGGAGTCTGCAGGGCATCAGATCAATAACTAACCCAGCTGTGCCCACCAGCAATGACAACACACAACATGGGCGTACAGCTGGAGGCTACAAGGAACTGTATCAATATCTAAACCTGGAAGACGTCCGTGCCCACTAACTACGATAATACGGCATGGAGGTATAGGGGGAGTCTAGTAGACTTAGCAGACTGCTGTGTCTGACAACTACAACAACACAACATGTGGGCATAGCTGGAAGCTACAAGGTGCCAATACAATAGCCAAACCTAGCAGACTGTGCCCCAGCACTACACAACATGCGGGTATAGCTGGAGGATACATGGCACTGATGCAATGCCAAACCTGTCAGACTGCTGTGCCCCACCACTACACAACATGCGGGTATAGGTGGAGGCTACAGGATGCCAACAAAATACCTAAAGCTGGCAAACAGCTATACCCCCCAATTACAATAATACACAACATGGAAGTAAAGCTGGTAGCTGCTGGTTGAACAAAAGCCAACCCTGATGCCTACCAAGCACAATGAGGGTATAGTTAGCGGCTACGGGACGCTGGGGCGATGGCTACACCGGTCTGACTGCTGGAGCCCACAGCCACACTAATACACAATATGAAAGTACAAGTAAGGAGGACAGAGGCTTGTTGTAACAGTTTATGTTCTGTGCTGTGTTATGATGTATGACCACGCTGTTGCTTTAATAGGGGCTGAGAATGAGGGAACGGAGGTCTGGAGGAGCAGGCCGGGTCGGAGGAAGAAGCGTCGGGGCTGCAGGCCGGCTCGGAGGAGTCTTCCCTGTGTCGGGCTGCAGGCCGGCTCGGAGGAGTCTTCCCTGTGTCGGGCTGCAGGCCGGCTCGGAGGAGTCTTCCCTGTGTCGGGCTGCAGGCCGGCTCGGAGGAGTCTTCCCTGTGTCGGGCTGCAGGCCGGCTCGGAGGAGTCTTCCCTGTGTCGGGCTGCAGGCCGGCTCGGAGGAGTCTTCCCTGTGTCGGGCTGCAGGCCGGCTCGGAGGAGTCTTCCCTGTGTCGGGCTGCAGGCCGGCTCGGAGGAGTCTTCCCTGTGTCGGGCTGCAGGCCGGCTCGGAGGAGTCTTCCCTGTGTCGGGCTGCAGGCCGGCTCGGAGGAGTCTTCCCTGTGTCGGGCTGCAGGCCGGCTCGGAGGAGTCTTCCCTGTGTCGGGCTGCAGGCCGGCTCGGAGGAGTCTTCCCTGTGTCGGGCTGCAGGCCGGCTCGGAGGAGTCTTCCCTGTGTCGGGCTGCAGGCCGGCTCGGAGGAGTCTTCCCTGTGTCGGGCTGCAGGCCGGCTCGGAGGAGTCTTCCCTGTGTCGGGCTGCAGGCCGGCTCGGAGGAGTCTTCCCTGTGTCGGGCTGCAGGCCGGCTCGGAGGAGTCTTCCCTGTGTCGGGCTGCAGGCCGGCTCGGAGGAGTCTTCCCTGTGTCGGGCTGCAGGCCGGCTCGGAGGAGTCTTCCCTGTGTCGGGCTGCAGGCCGGCTCGGAGGAGTCTTCCCTGTGTCGGGCTGCAGGCCGGCTCGGAGGAGTCTTCCCTGTGTCGGGCTGCAGGCCGGCTCGGAGGAGTCTTCCCTGTGCCGGGCTGCAGGCCGGCTCGGAGGAGTCTTCCCTGTGTCGGGCTGCAGGCCGGCTCGGAGGAGTCTTCCCTGTGTCGGGCTGCAGGCCGGCTCGGAGGAGTCTTCCCTGTGTCGGGCTGCAGGCCGGCTCGGAGGAGTCTTCCCTGTGTCGGGCTGCAGGCCGGCTCGGAGGAGTCTTCCCTGTGTCGGGCTGCAGGCCGGCTCGGAGGAGTCTTCCCTGTGTCGGGCTGCAGGCCGGCTCGGAGGAGTCTTCCCTGTGTCGGGCTGCAGTGCTCATCGTTCATTTTAGGCAGTCATGAAAATAATCGTTGGCTCGTTCGCTTAACCAGCACACGCTACGCCCCTCACATTCACTTATATAGTGGATGTGAAAAACTGAATGATTCTCACTGAACGAGTCAGCGATGTATCCGCTGGCATAGACCACGAATGAGCCAGCGATGGCGCCATTCGCTCATTCAAACGATAAATCGGATTGTCCAAAAGCCCCCAAACCGACCTAGAACCGGGGACTTGAGTAGTTTGCTAAAAGTGTGTTATGTCGACTCCCGATACCGCTTACCTATTGATGATGTCATGCCAAACAAGATGACAAAACACAGTATAAAATGCAATATTTTATCTAGTTTATTACTATTTGTTGGCCTTGATGACATCACCGTGCAATCATTATGACCGTGTAGCCATGGTGACCGCACTTTACATACGTCTTACTTCTAAAGAGTGGGATCTAATTATAGACGATCAGATATATAGATTTATTGCGCGTCTCAGCTTCCCAGGTAAATGGCGGTGTATTGTGTTACCAGGAGGGGGAAGTGCAGCCCCCGCATACTGTATATACCGCAACGCTCCTTGTATGACCACATACGGTACCGGGTGTGTACCCGCCGGACCTGCCTCACCATAGCAGACCCACCTGCACTACCATATAACAATATGATAGCATCAGAGAGGCGAGAACACACAACACCCACACCTCAGCCGGAGGAATCCAGAGCCTGTTTACAGAGTACACATCCGGGAGGAGATCAACCAGAAACACTGCAGGCATTAAAAGGGACACCCCGGGCATGTGTTCCTTAACTCATTCACTATGCAGTTATCCACCCAGTATATAATTAATATACCACAGAAATGGTCTACAAATACAGACACTCCTGTAATAGTTACTGATGATGATCACACAGTTATAATAGAGGAGATCACAGCTCACACTCCCAACTGTATACTTCTGTTCTGTAACCTATTTAGGTGAATATAATTGTAATTGTAATTTAAAAAATCTGTCCCTCAGCAGGCAGAGATGGTAAAACCTCTAGCTAAAGCTCTGCTGATGCATCATGGGATTGATGTTAAAGTGAAACCAAAAAATTTTCGCCAACAAGATGGTGGCTGAGAAGCATCAGTCAGGAGGCTTCACTGCATGGAAGTGACTGCAATACACAAAGGAGACCTCCAGAGTGACAGGCCATCAGGTGAGGGGGGCAGGGATGGAAAATGTGTTTTTGCCAGAGAGGCCCTTTAATTGTTACATCTATCTATCCATCCATCCATCCAGTGATGAGACCAGGTGTGGCTGATTAAAAAATTCTTGACTCCCTGTTTGTGTAGTCACACACCCTATAAAATGAAGGGTCACTTTATTAGAAACCCCTTTCTAGGGTTACGTTGGACCTCCTTTGGCCTTCGGAACTGCAGCAATTTGTTGTGGTGTCCATCCAGAGATGTCACATGACCCAGGGCGCATCAAGAAATCGCCTCCACCGGCCGGGCCGGCTGACATCGGGCAGGAACAGCTTACTGATTCATGCTGTTTGCTCCACATTCTGACCCTCCCCATCAGCAATCTGGATTCATCTGACCGGGTGATGTTTTCTGCTGCTCGATGACCCAATTTGTGCTTTCTTTCGCCCACTGGGGTCTCGTCTTTCTGTTTTTCTTGGACACAATGGCGGCGGAATGGATTGTTCATCCGTGCTAAGGAATAAGTTGTGTGTTCTGACACATTAGTTGGAGCACCAATGTTGTAGTCAGATGCAAGTTTCCTGACTATGCGGCACCTGTTCATCAGAATGATTCCGGACATCCTCCTCTGACCCCTTTAGGCGACAAGTTGTTTCCGTTCACAAGTACACCTTTTTCCTGGAGCTTTTTCCTCGATCACCCGGCCCATATATGCTATTATGACACGTGAATGCCACAGAAGAGGGTCACCAGTTCTACAAGCCTGCTTTGGCGATTTTGAGTCATCAATGAGTGGGAACAAGGATGGAAATGGCCACTGTTAGATGTGAGCCCGACGCCAAATACCTCATTGGGATACAAGGACGTAGTAGTTGTCCTAAAAGCATTAGCTAATGCGGAGAACAAAAAGTATGAATAATAAAACTAAAGAAGGGCAACTCGCCCTAACATACTAATGCGAGAAAACCCTACGTATAAAGCGGGGCAATTGCCCTGACGAGGGCATCTCCATGTCTGGAACTTGGGCGGGGGGGGGGGGGGGGGGGCGCACCTCAAATATTCAATTCCAAGTGTTAAAAAGTTAGCAAAAAACAATACATGAAATAGTTCTTCTCTCAGAAACCATAAAGCCTAGGAAAATGATTTGTATACTCAAGAGAACCTACCTCACCTCTACCTCACCTCTCTGTGTATATAGCGAGGAGAACCTACCTCACCTCTCTGTGTATATACCGAGGAGAACACGACTGACCTCTCTGTGTATATACCGAGGTGAACACGACTGACCTCCTTGTGTATATACCGAAGAGAACACAACGGACCTCTCTGTGTCTATACCGAGGAGAACACGACTGACCTCTCTGTGTATATACCGAGGAGAACACGACTGACCTCTCTGTGTATATACCGAGGAGAACACGACTGACCTCTCTGTGTATATACCGAGGAGAACATGACTGACCTCTCTGTGTATATACCGAGGAGAACATGACTGACCTCTCTGTGTATATACCGAGGAGAACATGACTGACCTCTCTGTGTATATACCGAGGAGAACATGACTGACCTCTCTGTGTATATACCGAGGAGAACATGACTGACCTCTCTGTGTATATACCGAGGAGAACATGACTGACCTCTCTGTGTATATACCGAGGAGAACATGACTGACCTCCTTGTGTATATACCGAGGAGAACACAACGGACCTCCTTGTGTATATACCGAGGAGAACACAACGGACCTCTCTGTGTATATACCGAGGAGAACATAACGGACCTCTCTGTGTATATACCGAGGAGAACCTACCTCACCTCTCTGGGTATATAGCGAGGAGAACATAACGGACCTCTCTGTGTATATACTGAGGAGAACATAACGGACCTTTCTGTGTATATACCGAGGAGAATATAAGTGACCTCTCTGTGTATATACCGAGGAGAATATAAGTGACCTCTCTGTGTATATACCGAGGAGAATATAAGTGACCTCTCTGTGTATATACCGAGGAGAATATAAGTGACCTCTCTGTGTATATACCGAGGAGAATATAAGTGACCTCTCTGTGTATATACCGAGGAGAATATAAGTGACCTCTCTGTGTATATACCGAGGAGAATATAAGTGACCTCTCTGTGTATATACCGAGGAGAATATAAGTGACCTCTCTGTGTATATACCGAGGAGAATATAAGTGACCTCTCTGTGTATATACCGAGGAGAATATAAGTGACCTCTCTGTGTATATACCGAGGAGAATATAAGTGACCTCTCTGTGTATATACCGAGGAGAATATAAGTGACCTCTCTGTGTATATACCGAGGAGAATATAAGTGACCTCTTTGTGTATATACCGAGGAGAATATAAGTGACCTCTCTGTGTATATACCGAGGAGAATATAAGTGACCTCTCTGTGTATATACCGAGGAGAATATAAGTGACCTCTCTGTGTATATACCGAGGAGAATATAAGTGACCTCTCTGTGTATATACCGAGGAGAATATAAGTGACCTCTCTGTATAGATACCGAGGAGAACATAACTGACCTCTCTGTGTAGAGACAGAGGAGAATATAACCGACTTCTGTCTGCATATACTGAAAGGCTGTAAAGTACATAAGGAAGCAGCCATAGACTGCAGGAATGGAGCATCCCTTAAAGGCTAAGAAGGGTCTGCAACTTCAATCTGGGGGCAAGTTTAAATAAAAAGGGGCGTTATCTTTAAGGGTAAAAAGTGAGGAGAGTGGGGTGGGTCGCATATTCTGCAGAGGGACATCAGTACATGCAGTCTGAAGAGAATCTAATGCTCCTTTGTGTATATACATATTTTATACATGATTTATGTGCCTGCCCTCTTGCATCAGTTTATCAGTATCGCTTTCAGTGACTTTTTGTCTGTTTTATAAATTCCCCTTCTGTGATTTTTACTAATGTTAGGGTATGGACCCACAATATGCGAGGACCCTTGCAGTGGGTTGTGGGCTCACATAATTTGGCCAAAATATCAGCTTATACTTCCCACTTATCAGTATTTATCAATAACATGCAGTGCGGTTTTGAATGCTGGGGGATTCCAGGCTGCCAGTGGGGTGCAGGGCAGTCTGCTGGATTTAAATATGGCGTCATTAATAGGTTGTAAGCTTGCATGGTGCATTACGTATACCACGTGGCCGGACACCCTGTATCTGCCCTTTTGTGCAGGGGTTAATACTAAGCAGTCGCCCCCCTCAGTATAAGAAGGGTTTGTGATTGGCTGTCTCATCAGTGTCCTGCACATGTCTAAGCTGCCCCTCTGTTTAGCACATCCTTACATATTTTATTCTTAGGTTCCTCTGAAGTAATCACGGCTTCATAACATTTTCCGTGCGAACAACAGGTAAAGGCCTGCACCAAAGTAACTCGGGCGAAGCCGGGTATATCACCTGGTATACTATAACAGTGGATTGGCCGGCTGGGGGGACCCCCGACCACTCAAACTCCGCACCAGCAGACAATGTTGTTAAGTTGCTGCTGAATGACACCGGAGCGCATGAAGCGGCGTCGCAATCACATGGTCCGGGTCTGCCGTCGCTTCCTGATAGCGCCCAGCGCGCAATAACATATGCCATTTAATAGTACAGATCGTCTCCAGAAGCCGTTGCAGGGAAAGTTATTCTGCTAGTTACAGCTTCCTACGGCCGGGATGAGAGCTTGCACTAGACTCTTCCACCAACAGGTGTAGATAGGTGACAAGTCTTAAGCCCCCATAAGACGTCCTCCAGGGACATTCCTGCCAAGGTGGTTCTTATTTAGGATCCTGAGGAACATCTCCATTGGCAGACCTGCTGCCGTGTGTTGACTATGAAGTGGAATCGGCTTGCTTATTTATAGATCAGAGATCTTGATCTTTTGCTTCGTAAACACCCTACGCCCAGAGCCAAGAACACCGCTTCCTGGAGATGTTGCAAGGTGTAAGAATCATCTTCAAGAGCAATTCCACCCAAACCACATCAGGGAGGTGAGCAGAGGGTGTTACTGCCTTTTCCCACATAGGGGCGAACAGAACGAAGTCCTCAATTCCTGACCAAGTTAGAAAAGTTGACATTCAGTGGTGTAGCTATAAGGGGTCGCAGTTACAACCCAGACCCTAAGCCAGGGGGGCCTACAAGATCCCCTTGCCACTCTAGCACAGCACCTGTGAAAGTTGCCACCCAGCGCAACTATGGGTACAGGTACAGATCGCTGCAGGCCGTACGCTTTAGGTACGGGTACAGATCGCTGCAGGCCGTACGCTTTAGGTACGGGTACAGATCGCTGCAGGCCGTACGCTTTAGGTACGGGTACAGATCGCTGCAGGCCGTACGCTTTAGGTACGGGTACAGATCGCTGCAGGCAGACAGTGCTCGCTGTACTTAGGACCCATCCTGGCGATGTATTAACTCTACTAGTGCCAGAGCAATCAGTGTCCGCTGTACCCAGGAACCATGCTGACAATGTAGTAACCCTACCTGTGCCAGAGAAGACAGTGCCCACTATACCCAGGACCCATTAACTCTACCAGTGCCACAATAACAGTGCCCGCTGTAACCGGGACCCATCCTGACAATGTGTTAACCCTATGAGTGCCACAGCAAATAGTGCCTGCTGCACCCTGGATCCATCCCGACAATGTATTAGCTCCACCAGTGCCACAATAACAGTGCCCGCTGTAACCGGGACCCATCCTGACAATGTATTAACCCTAATAGTGCCAGAGTAAACAGTGTCAGCTGTACCCAGGAACCATCCTGACAATGTGTTAACCCTATGAGTGCCACAGCAAATAGTGCCTGCTGCACCCTGGATCCATCCTGACTATGTATTAACCCTAGAAGTGCCAGAGCAAGTAGTGCTCACTGTACCCAGGACTCATGCTGACAATGTACTAACATTACCAGTGCCACAGCAAACAGTGCCTGCTGTACCCAGGACCCATCCTGACAATGCATTAACCCTACCAGTGCCAAAGGAGACAGTGCCTGCTGTACCCACGACCATTTCTGACAATGTATTAACCCCTACCAGTGTCACAGCAAAGAATGCCCACTGTACCTAGAACCCTATTAAAGTACTAACTCTACTAGTGCCAAGGACAGTGTGGCGTCAGGCTACTTTTCCGTGGCCGATCTGTTTAATCAAAAATAACTGTATTTGCTGAAACCGGAATACCCCTTTAACCCTTACAACTATTCTTCTTGCTGCTGGTCTTTACTCAGAAAAGACGTCTAGGGTCTTGAAACCGTCTCCGCAGCGGTCCAGTAACGCCAACATTAAGTGTGACAGTTGTCTGACGCAGCAGTTCTCAGTTTACTCAGCACCAAGACTCTCCAAGCCCTCGACGTCTCCTCTAAGAAGCCAGCCAGCGGCCCTGTCATGGTAGATAAGTGAAATGCAGCATGAAGGAGATGCCCGCGGCCGCAGCGTGCCCTTCGTTACAGTAAAAATGATCCGGCTCCCGGCAGCTGCGGACGAGTCACGGAAATTAGTCTGGAATTTTAGGTCTGCCAGGTGATGGGAGGAAAGTCAATCTGGATCCTCAAGAGGCAGAGATGTGTAGATATAGGACACTTACCCCAATGAGATTATGGATTAGCCGCCGC
Source organism: Eleutherodactylus coqui (assembly GCA_035609135.1). NCBI lineage: Eukaryota > Metazoa > Chordata > Amphibia > Anura > Eleutherodactylidae > Eleutherodactylus > Eleutherodactylus coqui. Next base: position 55,680,926 of record CM069405.1, read on the forward strand.
CACCACCATCATCATACACGGACATGCCAAAAGTCATGGGATAGCAGTATGGAAATTGATGATGAAGCCGCTTTACCTAAGGTTACGGCTTGGAAACACCCACCCCCGTATACATTGTGAGGTTGAACGCTCGCCGGCGTGCTCAAGGCAAGACGGCGTGAATGATCGCCATTCGAATGAGGTGCGATAGTGGGTGCTGGACGGATGGGACTTGCCATTTCTGAAGTTGTGCAGGCATTTAAAATTCCTTGATCCACGATGTCAAGTCCTAGAAGGCGTCACCACTCACAATGGGCAGCGCAGTGTCCGCTCATTAGTGCTTAACCCCTTTCTTCCCACTATAGGGCGTATATTTTTATCCTGCAGCGCTGGGGTATGTATGAAGGGAAATCGTATAGCGGTCTCCCTTCATAAAACGCTGGCGCCGGCTGTTTCTTACAGCCAACACCCGGCGGCATCAGCTCAGATAAGCTGCGCGGCTCATCGGGGCTCTTAACCCTTTAAATGCCGCTGTCAATCCTGATCGCAATGTGATTGCGGGGAGCTGTGCGAGTGTCATGGAAGCTGGGGGACATCTGAAAGGTCCCAGGGCTGTCTTAGCAGGACGCCTATCAAGCCATCCCCGTAGGTTGGCTTGATAGACTGCCTGCCCGATCGCAGTATGATGTAATGCTATGGCAATACATCATACTGCACGAGCGACCGAAGCATCACAAGTTGTGGTCCCCTCTGGGGACTAAAAAAAAAAGAAGTAAAAATAAGATTGATAACGTTTTACTAATTATTATTATTAAAAAAAAACAAAGTTATAAAAGTTTTCCGCCTCCCCCCCCATTTTATCATATTTTTAATAAAAAAAATCTGAATCATAAAACAAAAATACATATTTGGTATCGCTGCGTCCATAAAAGTCCATTCTATCAAAGTAATGCATTACCCGCACGATGAACGTCGTCAGAATAAAAAAAAAAAAGCCAGAAATGCGCTTTTTTGATCACCCCGTCTCCAAGAAAAAAATGCAAAGAAAAAAAAACAAAAAAAACCATCAAAAAGTCGTATATACTCCAAAATGGTACCAACACAAAATACAGGACATTCCGCAGAAAATGAGCCCTCGCACAACAAGGTTAAAGGAAAAATTTAAAACGTTGTTCTGCTCAGAAGATGGCGGCAGAAAATAAATGTAAAAAAATTAAATATCTACCAAAAAAAAAAATAAAAAAGTAGTACAGCAAAAAAACAAAAAAAACAAAACAAAAACAAAAAAAAACACTATAAGTTTGGTATTTATGCGATGTGATAAGAGAATTCCATTCCGAGATCCTGTCCCTACAAATACCATGGAGCCGCACCGTGTGTGTGGCTATCCAGATGGCATGGCTCAACATCCCTTCAGACGTCTGTCTGCTTGTGGAATCCATGCCATGTTGCATAGCCAGAGGAGTCCTACACGATATGAGTTTCTCTCCCATGACTTTTGGCATATCAGTGTATACCGATAATACTACATAAAATATCATAAGTGCATCAATTTCAATGTTCTCTACGAACCACAGTGGGAAAGCCGCTAATTAGCTCTCACGAGGTTCCATCCATATGGCAACAATCTGGAATATGTTGGTGCTAGTAAGCAATACGAATACACAGACTAGTGTCGTAATGGTCTATCCTCAGGATAAGCCATCAATGACTGATAGTGGGGTCCATCACTACGAAGACCCCCTTCATTGCTTATGTAGACGCTTCGGCTATACCGCTACTGCAGCTCATCCCATTTGCATAAAGGATAGGCCATCAATGTTATAACCGCGAGAACCCCTTTAACTTAGGAGACTTCAATTCAATTAATTTTCTGCTCAATGAAGGACGTTTATATGAGCTTTACGGTAAATGGCGCTAGATAAACCAGGTATATGGAGCGTGACGGGATGATGTTCGCGCCGAACACTGCTTCGAGTAATCAAGGTTTAATGAACAGCGCTACGCCAATCTATTAGGAGAATCCACGGCTGCCATGCACACGTCTCCACTGTAATCATCTCCCAACCGGCGGCACTCGTTGCATTCAATGAACTGCCGGCTTACCCTGAAGCCACAATGTAAATCTCTCTACGAGACGGACAGATCCGACCGCCATGTAAAGCTGCTCCTAGCATAAAGTACTTGGGCACACAAAGCCTCCTTTCACATCTGCGTTGTAGGCTCCGATATGGGAACAGGTAAACAGAATCTATCGGCTAAACCATAGAACCGGTTGGCACAAAACGGACTCTAGTGACTAAAATGAGGCCGATTTCCCCAAAAAGGAAGTGGTTTTGCAGGTGGTGGCCGAAGACGATTCCTCTCCCCTTCTTCATGACCGATTCTTCTCGGGTTTTACTGGTGTCCTCCTCACTACTGGTAGATGAGGCCTACCTGCCGCCCAATAAGGTTGCACAGGTAGTCCTGCTCCTCCAGGATGGCTCGTGCCGGCACAAGAAAGTATCTCCCACACAGTGTTGAGAGCAGGTACCAAGACATTGCCATTACACAAGGGCGAGCAGGACAGGGCCGTAGAAGGTACAACCCAACAAGAGGACCGAAGAATCAAGAGGAGCGCTGCCAAAATGACCTCCAGTGGGATACTAGTCAGCAGGTTTCTGACAAAACCGTCACTACGAGCGGGTGGCATGAGGGATCTACAGTGCGACCCGCGCTTATAACCAGGCACCGTGCAGCCCGATTGGCATTAGAATTGGCAGATCTGCCATTGGCGCCCCTTCTCTTCAAGGATGAGAGCAGATTGATACTGAGCATGTATTTCTTTCAGCAAGACCCGAAATGCAATTTAAGTTTACCCAATTTTTTTTGAGCAGCGCAAATGCAGTCAGTACAAAAGACAGCCGCCAGCAGACGGTATCTACCTGTATAGCATGCGGCCCGAGTTCTACACTTAGAGGGAACAGCTTTGATCACATCGGCAGAAGACAACAATGAAGCCTTCAGCTTTTGTTCTATGTGACAAACCCTTCAGCTCGAGCAGCGGGTCATCATCTCACATCAAGAGCTCGGCGGCAAGACGTTCAGGATCTGCGCTACAAAGGGAAGATCAGACCCCTCCATGAACCGGCTATATATGGCCCGTACGGTGCTATTTCTGTGAGGACACCGCGCAGAACATTATGTTACATCATGTGACCACAGCCCATTATTTATACATGGATATAGTCAGCATCCCCATATACCTACAGCCGGAGGCGTAGAGGACAGCGGGGCTCCGCAGCAAAGCACCATGCGACAAAAGGGGCTGTTGGGGTCATTTATTTCTTAAAACGGGCTTGTGTCAAAAACAACTTCTATCACTTATACACAAGATGGGTGATAATAGTCTGATGAGTGGGGGTCTCACCGCTGAGACCCCCCCATGAGAAGGAGACTGCGGTCAAACATACACAATGCCGCTCCATCCAACCTCAATGAGACTGTCAGAGACGGCCGAGCGCTTGTAGTCTGCGAACCCCACTGCGCATGCACGACCGCCGCTCCATTCCTTGCGGATGGGTGCAGTGACCCCGCAGTGATGAGAATAGGGGGACATGGGACCCTCATTCTCAGCGGGGAGACTGATCAAATTGTTATCACTTATCCTGTGGACAGGCGATAAGTCATTTTTGGTATTGTCAGAGATTATCAGATGCCTGGTACATGGTAAAAATGCCTCCTAGTACTTTACAGTCATGGGCACCTTCATGCAACTTTGTATCAAGTATTATCATTTTGTAAAGATTCAAGTCAATAGATGCTTTAAAAGGGGTTGTCCAGTTGTAAACTACTGACAGCCTATCCTGAGGACCCCTGACAATCTGGTGTTTGCCGAGCCTATGGACTGTGCACCAAGCAGATTTGTTCATAAAACAAATAGCTCCGTTCCCCCTGCAATGGCCAGGCTTGGTATTGCAGGCATTGAAGTGAATAGTAACTTTGCCTGTAATACCAAGCCTGGCCTCTGCAGTGAGAACGGAGCTGTCTGCTTCCTGCAAAAACGTGGCTGAAACGTGCTTACACCTGTGTAAGGACACCATGGTGAAGAAGCCTCAGATGACACAAGCAATCAGTGGCTACATTGATCACATTGCTATGGACTTAATGAGGGATACTAGCGGCTGCTGAGGACGAATCAGACAGGAGGTGAGGGACCATTATTGGTACCAAAACCAGAAGAGAAATAGGACACCATATGGTGAAGAATAGTCTGCAATGACAGGTCTGAACATGAACCATATAAGCATGCCTATAGGAGTAGACAAGTACCTGCACAGTGTCCTCCATGAGGCCGCGGATCTTCTCCACCACGTCATTCCTTCGGTGCTGACGTAAAGCACTGATGAGCTTGGCCAGGCTGGCTTCAGGCCCTCGTATAGTCCAATGTTGTAAGGCCGCGTACGCTCGCTCGTGATCCGCTGTGTAGCCATTGGAAAATGCTGCCATCTCGTGCTCATTGGCATTGCAAAGGAATTGATAGATATCTTGCCACTGGCTGCCAATCTGAGCTGCAACCAATTTCAGAATGTCGATACCTGAAGAAAGAACAAACGATGTTGACCACCATGGACCGCAATAATCAGATAATATCACCCAAAATGAAACTACCAAAGGTTTGAATTATTGCTCACAGAGTCATGTTAAAGGAGATGCCACACCCACTTATTAAAGCCCCACCCCAGAGGAACAAGGAGCAGCCAGACAATGAAGGACCTCAGTTTTTATGGAAAATTTCTACAAAACTCTCGTTTCTGTTCCCTACAGATGTCCTGGGCAGATGACAAATAGACACGAGTATGCCAAGTCTACTTTCTAGGTTTAACGCTCACATGTTTAAGCAGCCCCTGCTGATTCAGTGCTCAGTACAGAGCATGCCCTGCTGCAGCACACTGTGGGGCATGTAGTGTGCGATTTGGCCAGGACTAACAGTGGCTTTTTTTAAGTGTCTAATGGGTATTACAAATCCTTATTTGTATATGAACTCACAGCAAAGAAGGGTATAGTTTCTCCTAGAAGGTGTGAGGACACTAATTAGACCATGCATGCTTCTCTGGGAAATTTATGCAAATAGAAAGATGGAACAAAGCCTCTACAGCGCCATCTATTGGAAGGCAGCATTCCTGCAAGTCAATGTCAGACCTTGTAAAAATCCTTGTAGCAATGACTGGGAATATAAACCAAAGCCAGAGTCTTCTCCAGAAGAAAAAGAGAACCATATACAGACAGACTGTTTCAGGAGTAATGCTGCCTTCTAATACGTGGCGCTGTAGAGGCATCGTTCCACCTTCCCATTTGCCTAAATTTCACGGAGGAGCATGGATGGCCTTATAAGTCTCCTCACACCTAGCTGCTCTCCCTAAGCAGACACTATACCCTTCCTGACCCATGGATATAGACCTCTCACCGAGCCAGTCAGCACACCACTGGACACCGATAAGAAGCAAAAAAAAACAAAAACAGTCTGCCTGTACATGGTTATCTCTTCCTTCTGGAAAAGACTCTGGCTTTAGCTTATATTTCCAGGCGTTGCTACTAGGCTTCTTAAAAAGGTTAGACAATGACTTGCAGGAATGCTGCCTTCCAATAGGTGGTGCTATAGAGGTATGGTTTCAACTTTCTATTTGCATAAATTTCCCAGAGGAGCATGCATGGCCTTACGAGTCTCCTCACACCTTCTAGGTGCTCTCCCTAAGGAGATACGGCACACATTTTTGGAGTCATGTGACCAAAACCTCAGTGCCCCTCTGGCCTTGGTTTGTGACTTGCTGTTGCATTGAAGTCGTGCAACTATTTCAGGGTACGATTTGCCAGCAAACCTCATGTGATTTAGGATTTGCAACACCTGTTAGACACTTAAAGGTGAGTCTCGGTCACAGGTGTCTTACATTGATCTCCATGCAGAAAGAGTTGCTTATAATTTCCGTTCTGCAACCAAATATCTAGGAGGTTTGGATGCTTTTTGCGTAACGGTCGTATCACGATGACATCGTGTCGTAACATATTTACAAGGTCACATTCAGGATTACTACATATTTGACACTGGTGTCACGCGACCAAAGTCACAAGCCTTAATAGTTGTTGAGGATTCGGAAAAAAAACAAAAAAAAACAACACTGCCTTTTATTTTCCTCCACAAACTGCGCCATCCTTATCCATGGGCTGTGTTCGGTATTGCAATTCTGATATTCAGTTGCATAAGGAAAAGTTGCAATACCACACACAGCCTATGGACAAGAGTGGCGCTGTTTCTGTGGGGAAAAAAAATAAAAATCAGACCCTTATTTTCCAACCCTGGACTTAAACTACAAATAAGCTAAAACAAAACTGCGCCCCCTACAGACCACCAATGCTGGCGATAGGCTTGATCAGGATTCTGCATTGCAATCGATAAACCTACAGCGTTCCTCTTGCAAACAAAATTGTGATTAACAGGCAGCGTCCTAAAAATCCAACCTCTTAATGGACCCCGAGGCGTGGAGTAAGTCGACTTTCACTCAGGGGTCAGGCTTTTCTGTGCGCAGAAAGTGACTGCCGCCCGTTCTGAGGCTCCCGAGCGTTCCTGCTGCCATGAACAAAGAATAATTGGATGGCTTCAATTACAGCGGAGTGCAGCTAAGAGCCGTACAATGAGAGCAGGACGTGCTTTATGACCGCTATCAATTATTTCTAAGAGGAAAGACTCAACTTTGGAGACTCAGATGCTGAGCAATGTAAAACTGGACCCAAACCTCCCAGCTCCTCGTTCTCCGGCTTCGTTCTTTGAAAACATTTGCTAGAATATTTTTGAAACAATAATTCTAATAATAATATCCGCTAAGAAGAAAAAAAATCAATATAGCAAAAATAAGACCTAGGAAATGATCCATTTTATAAAAAAAGGAGTCATCATGGCGATCTGCTGAGTGCTAAGGGTCCGCCTCCCGGCAAACAGATCTTGTAGGGCGAGTTGCAGCAGTTCAAATGAACCATTAATATCCAGGTGGTTGCACTGTGCCAGAATTCTGGCTCATGGGTGAGGGTCCCGCATGGTCTTTTTGCTGTAAGATGACTTATGGGCAGGGTCATTTTCATTCTCACTGAAAATAGGATGACGGTTCCTACTACTTTTCAGCTTGTGCTGCATACACAGGGTCAGCAGTCATTTAATTATTAACAGAGGGCAGGGTTAACGCTGAAGAGGTTGTCTACTTCTGAACTACTGATGACCTAGGTCAATAGTTGATTGGCAGGGGTCAGCCCTCGGATCCTCCAGCGATCAACTGCTCACCGGCCCACTGTCAGTGTGTACGGAGCGGAAAGCAGACAGCTCTGTACATCTGGAAGCCGGCCGGGTTGGTATTAACCTTGTTCTATCCTGTGGATCGGTCAATAATTCTCAAATGGACAACCCCTTTAAGCTGCCCACACATACGCAGTAGCTGTCAGTCACACACTTGTTCAGCCGCCAGCTATCCCTCCCACCTCTCTGGATGGATGGATGTGTTTTCAATGACAAGGTGAAAAGAGACACCTCTGGTAATGGCTTATCTTTCGTCGTAGAACTCAAGCAGCCTTCATCTAGTCTGTACTGGGCACCATTAAGGTGGGCACAGATATAAGATATGCATCTGCAGACCACCAGCTTGTTTTTGTAGCATCTTCTGTGGCCCGCACACCTCAAGCTGGCCATACATGTAAGATGTCGAACATCCGTAATGCGGTTAATCGTTCGTCCATGGGATCGTTCATACCAATGGGGCTTGAATAATATGGAAAATGATCGAATGGGTTCAGCAGATCATGCCAAATACTTGCAACTTGGAAAATTTGGGTAACTACAGTCAAAAACCATGAGAGGCGCAATAATTTACACAAACGATTAGTCGCTTGAACTTTTCAACTATTGCTGACCCCAAATCAGGCATTTCAGGTGGCCGTTCTCTCATGTGTATGGCTAGCTTTAGATAGTGGTCAGCCAAATGCTCATTCAACCACCTTCCATGCACATTAGAGGGGTTGTCCGGGTGCAGTACGATTTTTAGAAACTTTACCAAAATCTGTTAAAAACGATAAAACCAGTGGTACTTACCAGTCTTCACTCCACCTCCTAGTCTTTGTTTTGGAATAGGTAACACCTGATTGGCTGCAGCAGTCAGGTGTCGTTCTCCTGGCATCTTGGCTCCCAGCATCCAAGTGGTGATACCAGGAGAACGGCTCTGGACTGCTGCTCCAAAACAAAGGCCGGGAGGACAGCAGGGTTGCAGTGCCAAATAGTTAGGAAGAGGATGGGCAAGTACTGCTGGTTTTATTGTTCTAAGAGACTTGGATCAAGTTTAAAAAAAATATATATATTATGCCCAGACAACCCCCTTAATCCTTGGCTGAAGCATCGGAAATCTTGAAATCCAACATACAGAGCCCCCACCCCTCCACCCTGATATTTGCCGTTACCCGGGACAACCACCACACATATTAGAAGGTTGGCCAGTCCTGCCAAAATCGGCAAGTTTGACCCATCTTCATCTCATGTGTATGGCCATTATGCATATGACCATCACAGACACCAGATCTGCACCTAATCTTACCAATCTTAGCTGGATTTTCCAATGGCTTTACAGTGTATGGCTTTACAATGAATAGTGCTGGAGGTGGATAACATAGGACCCATCAATGACCATGCATGATGGAGACCACTCAGCAACGTGTCCTCCCACCTCCTCCCTCTCGTCGCACAGCAATCTCTGCCCATGTCACAAGGCAAGCCGCTACATTCTCCGAAACAAGCTGTTTATGACTCTTCAAATCCCATTAAAAAATGTGAACCTTGCAAAATAGGAGTCAAAAACATCTACTATTGACTACAAGGATAGCAACCCAGCTGCTGACATACAAGGGGAAGGAGAGGCGAGGGATAACCGGCTGAGGTCGGCAGAAAAGAGGAAGAGTTCTCGCCGCAGTTTTGCGTGCTAAGATTTGCTCTAAAACATAATGGCTTGAGAGATTAAGAGGTTCTCCGCTCGGAATACATAATTCCATTAATAATTTGGCAGTTTATCCTCTTTTCACCCCAGAAACCACATTAAAATTTTAAATGGGTATTCATGACATCCACAATACTCCAACTTCACTGCAAACGAGGTGACCGCTACTCCGGCCTATTAGTCACACTCCCCACGCCTAACAGAACGCTCCGTAAGAAATTTGTCAACCCAATTACAAAGTTACATGGGAGAATGAAGGAGTCTGCAGGATTATACACTGATGGCCTATTCATAGCGGTTCCACAATCAGTAGCCCATCACTGCAGCACAGCACCGTTCATAAAGAGTGTGGCCGTGCCTGGTATTGCAGCTTAACCGCGCTTAGTCCCATTCACTTGAATGGGCTTACCTGCAGTACCAAGCACAACCACACTCACATGGGCATTGCAGCACAATGTACCACAGTGAAGGGATGCTGCCATCATTTATTTTGCTGATTGGTGGAGATCCCTTTAAAAGGACACCATCACTGGCATACTGTAATTGGCAGATCATCACGTAGCTTGCGGCTGAATGGCCCCCATCCCACCGCCAACTCATCTGCCCCCCATAACTCTTAATGTTGATCAGTACAGAGAATAGCCCTACTCCTTTCTTGTCTCCTTCCAGTATGGTATGGGGATCGGAGAGCAGGAGATGGGGGAGTAGTCAGACCATGCACGGGACAGAGGGCAGGAGATGGGGGAGAAGTCAGACTATGCACTGGAAAGAGAGCAGGAGATGGGGGAGAAGTCAGACTATGCACTGGACAGAGAGCAGCAGATGGGGGAGAAGTCAGACTATGCACTGGACAGAGAGCAGCAGATGGGGAGAAGTCAGACTATGCACTGGACAGAGAGCAGCAGATGGGGGAGAAGTCAGACTATGCACTGGACAGAGAGCAGCAGATGGGGGAGAAGTCAGACTATGCACTGGACAGAGAGCAGCAGATGGGGGAGAAGTCAGACTATGCACTGGACAGAGAGCAGGAGATGGGGGAGAAGTAAGACTATGCACTGGACAGAGAGCAGGAGATAGGGGAGAAGTAAGACTACGCACTGGACAGAGTCATGCTGTCAGGCAGTAGCGCAAGTTACTAGTTTCTTCTTCTACTCCATGTCCTGGTTGCCGTTGCACTATTACTTTGTAGAGCCACAAAGGGGGCACCTTCACTTTGAGGAGCATAGAAGGTGTATTATTACTTTGTGGGGCCATATAGGGGGCACCATTATTAAGATGGTTCTCAGATTGATTGGAGGTAATGGCAGAATGAGGAGAGTTTGAATTAGTCTTCGTGGAAGTTGGGGGGGGGGGGGGGGGGTCAGAGATCTGGAGGGACCCAACTCTGAGTTTTGCTATGGTGCTCATGAGCTCTCCTCAACACGGTCACAATCTAGTTGCTGAATCTACTGCCAAAATCTACAAATCAGAGATGTTGTTATATTATGCTTATTAGGTGCCAGTTGATAAGGGTCGTCCCGACAATACCCCAACATTGGCTTTATCGGGTATGGACAGAAAGAGTCAACGCTCTCTGCTTCCTAATACGAGGTTGGAGTAGTCACTGCTGGGAAGAACATAAAGCAGCCCGGATCCCGCTAGACAGAAGCCTCATCTATCAGATTATGTGGCTGCTGGAAGGATCTGGACCGAAACTCAATCAAGGTTTGAGCCAAATTGCTTGATTCATTGGACGCCTGGAAGGTACAAACAAACTGTAAATGTCAGAGCAAAACAGTCTCCTTCCCCGTCCTCATCAGTAATAGTCTCATCAGAAGAACAAACTGACAACTGGGAATACTCCCGGCTGATGCAATGGTCTGCAGATGAGCTGCGTTACGTTGCAGCACCACAGTGCAATAACAGGAGTATTGCAGTCTGCTGACCTGGCATCCCATCATGTGGCAGCGCACAGTGCCAGCCTATTACTCTTCTATCAGTGTCCTCCTCCGAAAGCAACACTTTCTGTGCATCAATTCGCCATCACTTTAAAAGTGGCTGCTTGCTGTAAGTGAATGGAAACATTGTAGTTTCATCAGTGTAGACAATCCCTCTACAGTTGCACCCAGATACCCATCCATGTGTTATCGGATCGGCACTGGCAGGGAACAATCCTATCCTTCACCGCGGTCCGATTTTTTTTTGCGGCCATATATAAATCGGTCCACGTGAATACGGCTGAGATCTCCATTCGGAGCCTCCGGCGTAGAGCTGGTGTAAACCGGCGTAGAGCTGGTGTAAAAATCACAGACGAAATTGCATAACATGCTGCGCTATTTTGCCCAGTCAAGTGCAAGGCATCAGGAAGGACGGGCGAAGAACCCCATTATAATGACAGGGACCTGCCTGGTGCCGATCATTCCCATCTTCTGCCGGGTCCAACACGATTTGTCATTTTCGTTGTTCTCATCCGATGAGGTTGCAGAACGGAAATGACAGCGCAAATGTAAACAGAGCCGAAGCAGGAACCGGTCGGGTGGGTTTTAAGTCTCTGAAAACAGACAGCTAATAGAAAAATAGTTGAGGAATTCGAAGTGTACTGCAAAGGTTAACGTTAACCCCTTAGTGACAGGTCTATATCTTGCTTTACTGACCGAGCGATTTTCATTGTCGCATTGCAAGGGCCATAACTCGCTGACACGGCTGTAGGAGGGCTGGTTCTTTTTTTGGGGATGAGTTGTATATATTAATGGCCGCACTCTGGGCGACATATAATGTGTGTTAGGACTTTTATTACTTTTTTTTTTGAGGACAAGGTGTGGGGTGATAAGGAGGGCGATGGAAACCCATCCCTGTCCCAGAAATTGCGCCATTGTTTTTGGGTTTTGTTTTCATCAGCGGTCACCATCCAGTACCTATGTCCGGCAGCGGATCTCTGCGGGGGCTTGTTGTTTGTGGGAAGAGGTGTAGTTTTTACCGGTACCAGTTTGGGGTACATGGGACCTATGGGATCGCTTTTCGGGAGGTAAACAAAGAAAATTAGCAATTTTGGCATTGATTTTTAAAACAATTTTTTTTTTAGTCCCTCAAGGGGACTTAGCATAGTACACTGCATTACTTCTGCAGTGCATTCTCCCAAGTCTATGACAGCAGCCTATTAAACTTTACGGGAGGCGGAGTCACACGCCAGACATGGAGGCCTTTGTCAGGCAAGCCGGCTGACTTAGGCCTTATGCACATGGTGGCATGCGCGGACTCCGCGTGTGGATGACCTGCGAGTCATTGCGTAAATTAATTTAAAATGCTTGCGAGAGATCGCGGATTCAATGGTTTTTCTGCATGGATGTACGCGGATTCACAGCGGATCATCCTCGCGGGAAAAATTAAAAATTAAAAAACCGCAAGCCCAATGTTGCCTTCCCCCACATTGATCTACAATTTTTTTTAACCCCTTCCTGGTAGGGAGGCACCCGTTCCACAATGTAATTGCAGATTGAATGCTTCCATAGAGATAAATGGAGCCCGTCCGCGTGGAATCTGCGCTAAAATGGAGCATGCTGCGATTTATTTTCCGCTCATGAAATCTGCGTGTGTGCGCGGAGCTAAAGACGCTCCATGCTTCCCTGTAGGCGACTTGGACTGCGGATCTCCCGCGCCGGTGTGTGAGGCATTAGGAACACATTGATACCTCGCAATCGCACAGCGGGCTGCCGATGGGTGACAGAAGGAGCCCTCTCCACGTCATCTGCTTACATGCTGCAGTTGCTATGATTGTGGCACGGAAGGGGTTAAACTGCCCGGATCGGAGGCGTCTCCAGGAGCCCGGCTGTCGGTAGTCCGCTAATCCATCGCCTTATAAAAGATGTATCTGCAGGTTTAATGCCCATTAGGGAGGTAAAAGGCATATTGGCGGTCAGTAAGGGGTTAATGGCATGAAACCAGCGAGCCCTAGATCAAAAACAATGAAAAAAAAATGATAAAAGTGACAAATCGTATGATGGTGATGATGATGATGGTGATGATGATGAAGTCACTTTCCCTGGGAATTTCCTGGATTAGTCTGTGAATCATGCGGTCGGCACAGCCGCAGCCTGCAAATAGCAATGTACACCCACATCTAAGGGAACGGGCGGCCGGTTCAGGCCGGCTCCATCTAGCATGCACCCAGCTAATCAGCCGGAACTAACAGATAGCATGGCTGCTGGGAAAGCCCTGACCGAGGAGAAGGGGTAGGGGGCGCCGATACAGGTGGGCCACTACACATCCCAAATCCTGGGAGAGAGATACGACGTACTGCTCCGCTAACCGGAGGAGAACACCGGCCCGGCCATTAACAGCAACACCTGGGCACAGTCTATAGGCCGCATTCATCAAAAGTGGATCTGTTGCCCATAGCAACCAATCACAGCGCTGATGTTTATTTTACCTCAGCAGTATAAGCCATAGCAACCAATCACAGCGCAGCTTTCATTTTACCTCAGCAGCTTCAGAAATGACAGCTGAGCTCTGATTGGTTGCTATGGGCAACAGACAAGTGTGATAAACAAGGCCCGACGTATGACCGGCAGGCCGTCACAGCGGCGCAGCCGTCGCCCATAGAAACAATCAATTTTTAGGCTGCGGCTACAAGACGAAATTTGGTCAAACAGGAGTAAATTTAACCCTTCCTTCCCCCGAGTGACTGTGGGGTAACGGGGGGGTTCGAGGTTAAGAATATAAAAAAATTTCTGCTACTTTCTAGTATATACTCTTTGTCAAAAACAATTGCGCCCCTCGCGGCACCATTACACGTAGGCCTCTGACCCCCACCATCGCCTCGTTTGCAGTGGTGTCGTAAACGATGAAACGGGACGCTACAGAGTGAAACTGGTTGTCTTCAGCATTGAATCCAGGTTGAGTTTGGGCGCTGGCGACGGCCGTGTTCGTGACTGGAGACCCCGGGGTGAGCGCCCCAATCCTGCCTTTGCTGTGGAGCAGCACACTGCCCCCCGCTGGTGTGATGGTTGGCGGAGCCATCGCATAGGACAGTCGGCCCCCCCTGGTAGTGGTACGAGGGACAATGACAGCTCAGCGATCTGTTCAGGACGTCCATCACTGCTGGAAACTGCGCTATTTGTTCGCGAACGGAGAGCTTTCCGTCGTTTTGAAAAGCCGTTAAATCAATGATGTAAAAAAAACCCAAACTTTTATTTCCATTTTAACGCTGTTTTTGCGTTCCAAAAACGGAACAGAGACAGAATTATGACTAAAAGTCCCAAGGCAGCCGTGACGGAGCCTGAGCGGCCGCCATCTTTCTTCCTGCGGACAGCTTGCTACAATGTTACAGTGCAGGTAGAATATATCCATCTGACATCCTAAGGTTTAGTTCACAAGAGGCAGATCTGCCGCAGATTTTCCAAGCAGAACCCCCTCACGGAAAATCTGCGACATTTACAGTAGCAGCAAGCGGATGAGATTTTTCAAAAATCGTCCGCAGACGGTGGGGGGAAAAAAAAAAAAGCGCGGTGGTGTGGATTTTAAAGGTGTAGCATGTGCATTATAGCGCCGAATTCGTTCTCCGCAGGGATTTCGTTTTCTGCTCCCTTGACTTGAACAGAGCTTTAGTGAAAGTCAACTTCTGACAGCAAGCAGAGATCTTAGACACAATGAAGTAATGCAATGGTTAAGCTAGGACTGGAGTCGGGAGCAGATTTTGGGACTTTACAGTCGCCTCCCATTACCGATTCCCTACCGGGTCCCCACAGATCATGAAGGGATGAAAGGAGTGTTCCGTAAGGACCTTCTGCGCACGTCACATGACATTGTTATATTCTACACTTCTGTTTTTAGCCCTTATTATATCATTTTCGCATCATCTTGCCTCCTTACAGATAGGAGCGACAACATTACCATCCTGCAAGGCACAGATCTGCCCGTGTCAGTCTGCACCGTCGCTCCGGTATTCTATTCATGGATTAGTATGAGCGCAGCTTCTGGACATGCTCCTAAAGGACAGTGTTTGCAGCGGTTTAGGACTCGGGTTTCCAGCTGACATACTTTGATGTAGCACAAAAGGTGTAACGGCCGCATCCGCGATGGAAGATTCGCGGCAGCAGGTTAGAACACAATAGTCGATATGTTATACAAGGCTCCTGTTCTTTCTGATGTACTCTGAAGATTCCGCGCCGCCGTACGGACTACTGCCTGCCATTTCCATGGTAACCACAGACAGGATTATATTTTTAAAATTGCCCATTTATTCAAAGAGCTCCAAAATAGTAACGCTCTCCGAGCCGCGCTCTCTGCAAGGACGACTTCACAGAAAAGATCGCACAAATAGAAGTCTTCTGCCGCCGTGAACCGAGCCTGCAGGCTGCACCCGCGCCAATTAACCGGTGACACTCCTTTCATGATTCAGGCCTCATGTGCGCGTCTTCGTTAACAGATCTCCAGTTCTAATGCGCGGCCCCCACTGTGCCGCCGATGTCAGATTCTTTGCGGCACGCTCATCAGATGCGGCACGTACGGAGAGATTCTGTGAGCCGTACGTGCCGACTCACTCACTCACTGGCCACTAATTCTCCAACTTCCCTATGTCATAGAAACATGAAATTTGGTACGAGCATAGATTATGTCATAAATAGGAAAAGCTAATGGGTCCCAACTCGATTATTCAATTCTATGCGCAAAAGAATTAGCGTCCAAATTTTACATACGGAATGTAATTTTCTCACTTTCTGATGTCATAGAAATGTGAAATTTGGCACGAGCATTGATTATGTCATAAATAGGAAAAGCTAATTGGTCCCAAGTCGATTCAATTCTATGCGCAAAAGAATTAGCGTCCAAATTTTACGTACGGAATCTAATTCTCTCACTTCCCGGTGTCATAGAAACTCGAAATTTGGCACGAGCATTGATTATGTCATAAATAGGAAAAGTTAATAGGTCCCAACTCGATTATTCAATTCTATGCGCAAAAGAATTAGCGTCCAAATTTTACGTAGGGAATCTAATTCTCTCACTTCCTGATGTCATTTTATATAAAGGACACATCGCATGGTTGCCTCCACGTGGTGTTTCCTGGGTAACGCAGAGAACTATGCAAAATGGTGAACATATGTTTTTCCTCGGTATCTCTAAAGTAACCACGACTTCATAAGATTTTCCGTGTGAACACCAGATAAACACCAGTACCAAATTAACTCGGGTGAAGCCGGGTATATCAGCTAGTCTGCTATAAGCGACTGACCTCTCAGTGTATTTCACATTACGTCCATATTGTTCTGCACGATTTCTACAAGGGCACGTTCACACAGGGGATTTTAGTCACGGATTTGCCACAGAGTCCATGTGGATTCCGCATCCAAGTCTCATTTTTTTAGGGTATGCTCATGTGGCAAAATTCACAGTGGAGAAATTCCACCCTTGAAATCCGCGTCTTTTTGATGCATATTTTGTGCGGATCCGCATGCCGGAGAAATTTTCCTTGTCAAAGACAAAATCTGCATTCGGAATTTCAAGGGCAAATGGCGCAAAAACTAAAAAGAAATGACATGTCACTTCTTGGTGCGGAAATACACGGAAACCAGATTTTCCACGTCTGTAATTGGAATTTGACGGATCTGCACAAAGAACAGTGTTAAAAAGACGCGAATTTTGATTGGGATTTTAGAAGCGGAATTCCGTCCTTTGAACGCAGCTTTTATGTGAATCTGCGTCGAAATCCCTCCCAAAAAAAGTAAAATTTCACTTTTTGACACGGATTTCACGTCAGAAAATTCGCACGCAGATTCGCTCATGCAGAGAGCTAAACCGTGTGCGGTCCGTGGCAGAAGTCAAGGGCTCAACCACAGATTTTGAAGCAGCTAAATTCAACATGAATTCCGCCGTCTGAACGTACCCCTAAGCCATGTCCACACGGGGCGGAAATTGTCGCGGCGTGTCCGCAGCGATTATTCCACAGCATGGACATTTTAAGTGGTGGAATCCACACTGCAAATCCACAGCTAAAATTGACGTGCTGCGGATTTAAATTGCGCACCGCGTCTCCATTTCTGTGGCGGACTATTATTTATGAGATTTTGAAAATCCCATCCACATCACTGCTACCGTAAATACCGCAGATTATCCGTGCGGAAGGTTTGGACAGAAAATGCGCCCCGTGTGAACTTAGCCTTAGAGTGGCTTTACACGGACTACTATCGTATGAATGGTCACAGGAAATAGTCGCTACAGCAAGCTGTTACAGTACGAGCGTCTGTTGTTACGCAGTGCGATTGTTGTTCCTGTTCGCGGCCGCGCACACCTTCCTGCAAGGTTTATTGGCTAGTTGCCGAAATGCAAACAAACAATTACCGGTTTACGCCAGACGATAATTAATTACCCAGTGAAGGAATCACTAGTTAGCGGCCATGTTTTACACAGAAAGCCCATCGCTTGCATTCACCACACTGAGCGACGATTTGGACTTATTGCATGCCAGCACCTGACTGCAACTTTAGCATGCCGGTCGCCGTCCTATGGAAGTAAATGGGGACTGTGGCTATCACACAAACATCACCGCTGCCCCCACGGGTGATGAGGTCACTTTTAGGGTGATCCGATTTGAATTTCTAGACTTAGGACAAGCCTTCGATATTACGTTGGCGAGAGGTCTGACTTATGACATCCCCGACGATTGGCGAGTTCTGCCTACCGTTTACTTGGATTTTTTTTAGTAGCGACGGCGACCGATACGGCAACTCAGCCCCACTCACTTCAATAAAGTTGCAATAAACTATGACGATTGCCCCATCAGACATTGATTGGTGGGGGTGTTGAGAGTCAGACCCCTAATATTGAGGGCTTCTCCTTTTTTTCCCATGTTGGCCGACTGTATAGGAACGCGCCTGTACCTGCACAACCGATGTCAGAAGAACACGGAGTGTACAAACCGGTTCCTCATGAGTGTACAGAATAAGGGCAGCGGAGGACTCCAGTCATCAGCGACACATTTACGGTCATTCCAGGTTAATATGCCCATTACAAGTCAGCCGTCACCCTGTTGTGATCGCACCTCGCTAATGAGCATTACATTACACATGGTGCTAGGCAATTAACGGGAGACGCGGGTTTACAAATAGCGTTACTCTCTGCAAGCTGATTCAGCCAAGAGCTGACTGCTATACAAGAATACTACTGAAAAATATGTCGGTTCCAGGAATTCATGAAAAACTGCCAGAACAAAATTCATGATTTATATTAAAAAAAATGTATATAAATTGCTCATAAAAGTTACACTCCGGGCAAAACCGATACACTGTGTTCTATATTTCTGGACCAAGACACAGAAATTCTCTTTGCTGTTCTATAGGTCTGTGCCATGCTCCACCCTTTAGGTCCCGCACTAGAGTCAACATGGTGCATCAGTTTTGCTGGAGCATTCCTTTAATGAACCCCCTACACCATCGTTGTGTCCCCCCAACGATCACACATCAATGGCTTAGCTTAAAGGGGTATTCCCATCTCTGTAGGAAAAAGCGGAATGCTTAGCGCAACGTTGTTTCCATAGCTCTTATTCACTTCAATGAAAAGGAAACAGCAGTGCGCTAAGCACTCAGCTCTTTCCATAGGCTCCGGCCGGGTGGCCAGTAGCCATGGCGGTAGCTTCCCATCTTGGCTTTCCATAGTTAAAGATTAGAAAGCCCCTTTAAGGATTGGGCATGAACAGAAAATCCCATAAAACCCCTGGCAACATTATGATTGGATCACAGTCAAGCTTTCTTGCCTCTTCTTCACCGTGTTCAGTTTAGCATCTTGGACTCAGTCAAGACCCAAAGTAATCTGAGACAGTCTAGTTGCTAGGGAAAGTGCTGCCTGGCAACCCCGTACAAGAAAGTAACTGTAACGATCTAGTTCTTACGGAAGCCCCTTAAGACACAACCCGCAAAACACTTAGAACAAGACACCATCTTGCCACGACTCACCGTGCCCATTGCAGTAGTAGATCCACTTCTCTTTGTTCTGGGTCAACGCTGAAGACTTCTTGAAGCCGGCTTTCTCCACAATGGAGCTGGGATCTTGCTTTGGTCCTTTTTTGAGGGTGCGAGAACTTTTCCTGACACTGCAAACCACAATGATCACAAGTACCAGCAGAAGAAAGAGTACAATCATCCAAGGTAAGTGCTCGTTGATGTCAAAGTGGTGGGGGACCTGACGGGGAGGTCCTCTTTTAGTGGTCTTATAAACGGTGTTCTTGAGTCCTTCTCCTCCGTTTCTCGATACCCCAGGTTGCTGGAGGTCATCTGTCAGCTGCGGTTGCCGTCTGTCCGGGGTCTGCATCTGGTGCCCCATGCCCTGATCTTCCGTCATGTTCAAGTATTTTGTTTCATTCTTTTCAGTATCGTTGTAAACATCTGTTGGCTCTGTAAGACAAGGAGAAGACAATATTGACTCTGGGAACACAGACGCCCGACTAACACAGACATTCACCAAGTCCTACAAGGCAAAAAGCACGAATGAACTTCTAAGTCTGCGCTCTCCAAATCTTGATGTTCTGCAGAAAGACCAACCTCCAAGTGCCAACTCCTCGTAGAAAGCCATGAGTGTCCCGGCAAGGCGTAGGTGCTCTTAATTTTAGCAGCTCACATACAACCCCCTTTTGTCGAAGTCCTCTATTACATCACATATTTATTCTGGCAAGAACTTGCGCCTTCAACCAGCTCAGACAAGTGATCAGTAGACCGCACACCTGCCACACGGAAAATTTAGGAAACCAGAAGTCAACGAAGAACGGAAGGTGCAGATGAAGTAAACCTTTGTGTAGGAACAGAGGCAGTAAAGGAGAACTTCGAAAACTTTCCCCCATTAGCATTCCGTTTTAAACATTAGCCACCCTCCCCGGCACAAAACCCTCGTAGAATTTCCTAATTACCTGTGCCGAATTAATGACTAGCGGTTTAGCAATTAAAATTGACCCAGAACGCATAAATTAATAGTTCTTTTTAGTTTAACGCTTAAAGGGAAAGTCCAGTCAAAATGATGTGATATGAAGTAGACATACAAGAGAAACTTTTACATTCGACAATCAACGATTTCCACGAATCGATGGACCATTTGGAGAACTCATCCCCCCTTTGGCACTGCTCACAGGGACCCAAAACGGATGCCGTGTGTAGCCTGCATGTTAGAGATACAGCATAAGCTTAGCAAGAAGCACAATACTTGGTCGAGACAGAATTCCTGCTACAATAAACAACATGGGGGCACATTTACATAAGAGCTGCGTTTCATCCATCCATCTTCATGCAAAGTTGCTGGAGTTTGATGTGAAAAACGTATTAAAAAGGGGTTGTCTGGCCTTTTAATATTGATCTCCTAACATGTCAGGATAGGTCATCCTAAGTCAACCGGCAGAGGTCCGCTGCTCAAGATCCACGCCGATTGGCTGATTCCTGGCCCCACTGTCGGTGTGGACAGCTCTGGAAGCAGATAGTGCTGCCCATTATTGCAGCAGCCCGGTTTGGTATTGCAGATGCAACTCCCACTGAATTCAATGGGAACTGTTCCTGTGGTACCAAACTTGGGCACTGCAATGTTGACAGAGCCATCTGCTTCCAGAGCTGTCCACACTGACGGTGATGCCAGGAACCAGCTGAAAGGTAGGGATCTGCCAATCAACGGCTTATTCTGAGAATAGGTCATCAATAGCAAAAAGCTGGACGACCCCTTTAAGAGGCGCATGCCTCTTAAAAATATGTCACATCTCTACCCATCTGTCCACCAGAGTCCTAAATCTACACCAGCTATAAACTGGAGTAGATTTATGCCATAACTTATGCCCAATTCCAGCATAAATTAAAGTAAATTTGTGGTGCCATGGACTCCCTGGTCCCGTCCATCAAGTTCCACCTACTTTTTTTT
The DNA here is from genome assembly GCA_035609135.1 of Eleutherodactylus coqui. Lineage (NCBI taxonomy): Eukaryota > Metazoa > Chordata > Amphibia > Anura > Eleutherodactylidae > Eleutherodactylus > Eleutherodactylus coqui. The sequence goes on from CM069405.1 coordinate 55,701,769, forward strand.
TTTTAATGGCGATGGCGGCAGTAAAAGGCCAAAAATGGCAAATTTGTCTGCAAGTACGACTTGACTACTTTGCACTAGGATTCTGGCACAAATGGTTCGCACTCTTGCCTTGGAGCACTGGGGTTGGGGGTTCAAATCTAACCAAGGGCAACATCGGCATGGGGGTTGTATTTTCTCCCCATGTTTGCGTGGATGTTTCCAAAAACATAATAGGCGATTCGAGAACGTGAGCCCAATGGGGACAGAGACCAATATCAAGTGAGGACAATCTTTGTACAGTGATGTGGAATATGTAGGCACTATATAAAAGGAGTAAAAAAAAAAAAAATCTATATATCCCTATTGGCTCTAGTCACATAAGAAATTTCTTCTACCCGTTTTCCATAGGAGGCAGTGTTAGACAGATTCAAGACCCTACGGTGATCTAAAGACCGTTGACTTGAATGGCAGGGGTCTTGTAGCTGATTGGACTTGAGAAGTGATAACGCCTCAGATCCAGATATAATAAAGAGCAGTAGTCACTTCCCTTCCCTAACATTGTGCATCATCAGGCATCGTAGAAGATATATTGTCAACCTACGTCCTACATAGGACCCATCTACGTACCCGATGTGGGTATAGATTGACTATCAGTACATGAGAATAGGCTGACACACGACATGGGCCAATGAAAAAAACTGCGTCTTGTATCCAAGCAGCAAATTGTGCTACTTCCGAGCGTTGAACTCTTACAACTATTTATCTCATTTCAGCAGATTAGCGTTGGCTAAGGGCCATTTAATTACACTTCCACAGAAGTTCCAAGCGAATGGCGTATCTGAGCTTATCGGATGTAACCGTACATGGAAGGCTTCACCGATTCGTCAACTCTCTGAACACACAGAGTGGGATTTTCTTCAGTTCCCAAGTAACCAGTGATCAGTCACTGTAGCGATACAGAACAAGGTTTACGTTTCCTCCATTACATAAAGCCATGCATCATAAATTACACTGTAGAGGGCAAGCCGAAATATATTTTTTAATGATCCTAAAGACTTGAATGCAGAGAATAATGCTTTTGTTTGTAGTTTTTTTTTTTTTTACCCCATTGGGCTTTTTATGGCATGTTGGATCCATAAGCTTCAATGAGATAAAAAATTGTAATTGTCTGTGTGACCCATGTTGTAGTTTTGGGAGCAAACTGTGAAGATGGCCTTAAAGTGATCAACAGCTAGACACATCATCAGTCGAAATTTGGAAATGCTGAAAGACAACGACATGTCAGATAGGGTGGTCTACTAGTTCCAGAGAAAAACAATGCCACATGAAAACACTGCTACGATAGACACACCACAGATGTCTCAGTAAGACTCTACAGAAGAGGCTTTGGGCATGTTATGGATATCTCAGTAGGGCTCTACAGAAGAGGCTTTGGGCATGTTATGGATATCTCAGTAGGGCTCTACAGAAGAGGCTTTGGGCATGTTATGGATATCTCAGTAGGGCTCTACAGAAGAGGCTTTGGGCATGTTATGGATATCTCAGTAGGGCTCTACAGAAGAGGCTTTGGGCATGTTATGGATATCTCAGTAGGGCTCTACAGAAGAGGCTTTGGGCATGTTATGGATATCTCAGTAGGGCTCTACAGAAGAGGCTTTGGGCATGTTATGGATATCTCAGTAGGGCTCTACAGAAGAGGCTTTGGGCATGTTATGGATATCTCAGTAGGGCTCTACAGAAGAGGCTTTGGGCATGTTATGGATATCTCAGTAGGGCTCTACAGAAGAGGCTTTGGGCATGTTATGGATATCTCAGTAGGGCTCTACAGAAGAGGCTTTGGGCATGTTATGGATATCTCAGTAGGGCTCTACAGAAGAGGCTTTGGGCATGTTATGGATATCTCAGTAGGGCTCTACAGAAGAGGCTTTGGGCATGTTATGGATATCTCAGTAGGGCTCTACAGAAGAGGCTTTGGGCATGTTATGGATATCTCAGTAGGGCTCTACAGGAGAGGCTTTGGGTATGTTATGGATATCTCAGTAGGGCTCTCCAGAAGAGGTTTTGGGCATCTTATAGATCTCAGTAGGGCTCTACAAAACAGGCTTTGGGCATCTTATGGATATATCTCAGTAGACCTCTACAGAAGAAACTTTTGGCATGTTATGGATATCTCAGTAGGGCTCCATAGAAGAGGCTTTGGGCATGGTATGTACATCTCAGTAGGGCTCTACAGAAGAGGCTTTGGGCACGTTATAAATCTCTCAGGAAAGCTTCGAAAGACCATCTTCGGCAGGTTATGGATGTCTTGGTAGAGCTCTTCAGGAATGAGTTTGGCAACATGTGATTGACTCTGCATCTCTTGGCCAATTGCAAATTTCAGAAGAGGATGCAGCTGGTTGTTGATGAGTGTACTAATTTAAATATAAACTAATTAATCTACAAAACAGCTTTGCACCTTTCCTGCTGATAACTGGAAGGTTTTAGGGCTTTCCAGCTGTAGATAAATTCCATGCAGTTATTCTGTTAATGGAAGGTGCACCTGTCTAAGCAACGTCCATGTACTTTTATGGTGCTCAAGCTTGGGCTAGAGCGCCCGAGTTCCTGGTTCACATTGGTTTTTCAGGTGGTCATTGATTTATAAAGAGACTTCTGCTGGTTTTCTGACAGAAAAAAAAGTCACACATTTTGATTACCGCCACCTTTGACACTTTAAAACAAAAAAGCGGATAGGGTTTAGCAGCATGGGCAGGGCAGCCCACAGCAAGTTGTATGTACTAGAAGTTACACCAGAAATTGACATCAGTTCATTTCTGGCGTAGATTTTAGGTTGTGGTACACCGACAGACCAAGATGGGCCAAATGCATTAAGCGGAATGCGTCTCTTAATACCATTAAGCAGCTTGCGTCTCTTAATACCATTAAGCAGCATGCGTCTCTTAATACATTTGACATATCGTCTGACAGCGGACTGCAAATTAAGACCATCGTATGAAATGCCAGCCTTAATAAATATGGATTCAAAAAGTTTACAGTAATTTGGCTGCTCCCGGTCTACCTAATACATGTCGAAAAATTACAAGTAGTGCCACATAGAAAAGCAATTAAATCCAGAAACACCAGCCAAGAAAGACAAGCAAAAATCTTAAAAACCTCCTGGTCACAGCACCTATATACATTTACATTATAACATAGTATGTAGGACCGAAAAAAGACATATGTCCATCCAGTTCAGCCTATTACCCCCCAATGGTGATCCGGAGGAAGGCAATAAACCCCAATGAGGTAGAAACTAATTATCTTTTAACCCTTTCCAATCCACTGTCTGACGTCTGAAGACATTATGATTTAAGGCTGTACAGCTCCAATGTTGGAAGACGCCCATCGGGGTTCTCTTACTGTATATTGCCAGCCTCTCTGCTGTCGGAGCCTATCCAACGTGTCACCTCATGCAGTACTGGCTTTAGCCAGCATATAGCGCCGTTGTGTAACAGCAGAAAAAGAGTAAGCCCCCTAGGAAAACCAGGATACGAATTGGATTGTAAAGGGTTAAAGAAAGGGAAAAGGCAACACAGAGGGCCGAGTCTAGAGGAAAAGGGGAAGGCAACACAGAGGGCAGAGTCTAGACGAGAAGGGGGAGGCAACACAGAGGGCCTAGTCTAGAGGAGAAGGAGGAGGCAACACAGGGGGCCGAGTCTAGAGGAGAAGGAGGAGGCAACACAGGGGGCCGAGTCTAGAGGAGAAGGAGGAGGCAACACAGGGGGCCGAGTCTAGAGGAGAAGGGGGAAGCAACACAGAGGGCCGAGTCTAGAGGAGAAGGGGGAAGCAACACAGAGGGCCGAGTCTAGAGGAGAAGGGGGAGGTAACACAGGGGGCCAAGTCTAGAGGAGAAGGGGGAGGCAACACAGGGCGCCGAGTCTAGAGGAGAAGGGGGAGGCAACACAGGGGGCCCGAGTCTAGAGGAGTAGGCCCAGAGGGAGGCATCTACAGGTAGAGACAATGGAGTAAGGCTTTGAAGAAGTGCGATAGAAGAAAAGATCTAGGGGATAAGGCACAGAGGGATGAATGTAAGACATAAGGCACAAACTGATAGTTCAAAGGGATGAAGCATAGAGGTATAAATGTAGAGGTTGAAGCACAGGGAAATGGATCTAGCAGAAGTAGCAAAGGAATATGGGTCATGAGGAAGAGACTAAGAGGAATAGGTCCTAGGAAAAGGCTCAGGTAATAGACAAAGGGTGGAGAGTAGAGATGAGCGAACGTACTCGGATAAGCACTACTCGTCCGAGTAATGTGCTTTATCCCAGTACCTCCCCGCTCGTGCTGAAAGATTCGGGACGCGCTGCGGAGCGGGGAGCTGCAGGGGAGAGCGGGGAGGAACGGAGGGGAGATCTTTCTCTCCTTCTCTCCCGCCCGCTCTGCCCCGCTCCCCGCTGTGACTCACCTGTCAGCAGCGGAGCGCCCCGAATCTTTCAAGACGAGTACAGCGGTACTCGGATAAGGCACATTACTCGGACGAGTAGTGCTTATCCGAGTACGTTCGCTCATCTCTAGTGGAGAGACAAAATGGATTGGGGAAGAAAACACTAAGAACTTTGTAGAAAAATACAGAATCTGAAGACAAAACAACCAACAGAGGAGTTCTTAAAAATGAAACTTATCACAAATAACTTACCATATTCAGCGGGTGGAGCATAGAAGTCTTTGGAAGGGGAGGAGGGGAGAGGTCCACATGTATTGTCCCTTTCATTTGTACCAGGCTTCAGGACTACCAGGCCCAGAGCTGAGCAGTTGGTTTGGGTCTTACATCTCAAAGTATGTGAAGGCACATCAGAATAAGTACCGTGAGCACACATCCTACATTTGACATTTTCAGTCTCACTTCCCTTTTTCCTCACACCCCATCCTTTGGGGCACCTGGTGTGATTGACACAGGTGCCATTGAGGAAGTATGTTGCATTCGGACAGGAGCACTCACGGTCAGACAAGGCAGAACAAGGCATTTTCAAGACCATGGGTGGTTCACATGGTAGACTACAATTATGGCACCTGTCATTCCCATTTTCGTGTCTTGTGAAGGTGCCGTTGGAGCAAGGGCTACACACTCGAAGCTCAGTCGCGTTACAGTGTTTGGACACGTATGTGCCTGCCGGACACTTGTCACATGTTACATTTATCTTCAACGCAGGAATGGTGTATAGATATGTCTTTTTATCAGAAAACTGCACCGGGTCTGCTCTTGTGATTTCAAGATGGAAAAGCAGAATCTGAAAGGAAGATAGAAGAAATTATTTTCATGAGGGGAGAATACCAAGCTGTCCAGAAACACACAAGTTATGTATCCATAAGGACATATGAAAAGTTACTAAGCATCATCAACTATTGCTCTAGAACAAAAAGTAATATCGGAGATCTGATTGACTGGTCTACAAGATATGGATATCTTTTCAATATGGTCGCCGAAAGCTGCGAGTGGCTGAGTGGTCACATGCACAATGAGCGGCCCATTACCGCCCGCCACTTTTTTCAGGTTCCATGCGGCAGGCACTGGGGCTGCAGTGCTGGATGGAAAGTATTCGATTTTTACTCATTTTAAGCCCTTTTACCTTTTTTTTATGTCTCAAAAAAACATCTTTAAAAAGGAGTTGTCCTGGATTTATCATCTGATGACCTATCCTCAAATGTATTGAGCTAAATGGGAGTCAAGACTGCAATACTAACAAAGGCAACTGTAATGTGGACAGAGTTGTCCGCTTTTGGCTCTATCTGCACTGCCAGAGGATCCAATCAACAGCTGAACCTCAGGGATCCCGAATGGTAGAATCCCACTATCGAACACCAATTATGAATAGTTAAGTGCCGGAGAACCCCTGTAAGAGGTATTCCCATCATATAATGTCATGGCATAACACTAGGATATGCTGCAATCTTATCATTGGCAGAGGTATGGAAGCTCTGGAACTCCCACCAAGCCGAAGAACAAATTGTCAGATGCCCCTTAGCTCCTTCCATGTACAACGATGTTCCTCGTCCTGGACAATGGTGCTATAGCCCCTTATGACAACCCATGGGTATCTTAGCAGTCAGATGCCCACCTCTGACCAAGTGATGGCATATCTTAGCGATCCCAAAACCTTGGCTTTCTGTAGCTGCTGTCTTGTCTCCAGTCAGTAAACCGCAAGTGGGTCAAGTTTAAATATTGGGTCTTCCTAGGTGACGCTACTTCAGAACAATCTTGAACATTCTCAAGCAGATATTATGAAGTATACTTAATTAATTTAGGTTTGCAAGAAACACATTTCTGGGCTGAACCAGCTCTTTCTTCAAGATAATTGGTGTGATGCGAGTTACCGTATGAGACTATCCGAGATTCGGGCTTGGGTAACCCTACCTGTAGATCTCCCCCTATCCTTCCAAACGACTGGTAAACACGGACGTATCAGGTCAACAACAACTTCCAACTTTTTGGAGACCCTCTAAGAAGTTTTATGTGTCCTTAAGTTTCCCTTTAACCGGAGGATATGGATTTCTTTTCTACCTAAAGGTAATACTTTGGACAACATCCGGTAGTGACGCACAGGTAAGTTCCTGTTTATAGTTCCTGTTCAGTAAATGAAGATTTACTTGAGTTGGCAGTAACAGAATTGGCAAGTAAATTATTAAATACAGCCTGTTGACTTATGACTAAGACCAATGAATAAGCCAACGGATTTTCCATAAATACCCCTTGTCACCGGTTTTATCTGTCGTAACCTATTGTTACTGGCAGGAGCCGTGATGACCTCACAATTTAGTTACAGGAACATGAATGAGCACATTAGTGCATTCCTGGGAGATGATTAACCATTATGTGAAACAAGGAAATTCTGTAATAAGGTCCAGGGTTCCTGGAGATTTCAATGGTCTTCTTGGACTATGAAGTCCTTAAAAAGGTGCAACTTTAACCCATAAGAGACATCAGCACTTGTGTACAAAGGGAGCTTTTAGGACTATTAGGAATACTTCCACATGACTTATTCATGGTGCCAAAAGTCAGGATATAATGTAGTACTCTGCATCCAAGTACCATTATCAAGCTCTGAGACTGGACAGATCTTGAGCAGCAGCTAGGGGACCTCCATCACCCTCATTGGGATGGAATGAGAACTTCGTTTTAGGTTCCTGCACAAAGATGCCTGCTGTGTGACTAACTGGAGTGCCAATCAAAGGGTCGAAAGAAGTATATCCCATTCCTGCCAAAAATCTTCCATCTACTGACTGCTTAGAAAAAGGATTCCTGCACTACCACCAATTTGACCATCTTAGTCATGCGAAGAGTGGGTTTACAGGATACAAAGACGTATAAGATTTTCAAAAAGGCATGGGGCAAAAACGTGCCAATTCTGCACCTCGAGAAGACATTTTTGGGTATTGCGGATGTTCGGGGTTCAGTTACTGGTTACAACTGCACCCAGTAGTTCCATTTCGAAAGGACAATGATGCAGATTCACGAATATTGTCTAATATTCAGATAGCGTACACTTAAAGAAATAGAGCCCAGAAGTAGTTGGTGACCGCTAGTGGGCCTGCGCTACAGTGATCCTGGCCACTAGATTTAGGTTAAGAAGAAGTGCTGAGGTCCTCTGCTATTTCTACCCATAGAAGAGTTGGTCAGCTTCCCCGATAACAACCTCACTGCATTATAGGAGCTCCGGTAAGCTGTTAGAATCACCTCTTGGAGATAAGCTAGCTATTTCCAATAACCAATAAAATTGTGAATGCAGCTCTGGAGAAGAATACTGGCTGACAAATAGGATTAAGGCTACACGACAACTTTGGTTGCATGACATGAAGATCAAGCATCTCAATGCAACATCACATCTAATGGGGGTCATGTTGTCACCTGACATCCACAACAGCTGAAAAAAGTCCAAAACTGTTGAAATTTTGGTTGCAGGTTGAAAGTCAAATAAGATTTTGCCGTCACGAATGCGAATTGTCTATCATTTGGCTTTAACAAAAAAAAACAAAAACAAATGCAGCCAAAAGGGTACTTTTACACAACAGTTGGGTGCTTATTGCTCTTGTGCTTCACACCGGAGAGATCATCCGGCTTCCCGCCTCCGTTCAAAATAAACAGGCAGTCGCTCATGGATGAACCACTGCCTGTTTACCCGGGCCAACAGTTGCTTGGTTTTTAGGCAAGCTGAAAACGGAGTGACTCCAACAACAGAGCTGATTTTCATTGAATAGCCCTGTTGGGTCCCATGTTTACCCGGACCGACAGTCGCCCATGATTGCTGTTCGAGCGATTACTCGGATGGCTGTCGGTCCGTGTAAAAAAGTTCCCCTAAAAAGTGGCAGAAAAGTCAGTGGTTTTTTTTGGTAGTGCAACCTTCACTTGTGCCTTGAGGTCATGCAACCAAAATGGCCGTGTAGCTCTAACCTAAGGCTACTTCACACTTCATCTTTTCTGTAAGTTCAAGGTTTCCATCAGGAAACCTCAGACTTACACATTTAACAGATGCCACTTAAAGGGGTTGTCCCGCGCCGAAACGGGTTTTTTTTTTTTTCAATAGCCCCCCCGTTCGGCGCGAGACAAACCCGATGCAGGGGTAAAAAAAAAAAAAAAAACGTCCAGTACTTACCCGAATCCCCGCGCTCCCGCGACTTCTTACTTACCTTAGTAAGATGGCTGCCGGGATCTTCACCCATGATGCACCGCGGGTCTTCTCCCATGGTGCACCGTGGGCTCTGTGCGCTCCATTGCCGATTCCAGCCTCCTGATTGGCTGGAATCGGCACACGTGACGGGGCGGAGCTACAAGGAGCCGCTCTCCGGCACGAGCGGCCCCATTCGGAAGGGAGAAGACCGGACTGCGCAAGCGCGTCTAATCGGGAGATTAGACGCTGAAATTAGACGGCACCATGGAGACGGGGACGCTAGCAACGGAGCAGGTAAGTGAATAACTTCTGTATGGCTCATAATTAATGCACAATGTACATTACAAAGTGCATTAATATGGCCATACAGAAGTGTATAACCCCACTTGCTTTCGCGGGACAACCCCTTTAATGGTAGCCATCACCCATATTTTGCAATTGCCAAAAAAAAAAAAAAAAAAAAAAAGTGCATGCGGCAGAGTTTTCTTACCGATTGCCTTTGCCTGGTGTAGCGCATGATCTCCTGCGCTATTGCATGCAGTAAAAAAATGGAAACCCTGACGAAAAAAAGCTGAATGGAGGTCAAATGACCCTTTGTTGAGCAAATGAGTCCATTTACCGTAAGGGCCAAACAAGCTAAACGAACAGTAAAGACAGTATAAAAGTCCAGAAGCCCATCTGCCTGGTAATATAACGCAGTAACAAAGTTACCTAACTTTTTCTGTATTAACGGGCTATTCCAGAAGGCCATCGAGTCGACAAGCACAGAAGCAGCAGCGTTTATGGACGAAAGTCACGTTTTACTTCATCCATGGTCATATAATTTCATGTTTCTGCCATTTCTGCCCTATACCCGTCCCGAGCAGTTCCCCATCGGGGTGGAGCCTAATGCAGTCATTCAAGGTCTACCGGCGAAGACAAACTACAAACTTAATGGTTTTGTTTAGGGGCAGATCAAAGCCGAGAACATGTAGTAACTGCTGAAAGCGAGAAAAATAGTATCTGCAAATAACCGCATACCACATCCTGCCGCCAGTATCAGGACGCTTGTAAGATAACGAGCGTGGGGGGGCATACAAGAACATATTGGGGAACTGAGACTCGGCAAGACGATAAAGCTGAAAGAACAGAAAAAAAATGTGTTCTTGTTGTTGCCATGGGGAGCGAACAACAACCACTACTGTATAAAAGCCTAGAACATCATCCATACAACCGGCTCTTAAAGTGACTCAGTAGCTTTAAGGCTGACCAATAAAATATTAATGGTGTACTAGATACCATTCATGCCAACGTATTGTGCCTTTACTGATTACTGTAGCGCCAACCGCCTTACAAACAAGTGGCAATGCCGTTAAAACTGGAGTTTCCAACTAATGGGTATACTATAAGCAGTTGGCAGAGGGGTAACGGTCCTTTCGGATGGGCCGAGTTCTTGGTCTCGTATAACAAGCGCTGAGCAATATGTATCGGAGATTGCTTCATTGTCTTCTACGTGAGCCGAGAACTAGCCTATAGGGACGAATGATCGCTACTATGATCCTTCATCCCCATAGGCCGGCTGTACATCTCCCTGGTCATACGGAAAGATGTATCGCCGATCAGCCAGAAGTCTTACGCTTCCTAAAACTGAGCGACCTTTAAGGAGGGGTTATTTAAGCCTGAACAACTCACACTTGGCCATCAAGAACAGTGGCTGACTGCAGACATCAATGGATGCCTTGCTTATAGCCCAGCTTACTGGAGAGGTACACACCTGCTGGGAGTTGTGGTACGTCAGGGTTTAAAAATGAACGTCCCTATAAGGAATCTTGAGGAGGAAATAAGTCACATTATTTTCATACAGTCCAGACTTTACTTTGTCAGCATGGAAAGTTGTGAGCCGGACCAAGTTCCTTTTTCAACCCGACCACAAACATCCGTGGGGACACCGCCCTGGCGCAAGGAGTCTTACCCTTAGGGCGGCCTCACACTTGTGATAAAATTGTGCGATGTGAGAGTGAGTGAAAACGCAGAATTATGAAAGCAACGATTTCCAATGATTTCATTCCCACTTGTGATATTTTCACTCACGTGATGTGGAGTGGGGAAAAAAAAAATCGCGGCACGTTTCTGCAAGTAGCGATTTTTTCCCCAATCTCCCATGTGTCACGAAGCCTCCTTTCTATCACATCGCAAAGCACCAACTTGGGATATTCATGGGAGGCGATTTTAACATTAGAAAGTTTTATTGTCTGTCACACAAGAAAAATCGTGGCAAAAATCGCGAGATAAAAACGTGCAAAATCGCAAGCGGCAGCCATGTTTTAGCGAGAAAAATCAGCGACTTTCAGAAAAATCAATAAAATAAATAAATTTTTTTAAAAACGCTGCTAAATCGTGTCTTTTTTCCTGCAATTTTCTCACGGCAAAATTGCGATCGCCAGTGTGAAGGAGCCCTTAGAACACGTTACTGCAGCAATCACGAGAAAGTGCGCTTGTCCCTCTGGCTATCCTTACTGGAAGGGCTCTGCTCATATGGAACCGACCCCCCAAACCACACGGTACACACAACGAACCCCTTTCCCCGTATAGCTGGCATTTTTGTGCCAAGTTATAGCACACGCTGTCTAAGCCCCCAACGCAGGGGCGGATTTTCTATTGGGAATATGTCCATATTTTTTACAGACGTGATACGGACAGCCTACGGCACCGCTGATTGGCGCTGGTGTACTCAGACGCGTGTAAAAAAGTTGGAGCACGACCTATTTTATTCTGTATCACAGGCGGAAAACGGCCCATTAAAGTATACGAGATCGCATAAAAAGCAGCAAACGCGCAGCTGTATGTGTATTCCTGGAGTGTTTTTTTTTTTTTCTATACACATGTTGTTAGGAGACCGTGTGAAAAAAAAAAAAAAAATATGTGACATCAGTCCGTCAGTTTTTTTTTTTTTTTTTAAACGCAAGTGAAAACCGCAGTGAAGACAGATGCAACACGGACGTAAAAAAACGCGCATACGCACAGTTAACGCACGCAGTCAAAACTGTGTTTTTTTTCACGGACCAAAATTGCATGTGTTCATACGAGGACTTGAAAAGTTACGGCCAAAAAAACCCATCAAAAACACAGTGACAGGAGCGTACCGCGGTTTAATACTCCACTCACACCCAGGGCTGCATCAAGAATAAACTCAGTTCTTGGAAGCCTCAACTGCAAGTCAGTCATTGCAAGAACATCTAAATCTGTGCCAAGTTCAGCCAGTTGTAGTGATTAGACGTCTGCGTTGTCGTCTTTCCTCAGTTATTCCTCCTGGAAGTTTGTGGATAGATTGAAGCCTGGCCGTTACCATTCCCCTTGTCCAATCAGTGTTCAGAGTGTCGGGCCAGGAGGAATAAACTATGAATACGGTCCTCATTACACTTTCCACAGATGCAGTGGATTAGTCTCAGCATGCACACATATTCCACTCAGGAGCCCGGGAAAGCTGGGTGACGGTTCCTGCAGAGTCATTGGCGTGTACGGAAATAGACTGGCGGGCGGCTCGGCCAGATGATGTCTTGTTTTGCCGCTGATCATCATGCAGCTACCTGCTGACTGATTTCACAATAGCCGCCGCTAATCTCCTCCGCTTCACATGACTAAACAGTTCATGAGCCCAAAACAGCAATTTCCCTGCAGTAAATACAGACGTCACGCCGATGACACGCCAATCATTTCCGCTCGCTATACCGGCTCCCACCGTGGCCGGGGTTACATGCCGGCACGGAGCTGCAAACACTGCATTTCACAGTCATTACACTGAAGCAGCAAAAAGCCCCTTTACACCCATCGATAATACGAAATGCAGGAAAGCGTCGAAGTAAATGGTGGAAGTGCGCTTTATCTTTTGCGCGGTACTCAGAGCGCCGTTTTATGCTACTTTGCCAGAAATATTCATTTAGATACCCCCGCGAGGCAACAAAGGAGAGGACTGGATGTGGCGCAGGGGTTGTCCATCAATCAGCAGTCAAATGTCTAAATCTAAAGCCTTAAAGGGGCACTATATATTATATATATATATATATATATATATATATATATATATATATATACACACACACATACATATATATATACACATACACACACACGATGGGCTACTGTTACCATACTCCATTATTTCTGTCTGTCTGAACCATCCTGCCCCTTTTTCCTCCGATGGTCATGATCTCCGTTCTGACCAGATCAGATTTACTTGGGTTTATGTGTTCAGTTTCTAGTCAGATTCTCAGTCTGTCTGATGCTGTTATACGAATCCTACCACAGAAACTGCCTAGAGGGACACACAGGAACAACTGTCACAGTTACTGCTGATGATCACACAGCTCCTGCCACACAGGTATAATAGAGGAGATCACAGCTCATCCTCCCGACTGTATACTTATCTTATTTAGGTAAATACAGAATGTAATGATAGTTAAACTGTCACCCAGCAGGGAGAACTGGTACAGCCTCTAACTAATGCAGTGCTGATGCATCATGGGATAGCTATGAAATAAAGTAAAAAATCTCAGCCTCAAGATGCTGCCTGATAAGCATCGGACAGGGGGCTGCACTGCATGGAAGTGGCTGAAATATACAGAGGAGACAGGCAATCAGGTGAAATGGGGCAGGGATGGAAAACAGTGTTTAGGCTGGAGTGGCCCTTTAAGGGCTATTCCCAAGATTGACTTACCACTTACCCACAAGATAGGTGGTGAAAGTCTGTTTGGGGGAGGGAGGGGCAGGTTGTCTTACTGCTGAGACCCCACCAATGGAATGGGGTCCCAGGTCTCTCCTCCTCACTGCAATCTCATTTATCTACAAGCTTATGAAATCATAGGATATGCTCCTACTCTAGTAGTCACACAATTCTTAAATATCGACGTAGGTGTCTAACAAGGATGTTTTCTGTCACATTCCTTTGAAATCTAGGCATCAACCACATCATGGAACGAGCAATCGGGCTGAATATAGTTGGAGATGTAGGAAGTAACCCACTACAAGGGTTTACTGACTTGGACTTTGCGGAGGATATACCTCTCTTCATACCATGGCTCTCCAAACTCCAACAGACAACATGAGCTCTGGAACCACATGTGAAATGGTTGGTCTATGGATTAACCAAAAGAAGACACAGATTATGGGAGTTGGACATGCCGCATCCACAGATGCCTCAATCATGGTCAACCAACAACAGCGACTGCAAGAGGTCAACCGTTTTGCCAATGATGGGGATCCCGAACATGATGTCCAGCGTCATATCAGGAAAACATGCACAACTTTTCAACGTCTACGTCCTATATGGACTACGGCCTCACTCCCAATACAAATGAAGATCCAACTTCTGAACCCTATAGTCATCTCAACTGCGCTATGAGCATCTGAAACTTGGAAAGTGACCTCACGTATCAACTAGCAACTCGATCTATTCCAACAACGATGCTTCTATTGCCTGCACAAGATCACTTACCATGATCGGGTTACAAAGGAAGAAATTTACCACCGCTCTGGTATGTGACCACTCCACGCCCAAATTCGCTGGGCACATTCTACAACTCCCTAAGACAAGTCTGGCAAGAATTTCTATCTCACGGAATCCAAAAAATGGGAGGCCTCCATGGAGAAGGCAAAAGTTGACTTGGGGACGTACATTTATAGAGGTCTTGTGCAATGTCAACCTTTCATGTCACGCTGTCAAAACCGCTGCCGTTGACCACTAACAACAGCATTCTTGTTGTCTGATGCGCCAAAAGGTGTGGGGGGGATCCAAGTCTAAGTAAGTAATTAAGAATGAAAAAGATATCGCTCATGTTCTGCCCAAGCTACAACAGAGAACAGAGGGATAAATGAGGAAGCACAACTGCTGCCTTCAAAGAATTTGGGATGGAAGTGAAAGGCAAGTTTGGTTTAGTACCAGGTCCCCATTAAATATACAATGCACTCTCCGGAAGAATGGTGGCCCACTTCTGTCCACTCTTGGTGTTTGGTGCTACATTGAGAGGACTACTTTACTCCTTAGGAATTCTAGCACTAAGGCATCAACCATACGTAGATGATCCACATCTCTCCAAGACACTGGTTCGGATACTATCCACCAAGTCCCTACGAGGTTCTCCAAAGCCTATGGAGATGATCATCACCTTTCTGAGGAGGAAGAAGCAAACATGCACAATATTTTTTCCTCCAAGTACATCTGGAGTTCTGCTTGATGGATCCTGATCCCTCTCTGTAGCCTTCAGGGCAGCCAGACTGCGCAAATGATTGCTTCTCTATAAATAGAAGCAAATCAATTAACCGGACAGCATGGCTGACTGCAGATTTGGGTACGCTCATCATCAACATGACAATGTCGGTTAGATGGGGTCGTCATGATCCGATCAATGGCACATGACTCATTTTGACTCCCTGAAATCTCTTGTTTCCACCATTACATATAGGAGTACATGTGTCATATGAAGTCTTGAACTGCTTCATTTTCTTCATTGTTGATTTTCCCTGTATCGTTACAGTCTTTTAAAAAATTGACCGCAATGGAGAATCAGGACCCGAAATAAAACACAAACGCCAAATCGCGCTAGAACACGGCGTAATGTTACATATGGATAAGATCTGGTAAAACAAAGACATAAGCATTGCAACGAAATGCTGAATAGTCAACATGATCATCTTGCCAGTCACAACTTATGGCTGCGAAAGTTGGAGACTGAAGAAAGTGAATCGGAGGAAGGTTGATGCCTTAGAACTTTGGTGCTGGAGGAAACTCCTTCGAATTCCTTGGACCGCCAAGATCGCGAATAAAATAGTCCTAGACCGCATCAAACCAAAGTTTTAATTGGAGGGCAAAATTCTGAAACAGACTCTCATCCTTCGGCCACATAGTGTGAGCTAGCTCATTAGAAGCATCGATAATGCTTGGAGCGGTCAACGGCAAAAGAAGACCCGGCTGCCAGCGAAAACGCTGGCCCGATACTATCAAAGCCGGCACCAACATGCAGATGATCGAATTGGAAGAAGCAGAACAATACAGAACCACGTGAAGAGGGTTGAGCCATAAAGTGTCCACGATTTGGCCCTAACTAAGTGGATAGACAGTCTGTAAATATAGCGTGTGGTATCTATGACTGTATGCAGACACGTTCGTGAGAACATCCTCTACGTTGTCGGTAGCCATGTGCAGAGTTCTCCAAACCCACAGCACAAGAACCACATGCTCCAAATATAAGGCCTCGATCATGCAACTCACAGGTATTAACTTAAAGGGGTCTATCAGCCATATATACTCCCTTTGTATGACAGATACGGGTCAGTACTCCTATTTGTCAAAATGGCACAAAAACATTGTGCCCTTTGCCTAATAAGAAGCAACGAAAATACACTAAACTGTTCCTGACGCTTTCATTCGGGATCTGTAGCGCCTGACAGACACTTGGTGAATTCCTGGTGTTAGCGAAACAGAATGAGCATGATGGATTCATTTTCTTTCTGATCCCATTCTTTCCATTGGAGATAAGCAATATCAAGCCACCTCTATGTCGCTCATCTTCCCAAGTCTACTGCATGTTTAACCATGCATGGTATTGGGGTCATCATGGTGGCCTGGAGTTCTTGAAGGAACGATTGCTGATGAGTTAACTGTGTCAGGTACGGTGATGACTACCGCAGCATCGTAGAAGGGTTCCCGGACGTGGAATATAGAGTTAAAATCCAATTAAGAGCAAATCAATCCCATTACGGCTCTACTTGATTTTTTTCCCCTTGCAGTTTATTGAAGCCACCCTACGGACAACGTTGTCTTCATGTCTCTTATCTTGACTCTTTCTCAAGCAATTAATGTGTTGCAATTCATAAAATTGTTCCTCTAATTGACATTGATTCCAACTGTCTGAAGTCGTAAAGAAGAAACATGATAATGGGCAGAAGGATCAGCGGAAACAAAGATCTGAGACTAAAGACTGTAGAGCAATGATCCAGGAGATGGTGAATGTATGGAGAAGGGACATGTATGGCAAAAGTCACACTGATTGTAAGGAGTTAGGAGCAGGGACCACAACTTTACCGGAGGGCCAAGGAAGTCATTGGACTTTGGTACTCCTTGTGCACCGAATCGAGTTTGTGGTGTATGAAGGGTTTTCTATCTGGCCTAGCAAAACCGAATCCAGCGTCTTCGTGGATACTGTAGCTTGATGCGTTAAATTGAACTACACCGCACCGCATGCTATATAGCTTGGTATGAAGGGGACACAATATAGGAACAGGTCGGAATACTTTAGAACAGATGTAGAATTGTTGACAATGGCAAGATGGCAAGTTTATTGCGCGCCACATCTGTAACTCAAGGGTTTGCATTAAACCTTATGCTACGTCCACTGGGGGTTCTCTCACCTCATCTCTTTCCTCCTCCGGTCACAATAGTCAGCCGCTTCGATCATTCTGGTGCAGCTCATGCGGTTTTGTACACCCGGCTGCCAGATCTGCCCGTAGGGTGCATGTGTGGTCGGTCTACCTCTTAAAGGGAGCCCGTCACATCCCCATAACACCATAAACTAAGTTATAATGTTGTTAGGAGATGTTGCAGAGACCGGGCGCTGTGTATTTTATACTCACCCACTCTCGCGATTCAACACTGTCACCCGGTGAAGTCGGTGTGTGGCATATCAATGTAACTCTTTTTAGGTTCCCGCGCACTCTCCCTTAGACTCGTAGAGTCAGAATTTTGTAAGACGCACAATTTTCAGCAGGTGATGGTGCTGAATCGCGGAAGCAGGAGGGTATAAAAAAAAAACAAAAAAAAAACATCACCGAATTTTCCCAATCAATCCGAATATTTCACTTTTTATTTAAGACACCCCCCCTCTTTGGAAGGTGCCTGAGCAATAGGTCTCGAAAGACTCTATAAAGCGGCTACAGTTTTGTGGTCGACTCCTGTTTTTGTTTTTCCGCCTTCTCCGGTCCTGACCTTGACTTGTTCCTCAACCTTGATGTATCTGGTTGTCTCCAGTCATGCCTCTCTGTACATGGAAGTACTCGTCCTGTCCTGACCTCGGTCTGCTCACTAACAGATAAAGCCATGGATACAAGTCAGAAGATCACTTTGGTGAAGTCCATGGCTTTGGACCACCGGTGATTTCAAGAACAAAGCAGCTACACCTTGAGCGCCCGAATCCTTTCGGCACCCTTCACTTCCAATATTTCGATAACTGGGAACAATTAACACAAGCGCCAATGTCGGAGATTTCCGCACATGGGGCGTCAGAAGAAAGGGTTGGTAGTTTCTGAGCTTTCAGACTCCAAGTCATTTTGATGACATGTCAGGATATTAGTCCATTATTGAATAGTTTGATCATCGGTCTTATCAGTTGAGACGTCTCTGTCTCAGCATATTGGGGGAATGTCAATGGTTTCACAGAATACAATACATGAAGAGGAAGGGAAGAATCTTCCCTAAGAACAACAACAATCTTGCACGTCCTTGAAGACACGTCCTTGTCTTCTGCTCTGGGGAAGACGTATTGGCACAATGGCATCTGGATACTGCAGGAATCAAGGGACGGAGCCAAAGCAATCCCGCACATGTCCTGACGGCAGCATCCACCCACTGATCCAGCCGAAGCTGCTTAGATTGCAGGAAACACAATGGAGGGTACAGAGGCGGATATTGACTGCACCCCTTACTATGTGTTATACCCCGGGCCCCGCAGGCGTCTCATAACTCAGCATGTATCACATATCGCCTGGACAGTCCAACTCTCCAAACAGCTCACACATCATGGCTTTTCCTGGATCAGGCACGGCACCATTACCCGGGCACCTTAACTGCCCCTTCCTCGATGCCCTGTCAGCACTGGGCCAACAGTTTCTGAAAGCCAACGGCACAATCTCTACCACCGCTGTCAGGATTCTGCAATGGTTTGTGTTTAATTTTAGACGCTCTTTAATTAAACTCTCCTGCCGTGTTGATTTTAGATCTCTGCATTGTGATGTTCCTGTGTTGTTCCTCCTGGAAATGCATTAATAAATGACAAATGGGTGTTACCATTTGTTACCTTGCTCTTTGGGTACAGTATGTCTATACACCATATGACTGTAAAGGGAATGTTTATAACCTTTTGTCAATTAATTCATATATTTTCAGGGGGAATAACAGAGGAACGGTACAACACAACGTTCTAAGAAAAAAATTCTGAGTGCCCAAATACGCCCGTGTGAAGCCGGCCATACAAAGTGGGTTGCCCCTGAGACTTTCAGGGGCAACTTGCATTACACAGTAGACGGACACCCTGCCCATGCGCTCCGTGATGTGCGAGACGCCGCACACTGCAAGTCCTATTCTTGAGCGTGATTCACACGAATATAGGACCTGCTTCAGCTGTTCCATCTCGTACTGGTGTGGGAGGGAAAATGCCCATGGGAATTATGGCACTGGAAACAATGGGTTAATTTTCTCATCCATGTAAATACGGCCTAATGATAAGTAGGCTAGTCGTGAGGGACGGGCAGGAATAGCATCATGGTGAACATACGCGGGTAATAACTGTAAATATATAACCTCATATATAATGACTGGCGCGATATACGGAGCCTCAGACCGTAACATCCAACAAGAAGGTTAGTTTATGTCTTCGCACCATTTTTCTGTTTGCTTCCGAGTTGTCTGCGAACTAATAAATAATGACCTTATAAAGAAAAGTCATAAAGATCACAGACGAGGCTCTGCCCGAGGCCCGGAGTGCTCAAGAATGTTATAAAGGATCTGGGGGAGGGAATTACTGGGAAACTGATCACATTTGCTGATGACACAAAGCTAGGAGGGATCGCTAACACTAGGGAAAAGTATTCAAAGAAACCTAGAAAAAGCTCAAACAGTGGGAGGCGACTAACGGAATGGTATTTAATAAGGAGAAATGCAAAGTCCGACATCTGGGCAAGAAAAATGAGAAAAGCACATACAGAATGGGAGGAATTGGGCTAAGCAGCACATGTGAAAAAGACTTGGGTATACTAATAGATCATAGACTGAACATGAGTCAACAATGTGATGCAGCAGCCAAAAAAGGCAAACACAATTCTGGGATGTATTAAGAGAAGCATAGAGTCTAGATCACGTGAGATTTATTATTGCCCTCTAGTCTTCCTTAGTCAGACCTCATCTGGAATACTGTGTCCGTTTCTGGGCACCCCACTTTAAAAAAAGACAAACTGGAGCAAGTTCAGAGAAGAGTTACCAAGATGGTGAGCGGTCTGTAAATAATGTCCTATGAGGAACGGTTAAAGGATCTGGGAATGTTTAGCTTACAAAAAAGAAGGCAGAGAGGAGACTTAATGGCTATCTACAAATATCTGAAGGGCTGTCACAGTGCAGAGGGATCAGCCCTATTCTCATCTGCACAAGGAAAGACTAGAAGCAATGGGATGAAACTGAAAGGGAGGAGGCACAGATTAGAAATTAGACAGTGTGGGGGGGATCAATGAGTGGAACAGGTTACCACAGGAGGTGGTGAGTTCTCCTTCCATGGAAGTCTTCAAAGGCTGGACAAATATCTGTCTGGGATGACTTTGCGATCCTGCACTGAGCAGGGGGTTGGACCCGATGACCCTGGGGATCCCTTCCAACTCTACCATTCTACGATTCCGACGCTCTGATATATTTTAAGTCTTGCGCCATTTTTACACCTGCAATAAATATTTCTATTGTTGGACTCCATCCTACCCACTTTGGCACACGCTGGACCCGAGCAGCGCCACACGGACGCCGCTGACTATAATAGGATCCGCCCGGCTTCTGACATTTGCCCTTTCATCCAGGATTTTGTGCCGGATCTGACCAACAAAGCATCCAGTGCAAATGTGAACGAAGCCTCAATGAGTGGAGCCGCGCCCCATACAGAGCAACGGGAACGATTCTCCACCACAATAGTCAACAGATACGTTTGAGTG
This sequence comes from Eleutherodactylus coqui, assembly GCA_035609135.1. Taxonomy (NCBI): domain Eukaryota; kingdom Metazoa; phylum Chordata; class Amphibia; order Anura; family Eleutherodactylidae; genus Eleutherodactylus; species Eleutherodactylus coqui. The sequence goes on from CM069405.1 coordinate 55,722,321, forward strand.
AAGCCATCTGGCAGCGAGACGGTCTGCTTCTGTTCATGCCAGCAGCACAAGACGGTATCAAAGATACAATTGTTAGTCTATAGAAATAATGACACGTTACTCAGTAACCAGCTGGAGGGAGGAGGGGCATCCGGGGGGCATCCCGACAACCAGCCGCGTGGATCCAAACTATCCAGGAGTGTCCTTCTAAGGCCGGGCTCACTGCGTATTACGCATGCACGTTTTACGTGCGTAATATACTGTACCAATTTCCCACAGGCTACCATGTTACCACTCACACAAACTGTGAAAAACATGTGCGCAAAAAACTAAAGAAAAAGAAAAATCGCAGAATGTTCTGTCTTGGCGCGTATTAGGCACGGTGTACATACATTACTTATCCTGTACTGACCCCGAGTTACATCCTGTATTATACTCCAGAGCTGCACTCACTATTCTGCTGGTGGAGTCGCTGTGTACATACATTACTTATCCTTGTACTGATCCTGAGTTACATCCTGTATTATACTCCAGAGCTGCACTCACTATTCTGCTGGTGGAGTCACTGTGTACATACATTACTTATCCTGTACTGATCCTGAGTTACATCCTGTATTATACTCCAGAGCTGCACTCACTGTGTACATACATTACTTATCCTGTACTGATCCTGAGTTACATCCTGTATTATACTCCAGAGCTGCACTCACTATTCTGCTGGTGGAGTCACTGTGTACATACATTACTTATCCTGTACTGATCCTGAGTTACATCCTGTATTATACTCCAGAGCTGCACTCACTATTCTGCTGGTGGAGTCGCTGTGTACATACATTACTTATTCTGTACTAATCCTGAGTTACATCCTGTATTATACTCCAGAGCTGCACTCACTATTCTGCTGGTGGAGTCACTGTGTACATACATTACTTATCCTGTACTGATCCTGAGTTACATCCTGTATTATACTCCAGAGCTGCACTCACTATTCTGCTGGTGGAGTCACTGTGTACATACATTACTTATCCTGTACTGACCCCAAGTTACATCCTGTATTGTACTCCAGAGCTGCACTCACTATTCTGCTGGCGGAGTCACTGTGTACATACATTACTTACCCTGTACTGACCCTGAGATACATCCTGTATTATACTCCAGAGCTGCACTCACTATTCTGCTGGTGGTGGAGTCACTGTGTACATACATTACTTATCCTGTACTCATCCTTAGTTACATTCTGTATTATACTCCAGAGCTGCACTCACTATTCTGCTGGTGGTGGAGTCACTGTGTACATACATTACTGATCCTGAGTTACATACTGTATTATACTCCAGAGTTGTACTCACTATTCTGCTGGTGGAGTCACTGTGTACATATATTGCTTATCCTGTACTGGTCCTGAGTTATATCCTGTATTATACACCAGAGCTGCACTCACTATTCTGCTGGTGGAGTCACTGTGTACATACATTACTTATCCTGTACTGACCCTGAGTTACATCTGGTATTATACTCCAGAGCTGCACTCACTATTCTGCTGGTGGAGTCACTGTGTACATACATTACTTATCCTGTACTGATCCTGAGTTACATCCTGTATTATACTCCAGAGCTGCACTCACTATTCTGTTGGTGGAGTCACTGTGTACATACATTACTTATCCTGTACTGATCCTGAGTTACATCCTGTATTATACTCCAGAGCTGCACTCACTATTCTGCTGGTGGAGTCACTGTGTACATACATTACTTATCCTGTACTGACCCTGAGTTACATCTGGTATTATACTCCAGAGCTGCACTCACTATTCTGCTGGTGGAGTCACTGTGTACATACATTACTTATCCTGTACTGATCCTGAGTTACATCCTGTATTATACTCCAGAGCTGCACTCACTATTCTGTTGGTGGAGTCACTGTGTACATACATTACTTATCCGGTACTGATCCTGGATTACATTCTGTATTATACTGCAGAGCTGCACTCACTATTCTGCTGGTGGAGTCACTGTGTACATACATTACTTATCCTGTACTGATCCTGAGTTACATCCTCTATTATACTCCAGAGCTGCACTCACTATTCTGCTGGTGGAGTCACTGTGTACATACATTACTTATCCTGTACTGATCCCGAGTTACATCTGTATTATACTCCAGAGCTGCACTCACTGTTCTGCAGGCTCCAGATTTAACCCCTCCCCCGGCATGCCCTGCTTGTTCAGTATCTCCCCTGAACTTGCTCCAGAGATTTCCATTGCTAGTAGTGTGGCTTCAGCACGATTCAGTGCACAACTCAACTGGTTTATAGAAGCTTCGCTGGGTTGTGAAATTCCCACGGTGGGGATGCGCCACTTTTTTTATGCCATGTGACTGAAAACATCCAAATGGATGGAGCAGAGGTGCAATACCAGACACGGCCCACAGACAAGGGGGGGCGCTGTTTCTGGGTAAAAAAAACAAAAAGCATAAAAAAAAAAGTTTCTTTCTAATCGCAGAACAAAACCTTTCAACCTCTTTGGCGTTGGTAAGAGTTGTCCGGCAGCGGCCTGGGACCCCGCCTCCTGCACGCAGGTAACATGTGGCGTAGGTGGCCTCCATCTTGGCGAGGCCTTACGTTCCTGGATGGAGACGTTCCTCTACATGACAGGTCTGGGATTACACACTGACTGTGGGATTAGCTGCGTGTTAGAGGATTACAATAAGCCACAAACAATATTTTGCGCTCTGTGCAGTTCGCAGACACGAAACTTACGTACAAAGAAGGCGAGCGGCGGCTTCAGCGCAACGGCGACCGCCTAATGGTGGAAAAGCAACATGGCTGCCACCTGCGCCACATTGTGACGAATGCGCTATTTATGTAGCGTAGGCCGCCTCTTATCACCATTTAAACATTTACGGAAAAAAAAAATTAACCCTGTACGCCGGCCGCTCGTGAACGGGTCGATCCAAATCCGGGGGCCGCAGCAGAATCTGGCTCTGACTACAGTCGGCGACCCCGTGTACCTGGGTGACTGCGGACACTCGCCGTCAGTCAGGCGCAGTAGAGGTTTTTTTCCCCCTCTATAGCCGTCGCTAAGCGATGATACGGGGACCCGCGACATTTCTGCAATGTTGATCGCGGACGGGCGGCGGGGCGGACGGCTTCCATTGACTTCAAGGGAAGCAGTCTGTGCGGAATCCACACAACCATAGAGCATGCTGGGATTTTCATTATGACCCTGGAGATCGCCATCCGCTCGTCCGCCTTTACGCTCTGACCATGCGGTAAACATGACACTGTTTTTCTGCAGGTCGATACGATTCGGTAATACAAAATGTATCGGTTTTTTTATGTGTTACCAGTGTTTTTATTTTCCCGCCCCGGAGCGGTCAGCAGTCCTGTTTCTGCGGACGCGCTGTCGTTTCCATCGGCACCGCGCTGCGGAACTACAACTTTTGTAGCACTTTGTATTTTGTGGGGATTTTTTGGGAGACAAATGAAAGGAAAAACAGCAAAATGGCATTTTTTTTTCTTCCTTTTACTAAGCCCTCATTCAGACGGTTTTTTGTTTTTTTTACGCCCGGCCGATATACGCTGTCCCTCCCACTCACCGGCTCTCTGCTTCTCTCTTCCCCTTTAATAAGTTTGCAATGGAAGAGGGCGGAGCCAAGCTCACATCCCTTGTCCATAGCCAGTGGAGCTTAGCTCCGCCCCCGCTCCGCCCCCTCGCATTGCAAATGCCGGACTGGAGGAGAGGCAGAGAGCCGGTGAGGGGGGAGGGGATGGAAGCGTATATCGGCCGGCCGTGAAGACGCCGGCCGATATACGCTGGTGGGAATGAGCCCTAACACCGTTCACCGCTTGTGATTTTTTTATTGCATTTTTTTTTGTGGGAGGTGGACAAATTTTTAAAAAAAATTAAAAAACAATTCTGGCAGTTTTTTTATACACCATTCACGGTGCGGGGTAACACATAATATTTTCAGAGTACGGCTCATTACGAATGCGGTGGGATTTCGTGAAATTGCGATTTTGCGCGATCGCGATTTTAACATTACGAGTCCCATAGACCCCTGCAGGAAAAAAAACCAAAAAACCTGTAGCGGGCAGTCACCCTAAGGGTGGGGATTTGCCTTTTGGAGACCACCGACTTCCCCTCTGCCAGCTATCTGAGAGGTTTCCATAACAGACAATATGAATGACGACAGAATAGGATTGGCTGCCGTTATATATTTACACTTGTGAGACTACAACTCCCAGCATGCCCTGAGAGCCGCCGGCGGCTGGAGACATGTAACCCGACCGGACGGATCCATCAGAAGTCGTACAGATGTCATGAGACATCGTGAGGAGCGCCAACCACGTCCCTAATAGATCAGCCCCCAACGGATGGGCAGCCCATAATGCAGAGGTGATCAGCAGCGCCACCACTGATATGTGGTGAAATCGTGGAACAGACCGTAAGAGTTATACACCAATATGTGGAGGGAGGAGGACTTGGAGTTCTGTAGACTACTGACCATCTGTTCTCAGGGCGGACCCCAGTAGGAGACCAGCGGGGCAGCCATGGGTTTCTGACTCTGGACAACCCCTTCAAAAGGCAGCCCCCCACAGGCAGCAATGAGTCGCCCTCCTTACAAGATAGACTCAAGAGATGGGAGTCTCTGTGCCACCCAATATGTCTGCCAGTACAAGGACCCACCTTTCCCAGAGTCCTGAACGGCGGATGTGTCTCGTCATGCCGTTGTCCGTCGCTCATCATGAAAACTAGACTTGTGTACGGCCGAGAGAAGAGTTCGGCGCCCTGTACCCACCTTACAGAGACTACCAGCCTTGGTGCCCTCTGTACTAGTGCCAGTCATGATGCCACCTTTATACCAGGGCCACTCTCAGGACTGGCAGTAGAATGGTGGCAGCAATCAGGGACAAACACCATTTCCACTGGTGATCTAGGAGAGTAACATCCTCACCCAGAAGCCCCCGCTGGGCACTAATGGGAACCGTGCCGCTCATCACCCAGCTTTCCCCAGGAACTAGTAGGGTCCTAGGTGGGGGGCATCTGATGTGATGACAGTACGTCACGCCTACTAGCCTTTTGTGCCCCCACAGGCCGTACACGGGGCATATAACACATGGCATGTAATGCCCGACGCACTGCCTGGTACAGCTGGCAGTGCAGCGACTGTAGAGTATACATGCTAACACCCAGGCACCCTGCTGAAGGACTGCCTGGCGTCTCGGATGCTGCAGAACCTCTTAGAATATGTCTTAACAATATATCTGTAGATCCGAGTGACTGTCAATTACCATGGGCACAGAAAAATAAACACAAGATGCTGCAGAACCTCTTGGAATTACCATACAGTTTCCAGAACCCATTTTAAGCCATATACACTGCTGCAGAACCTCTTGTAATTCCCTCACTGCTGCAGATGCCCTTACAATCTATATCACTGCTGCAGAGCCTCTTGTAATTCCTTTACACTGCTGCAGCTCTTTTAGTTAATATAAACTGCTGCAGAACCTCTTGTAATTACCTAGCACTAATATAGAACCTTTCACAATCTATGAAAACTGCTGCAGAAGCTCTTGTAATTCATGCAGGCTGCTGCAGAAGCTCTTGTAATTCATGCAGGCTGCTGCAGAAGCTCTTGTAATTCCCTCGTACTGCTGCAGAAGACCACCAGCACACAACTCAATAGTGTGACCTGCCCACAAAGAAGTTCTGCAGCAGTCACATCCAACATCAGCTCTGCGTCTGCACCTGACAACAGATCCAGCTGCTGCAGAACCTCTTACAATCCATACGAACTGCTGCAGAACCTCTTAGAATTGCCACAACATATTCCTCCATCAGTAATGCTGTAGAATACAAGACCCTAGCACAGAGCTCTACAGCCTGACCCATCCCCAAAGAGGTTCTGCAGCAACCATGCCCATCATCCCCGCCTGCACCTGACTGCAGGATCCGGCATCCTCCATCAGCTGCAGTGAGGCTGGCCCTGCCCGGATGGCACACAATGGCAGAGGGTACTTACAGCCAGTAGGCAGATGCGGCAGCCCTTCCTCTCCCGGGTGCCCCCCATGGCCGCTCAGTGTCGGGGGTTAGCTCATGCTCTGTGTAGGTCTCAGCAGAAGCCCCGCTGGGTACAGCTGTGCCAGAGCTCCGGCAGGGCAGGCTGGCAGTGCGGCGGGATGGCACATACACCGGTGGCCATCGCTGAGCCAGAGCTGCCACTCACCGGCAGGACAGGCAGCCGAGACTGAGCCGACAATGACAGCGGCCGGGGGAGGAGCTGCGCGGACCGCCCACACTGACGTCACAATGAAACCGGCGCGAACCCCGCCCCCTGCTGGGAGCCGCTCCTCGCAGAGTCTGGTCATCACCTCACGAGTCATGTGCGGCGTAGTCACTGCCGTGTCACCCTACACACAGCAGACCCTCAGATAAACTATGTGCCCCCCTGACTCATCACACTGCAGACCCCTCATATTAAACTATATGACCCCCTGAGTCACCACACAGCAGACCCCTCATATTAAACTATATGACCCCGAGTCATCACACAGAAGACCCTCAGAATAAACTATATGACCCCATGAGTCATCACACAGCAGACCCTCAGATAAACTATGTGCCCCCCTGACTCATCACACAGCAGACCCCTCAGATAAACTATGTGCCCCCCTGACTCATCACACAGCAGACCCCTCATATTAAACTATATGACCCTATGACTCATCACACAGCAGACCCCTCAGAATAAACTATATGACCTTCTGAGTCATCACACAGCAGACCCTCAGAATAAACTATATGACCCTATGAATCATCACAAAGCAGACCCCTCATATTAAACTATATGACCCTATGACTCATCACACAGCAGACCCTCAGAATAAACTATATGACCCTATGAATCATCACAAAGCAGACCCCTCATATTAAACTATATGACCCTATGACTCATCACACAGCAGACCCCTCATATTAAACTATATGACCCTATGACTCATCACACAGCAGACCCTCAGAATAAACTATATGACCCTATGAATCATCACAAAGCAGACCCCTCATACTAAACTATGTGCCCCCCTGAGTCATCACACAGCAGACCCTCAGAATAAACTATGTGCCCCCCTGACTCATCACATAGCAGACCCCTCATACTAAACTATATGACCCCCTGAGTCATCACACAGCAGACCCCTCATACTAAACTATATGACCCCATGAGTCATTACACAGCAGACCCCTCATACTAAACTATATGACCCCCTGAGTCATCACACAGCAGACCCCTCATACTAAACTATATGACCCCCTGAGTCATCACACAGCAGACCCTCAGAATAAACTATATGACCCTATGAATCATCACACAGCAGACCCCTCATACTAAACTATGTGCCCCCCTGAGTCATCACACAGCAGACCCTCAGAATAAACTATATGACCCTATGAATCATCACACAGCAGACCCCTCACAGTAAACTATGTGCCCCCCTGAGTCATGGCTTCCCACCATAGCTTCATGAATCCATGGCTTCTGATATCACATGTTGTGAACACGTCACATTCCTAATTAACCCTTTACAGCCTCTTTTGCCCCTTAATGACCGGCTTTTTTTCATCATTGTTTCGCAGTTGCGCTCCGAGAACCATAACATTTTTAGGCCTCGTTCAGACGTTTTTACTGCAGTATAGGCGCGTAAAAAGAGCGCTTCTATAACCAATGGCTTCCTATAGAGGCGTTCACACGAAGGAATTGTAGACGCGCTAAATCCTCGCACCTGCCAAAGACAGGTCATGTGACTGCAATGCTCGTAGCTATGGCCTGCGGTGCACGGAGAGAAAGGACCGGAGCTATCTCCTATCGGAGCTGGAGAACACGCACCTCGCACCTCCGGCCGTGTAAACGGGCTAATTCATCTCGGGACCTGAGGGCTGGCAATCACCCGTTGGCGCGATCTGTAGTGCAGTAGAGCCGCGACCTTTTCACGCGCCTAAACTGCGCTATAACAGCGCTCGTCTGAACGAAGCCTTCGTTATTTGTGGTACATTTGTATCTTGTGATGGAATCATTTCGGGGTATATATATAAGGTTTTGTTTAATGCTCTAAAAAAAGGCATTTAGGGCATAGAAAAAAATATGTAATTCCACCATTTTTCACGTTTTTTTCGACCTACGGTATAAATGAGATGTTACCTATAACCAGCAGGGAGAAACTCGGGCTGATATCGCGCCTGCTAACGTGCGTTTTTCACGCAGATGTGACACGTTGTTTATTCAAAAAGCAGGTGTTTCACGTGCGTCCACGCATCGCAAGTGTTTCCCATTGATTTCAATGGGAAACATCGCACGGTATGCGAGCGCCATGCGATGTCTTTTAAGGTACCGTAGAAAACTCCGGGCGAGGCGTTGCGAGGGAACGCCAAAAGATGGAGCATGCTGCGATTTTTATACTCGCTACATGGCTGTGACAGAAAAAAAAATCGCTCCTATCAATAAGCCAACTCAAAAGAATGGAGTTCGTGCTCGTGCAAATATGTGCGTCTCGCAATGCACAAAACTTGCGCAAGATCCTCCCCCCCCCCCCCCCACCTTCGCGTGAATGTAGACTCATTTTCCATAATAAAAACATATCACCGAATTTAAAGGCACAGAACACTTATTTTTTCGCCAAACGAGCGGTGTGAGGTATTGATTTTTGAAGGGTGACTTGTAGTTTGCATTGCTACCATTTTGGGGTAAAAGCGACTTTTTGATTGTGTTTTTTATTGTGTTTTTTGCGAGAGATAAATGAAACCTAGTCATTTTGCCATTGGTCATAATATAAATAATAATAATATGGGTTAGGTCGGCAGCACACGGCCGGATGAGAAAGGCGGAACCAGCGATCGTCACCTGCATGGGCGATCCACAGTATTCCGCACACATTGAGAAGACAGAACATTCGCAGGTCCGCTCAGATGAGCAGATAACAATTGTGATTTCCGCAAACGGATTTAAATTCGCAGCATGCTCTACTTTTTGTACGGCCTCTGAGCAGACGGTTGAAATCAACGGAAGCCGCTCGACCCCCAGCCCATCCACAAATGACATCGTTCATGTGCAGGCAGACTTAGGGTCCTGTCACACCTGCGTTAGGCCGCCTGCAGACAGGCGGGTCAGATCCAGCGGTGAGGATTCTCACCGCGGAACCCGACCCGAGCGCCTGCAGGGACCAGCACGTACTCACCCGCGCCCGCCATGCGCAGACCGGAGCCGGCGGCGGGTGAGTGACATTTCTGTGTGGGCTCTGCAAGCCCCGCACAGAAATAGAGCATGCCGCGATTTGTTTGCCCCGTGATATTTCGCGTGGCCTAATCGCAGCCGTCTGCATAGGATTGCGTTTGTTAACGCAATCCAATGCAGGCTTCTAGCAGCGGAAATTCCGCGGGAAATCCCGCTGTGGAATTTCCGCTCGTGTGCAGGCGGCCTGAGGGTCAGTTCAGGGTTTCTGGCTCTCGGCTCTGTTTTTGGAGAAGCTGAAATAAAGGCCTAAAAAAACGGATCGGGTGTTTTCTCCATTGATTTCATTAGGGTTTCAAAAAAACGGAAAGCAAACTGAAAGGCTTCCATTTGTGTCCATTCAGGTTCCCATTATTTGGGATGAAAAATTAGCGCAGTCTTCAGCGGAAGCCGTTTGCATTCCTTTTTTTTTTTTAAACCTCATTGAAGTCAATGGGTGGGGGGGAAATGTATCATTTTTTTTTCATTTTATATCAGTTTCTTCCAAAAATGGAGAAGAGAGACAGAAACCCTGAACTGACCCTAAAGCAGGGGTGAAAGCAGCCTGACATTATTCTTTGGGTCAATGCGATTACAGCAATACCGAATTTACAGGGCGGTCCAAAGATATGGAGACACCTGAAGGAGTGGAAGACAGTGGTGGGGGACGCCATCTTGTGTGTGGCATGTTAATGAGGGGAAGGGGGCAAATCTGTGGGTGGCGGCATCTCTATCAGATACATATATCACATGCACCATCCACATTGTTCCAAGATGGAGGGTTTCAAATGGCCACCATGTTGGACACCGCCCCTCTCAGATTTGCCCAGGATGGCGTTCCCAACCACTGGTTTCCACTTATTCAGGTGTCTCCGTACCTTTGAACTCTCCTGTACGTTGATTTGTGTTCATATAACGCAGCATTTTACCGCTGTGTAAGCCGGCCTATCGCCGCGTACGGCAGCGATTTTTCCCTGCGTATCTCACGCATGCTGTTATGTGACTCATTTCTTTGTTATTTTAAATTTCCCGCTCCTTCAGTGACCTCTGGCACCTTCCTCTCCTCATTCAAACACTCCATCATATCCCCTCTGCTAAAGAAACCGTCCCTTGACCTGACCCACGCTGCCAACCACTGACCCATCTCCAACCTCCCCTACATCTCCAAACTACTAGAACGCCTGGTATATTCCTGCCTCACACGCTTTCTCTCGACAACTCTCTCCTTGACCCCCTACACTCAACCGAAACCGCCCTCACAAGTGTCAAATGACCTGATGGTGGCCAAATAGAGGCGCGACTACTCCCTACTGATCCTCCTTGACCCCTCCACTATGTTTGACACTGTTGACCATGACCACCTGCTTGCTATGCTCCTCTCTATCGGTCTAAAGAACACTGTTCTCTCCTGGGTCTCCTCCTACCTCTTTGACCACTCTTTCAGCGTTTCCTTCACTGGCTCTATCTCCTCTCTACTTCCTCTTGCTGCCGGGGTTCCCCAGGGCTCGGCCCTTGGTCCCCTTCTCTATCTTTACAGCCCCCATTGGTCGAATCATCCAGTCTAACAGCTTTTCCCAGTGGGTATGGCCATACCACTTCTTTACACGCTGTCATGTATTACGGCTTTGCAGAGAAAGCGAGATCCCAGGTAGTCTAAGTACACCGGGATGGGTTAACTCTGAATAGTAACCGAAGGGGGGAATTTGTGTAACGGTTTTGCCTTACACTATCCAAGACTGTATAGATGGTTCTTAAAGTGATAATGGATAGAATACTGAGGAATTCCAACTCAGGACTTTATGCTCTAGGGGTCGGCTTTTCTTAAGTAGGGGGGAACTGTAGTGGCCGAAGGTTAGTGGGGCCTCTCCTTAATGTGTTATGTCTGTAACTGTGTCACTGTATTGTTGGTATCTTGTCGGTGCTATGCATTTAGTTTATGTGTATTGCATGGCTGTAGGACTCAACGGGTTAATGTCTGGTATGTGGTGTCCTGTCTGAAAAATGTAATGTTTTGTCCGTCATGTGACTATGTTTTATATACGGACATAACCGACCGTTCCCAGTTTTGTTCAGAAGGAACTCTTCTGTGTAGACTACATTCTTTATTCAAGGGATTCCGCATAGGAAGAGGGAACAGTGGCGTCATGCGTGACAACTGAACTTAAGGCAACCCCCGGTTACTACCCCTGTGATCTCCTCCAGTAGGTACTTGGTTGGGTCCTCAGCTACCCCCAGGGGAGGACATGGTACAGCTCCGTGACAAGGCCTTTCTCTACCCCGCTGTCTCCTCGGCTGTGGGCCCGCTTCTCGGACGCTGCATTGGCGCTATATAAATAAAGATTATTATTAGTGATGTTGTGTATAAAGGCTGCACAAACGCAGTATAATTGTGTATGTACAGCGTTTATTACACGCCCATAGAGAACAGTAGGGCTGTATCGCACTGTAAAATACAATATGCTGCGTTCCTTATTACATGCCTATTATACGCAATGTATATACACCAGTCTAAAAATAAATCAATGACTTCATTCACCGGTTATTACGCACGCGTACATCGCATGTTTAATACACTGTTAAATTATGCTTGTGTGAGCCTGCCCTTTGGCACAATAAAAACCCTTTTTATAAAAAAAAAATGTATTTGCATTGCGGCTTCCATGACCCAAAACATTTTTTTTTTCGTAAAATGAGCCATGGGAGGCCTTGTTTACTGAGCTACGAGCTGTACTCTCCATTCTTACCCTTTGGGGGTAAATTTGACTTTTTGATCACTTTCTATTGCATTTTTGGGAGGTGAATGAATGAAAAATAGCAGTTCTGGAATTGTTTTTTTTTTTTCACTTTCTTTTTACAATATTCAACATGTGGGATAACAGACATGATATTTGTATAGTATGAGTCATTACAAGCGCGGCGATACATAATATGTTTATTTTTCCATAACAAAGGCGTTTAGTAGGGAAAGAATTTTATTTTTATTTTTTTTTTAAATAAACTTTTATTTTTTCTTTTTCCGCATATTTTTTGTCCTACGAGTGAGTCGTAAGATGCGACTGTTGATGGCCGGTACACTACACTGTTCTACTGTCAGATCAGAACTTAGGCCTCCGGATGCCATAAGTACCCAATGGCACAACACAATAGGAGGTGTGCCGATGGATGACAGGGGGAGCCTCCTCCAATTGTCGCCCGCTTACATGCCACGATCACTATTGATCACAGCATGTAAGGGGTTAAACAGTCTCTTCACTTCCGATCATTAGAGCATCAGACTACACTGACTTAAATAGTGTAAGGCTCCTTAGTTACAGCTGATCACTAAGTGGTTAAGGATGTGGCCAAGTTTGGTACTTAAGGGAGCGAAAAGTTTGAGAGGATTTTCTTCTCCACTTTTCAAAAACTTTTTTATTTTTCCACAGCAGTAGCATGTGTCCACTTGTTTTTTGCAGATTCTATTGGTATTATTTTGGGACAGATATATTTTTTTGATTACTTCAACTCCATTTTTTGAGAGGTCCAATGACCTAAAAAGCATTTTGCCTACTTTTTTTTTGCTTTTATTTCTAGCGTTTGCCGTGCAGGAAGAAAGGTTTATTCACTTTACTGTATTGGTCATTATGGATGCAAAAAAAAATGGGAAAAGTGTGCAGGGCTTTTTAAATGATTTTTGTTACGCAGATATTTTTTTGACTATTTTTTTTATTTACCTTTTTTATGTCCCTGTAGAGGACTTGAACCTGCAGCTCAGATATTGCACTGGAATACACATGTAGATTATTGCCCTTAGACTTTAATGGGCAAGCGTATGCCAAGACAATATCCTTCTGGCATCAGTCAGGATCCCGCAGCCCCAAGTGCCCTGTGCTTGTGGATACAGCTCTCAGTTTTTTTTAATGCAGTCAATGACAGATGTCCTACCAAATATAAACACCAAACGCAGTTAGGCTAGTGTCACACAAGCATATTATGGAGGCATTTATACTTTTCCTGGCCTGATGAGTATCTGATGAGACGGGTGGGGGTTGGATTTTTGCAATGCTTGAAAGTCTGTTACCTTCTTCACCATTAGGAAACACTGACAGGGTTGTATGTGCCTCTGTACACTGCAGGGCCAGTGCCTAGGGCGTCCAGCCCATGGAGCCGTCTGAATAGTTTTTTATAATTCTTCACTTCCCCGATCCCCTATCTTCCACTGTACTTTTGTGTGTGTGTGTAGGGGGGGGGGGGGGGGGAGGGGGCTGTTTGCAGTACTGAAGCCAGCCAACCAGGGCTGCCTAGCTGATTGTGATATTAGGAGGTGGTGAAGGGGACAGGGGCTGCATGCCTGCCCAGATTGCCCAATGCCCACTAACTTCCACCAACTTGGTAGTGAACCGCACAGGAGGACAAGGACACTCCACTGACACTCCCTTTCTGAAGGCTTCTGGACACTGCACAGCGGATTCCTTTCTCTTCTTCTCACTCACTCTTTCTCTTAGGGTAGAGGTCCTGAGAATAGACTTCCAGGGTACCTCTCTTGTTCCTCCATTCTATACCACATGAGGGTTGAAGGTACCCCCATGCGGCCAGCACTCACTCCTTCTTTCTTTGACTTAGTCAAGTAGGTTCTCTCATTCTCTGCTTCTCAGGATCTCTCTTTCCTTTACACCTTGCACCCACATATATTTATCATACTCACGTGACATCACAAATTGTTACATTTCCAGACATAACCAGACATTCACAGACATTAACCTCTCACATGCTGCAGCTGTGCAATACACAATTCGTGACAAGACAATTTGCACAGGGCATCCACAGTGAAGACATGACATTTAAGACAGTTATAGACAATTATGGAGGGGCCATATATAGGTATTTCGGGCCACTACAGTCCCCTCCTACTTAAAATAAGCCGCCCCGGCGCCTCAAAATCAGAGTGCATGAATCCGGGATCAGGATATCTCAGTGTTCTAACCCAGTTCACCTCTAGAAACACTGCGCCGTCTCAGAGTGTGCAAGGTGAAAGTTGTAAATACAGCTCCTACCCTCCGGTTACTTATACATAAGTTTACCCATTCCGGTGTTCTCAAACTACCTATAGAATGTCACTTTCTCAGCAAAGCATTTTATTATGACAGCGTTCATGAAACGGTTAGGCCAGAACCATGAAAGACTTACTACAAGGCTGAGCTAAATTCAGGATTCACTAGAGAATAAACACTGATGCAGTACTTAAGAAGAGAGAAAGTCGACTGGCGGGAAAAACAAGAGACAAGTGGAATGACCATCACTCTCTGAGGAACAACTCCATAACGGGTGGTAGCCTAAGTCAATACCCCTCATCCGGGATTTAGAGATTGAGGTGAAAAAGACGCTCCGCCTACAGAGGCAGATAGGACAGTAGACAGACACTGATACAAAGACATACAGCAGGGAACAAGAACTCTATTCGATACGCATTAAGCATTCCCGCCATTTTTTCTTTCGCATTCAAAAGGGAATCTACTTTCAGTTACTTTTACTACTCCTCCAGCACATATTCTTAAACGTTCCAAACAATAATATAAAACACAATAGCAAGACAGTAGTACTGCAATATAGTGCTTGATATAAATCTTTTTGCACATAGAACTATGCAATGGGATAAAACGTTTTAGTCCTTGTTATTAAGGGGCTTAAAGGGGAAAACAAAAGTTTCAAAGTGTCTCTGAAATAGAGTCTCTCTTAATGTTTAAACATGTTTGTTGGTGGAACAACACTTCTAACAAGGATCAGATCCTCCGTCTCAGAGTCCACTGTCCACCCTGTGGGGGTCGGCATACTGTCCCAGGTACTGGCTCCCAGAGAGGCTAGAGATAACACTCCCCCTCGACGGCTGTCCGGCCACGGCCAAATAGCAGTCCAGTCGGTGATTTGTGGAGTGTCTTCTGTGATGGCTGACAGTATCAGCGGTCCGCTTAATGGGCGGTGCAGTTCTACCCATGGATACAGCCATTTTCGTTCCTGAAAGTACACACGTACCTCAGGATCCTCAAAGTCCCTTAAATGGGGACGCAACCCTGGAGGTATTGCAGCACAAGCCTTTGTTTTGTCTTTGTGGATAATAATCTTTCTGATAAGGGCAAATCTTCATTGCAACAGCCGGCCCAGGAACTTCCCCTGCAGGAGCAGGTTGTGGTGCCGACCTCTTCTTCGCCGGGACCAGAGTTCCTGGCCAGATAAAGTGTGATTTTTGTGATGGGGACACATCCATAGCAGAAGCTATTGTCCACAGCAACTCCTTTAGTTCCGGCTCGTCACCCCAATAGTACTGCAGCCGTAAAGGAGGATTTTCCACAGGCACATACTGTAGTTTCTTTGCAACCGCCATCTTTGTGGGTTGGCAATCAATGATGGAATGAACTGAGAGGTCCAGTGGCTCCTCTTCAGTAGGAAAATCCTCCTCTTGGGGGCTGTTCTTTGCTTGCGCCAAAGCTCCTCAGTCGGGGTTGTCCTCTCCTTTACATTTACTGTAGCCAAGGCGGAAACTTCTTGGCAGGGAATGTTTGGCGGGAACCACTCCTTTCAAAGAAATAGAACAAGATGGCTGGGCGCCATCTTGAATGCCCATCCTGTAATCCTCTCTGGTCTCCATATGAAAATCCAACAACTGTACATGGTCCAAAAATATGATAATGTCATCTCTCATCATGTAACGCATCCTTGCTACAGCGGTCTGAGAGGGATTTTCTTGGTCACTCTGCCGTCCTGGCAGGGAACTCAGTCCCGACTCTCCTGAGTCTACTTGGACACTAGCATAAGACATGGTGATGGCGGACACTCGTATGAGGGCAGGCTCAGAGGTTTGAATCCTGCTCATGACGCCAGAAAAGAGGGGGGGCTCCTGCAGCGACTGAGGCACAAGGCGCACCACTGAGGAGATGGTGGGGTAGCTGTTTAGGGTTGTCACAGTGGCACTACCAACTCCTCCCCTAAGGGACGCGTTTGATCCTTGACCACGGCCCTGACAGGCCACTCCAGGCAACGCCGATGCAGCGATTACCTGAATAAATGGTGTAGTGGACTTGGTGAATTCTGTCATGGGTGAACACTGCACGGCGGATTCCTTTCTCTTCTTCTCACTCACTCTTTCTCTCTAAGGGTGACTACCCACTAGCATTTTTGCGCGATGCGATTTTAACATTAACAAGCCCCATAGACCCCTGGAGAAAAAAAAACGCTGCGAATTTCGCAATAAAACGAACTGTAGTGGATAGTCACCCTTAGGGTAGGGGTCCTGGGACTAGACTTCCAGGGTGCCTCTCTTTCTCCTCCATTTTTTACCATATGAGGTTCCAAGGTACCCCCATGCAGCCAGCACTCACTCCTCTCTCTGACCGAATCTCTCTAGGAAGACTCTTTATTTTCACCTTGCACCCACATATATCTATCATACTCACATGACATCACAAATTGTTACATTTTCAGACATTCAGAGACATTAACCTCTTCCATGCTGCAGCTGTGCCATACACATAACTAGTGGCAAGACAATTTGCACAGAGCATCCGCAGTGAAGACATGGCAATTAACCCTTTCCAATCCACTGTCTAACATCTTCAGACATTCTAATTGAAGGCTGTGCAGCTCCAATGTCGGAAGACGTCTGGCAGGGTATTCTTACTATATATTACTGGCCGCTCTGTTGTCGGGGCCTCTCCGGCATGTCCCATACCGCAGTACTAGCTCAAGCCAGCAGATGGCGCCATTGTATAATGGCAGAAAGGAAAAAAAACCTAGGAAACCCTGAATTCAAAATTGGATTGCAAAGGGTTAAGACAGTTATAGACAATTATGGAGGGGCCAGATATACGTATTTTGAGCCACTACATACACATGTATAATACTGTATATGTGATGTGTGTGTCTATGTATGTATAAAACCCCCTATGTATATATGCATGTGTAAAGGCTCGTTCACATCAGTGTCGGACGTTCAGTTGGTATCCTCCATCGCTGTTAAAATGCAGAACAAAATAGCGCAATGTGCAGCAATATGTCATACTGTAAAATATTGGATAGCAACACATAAACCGAACAGACCCCAATCAGTGGGGTTTGTTCGCTTTCATCATAAGGGTGCGTTCACACAAAGCAGAATTGGTGCAGATCCGCATAATACGTAAGCCAAATACACCAGTGTGAGTGAATCCTGTCCAGACCGTGGATTCTATTTATCGGCTGCCATAGCGGAGCAGGAAAATGGAACAATGCTAATGTGATCAAGCGCTAACGTCATGGGAGGTATTGTTCCCAGCAGAACATCCGCCATAGATTGGCCACAGACTCTCAGCAAAGGACCTGCAGCAACAATCCACATGTGTAGGGCTGCATTCACACCTCCTCCGGAATCCTTCTCGACCGAGGATTCCATCTGACCTGCTGAAAACAGCAAACAGAACCTCAGACGGCCCATAGCTTGAGTCTCCATTTCACTACTACTGCTTTAATGGATCTACCATAGGGTACATTCACACCTTGCAGAATTTGGTGCAGATCCACAGCAGATTTCAACCTTTCAGTTTAAGGGGTGAATTCTGCAGCAGATCCGCACCGAAATTCTAGCAAACTATCAGCACAGCAGAGAGAGTTGTACGGCTGATGTACTTTACTGAGGACTGCCTAGACTGCATAAGGCCTCATGCAGACGGGCACGGGGAATCCCGCACGGAGTCCGCCTGCACCCGCGGCCAGTGACCCTGCGGACCTGTGCGTGTCTTGCAGTTCTGTACTGCGGATGTGTGCAGACGTGTTGGCCAGCGCTCCAGAGCACAAATGCGCAGTACAGATTTTTTTTTCCAAACTCCCGCTTTTCCTGTGGAATCCATGGCCCTTCTGCCATGTCAATGGAAAGGGCATGTGACAGCATCCAGGGGGCAAATATTTAACAAGTCTTTATCCTTCCATGAATCACAGTAGCAATGTTTCCACCACAAGGTCTTTGTCAAGCCCACTAATATACAGAAGTGTCCCATAGGGCAGATAGTTGCTGCGGATTCTGTGGTCGGCGTCCACACTGTGAATCCGCAGCAAATACCGCCTGCTACTTCCTGTGAAGATCCTCTGCTTCCTATCCACCAGTGGAAATCAATTGTAATTTCCGCTCGCAGAGGAAAAATCGCAGCATGCTCCATTTTCATGTGGATTCAACGCAGATGGCTTCCATTAAAGACGGCGCGGGGGAAAAATGTGAAAAAACTGTACTGCGCATGCGCGACAGCTCTGCTATCAAAGCCATATTCTGATGCGAAATATCGCAGCAGAATCAGACCCGGCGCCCCCCAGAGACCCTATACACACCTCTCCAGATCTGCCACAAGTGTCTCGCCTGGTGAGATGGCACGAATGCGCACTGCAGCGCATGACACGCCGGCAGTGATTTGGATACTCACAGCGAAGTATTGCGGGACGGATGGCTTCCGTTGACTGCAATGGAAGCTGTGCATGGGATTTTCCGCACAGAATAGAACATGCTGCGATTCTCCCACCGCAAGCGGAAAATCACAGTTGGTTTCCATTTGTGGGCAGGGGAGAGTCATTTACCACAGCATGTCTATGGACAGATATTGCTGCAGAATTCGCGGCGGGTGTCTGACCGCAAATTCCGCAGCGATAATCCGTCCGTGGGCATTAGCCCTTAGGGTGGTTTCACATCTGCGTTTGAACCTCCGGTCGCAGTTTCGGCACAAAATGCCGTCAGAATAAGTGCTGCATGCGGTGCTTTTTATTCTGGCTAAAAGCGAGGCAGTCGAGTGAAAAGCGAACGGGCCCCGTTATAGACAATCGCTATTTGCTTTTGGCCTAAAATAGCGACGTTCGTCCACTGGGATTTCCCTTTCCTGTTACCTCAATGGAGCAGGAAAGCGGAACCCTGAGTGCAGATGTGAAACCACCCTAATATATAGTAACCCCAAATACACAAAACGTGCTGCGGGCGTATCAAATATGGCGCCATCAATTCTCATACAGCGTCATGTAATACTTCTGATGTCCTGCGCAAATGTGATCTGTGACATAGTGAGGTTTTAGTAGAGACGGTCCGGTGTGGGATTTAGTGAATGACTTCTTGCATTTGCGCAGTTGTAGAGCAGTGATGCTATATGGGAATTGATGGCGCCATGATACGCCCATGGCAGTAATGGCTGACCTGTGTGAGTACATCTTGCATGTTTTCTGTATTTTTGGGTTACACTATATTAGGGACACTTCTGTATATTAGTGCGCCTGACAGGCCTTGTGGCCGAAACGTCGCTGCCGTGATCAGGAAGGATAACGACTTGTTAAATATTTGCCCCTGTGTGCTGTGACATGTATGATTCCAGATGGGATGCATGGACTCTGACTATACATATGTTGTCCGACCACTGACGTCTTCTGGATTCTGCTGCTGGCACCTTGGTTGTTATTCCTTATCAGGCTGTGGTGTCATCTGAGGTCTTTGTAGTCAGTCCTTGTCCTCTAGAGCCCTCTAGTGGTCCAACTAGGCATGTACATGATTTATACAGACATTCAGGGGGCATTATATCACTAGGACAGGCCTCTGGGACCTCCACTAATCATCAAGCAAATGGACCAAGGTGCCCTCAGGTTATTTCCTGCAGAGCGATGTACCAACAACCCGCTGGGCAGGGACCTGCAGCACTGATCTGTAGTTCTCTGTACGGGGAGTGGTTGTAGCATGGCTGTGCCAGGAAAATGACCGTTCTGGGGGTCCTGGCAGTGAGACCCTCACCAGTGATATGTAACCAGTATCTATAGTGAAAACCCATTTAATGACTTTAGACCTGGGTGTTAGGGCCATTCACATAAGCGTATTTGTGCGCATTTTTGCGGAATGAATGATGCATATTTGGCGCACAACTGATTCTTTTACTGTACTTTTTGCGGGCACAAAAAAATACGTATCAATGCCCGCACCCATTGAAATGGCCAAATTCTTTAATGAGTGCCAGATGTGTTCTTTTCCTGCCCAAATGCAAATAGAGCACCCTGCGGTTTTAATTTTGACCGTCACAATTGCGCATGCAAAATACTTGCTTGTGAACAAACCCATTGAAGTCAATGTGTTATATTTTCAGCGTATTGTATGTGCAAATATGCACGCAAATACACTCGTGTGAAGGAGCGTTTAAGGAGGGTTAGAGCTCAGTATTCCTGATAGTATGCTTAGTGGTCTGAAGTGGTTTCTGGGTTACTACCTCATATCTCTGGTCAGCCTCCCAACTGTCTCTCCCCAGGGGCCGCGCCGCATATCCCATGGCCCATATCACGGCGTAATACAAGGTGCTAAAAGCCCATTGATTTCTATTGGGCCACTCACATCCGCGTTTTTTTCATACGTGTATTACGCACGTGAAAAAGTCAGTATGGCCTATTTTGGCACATAATTCGCTCCTATATAGGTTATGGAGATTTAACATATGCAGCAAATACGCATGTACTATTTCTATGGGCTGGTACGATTGTGACAATACCATCATTTTACATCATTGCATTCAAAGTCCCAGAACTTCTTTATTCTTCCATGGACGGAGCTGTTGTGGGTGGGTGACAGCCGTAAGAAACAGCCATCAGCCGTGTTGTATGGAGGGGGATCACTGCGGGATGTCTATTAATACATACCCTGACGCTGCAGAACGTAACTGTATGTCCTATAGCGTTAAAGGGTTAAGTCAGTTAAGCTGTTGTGACATCACAGTGGGTGTCAGTTAGGGAAGCTACTATGACATCACATTGAGTGTTTAAGTTTAAGTTCAGCTGCTACGACATCAGTAGTTGGTTTTTAGGCAGGTAACTATTCTGACATCATAACTGTTTCAGTTAGGTAAGCTATCCCTCGGCAGATCTGCGCTGCGGGAGCCGCCACCGGGGAGCAGGGGAGAGCTGACGGCTCTCCGCGCTGAGCCTATCTGATAGATAGGCTCACCGCGGAGAATTGCGGCAATTCACAGCATGCTGCGATTTAAAGCCCGCGAGCGGAGAATCGCTATGATTCTCCGCTCGTGGACAGCAGGGCTGCCCTTTCCATAGTAAGTCTTTGAAAAGCATTCACTGCGCCCGGATTATCGCTGCAGGGAATGCAGTGAAAATTCACCTGTGGACAGGAGGCGTTAGTCAAGTGAGCTGCTGTGACATCACAACTGTGTATCGCGTAGACATGTTGTTATGACATCAAACCTAGTTTTAGTAACTCACTGTGATGTCATTGCAGTTTGCTTCACTGAACTGCACTTGTGATATCACTTGTTACTCACCTTCCACTATCCCAGAGGCATGCATCTACTGGCGTCGTCCTAGACAACCTAGCAGACCTCTCGTTCGATGGCTTCTGCTGGTAGTCGCAAGTCTTCTTCTCCTGGCCGTGGCTCTTATATGGAAGGTGTCATCAGACAATGACCTATTATATAAATCATATTTTTTTAAGAATTGTTGGTGGGTTTTTTTTTCAATATTTGGTCACAATGTATGTTTTTTCAAAATCCTAAAATTCTGAATTTTTCACATAATGGTCTGATATTTCCTGTTCTGCAGAAAAAGCTTTGCAGCGCTCATCTCCCTAACATCACTGACAGGATTACACTGACAGGTGACACCTATATGTAGATAACACAGGAGCCACCATTCACAATAGGTGACCAGCTGTAAACATCTACTCCCCTCCCTGCGCAATGATGTCTGCACAGGTCATAGAGCATGTGCAGAACAGTCACTGGGTCCACTGCTGTCCATTGTGTGAATGGCCCATGAGGCTGCTGTAAAGCATCTCTCTAAATGCAGCTCAGGAAAGATGGCCGCCTCCACAGTCATGTACAGACAGCGGAATAAAATATTCTACAAGCAGAAGACACTTTTGGTAATCTAGTCTCTCTAAGCTCTTTTGACCTCCGACCCACCTTATATGTTCCTACCTTAGCCTCCAGTCCATGCTTTCAGGAGTTAAGGCTAAAGAACAGGCAGATTCCTTAGAACCCAGTCGGCCAATGCCAAACTGGTTGTGGCTTAGAGTATCCAGTCCTCTGGTGAGAGCCATGCACCCACAGTGATGCCATGGGCTCCTGATGACAGATGAATGTCGCTGGTGGCTTATGCTGACCTGCAGATAACATCTAGTCTAGGGGCTGAAATACACTCATTGAAAAACAATCCCTCCCCTAGAAGTTGTTAGAAGGGAATGAAACTTTATCTGTGATTGTAACCTTAATATAAGGAAGTGGTTACAATATCAGAGCAAAGGGGTCATTTATTGCGGCAATACATGTAAGGAGGCTCTAGTACCCTGTTGTACTACCTCTAGCTTGGATACAAGATGTGATACAGGGGAGCATGGAGGCTTGAGTACCCTGTTGTACTGCCTCTAGCTTGGATACAAGATGTGATACAGGTGGGCATGGAGGCTCTAATACCCTACTGTACCGCCTCTAGCTTGGATACAAGATGTGATACGGGGAACATGGAGACTCTGGTATGCTGTTGTACCGCCTCTAGCTTGGATGCAAGATATGATACAGGGAACATGGAGACTCTACTATCCTGTTGTACCACCTCTAGCTTGGATACAAAATGTGATACAGGTGGGCATGGAGGCTCCAGTACCCTGTTGTACGACCTCTAGCTTGGATACAAGATTTGATGAGGGTTGGCATGGAGGCTTTAGTACCCTGTTGTGCCGCCTCTAGCTTGGATACAAGATGTGATACAGGGGACATGGAGGCTCTAGTATCCTGTTGTACTGCCTCTAGTTTGGATACAAGATGTGATATAAGCAGGCATAGAGGATCTAGTACCCTGTTGTATCACCTCTAGCTTGGATACAAGATGTGATAGGGGAGCATGGAGGCTCGAGTACCCTGTTGTACTGCCTCTAGCTTGGATACAAGATGTGATACAGGGGAGCATGGAGGCTCGAGTACCCTGTTGTACTGCCTCTAGCTTGGATACAAGATGTGATACAGGTGGGCATGGAGGCTCTAATACCCTACTGTACCGCCTCTAGCTTTGATACAAGATGTGATACGGGGAACATGGAGACTCTGGTATGCTGTTGTACCGCCTCTAGCTTGGATGCAAGATGTGATACAGGGAACATGGAGACTCTACTATCCTGTTGTACCACCTCTAGCTTGGATACAAAATGTGATACAGGTGGGCATGGAGGCTCCAGTACCCTGTTGTACCACCTCTAGCTTGGATACAAGATTTGATGAGGGTTGGCATGGAGGCTTTAGTACCCTGTTGTGCCGCCTCTAGCTTGGATACAAGATGTGATACAGGGGACATGGAGGCTCTAGTATCCTGTTGTACTGCCTCTAGTTTGTATACAAGATGTGATATAAGCAGGCATAGAGGATCTAGTACCCTGTTGTATCACCTCTAGCTTGGATGCAAGATGTGATATGCTTGGGCATGGAGGCTCTAGTACCATGTTGTACCGCCTGTAGCTTGGATGCTAGATGTGATATGGTTGGGCATAGAGGCTCGAGTACCCTGTTGTACCACCTCTAGCTTGGATACAAGATGTGATACAGGCAGGCATGGAGGCTCTAGTACCCTGTTGTACCCCCTTTAGCTTGGATACAAGATGTGATACTGGTGGGCATGAAGGCTCTAGTATCCTGTTGTACTGCCTCTAGTTTGGATAGAAGATGTGATACAAGCAGGCATGGAGGATCTAGTACCCTGTTGTATCACCTCTAGCTTGGATGCAAGATGTGATACAGGCGGGTATGAAGGCTCTAGTACCCCGTTGTGCCGCCTCTAGCTTGCATACAAGATGTAATACAAGCAGGCATGGAGGATCTAGTACCCTGTTGTATCACTTCTAGCTTGCATACAAGATGTGATACAGAGGCATGGAGGCTCTAGTACCCTGTTGTACCTCCTTTAGCTTGGATGCAAGATGTGATATGGGCTGACATGGAGGCTCTAGTACCCTGTTTTACCATCTCTAGCTTGGATACAAGATGTGATACAGGCAGGTATGAAGGCTCTAGTACCCTGTTGTGCATCTGTAGCTTGCATACAAGATGTGATATGGAGGGTATGGAGTCTCTAGAAACCTGTTGTACTGCCTCTAGTTTGGATGCAACATGTGATACAAGCAGGCATGGAGGATCTAGTACTCTGTGGTATCACCTCTAGCTTGAATGCAAGATGTGATATGCTTGGGCATGGAGGCTCTAGTACTCTGTTGTACCACCTCTAGCTTGGATACAAGATTTGATGAGGGTTGGCATGGAGGCTCTAGTACCCTGTTGTGCCACCTCTAGCTTGGATAGAAGATGTGATACAGGCGAACATGGAGGCTCTAGAACCCTGTTGTACCACCTCTAGCTTGGATACAAGATGTGATACAGGTGGGCATGGAGGCTCTTGTACCCTGTTGTGCCGCCTCTAGCTTGGATACAAGATCTGATACAGGGGACATGGAGGCTCTAGTATCCTGTTGTACTGCCTCTAGTTTGGATACAAGATGTGATACAAGCAGGCATGGAGAATCTAGTACCCTGTTGTATCACCTCTAGCTTGGATGCAAGATGTGATATGCTTAGGCATGGAGGCTCTAGTACCCTGTTGTACCGCCTGTAGCTTGGATGCTAGATGTGATATGGTTGGGCATACAGGCTCGAGTACCCTGTTGTACCACCTCTAGCTTGGATACAAGATGTGATACAGGCAGGCATGAAGACTCTAGTACCCTGTTGTATTGTCTCTACCTTGGATACAAGATGTGTTACAAGCAGGCATGGAGGCTCTAGTACCCTGTTGTACCTCCTTTAGCTTGAATGCAAGATGTGATATGCTTGGGCATGGAGGCTCTAGTATTTTGTTGTACTGCCTCTAGCTTGGATACAAGATATGATACGGGGGCATGGGGGCTCTAGTATCCTGTTGTACTGCCTTTAGCTTAGATGCAAGATGTGATATGGTTGGGCATAGAGACTCGAGTACCCTGTTTTACCACCTCTAGCTTGGATACAATTTGTAATACAGGTGGTTATGAAGGCTCTAATACCCTGTTGTACCACCTCTAGCTTGGATGCAAAATGGGATATGGTTGGTTATGGAGGCTCTAGTACCCTATTGTACTGCCTCTAGCTTGGATACAAGATGTTATACGGGGGCATGGAGGCTCTAGTACCCTGTTGTACTGCCTTGAGCTTAGATGCAAAATGTGATATGGTTGGGCATAAAGGCTCGAGTACCCTGTTGTACCACCTCTAGCTTGGATACAAGATGTGATACAGGTGGTTATGAAGGCTCTAATACCCTGTTGTACCACCTCTAGCTTGGACGCAAGATGGGATATGGTTGGGTATGGAGGCTCTAGTACTCTGTTGTACTGCCTCTAGCTTGCATACAAGATGTGATACAGGGGCATGAAGGCTTTAGTACCCTGTTGTACCGCCTTTAGCTTGGATGCAGGATGTGATATGGTTGGGCTTAGAGCTTCGAGTACCCTGTTTTACCACCTCCAGCTTGGATACAAGATGTAATACAGGAGATTATGAAGGCTCTAATACCCTGTTGTACCGCCACTAGCTTGGATACAAGATGTGATATGGAGGGTATGGAGGCTCTAGAAACCTGTTGTACTGCCTCTAGTTTGGATGCAAGATGTGATACAAGCAGGCATGGAGGATCTAGTACCCTGTGGTATCACCTCTAGCTTGAATGCAAGATGTGATATGCTTGGGCATGGGGGCTCGAGTACCCTGTTTTACCACCTCTAGCTTGGATACAAGATTTAATACAGGTGGTTATGAAGGATCTAGTACCCTGTGGTACCACCTCTAGCTTGGATGCAAGATGGGATATGGTTGGGTATGGAGGCTCTAGTACTCTGTTGTATTGCCTCTAGCTTAGATGCAAGATTTTATATGGTTGGGCATAGAGGCTCGGGTACCCTGTTGTACGACCTCTAGCTTGGATACAAGATGTGATACAGGTTGTTATGAAGCCTCTAATACCCTGCTGTACCACCTCTAGCTTGGATGCAAGATGGGATATGGTTGCGTATTGAGGCTCTAGTACTCTCTTGTACTGCCTCTAGCTTGGATACAAGATGTGATACGGGGGCATGGAGGCTCTAGTACTTTGTTGTACCGCCTTTAGCTTAGATGCAAGATGTGATATGGTTGGGCATAGAGGCTCGAGTACCCTGTTGTGCCACCTCTAGCTTGGATACAAGATGTGATACAGGTGGTTATGAAGGCTCTAATACCCTGTTGTACCGCCTCTAGCTTGGATGCAAGATGGGATATGGTTGGGTATGGAGGCTCTAGTACTCTGTTGTACTGCCTCTAGCTTGGATACAAGATGTAATGGAGGCATGGAGGCTCTAATACCCTGTTGTACCACCTTTAGCTTGGATGCAAGATGTGATATGGTTGGGCATAAAGGCTCGAGTACCCTGTTTTACCACCTCTAGCTTGTATACAAGATGGAATACAGGTGGTTATGAAGGATCTAGTACCCTGCTGTACCACCTCTAGCTTGGATGCAAGATGGGATATGGTTGGGTATGGAGGCTCTAGTACTCTGTTGTACTGCCTCTAGCTTGGATACAAGATGTAATGCGGAGGCATGGAGGCTCTAGTACCCTGTTGTACCGCCTTTAGCTTGGATGCAAGATGTGATATGGTTGGGCATAGAGCCTCAAGTACCCTGTTTTACCACCTCTAGCTTGGATACAATTTGCAATACCGGTGGTTATGAAGGCTCTAATACCCTGTTGTACCGCCTCTAACTTGGATACAAGATGTGATATGGAGGGTATGCAGGCTCTAGAAACCTGTTGTACTGCCTCTCGTTTGGATGCAAGATGTGATACAAGCAGGCATAGAGGATCTAGTACCCTGTGGTATCACCTCTAGCTTGAATGCAAGATGTGATATGGTTGGGCATGGAGGCTCTAGTATTCTGTTATACTGCCTTTAGCTTGGATGCAAGATGTGATACAGTTGGGCATAGAGGCTCTTGTAACCTGTTTTACCACCTCTAGCTTGGATACAAAATATAATACAGGTGGTTATGAAGGCTATAGTACCCTGTTGTACCGTCTCTAGCTTGCATACAAGATGTTATACAGGCAGGCATGGATGCTCTAGTACCCTGTTGTATCGCCTCTACCTTGGATACAAGATGTGATACGCAGGCATGGAGGCTCTAGTACCCTCTTATACCTCCTTTAGCTTGGATGCAAGATGTGATATGGTTGGGCATAGAGGCTCGAGTACCCTGTTCTTCCTTCTCTAGCTTGTTTACAAGATGTGATACAGGGGGTTATGAAGGCTCTAGTACCCTGTTGTACTGCCTCTAGCTTGCATACAAGGTGTAATACAGGCAGGTATGGATGCTCTAGTATCCTGTTGTATCGCCTCTACTTTGGATACAAGATGTGATACGGATGGGCATGGAGGCTCTAGTACCCTGTTATACCTCCTTTAGCTTGGATGCAAGATGTGATACAGGTGGGCATGGAGGCTCTAGTACCCTGTTGTACCGCCTCTAGCTTGGATATTAGATGTGATACAGGCAGGCATGGAGGCTCTAGTACACTGTTATATCGCTTCTACATTGGATGCAAGATGTGATATGGTTGGGCATGGAGATTCTAGTTCCCTGTTATACAGCCTCTAGCTTGGATGCAAGATGTGATATGGAGACATTTTAGGGTCTCTTATGGGGATCTGAATTTATTTTGAGAGTCTGGTCAGGGGTCTCAACCTAGCTGTTTTGCTATAGAGGGTGGGGATGAGAACAAAAGTGAGGAGACAAAGGGCAGTTGTCAGGGGAAGTTGTCATGGTGGTCTGGGCTGGATAGTCTGCTGTGTGATAATGCTGTGTTTAGACCTAGCATCTGATCAAATAATCACTCCATTGGATATATTGTTGCTTATATACTAATAAGATTCAACTGTCGCTGACTGTGAAGATTGATATTTCTATGTTCAACTATTATTTTCCGCCTTCTGTTTATGACATGACATGCATATTTAAAGGAGTGGCAAGGTGCGTTAAAGAGGTTGTCCAGTTGTAAACCATTAATAATTATAATCTATCCTTCGGGTAGGCCATCACTAGTAACTGCCTGGTAGTGTTGCTATCAGCTGTTTTCTGGACCGGGTGCTCATGCACTGAGCTGATCTCTGCAGGTAGCAGACCCCTCCTGTTCACACTGCAATTGCCAAGTTCGGTATTAGGGCTAAAAGAGCCGATCGTGATTTCGTCATGTTTCCTTTTGACTAGCACGTTAGAGAAAAAAGATAGGACTAGCCGTATCTTTCTCGCATGTAGTTTTTCTATGTGTGAGAATAAATAGGGCAGAACTAATCTTCCAGCTTTCTTTTTTACTATGCACAGCAGCGCAAAATTTAAAGAATTAAAGAAAAAATAATTTAACCTCGTTCATGTGCAAATGCGCTCCATAGCGGTGAGTGTATTTGTGCATTTACTCATCTGTTTAAGCCCTTACACCCATTCATCTGGTTCAGTGGGAACGGTGCACAAGCCCAATTGGTGGGAGTCCTGAATTGCAGACTCCGCCAATGTCCTATTGATGACCCACCCTAAAGCTAGGCCGTTTGCAACTGGACAAGCCCTTTAACATAAAAAAAAATATTTCGGGCTGTTTTTCTGCCCCCCTAGCTTAGAATCCTGAATATGTCCTCTGGTGCTGCACAAGGGTGCCAGTCACAGTGCCTTCACATCAGTGATTGCACCTGTAAACTAGTGACAGCCGCAGTGTCCCCATAACAGTAAAATCTTCAGGTATTATAACAGAAATGTTAGATTTGACATTCATTGATCGCACAGCCAGTGTTAATGAGAAATGGAGGAAGTAACAGGACCACAAATCATGATATCAGAACAGCTGCAGATCTCCATTATGATTTGAATTAGGGATGAGCGAGTATACTCGCTAAGGCACATTACTCGAGCGAGCAGTGCCTTAGCCGAGTATCTCCCCAATCGTCTCTAAAGGTTCGGGGGCCGGCACGGGTGACAGGTGAGTTGCGTCGGGGAGCTGGGGGGGGAATGGGTGGGAGAGAGGGAGATCTCCCCTCCGTTCCTTCCCGCTCTCCCCCGAATCTTTAGAGACGAGCGGGGAGATACTTGGCTAAGGCACTACTCGCTCGAGTAATGTGCCTTAGCGAGTATATTCACTCATCTCTAGATTTGATACATTCTCAAAATGTCCTTTCTCGCTTGATACATTTGCACACTGCATTACCACTGTTGGCCTTTAGGGGTCACAAGGAGACTATGTATTATGCCTCTTGGACTA
The DNA here is from genome assembly GCA_035609135.1 of Eleutherodactylus coqui. Lineage (NCBI taxonomy): Eukaryota > Metazoa > Chordata > Amphibia > Anura > Eleutherodactylidae > Eleutherodactylus > Eleutherodactylus coqui. The sequence goes on from CM069405.1 coordinate 55,751,876, forward strand.
GATGAGTGTGAATGCAGTGTTACTGAAGCTTAGTGTATCCACATGCCTGGTGGCAGCAGCAGTGCGGGGCCGCAGCTATATTGTATTGGGAAGTATATTAGATTGACATTATACTCTCCTCAACACTGAAATTGTAACACCCAGAAGGACAAGCCGTAAGGTTATGCCAATCAAGGAAGTTGAAGGTGTCGCTACAATATGCAAATGATCACATTTTCAAGCACCTACCTCCAATCTGTGGCATGTGGGCGGGGCTTCAATGGTATAAAAGCAAGATTGAAAGCAAGTCTTTTCAGCCACACGAAACCTAATAAATCTGATAAAGTGCTATGACTGTGCGATGCCTCCTGTTCTTTGACGTGACGGTTATCACCACTTGTTGCAGACTGAGAGGGACAGAATCCTTGAAGGTAGACAGCTTGGATTATCATGCCAGTAGATAGTTCCGTGTATAGGCTGAGATGTCAAAAATGTTGAACGTCGCATGTCCTAGTGGTTGAGAGAACCATTCTGGACTATGAGTGATATTGGACGTACTTCCTAAGCCTAGGGCATTGAACAATGTCTATGCATTCCATTAGAAAGTGCATGCATCAATGACATTGGGCTATGCGCCAGAAGTCCAACGACTAGTGTTCCATTGTCCTCATCCCACCACTGTCAAAGGTGCAGAGCAAGATGGCAATGGAGGCTGGAATGGAGATCTATCCTCTTCAGGGATGGGTGCCGTTTTGTCTCAAGTGCAATGATAGCCGGAGATGGTCTGGAGACCACGTGGGCAACGCCATAAAGAGGCCTTCACGAGGGAACATCACACCGGTCCTACTCCTGGGATTATGGTGTAGGGTGACATAATGTAAGGTTGCCAGACCCGTCTGGTCTTCATTCCACGTACACTAACATTCATTTGGTCATGGAATCAGTTGGACAGACATTTCTCCAAAGTGTTTCAGGAGCCATTTTTCAACATGACCACGCCAGGTAGCCAAACGTGCTACCATGGCCGGCAACGTTTCCGTATTTGTCTCCCATCGATCACATCTGGGACGTCATTGGTCAGTGTTTGCCAAGGGATCTGCTAGCAGTGCATCTTGATGATTTACATGGCCAAGTGCATTCAGCATGGCAGAACATTCCTCAGACAACCATTAATAACCTCACTGATAGCATGGCAAGGAGTGTATGTGCAAATATTTCTGCACGTGGCGCTCATATTTGTGCAGCGTCTGAGGAGCGGACCCACAGCCGAGGAGATAGCGGGGTAGAGAAAGGCCTTGTCACGGGGCTCTACCATCTTCTCCCCTGGGGTAGCTCGGGACCTGACCATGTTACTCCTGGGGAAGATCACAGGAGTAGTAACCAGGGATTACCCTAAATCCAGTTGTCACTCGTGACACCACCGTTCTGTTCTCTGCAGCGGATTTTCATGGTGGAATAAAGTATTCCAAACACAGGACAACTTTCTGAACAAGAACCGGGAACGGTCAGCTCTGTCTATTTACTGTAAACTTCTCAAAGTAATTCCAAACAGTCTTGGTATAAGTACAACAAATCAGAGTGGTGCAACAGGGAGGATACTCAGATAATCCACAGTCCCGGTTATCTCTCTGATTCCGCACCTGGCGCCTCTCTCTCTCTATCGATCAACACTCACTCACGTTGTCCTTTCCTTGCTGAAAAGCAGCTTGTCCTGCTCCTGCTTGTGCCACTCTTCCTTGGATATATCCAGCAGAATAATAATAATAATAATCTTTATTTGTATAGCGCCAACATATTCCGCAGCGCTTACATAGACAGGGGGAATACAGAAAGACAAAATACAAACATTACAGAACCACGGTTACATATAGTAATCAGTTGATGGAAACAATAGGGGTGAGGGTCATGCTCCAACGAGCTTACATACTACAAGTAATGGGGTGATACAGAGGGTAAAGGGGCTGGAGATGTGCACGGTATGGCGAGGTGGAGAGTGAGCGATGCTCTACACATAGACAATGGTCAGACATTTAGCCGTGTGACGGCAGAAACGGTATGACCGCAGGAGCGGTTTATGATGGCTAGCAGGGATTGCAGTCAGTAGGTCAGGGAGCATGTTATCAGGCAGAGTACAGAGAGGTTTGTTTAGGGAATGCGGTATGCCTCCCTGAAGAGGTGCGTTTTTAGAGCACGCCTGAAGTTCTGCGAGTCCTGGATTGCTCGGGTAGCAGAAGGCAGTTTGCCAGTTCCTCAGTCCAGTGTCTGCTGTCTTCTCCAAGATACTTCTTATATAATAGGCAGCAGTTGTCCTGCAGACTGTTGCACCCTTCTTTAGTAGTGCTCCAGCAGCATCTCCAGCTCACTATACAGTACATCCTCCTGCACTCTTCTGTTACGCAGTACAAATTTTCCTTTTTATCTGGGATCCTCAGCCGATCAGTAAGGCATGCTCAGTTCTGCTACGCCGAAACGTGGCGTACTTTTTGGTGCATCTTCTGCCCATCACCATAGCAACCTTTTAACCATTAAGGGAAGCCCCTTACACTTATATTAACAAAACTGCAATATTTCCGTTTTTAGGCACAGTCTAATAGGCAGGGGCAGACTGCCCACTTAACCCACCTGGGTTGAATCACGGTGGGCTCAGGGCCGATGCAGGGGCCAACTTTTTTTTTAAACTGTGACAGGGCACTAAAATAGGAAACAAATATACTCACCTGTAACCCCTATTCCACTCCTGGCCTCTTCAGTTGGCACTGCACAGCTGGCCCAAGGATTTCCTGGTAGAGCGATCACGTGAAAAGCATATGTGATTACTGAGGCCAGGGACTGGCTGCTGTACCAAGACGTCCTCAGGTGTGCAGCGCCGACTGAAGAGGCCGGGAGCTGGACAAGTGGGACAGGTGAGAATATCTGTTTATTATTTTAATGTATAAAGAACATGATTGTTATTTGGAGGCCACAAGGGACATAATTATTAAATGGAGGCCACGAGGGACATAATTATTACTTGGAGGCCACGAGGGACATAATTATTACTTGGAGGCCACGAGGGACATAATTATTACTTGGAGGCCACGGGGGACATAATTATTACTTGGAGGCCACGAGGGACATAATTATTACTTGGAGGCCACGAGGGACATAATTATTACTTGGAGGCCACGAGGGACATAATTATTACTTGGAGGCCACGAGGGACATAATTATTACTTGGAGGCCACGAGGGACATAATTATTACTTGGAGGCCACGAGGGACATAATTATTAATTGGAAGCCACGAGGGACATAATTATTAATTGGAGGCCACGAGGGACATAATTATTACTTGGAGGCCACGAGGGACATAATTATTAACTGGAGGCCACAAGGGACATAATTATTAATTGGAGGCCACAAGGGACATAATTATTAACTGGAGGCCACAAGGGACATAATTATTAATTGGAGGCCACTAGGGACATAATTATTAATTGGAGGCCACGAGGGACATAATTATTAATTGGAGGCCACAAGGGACATAATTATTAACTGGAGGCCACAAGGGACAAAATTATTAACTGGAGGCCACAAGGGAAATAATTATTAATTGGAGGCCACTAGGGACATAATTATTAATTGGAGGCCACGAGGGACATAATTATTAATTGGAGGCCATGAGGGACATAATTATTAATTGAAGGCCACGAGGGACATATTTATTAATTGGAGGCCACGAGGGACATAATTATTAATTGGAGGCCACAAGGGACATAATTATTAACTGGAGGCCACAAGGGACATAATTATTAATTGGAGGCCACGAGGGACATAATTATTAATTGGAGGCCACGAGGGACATAATTATTAATTGGAGGCCACAAGGGACATAATTATTAATGGGAGGCCACAAGGGACAAAATTATAAATTGGAGGCCACGAGGGACATAATTATTTATTTTGGTCATGAGGGACATTATTACTAATTGGTGATCTCAGTGAGAATTATTAAATTTAGGACATTATTACTAATTTGGGGTGACAAGGGGCATTATAATTTAATTTAGGCCATGAAAGACAGTATTATTTAACTTATGGCACAAGGGCCTTATAATGTCATTTAGTCCATTTGCAGTATTATTACTGAGTGAGGCAATATGAATGGGAAGATTATGTAGAGGTTTGGAAAAGAAAGCTGGTAAATTGAGGAGTCAAAGATTTCTAGGTGTTACATTCCGCAGACAAGTTGTGACCGGGGGAAGATGTCATGGCATCTGGGCCGGGTGGAGAAGAGAGGGGGAAGTGAATGACTCCAGTCAGAGGGGACATCACCTGTGATCACTGGATATAACAGTACTGTCATCACTTATGGGATCTACAGAGCACCTGTGTAGAGCTGGTATCTACTGCTATATGGTCACTGTATAGGGGTAATATTAGTCTTTGTACAGTGTTTTTTCTTCAGCAACACTGGGGTCATATTATGTGGTCATGGTCTGGGGGTATAATCAGGCCCTCATATAGTGTTATTATTGATCTTAGTAGTGGTATTAATGCAGTGCCGTTACATTGATATTAATCTCTGTGTGATTGTCGTTTTCTAGGTCTCTGACTGTCATGGTTACCCATTGGAATCCCGTAATTGCATTTGAGGGGAAGGGGATGATGGGAACAAAGGCAGTTCCCTCCCTCTAACCACCTAGATCACTATGACCTAGGTATTTGGGGAGTTAAATGACTAGGATCGTGGGTTTCTCTGATCCTGGCCTTTACAACAAGAGCCCATTTGTCAGGCAGTATGGAGCTCCTGCTGTGATCATGCGGGCACAGGACCCATGACATAAATGTCCATCATAGAGGCCTAAGACAAGCCAATGTATGATGTTCATTTATGTCATGCAAACTGTTACTATGCGGCGGCTGCAGGTCCAACCGGGGCGGCCAGGCGCTGGGTCCCGCGGTTGGGGGGGTCCCTCCAGCTGGTTGTCCTGGTGCCTGGGGCGCGGGTGGCTGGTCGGCGCGGTGCGCGTGCTCACCTGTGATTGCAGAACCGTGAACTAGACCCTGTATATTAGATCCTGCTGGGAGGTAATCGCCTCCCTCTCTCCGCCCCTGGCCAGAGGCTTCTGTTTATAAGGCTGGCAGTGAGGTGCATGCACTGGCCAGTTATTGGTTTCTGTCAGCATGCTTGTATCCTGCCTCTGTCAGTCTCCTGTTTGTCAGCTTGTTTGCTAGTTCTGCCAGGTTATCCCATCTGTCTCGGTCTGCGGTTATTTTCTGTTGGGTTGGTTCGTCTGCCCTTCCTGTCGGTATTCTACCTGTTCCATCATGGTACGCCAGCGTCCCTCCTCGGTCCCTAGCGAGTGTAGGGACCACCGCCCAGTTGCCCGCCTGGGGTTAGCCAGGAGTGGAGGCAAGTAGGCAGGAACAGGGCTTGCAGGTAAGTTCTAGGGCAACCCGGTCTGGCGTATCATCGGGTAGGATACCGTAACAGAAACTTACTTAATACATAAAAAATAGGTTACACCTTGATCTGACCCTCCAGTTCTAACATGTTCTGTGCGGCACAGAAAATGTGCTACGGTGAGCTGTGCACGCCATGTAGGCTTCTCCCTTTCTTCTAGCGACATGGCTGTGTGAGTTTGCCCCACTTACTGTTGGTTTTGGCCACCTACAACATGTAATTTTTTTCCAGGTCCACTTTGGGTTCCCAATTCGCTCCTGCAAACAGGTGTACAAAGATGGCAGATCTATCATGACAGTCCCTCCATCAGAGCCTTTAGATGCCACAGTCGCTATTGATCAGCTCTTGTAGGAAGGTGACAGCTGTGTTTTACGCCTGGCATCCGCTGTTGATGATGTGGGCACAGCTCCTGCGCCATACATTAGTGGGAAAGAGAGCTAAAGGGGTACAGAGATTACATGGCATGTATCTTTACTAGGTCTGAAACGTGTGAGCAGTATTGCCTGCCTGTTTGCATGGATCATTGACTATGTCAGCAATAAAGCCATTAATTGTATTTCCCCATGAGGATACTGGATTGGCCGTTTTGTTTCGTGGAGTGGCTCCTCCCAGCGCGTCCCGCAACAAGCATGGTGACCTGCCAGTTTTTTGGTTGTAGAAAATAGATGTTGCACTACCTGATATCACCAGTAGAGGTCCCCAGTATATTATATGCTGCCTATAGTGGGCCAAAGGCTCCCAGAATTTACACCACTTGCAGAGGATGTAATGTACAGTACATAAACAGAGAAAATCGGTTGCATGGTTAGTGGTGTCTTACATGGGATTTTCGTTGGTGGGTTACGAACAATCATGTATGTATGACGCAGCCCAATTGTTTGCAACAACTTCCAAGCAGATAAGGAGGATTTCTACTGGTCCAATTTTTAATTTCACCCTTGCAAGGCACAGGGTGAAATCCTCCCCAAAACCCGTATGTAACACCTGTGGATTTTGCATGGGGGATCTGAACCTATCAGGTCCCCTAAACTGCCAGAGCTGCAGGCCGCAGGGTAGCCTCAGTGATTGCAGCGGTCGGCCATTTACACCAATCGGTGTAGTGGTTTTGCAAGTCTTCCTCTTGAAACTTTGCAGGGCCGGACTGGAGAGGAATCCAATGAAGCTCATGTATATTCCTATATGTACATTCCTCCGCCCCCTTCCTCACTCCACATGCTGATTGGCAGGTAGAAGTGTAACCTTTAGTTTTTGGCAGCAAGTGTTTAATTCCCCTACAGCTCCTCCACAGGCGAACTGAAACATTACACAGTTCCCAGTGCAAAAGCTGTAACAGGGTCCTCCAACTGTAATGCTTCATTTATTGTACTGATGTCCTTCTATGGGGAAGAGAGACCTTATAAGACCCCTAAGGGATCTTTCATACGTGTGGAATATTTCTGCAAGACGCCCCTAAAGACGCAGAAAATTCTGCATGTATACATTACTGGTTATGGAGCAGATAGGGCTCCGACAGACGAGCATGAAATGTAATGCGCCCGCTCCTGCGCAATTTTTTTGCTCAGTGAAGGAGTGTATTTAGCGCTCGTGCCTGTGTAAATACGGAGCATAATTGTGCAGGCACCACTCATTCCCACAGGCTGGGGGATCACCCTGCCCTCATTTAAATGGCTAATTTGCTTAATGAACTACCAGTGATTGCGGGTATGCACTGCGTGCATTATTGTGGCGTATCACGCTCGTCTGCGAAGCCCTTAGGTCCATCTTAGCTGCACATGTGACAAGACCCAACGTACCTTTCAGATGGGATGGAATTAGTCTGCGTGGGCATTTCTGCGTCACATTGTCAAACGCCAATCTAGGTGTTTAACCCCTTAACGCCACAGGGCGGAAGTGTACGTCATAGCTGTAGCGTTCCTTACTGTGATGTCATCAGACCCCCACGATGTAATTGCAAAGGACCAACAGGTTGCCATGGCAACAGGACGCCATATACAGGCGCCCTGCTTTGCCATTGTCTATGATCACTGTAACAAGCGATAAGGCACTGCAGGACAGAAGTCCTGCAATGCTTTATCATAACGATCAAAGCTGCTATTGTACAAGTCCCCCTACAGGGACACAAATAGTGTAAAAAAAAGATCAAAACAGTGTCAAAATTAAAAAAATGTAAAAAAACCCGCCTTTTTTCAGCTTTTTCTCCTATTAGTATAAAAAAAGTTTAAAAATTTTAAAATCCCGCATATCTGGCATCGTCGTATCTATAACAACTTGTGCAATAATTTGAGCACACATTTTATCCTGCATGGCAAAAAGCATTAAAAAAAAACCCAAAAAAACGTAAAAACTCATTTTTCCTGCCAAAAAACCCAAAGTGATCAAAAAAGCTGTATGTATCCCAAAATTGTTCCCATGAAACAACAGCTTGTCACGTAAAAAACAAGCCCTCACAGAGCTTCATCCATGGAAAAGTTAAAAAGTTATAGAACTTTGAATACAGCGATTTAGAAAAAAAATTCCAAAAAAGGTTTGTGGAAAAAGATAAAAAAAAGGATTTTGGTATAAATGTAATCGACCCGACCCGCAGAAAAAATGCATTGTGACCTGTATGCTGCATGATTAACACTGTAAAAAAAAAAACCTCTGGCAGAATTGATGTGCTTTCTCTTCCTGCTATCATAAAGAAATTATTAAAAGTTTTACAATATTGTAAATGACACCAATGAAAACTGAAGTTCGCTACACAAAAAACAAGCCCTCATACGGCCATATCTACGGAAAAATCGAAAAGTTAGAGTTTTGGAAAGTGGAGATGAAAATCCCCACAAAAGTCGTTGCATCCTTATGGCCAAAATAGGCCGTGTCCTTAAGGGGTTAAACAAGCGCCAATCATGGTGATCAACACTTGTTTGCCTAACCTTTAAATGTCATTGTTCGTCCCCCATAAATTATCATCGCTCTTGGCAGCACAATCCCTGGTTTACACGGGGAGGTGTGTTATTGACAATGATGACTTTTTTCAATGGCACAAAAGTTGCGTTCAGCCGAAAAAGAAGCGCTTACTCATTTGTCGACTGATTGGGTGCAGCTTTACACAGCCATGATTAGGCAAACAAACCCTGTAATGAACATCAGTGCCCGATAGTTAGCCTGTGTAAGGGGACATTCACACGTAGCGGAAATGTGCGAGTTTTCCACAGCCGAAAAAATCAAAAGCATTTCAGATATCGTGTATCTACAGCTGATTTTGTGGCGCCCGAGGGGGGCCGGCCATTGCGAGTGAAACTATGGGGTACTCAAGGTGGTTGTCACAGGTGGCTCTGTGATCTCTCCCCAACAATGGCGGAACATGGCCCAGCTTGGTCATGTGCAGTGCAAAAAGAACAGGCAGATGACGATAGTGAACAGTCCTATCGATGTTGTCACGTGACGCCAGTACCTCTTTTCAAGTAAATGGTCACTTGTTGCTTAATAAAAGAGTCCACAGACAAAGATCGTTTTCAAAACCAGAGGTACACAGTTTTCTTTACTCACGGAATCCAACTTCACTTTTTTTTTTTTAAGAACACAGCAAATAGACAGTTTCAGACACAAGACTTCTGGCAGGCTTCCTTCTGTTTCACTTCTGTTACACACACATGTTCTCTCTAGGATGCACTTTCCTTCCTGATTCTAGGTGTCCTCAGTCCAAGTTATCCGATGGACGATCCCTGGGAGTACATTCCTGACATGGTGGGTTAACATACAACTCTTGACTTCCGTTGTCAGCTAATTACTCCTCTCGTTTTGGACCTAGCAGGAGCCATCACTTTAAGCTTCAGTCCCGGGTGGGGAGATATCCCACGGCAAATGAGATAGGCCCACGGCTCTGCGCAGGTAAAAGTAAAACGGAACTCCAGCTATTCTAAAGACACCGCAACTCTGGGCCAATACAATTTCAGCACAGCAGCCCCTCACCACGGAATACTTTGTGCTGCCATCACCAAGATTGCAGCACTGGCAGCGCATCCCGTCACCGGGCAGCAGCTAGTGAGCGTCGCACCGCAGGTAGATTTTGCCTTGGATTTTCCCCTGTAGAAAATCTGTGGCATTTCCGCTCCGTGTAAATGGACCATAATAGGGCTATCACACCACTCCCACCCCCCAACCCCCACCCCCGACCCCGCTCCACCTCTCATTTCTAACTACGGTTTGTTTGTTACATGATCATTAATCATTAACCCAAGAAGCTGAGTGGATTGACTTAAGTAAATACAGAAACTGCGGCTGAAAACTCTGCACAGTCCTGGAAGGAAACGTTCTTCATTATTTGTGTGGTCCGTCTATGAATAGTGAAACGTGATAAGAGCCTGCGAGGAAACCAGCGAAACAATAGAAACTTCTTTACCTTCTCTATTAAACCAACTAATCTAAATACTCAGCTTGAGATTCTTGGCAGCGCTAGAAAGCTCCTCCGACGTCTCCTCTCAAGTACTTAGATGTGACTTGTGGGAAAGTGGCAAGCCGCATAGCCGGAGGCGAGAGGCGGCAGGAATTCAGGTCCCCATTGATATTAGCCCAAGGCCGGTCTCACAGGGGCGTATTGTCATTCTGGGTCGTGCGCAATATTTGATGCCAATAGCCCTTTTATTTCTATTGGACCACTCACAACTCTTTTTTTTTTCCGTGCGCGTATTATCCGTGCAGAAAAAAAATAGCAGCGTGTCCTATGTTGGTGCGTATTACCCGCGCATACACGCCAAGATAGTATATGGAGATTGGCGCCACGTAGCAAGTACGCATTTCATCTTCTAACAGCAATAACATTTTATTTTTCCATAGTTATGCGAGACATCCTGTAGATTGCGTTGGTACCATTTTTTTGTAATACATATGACTTTCTGATTGCTTTTTATTACATTTTTCCTTGGAGACCAAAAAAAACCACAATTCTGGCACTCTTTTTTTTTTCTGACAACAGTCACCGCACGGGGTAAGTAATTTATTTTTACTTTGATCGCTCCTGTAGTATGATGTAATGCCATAGTGATGTAATGCCATATACTGCGGTCTGACAGGCATGGCTTGATTCTGCTATGACAGCCCTGGGGCTTTTCAGAAGGTGCCTGGCTGCCATGACACCCACACAGCAACCCGCAATCTCATTACGGGGTGGGAGGAGTGGTATGGTGGAGTACGGGACCCTGGAACATCGGTCGGGCGATATAAATGCCGCTGTCAGAATTGGCGGCGGGATTTAAAAGGTTAATAGCTCTGGTGAGCAGCGTGGCTTATAAGAGCCGTTGCAGGCGGCCGTCGGCTGTAAGAAACAGTCGGCAGCCGCCATGTATGGAGCAAGATCGCCCTGTGATCTCCCTTCATACACCCTCCACAGTGTCAGAACATAACTATACGTCCTCTATCGTTAAGGGGTTAAAGAGACTTTGTCAACACTTGTGGGTCTCATAAACTAAACATATGAGCTCATAGGAGCTGAGTTCGGTGATGGCACTCAGTTTCATTGGATGCCTGCATCACATGACCTAGCCATATATAACATAGGTGCAGTGTAACCAGCGGCCCTTTTACAGTTGAGCTGCATCACGTTTTTTTGCTTATACAACGAGTGGTCTGTTGTTAATAAGGACAGATATTCTAGACAGAGGATATATTGCTGCTGGCTGTGAAAGCTTGTATACCAGCTGTTACGTCTTACTGGTGCTGGATAGGAGCTGCAGGTATAGTAGCCATGCTGGACTAGAGAGTAGTCAGGAGGAAGCTCTAGGTAGTCATGTTTGCAGTACAAATGGATTGGGTGGAAAGCGTAGTCAGAAGGAAGCCAGGAGTCAAATTAATGAGCAACAAAGCGTAGTCTGGAGGAGAGCCAGGAGTTGTCAGCAGGTAGTCACAGTTTGCAGGAGAGCTACAGGTTAGGAGATGCAGCTTGATAAATGCAATGAAGCACAATAATCACGCAAGGAAGGAGGGATCAGGGCCAGGTTTATATAGCAAGCAGGGACAGGGCGGAACCAGAACAGAGACTGGATAGCAGGATCTGGGAACCAGGCTAAAGTATGCAAGGGAACTTATCCCTGGATCGCCTGGATGGATCAGTAGTGAGAGCTACTGACTGGAGCACTGAGATCCCCAATTCGATCCCTGAAAACGTAAATGGATTCTATTGCAGGGAACAGAGAAAGTCGCTGCATCATCTTTATATGCCTATAGGAAGCATGGTCTGTACATTGGGAGAGGGTATATTTCTGCTGCTGTCAATGTATACAGCAGAAAGCAGACAGACAAAATACGCTGTGGCATGGGTAAAGTAGTAGACCTCTGTTCGTGTTAATGTAAAACAAAAAGAAAACAGAGAAACAGCAAATACACACAGTGTGTGTCAGTGGCCTCAGATGTCGATCAAAGTCGCCAGCCCGGCCACTACGAATTATTTGCAGCACAGTGGTTTTCTGCAAATTACAAAGTATTCTGATAAGTTACATAAAACTACACAAAAGCTTGCCTCACAGCACTGTATGCCCACTGTGTATTACCCACACAGTTTTTGCGCATAATACGCAGTACCAAAATCCCATAGACTTTAATGTTGGCACTCACACGAGCCATGCTAAATACCCGGGCAAAAAAAATTTCAGCATGTATATTACGTGCACATACACGCCAAGATAGTGTATGGGGATTGGTGACTCACATCAAGTATGCATGCCATTGCTTACTGGCTGCGTGCCCACGAGAGAGATATGCGCATGGCACACTCATATCTATGTTGCTGATCTTATTCTCCTGCTTCTGCCATGTTTTCTCCTCCATCTCCCAAAAGAAAAATTTTCTAAAGCACAAAAAACAGCTCTATCTCTGCAGCTGTTCCTTGGAGAAGGGCCGTGCTTGGCTGTTTTGTTCATCTGGTAGAATTTGTCCCTGTAAACTTTTTGACATTGCTTTTAACCCTTTCCAATCCACTGTCTGACCTGTGAAGACATTATGATTTAAGGCTGTACAGTTTGAAGTTGGAAGACGTCCGTCGGGGTTCTCTTACTGTATATTGCCAGCCTCTCTGCTGTCAGAGCCTATCCAACGTGTCACCTCATGCAGTACTGGCTTTAGCCAGCATATAGCGTCATTGTATAATGGCAGAAAAAGAGAAAGCCGTCTAGGAAAACCAGGATACAAATTGAATTGGAAAGGATTAAAACAAGCAGCACTTCTGTTGTCTGCTTTAGAAAAATTTCTGGTAGCTCTACAGCTGTTCCTTCGAGCAGCCCTGTGCTTGAGTGTTGTGTTCACCTGCAATTTGGCGGGCTTCTGCTGCATTGGGGAACTGCTGGAGGGCAAATTAGTCAACCCAGTTTTTTTTACTTTAGTGGGAGACCATCCCAGTTTATGATGATTGTCGTGAAATGGTCCCGATACTGACAAACTAATTATTGCACTAATTGCTCCTCACTACCAACTAACTAATCCTCTTCATTTTGAATGCGTACATAAGTAGTCCGCTGTATATAGTGAGTGACAACTTTGCTAGCAGATGACGAGGAAATGGCGAGGAGGGTGAGTATGCATGTGACACCCCAGACTGAACACTCCAGCTCTTATCAGCCCATAACTTTAATTTATGAGACCCATAGGACCTGACAGAGTCTTCTTAAGTTTAATATTAAAGTGACCACAGAGTACCACAATACAGGGCCCAATAAAACCGCCATACAGTGCAAAAACAATGCTCTGTCCACAAAATACTGCCATACTGTGCTCTTACAGGGCATATAAGGGTGGGAAAAGGGGATTCCAACATTCAGCAAATCCTCCTTTCCCAGTATATAGAGAGGAGCCACTGCTAAGCAGAGGGAGCACTTATTACAATCTCTGCATGGGCCGATATACACTTTTGGGTTTCGATAACTAACATGAATGCATGTCAGCCTCTCTACTTACGGTACATGCCTATTGTGCAATAGTCAGTACACAGCAGTAAAAACCATCCCGCATGCCATATACATTGTAATGTCCTAAAAGCAAGTAAATATTACACCTGTAGGTAAATCATGGGACTTCTCTCTCATATCTGCATTACAGACAGTCCACATATGATACAGTAGGTTTAGATTTGCGCATGACAATTGAACACACACCCAGTAAACTGGTTTATCTACCTATAGGTCCACCCTATGTCTTCACCTTGGAGAGTTTAGGTGGACCTTCTCCTGAGGTGTTCGGTTGTGCAGCTTACTTGTATTACTGGTGCTTTCTGCGTTGGGGATTCTGCTTTTCTGTTCCATTCAGGGAGCAGGAAAGGGGAATCCCCATGGCCGAATGATTCTCTGGACAGCACTGAACACCTCCGGCCGAACCCCATTGACCATAATGGGGTCCACCTGCTTTCCGCCTAGGACGAAAAAAAAGCGTTGTGTGCAGGGGTTATTTTGCAGGGTGATGGGGGTTGTTTGGGGCACAGTGGAGGATGATGGGGTTGTTTAGAGGACTCTGGAGGACAATGGGGGTTGTTTGGAGGTAATGCGTTTTTTCGGAGGACAATGAGAGTTGTATGGAGGATGATTGGGGTTGTTTGGAGGTCTGTGGATTAGGATTATTATGTGAGGAGTTTTTGCTTATCTGTGGTCGCAGATGACACGAAATATGTGTACAGACTTTTTTTTTTGCTTTCGCCAGTGTTTGTGTATCTTAGGTGCAGCCCAAGGCAATTCTTCTTCCTCCAAAGTGGTCCAGAGACCCTAAAGTTTTGGACACCCCTCTATTAGTAAATTGTGGGAACAGCCCACGTTTTTTTTCTTACAATCTGATGCCTGTAGGTTTACTCTGATGTATAACATAGTCAACTGGATGGATTATTACATGATCGATCCCTTGTTTCTCGCAAGATAGTTAATGTTAGAAGAAGATGGCAGCTGGAGAGATCGACAGCCAGTTTAAGGCTGTAACTTATCCCCAGTTACAGAAGGAAGAGCAGCTCTGAAGCACAAATTTCTGTCCTAACAGGTGAAACACTGTGCAGAAGACTAAGAGAAAAACATTCACGAACAGACAGGAGCTTTGGGGATTTTTTGGGCAATGATGTGCTATAACTGACATCACTACGCAGATGTGGTGACATCAGCAGTCCAACTCCTATTCGCCCCTGTTGGACTCCTAGAATAGAAGTTAATTAATCCATTGATTTTTACCTACTAAATAGCCACAAAACCCATCGTGCGATTTAATTATCACACAAAGCCACAATATGGCTGCCTTCAATCTGTAAGTCTGACTGCAGTATATATGTGAGAAACACTGCACCTTACAGGAAACCGAACCAAAAACTGCGAACAGCTCACGGTTCCTGCGCCTGACCGCACTCATTATCGTATGTATTTATAGAACAGAAAACATCTAAAAGTGAGTGAGTGTGGGAGTGCGAGGGGCGGAGGGAAAACCAAAGCCCAAATACAGCTCATTGCTTTCCAGCTGTGTGACTCTTACAAAGTAGTTATGTCACCACTGTCCAGATTTTCAGTAGATACATCCGTGTGGCCAGTCAGAAAAGGGATGTGGTCTGGTATAAAATCTGCACAGTTTTTAGGAAGAACAGATTCTGCAAGATGCGATCTATTCCTTATTATGTAATGTATTGTGCTGACACGCTCATACAGAATACACTCATAGAATTGGAAGGGACCTCCAGGGTCATCAGGTCCACTAAATCATCCCAGACAGATATTTGTCCAGCCTTTGTTTGAAGACTTCCATTGAAGGAGAACTCACCACCTCCCATGGTAACCTGTTCCACTCATTGATCACCCTCACTGTCAGAAAGTTTTTTTTTCGAATATCTAATCTGTGTCTCCTCCCTTTTAGTTTGATCCCATTGCTTCTGGTCTTTCCTTGTACAAATGAAAATAGGGCTGATCCCTCTGCACTGTGACAACCCTTCAGATATTTGTAGACAGCTATTAAGTCTTCTCTCAGCCTTCTTTTTTTGTAAGCTAAACATTCCCACATGCTTTAACCGTTCTTCATAGGACATGATTTGCAGACCGCTCACCATCTTGGTAACTCTTCTCTAAACTTGCTCCAGTTTGTCTATGTCTTTTTTAAAGTATGGTGCCCAGAACTGGACACAGTATTCCAGATGAGGTCTGACTAAGGAAGAGAAGAGGGGAATAATGACCTCACGTGGTCTAGACTCTATGCTTCTCTTAATACATCCCAGAATTGTGTTTGCCTTTTTGGCTTCTGCATCACATTGTTGACTCATGTTCAGTCTGTGATCTATGAATATACCCAAGTTTTTTTTCACATGTGCTGCTGCTTAGCCCAATTCCTCCTATTCTGCATGTGCTTTTTTCATTTTTCTTGACCCAATGTAGGACTTGGCATTTCTCCTTGTTAAATACCATTCTGTTAGTCGCTGCCCACTGTGCATGTTTTTCTAGATCTTTTTGAATCCTCTCTCTCTCTCTCTTCTCTAGTGTTATACACAAGCACCTGTCACCAGCTGGTTTCGAACTCTAAAGCTGCCCATGCATGTGTCAGCAGATCCCACTAATTTCTATACTCTGATATCTATGAGGGATTCCCAACTGCTTATGGGCCACAGAATAAAGATAGCTGTTGGCTTAATTATTGTATCTTGTATCTTTGCATGCCCTGCAAAAAGAGGATCTGTCAGCTCTCTGTTATGATCATCAGAAATGATCCTGCGGTTTCATGTACTATTCACTAGTTTGTTACTGGGGTGGTTGCTGTACAACTGAGTGGGCCAGCTGAACAACACTGTTGCAGCTCAGCCTCATTTGAGGAGGGGTCCTCATTGATTACTCTCTATGTACATTCCAGGCTTCTGCAGTGTGTTGCCGATTACCATAAGCTATGTTCATTTAAGGCCAGTATTCCTTGATCTCTTTTAGTATCTTGATCGTAGTCTAATTTGTTCTTCTTAGTGCAGTCTTGATCCTCTGGTTATGTCTAGTCTATACCTTATTTAATAGCCTTGCACTTTTGTTTGCTCTTTCATGTTTATATCCATCTATTTTATGGTTCTTGGTTCATTTTTGCTCAGTTTGATTTTCTTTTTCTCTAGGTCTTAATGCCGTCTTATTGTTTATCAAGGTGCTGTTGGCTCTCCACTGTAGTGTAGTATATAGAGAAGCTGTCGGCTCTCCTGTGTGGTGTAGTATATAGAGGAGCTGTCGGCTCTCCTGTGTGGTGTAGTATATAGAGGAGCTGTCGGCTCTCCCGTGTGGTGTAGTATATAGAGGAGCTGTCGGCTCTCCCGTGTGGTGTAGTATATAGAGGAGCTGTCGTCTCTCCTGTGTGGTGTAGTATATAGAGGAGCTGTCGGCTCTCCTGTGTGGTGCAGTATATAGAGAAGCTGTCGGCTCTCCTGTGTGGTGTAGTATATAGAGGAGCTGTCGGCTCTCCTGTGTGGTGTATTATATAGAGGAGCTGTCGGCTCTCCTGTGTGGTGTAGTATATAGAGGAGCTGTCGTCTCTCCTGTGTGGTGTAGTATATAGAGGAGCTGTCGGCTCTCCTGTGTGGTGCAGTATATAGAGAAGCTGTCGGCTCTCCTGTGTGGTGTAGTATATAGAGCAGCTGTGGGCTCTCCTATGCGGTGTAGTATATAGAGGAGCTGTCGGCTCTTCTGTGTGGTGTAGTGTATAGAGGAGCTGTTGGCTCCTCTTTGTGGTGTAGTGTATAGAGGAGCTGTCGGCTGTCCTGTGTAGTGTAGTATATAGAGGAGCTGTCGGCTCTCATGTGTGGTGTAGTATATAGAGGAGCTGTAGGCTCTTTCCTTTGTGGTGTAGTATATAGAGAAGCTGTCAGCTCTCCTGTGTGGTGTAGTATATAGAGGATCTGTCGGCATTCCCATAAGGTGTAGTATACCGAGGCGCTGTCGGCTCTGCTGTGTGGTATAGTATATAGAGGAGCTGTCGGCTCTCCTGTGTGGTGTAGTATATAGAGGAGCTGTCGGCTCTCTCCTTTGTGGTGTAGTATATAGAGAAGCTGTCGACTCTCCTGTGTGGTGTAGTATATAGAAGAGCTGTTGGCTCTCCTGTGTAGTGTAGTATATAGAGGAGCTGTCGGCTCTCCTGTGCGGTATAGTATATAGAGGAGCTGTCGGATCTTCTGTGTGGTGTAGCGTATAGAGGAGCTGTCGGCTCTTCTGTGTGGTGTAGTATACAGAGGAGCTGTCGGCTCTTCTGTGTGGTGTAGTATATAGAGGATCTGTTGGCATTCCTGTAAGGTGTAGTATATAGAGGCACTGACGGCTCTCCTGTGTGGTGCAGAATATAGAGGAGCTGTCGGCTCTCCTGTGTGGTATATTATATAGAGGAGCTGTCGGCTCTCCTGTGTGGTGTAGTATATAGAGTAGCTGTCGGCTCTCATGTGTGGTGTAGTATATAGAGGACTGTCCTGTGCGGTGTAGTATATAGAGGAGCTCTCCTGTGTGGTGTAGTATATAGAGGAGCTGTTGGCTATCCGTTGTGGTGTAGTATATAGAGGAGCTGTTGGCTCTTCTGTGTGGTGTAGTATATAGAGGATCTGTCGGTATTCCCGTAAGGTGTAGTATATAGAGGAGCTGTCGGCTCTCCTGTGTGGTGTAGTATATAGAGGAGCTGTCGGCTCTCCTGTGTGTTGTAGTATATAGACGAGCTGTCGGCTCTCCTGTGCAGTGTAGTGTATAGAGGAGCTGTCTGCTCTCCTGTGTGGTGTAGTATATAGAGGAGCTGTCGGCTCTCCTGTGTGGTGTAGTATATAGAGGAGCTGTCGGCTCTCCTGTGTGGTGTAATATATAGAGGAGCTGTCGGCTCTCCTGTGTGGTGTAGTATATAGAGGAGCTCTCCTGTGTGGTGTAGTATATAGAGCAGCTGTTGGCTCTCCTGTGTAATGTAGTATATAGAGGAGCTGTCGGCTCATCTGTGTGGTGTAGTATACAGAGGAGCTCTCGGCACTTCTGTGTGGTGTAGTTTATAGAGGAGCTGTCGGCTCTCCTGTGTGGTATAGTATATAGAGGCGCTGTCGGCTCTCCTGTGTGGTGTAGTATATAGAGGCACTGACGGCTCTCCTGTGTGGTGCAGAATATAGAGGAGCTGTCGGCTCTCCTGTGTGGTATATTATATAGAGGAGCTGTTGGCTCTCCTGTGTGGTGTAGTATATAGAGTAGCTGTCGGCTCTCATGTGTGGTGTAGTATATAGAGAATCTGTCCTGTGCGGTGTAGTATATAGAGGAGCTCTCCTGTGTGGTGTAGTATATAGAGGAGCTGTTGGCTATCCGTTGTGGTGTAGTATATAGAGGAGCTGTCGGCTCTTCTGTGTGGTGTAGTATATAGAGGATCTGTCGGCATTCCCGTAAGGTGTAGTATATAGAGGCGCTGTCGGCTCTCCTGTGTGGTGTAGTATATAGAGGAGCTGTCGGCTCTCCTGTGTGTTGTAGTATATAGACGAGCTGTCGGCTCTCCTGTGCGGTGTAGTATATAGAGGAGCTGTTGGCTCTCCTGTGCAGTGTAGTGTATAGAGGAGCTGTCTGCTCTCCTGTGTGGTGTAGTATATAGAGGAGCTGTCGGCTCTCCTGTGTGGTGTAGTATATAGAGGAGCTGTCGGCTCTCCTGTGCGGTGTAGTATATAGAGCAGCTGTTGGCTCTCCTGTGTGGTGTAGTATATAGAGGAGCTGTCGGCTCTCCTGTGGGGTGTAGTATATAGAGGAGCTGTCGGCTCTGCTGTGTGGTGTAGTATATAGAGGAGCTGTTGGCTCTCCTGTGTGGTGTAGTATATAGAGGAGCTGTCGGCTCTCCTGTGTGGTGTAGTATATAGAGGAGCTGTCGGCTCTCCTGTGTGGTGTAGTATATAGAGGAGCTGTCGGCTCTGCTGTGTGGTGTAGTATATAGAGGAGCTGTTGGCTCTCCTGTGTGGTGTAGTATATAGAGGAGCTGTCGGCTCTCCTGTGTGGTGTAGTATATAGAGGAGCTGTCAGCTCTCCTGTGCGGTGTAGTATATAGAGGAGCTGTCGGCTCTCTTGTGTGGTGTAGTTTATAGAGGAGCTGTCGGCTCTCCTGTGTGGTATAGTATATAGAGGAGCTGTCGGCTCTCCTGTGTGGTGTAGTATATAGAGGAGCTGTCGGCTCTCCTGTGTGGTGTAGTATATAGAGGAGCTGTTGGCTCTCCTGTGTGGTGTAGTATATAGAGGAGCTGTCGGCTCTCCTGTGTGGTGTAGTATATAGAGGAGCTGTCGGCTCTCCTGTGTGGTATAGTATATAGAGAAGCTGTCGGCTCTACTATGCGGTGTAGTATATTGAGGAGCTGTCGGCTCTCCCGTGCGGTGTAGTATATAGAGGAGCTGTCGGCTCTCCTGTGTGGTATAGTATATAGAGAAGCTGTCGGCTCTCCTATGCGGTGTAGTATATTGAGGACTTCTGTCCATTTTCAAAGATCTTTAACCAAAACAGGAAAGTGCATTATAGTGTTTGTCTTATTTTTGTCCCATTGTGGCACTTTTGTACTCACTGTGACACGACACCTCTTTGCCGAAAATGCTTTGTGTGGTCACATGAGAAAGAAGCAGGTTTTTCCTGCATTAGTGTTGGTTTCCTCTTTACCGTTGATGAACTCACAGACATGAAATCTGAGCAGACTATAAAAAGGCTCTAAAAATAAACCCAAAGTCCTGTAAAACCAGATTGTGTGGTGCCTATAGGGTTGTCATAACTAAGGGCAGTCACTCCGGCCCCACCTGTAAGGTAAGTTGCGTGAAGCATAAAATCCTGGAGAATTGTAAATATAGTAATGGTGCCAATTCATTAACAGGTTGGACATCTAAAGGAAAAGATAAAGCATCCTTATAGCATTGATTAAAAACCTCCTCCCGTTTTGTGTCTGCAGTTCCTGTACAGAGCTATGTGTCTTCATGGTTACAGACAAACTCTGTAATGTTGGATCCTGCATTCATGCATTAAAGTGGTTCAGCTGAAGATTTAGGGATACATGTCTAATGGCTGGGGTTTTCACGCTGGGCTCCCAGTGATCCGGAGCACTATGTCCCCAAGTACCTGTATGAATGGAAGGGTGAAGCTTATTTTGGACCGCCGCTCCGTTAACTTCATGCAGTGATTAATGTCTCTATCTGTCCTATGGAAGTGATTGGGGCTGTGGTCACACATGTACACCACAGCGATATTCACTGGGCATTCAAGAGTGCATTTCTTGGGAACGCTAGGGTTCCCAGCAGTCGCCCCCTTAGAAAGCACCTGTACTACTAGTGGCGTAATTATAAGGTCACAAGGGTCACAATTGCGACAGGGCCCCTAAGCTTGGGGGGCCCAGGGGCTCCCTCTCTTTACAATATAATGTCTTCTTTTTGCCTCCTTCTGGCCATTCAATGTTGCTATCGCCACTAAGTTCGTGTCACTCAGACATCTTTCAGACAGCTTCACAGCCTGACTACTCCTCTGTGTCCCAGCATGGTGTGAGCGCTGAAGAACTGACAGAAGAGGAGTCGGACTGTGTGTGATGCTGCCTGATAGGAGACTGAGCAGCGGGGACACGAACTTAGTGGCGATAGCAATGTTGGATGGCCATAACAACTTAAATTAGGGTACGGGGGCCATCCTTAGGAAAACTGTTGCTAAGTGGCCACAAAGGGTACTGCACATCAGATAAGGGACTTTCTAAAGTTTCTAAAGACACTTCTTTTGGAGACACTGTTACTAAAGGGACAACTTCTAGGGGCATTGTTAC
This sequence comes from Eleutherodactylus coqui, assembly GCA_035609135.1. Taxonomy (NCBI): domain Eukaryota; kingdom Metazoa; phylum Chordata; class Amphibia; order Anura; family Eleutherodactylidae; genus Eleutherodactylus; species Eleutherodactylus coqui. The sequence goes on from CM069405.1 coordinate 55,773,020, forward strand.
TAAAGGGACTACGATTAGAGGAATAGTTACTAAAAGTGTGACATTGAGGGATACCTTTACTATTAGGGGAAACTATTACTATGTGGTGGCATTATTATTACTATTCACCTCTTAAGGGCTTATTCAGACTGGCGTATATCAGTCGGGTTTTCATGTCCGACTGATATACGCTGCCCCTTTCAGCAAGTGGAGGAGGCGGGACAGAACAGGAGCTAGTGCATTGAGCTTCTGCCCCCTCTCTGTCCCTCACCACTGTTTGCAATGGGAGGGGCGGGACAGGGCTAAGTTCGGGGGGAGCCGAAAGAGGTCAATATGGCATATTTTATTATTTTCAAGCATGGGGAGCATCAAGTCAAATTAAAACAGTATGGCGGTATTTTTTGTCATGGTATGCAGCACAAAATCAATCACAGTGTGGTAATGTTATCCTGTGATGGTGTGATGGCAATATGGACCGGTAGGGCAGAGGCAAGCTGAACTTGCCACATAGCTGTCTATTCCCTATTCTGCAGCAGAGGAAGTTGTGGTTTCACATTGCTGAAGTCACCACATTGGTGGTCAAAGGGCAGTACCGAAACTGTACAGGATACCATGTAGTAGTGCCATTACAGTAATGATGGCCGTCATGATAGTATCAGCCATAAGTATATGCACAATGACCTCCTTAACCGTGCCAACACAATAATGCCAGCAGCACAGTGGTGCCCGTGATAGTACTAGGTGCGCCATATGGCGGGATCCTAGGATAGGTGAAGGCAAAAAACACCCAGGTCTGGCGCACAGATATGAAGGCAAGGAAGTAGCCAGGTCAAGTCTTGACTTGACTTCTCTGCTTATGAATGTCAGCAGATACAGCGCGTTTCAGGGCGTATACGCCCCTTCATCAGATAACGCTGGTCTATTCACTATTTACAACATATATAAAAGGAAGTATGATTTGTAATGACAAAGTAAACAGAAGGAAATGCCAAGGAGCAGAAAAAGTAATGAGTACAGTTCACATGTTCTATCATATACACCCGGCTTACACTTATATTTTACCAGCATTTTCGATTATATGAAGTATTTTACTTTATATATATTTGGACTACTCGTTTTTTTATGTATTGCTTTTCCTACTTAATGCTTTTTTTGCTCATTGGCATTTCCCTGTTGTACCGCCTCTAGCTTGGATACAAGATGTGGTACACACAGGCATGGAGGCTCTAGTACCCTGTTCTACCACCTCTAGCTTGGATACAAGATGTGATACGGGCAGGCATGAAGGCTCTAGTACCCTGTTGTACTGCCTCTAGCTTGGATACAAGATGTGATACGGGGGGCATGGAGGCTCTAGTACCCTGTTGTACCACCTCTAGCTTGGATACAAGATGTGATACGGGTGAGCATGGAGGCTCTAGTACCCTGTTGTACCAACTCTAGCTTGGATATAAGATGTGGTACGGGCGGGCATGGTGGCATACAGGTTCTGTATGGTATCCTGCAGTGTATCGATCCACACTTGCTGTGAGCCTCTAGATTGTGAAAACTAATAGGCTCTCAAAGGTGGCGTCCCAGATGGTCCCATACATGTTCTATTGGTGATAAATCTGGTACTGGGCAGCCATGGAAGTGTGACAATGTTGTGGGGACATTCCTGTGACTCCATTGTTGTGTGCGGCCACTACTAGGGGTGACTGACTGTCGGATGCGATGGCCCTCCAGACCATCACACCAGCAGGGGGCAGTGTGCTGCTCTACAGCAAAAACAGGATTGAGACGCTCACCCCGAGGTCTCCAGACACGGACACGGCTGTCGTCAGCGCCCAAACTAAACCTGGATTTGTCAGTGAAGACAACCTGGTTCCACTCTGCAAGAGTCCAGTTTCGTTGTTCACAGCATTTAGTACTGTAGTATAGTATATATTACAGTATGGAGTACTGGTAGTAAAGTATGTAGTACCGTAGCACTGATAACATTGCAGTATAGTATGTATCACTGGTAATACTGTAGTATAGTATGTAGTACTGTATTGTAGTATATAGTACTGATAATATTGTAGTAGTGTGTAGTGCAGTATGTAGTACTTTGGTAAAGTATGTAATACTGATAATACTTTAGTATAGTATGTGGTATAGCATGTAGTACTGGTAGTATAGCATGTAGTAGTAGTAGTAATAATGTAGTATAGCATGTAGTACTGGTAGTATAGTATGTAGTAGTAGAATAATGTAGTATAGTATGTAGTAGTAATACTGTAGTATAGCATGTAGTAATAGTATTAATGTAGTATAGTATGTATTAGTAATACTGTAGTATAGCATGTAGTAATAGTAATAATGTAGTATAGTATGTAGTAGTAATACTGTAGTATAGCATGTAGTAATAGTAATAATGTAGTATAGTATGTAGTAGTAATAACGTAGTATCGCATGTAGTAGTAGTAATAATGTAGTATAGTATGTAGTAGTAATAATGTAGTATAGTATGTAGTACTGGTAGTATAGTATGTAGTAGTAGTAATAATGTAGTATAGTATGTAGTAGTAATAATGTAGTATAGTATGTAGTAGTAGTAATAATGTAGTATAGTATGTAGTACTGGTAGTATAGTATGTAGTAGTAGTAATAATGTTGTATAGTATGTGGTAGTAGCAATAATTTAGTAATATTGTATGTAGTAGTAGTAGTAATAATGTAGTATAGTGTGTAGTAGTGGTGATGTAGTAGTAGTAATAATGTAGTAATATTTTATGTAGTACTGGTAGTATAGTATGTAGTAGTAGTAATAATGTAGTATAGTATGTAGTACTGGTAGTATAGTATGTAGTAGTAGTAGTAATAATGTAGTATAGTATGTAGTACTGGTAGTATAGTATGTAGTATTAGTAATAATGTAGTATAGCATGTAGTACTGGTAGTATAGTATGTAGTAGTAGTAATAATGTAGTATAGTATGTAGTACTGGTAGTATAGTATGTAGTAGTAGTAATAATGTTGTATAGTATGTAGTAGTAGTAATAATGTAGTATAGTATGTAGTAGTAATAATGTAGTATAGTATGTAGTAATAGTAATAATGTAGTATAGTATGTAGTAGTAATAATGTAGTATAGTATGTAGTACTGGTAGTATAGTATGTAGTAGTAGTAATAATGTAGTATAGTATGTAGTTCTGGTAGTATAGTATGTAGTAGTAGTAGTAATAATGTAGTATAGCATGTAGTACTGGTAGCATAGTATGTAGTAGTAGTAATAATGTTGTATAGTATGTAGTAGTAGTAATAATGTAGTATAGTATGTAGTAGTAATAATGTAGTATAGTATGTAGTAATAGTAATAATGTAGTATAGTATGTAGTAGTAATAATGTAGTGTAGTAGTAATACTGTAGTATAGCATGTAGTACTGGTAGCATAGTATGTAGTATTAGTAATAATGTTGTATAGTATGTAGTAGTAGTAATAATGTAGTATAGTATGTAGTAGTAATAATGTAGTATAGTATGTAGTAATAGTAATAATGTAGTATAGTATGTAGTAGTAATAATGTAGTGTAGTAGTAATACTGTAGTATAGCATGTAGTACTGGTAGCATAGTATGTAGTAGTAGTAATAATGTTGTATAGTATGTAGTAGTAGTAATAATGTAGTATAGTATGTAGTAATAGTAATACTGTAGTATAGCATGTAGTAGTAATAATGTAGTGTAGTACTAATACTGTAGTATAGCATGTAGTAATAGTAATAATGTAGTATAGTATGTAGTAGTAATACTGTAGTATAGCATGTAGTAATAGTAATAATGTAGTATAGTATGTAGTAGTAATACTGTAGTATAGCATGTAGTAGTAGTAATAATGTAGTATAGTATGTAGTGGTAATAATGTAGTATAGTATGTAGTAATAGTAATAATGTAGTATAGTATGTAGTAGTAATACTGTAGTATAGCATGTAGTAGTAATAATGTAGTGTAGTAGTAATACTGTAGTATAGCATGTAGTAATAGTAATAATGTAGTATGGTATGTAGTAGTAATACTGTAGTATAGCATGTAGTAATAGTAATAATGTAGTATAGTATGTAGTAGTAATATTGTAGTATAGCATGTAGTAGTAGTAATAATGTAGTATAGTATGTAGTAGTAATACTGTAGCATAGTATGCAGTAGTAGTAATAATGTAGTATAGCATGTAGTAGTAGTAACTATGTAGTATAGTATGTAGTAGTAATAATGTAGTATAGCATGTAGTAGTAGTAATGATTTAGTATAGTATGTAGTAGTAATACTGTAGCATAGTATGCAGTAGTAGTAATAATGTAGTGTAGTAGTAATACTGTAGTATAGCATGTAGTAGTAATAATGTAGTGTAGTAGTAATACTGTAGTATAGCATGTAGTAGTAGTAATAATGTAGTATAGTATGTAGTAGTAATACTGTAGTATAGCATGTAGTAATAGTAATAATGTAGTATAGTATGTAGTAGTAATAATGTAGTATAGTATGTAGTAGTAGTAATAATGTAGTATAGTATGTAGTAATAATAATGTAGTATAGCATGTAGTAGTAATAATGTAGTATAGTATGTAGTAGTAGTAATACTTTAGTAATATTGTATGTAGTAGTAGTTATAATGTAGTATAGTGTGTAGTAGTGGTAATACTGTAGTACTGGTAGTATAGTATGTAGTAATAATGTAGTATAGCATGTAGTAGTGGTAATACTGTAGTACTGGTAGTATAGTATGTAGTAATAATGTAGTATAGCATGTAGTAGTGGTAATACTGTAGTACTGGTAGTATAGTATGTAGTAATAATGTAGTATAGCGTGTAGTAGTGGTAATACTGTAGTACTGGTAGTATAGTATGTAGTAATAATGTAGTATAGCATGTAGTAGTGGTAATACTGTAGTACTGGTAGTATAGTATGTAGTAATAATGTAGTATAGTGTGCAGTAGTGGTAATACTGTAGTACTGGTAGTATAGTATGTAGTAATAATGTAGTATAGTGTGTAGTAGTGGTAATACTGTAGTACTGGTAGTATAGTATGTAGTAATAATGTAGTATAGTGTGCAGTAGTGGTAATACTGTAGTACTGGTAGTATAGTATGTAGTAATAATGTAGTATAGCATGTAGTAGTGGTAATACTGTAGTACTGGTAGTATAGTATGTAGTATAGTGTGTAGTAGTGGTAATACTGTAGTACTGGTAGTATAGTATGTAGTAATAATGTAGTATAGCATGTAGTAGTGGTAATACTGTAGTACTGGTAGTATAGTATGTAGTAATAATGTAGTATAGTGCGTAGCAGTGGTAATACTGTAGTACTGGTAGTATAGTATGTAGTAATAATGTAGTATAGTGTGTAGTAGTGGTAATACTGTAGTACTGGTAGTATAGTATGTAGTAATAATGTAGTATAGTGTGTAGTAGTGGTAATACTGTAGTACTGGTAGTATAGTATGTAGTAATAATGTAGTATAGTGTGTAGTAGTGGTAATACTGTAGTACTGGTAGTATAGTATGTAGTAATAATGTAGTATAGCATGTAGCAGTGGTAATACTGTAGTACTGGTAGTATAGTATGTAGTAATAATGTAGTATAGCATGTAGTAGTGGTAATACTGTAGTACTGGTAGTATAGCATGTATTATACTGTGTAGTAGTGGAAATACTGTAGTACTGGTAGTATAGTATGTAGTAATAATGTAGTATAGCATGTAGTAGTGGTAATACTGTAGTACTGGTAGCATGGTATGTAGTAATAATGTAGTATAGCATGTAGTAGTGGTAATACTGTAGTACTGGTAGTATAGTATGTAGTAATAATGTAGTATAGTGTGTAGTAGTGGTAATACTGTAGTACTGGTAGTATAGTATGTAGTAATGATGTAGTAAAGTGTGTAGTAGTGGTAATACTGTATTACTGGTAGTATAGTATGTAGTAATAATATAGTATAGTGTGTAGTAGTGGTAATACTGTAGTACTGGTAGTATAGTATGTAGTAATAATGTAGTATAGCATGTAGTAGTGGTAATACTGTAGTACTGGTAGTATAGTATGTACTAATAATGTAGTATAGTGTGTAGTAGTGTTAATACTGTAGTACTGGTAGTATAGTATGTAGTAATAATGTAGTATAGCATGTAGTAGTGGTAATACTGTAGTACTGGTAGTATAGTATGTAGTAATAATGTAGTATAGCGTGTAGTAGTGGTAATACTGTAGTACTGGTAGTATAGTATGTAGTAATAATGTAGTATAGCGTGTAGTAGTGGTAATACTGTAGTACTGGTAGTATAGTATGTAGTAATAATGTAGTATAGCGTGTAGTAGTGGTAATACTGTAGTACTGGTAGTATAGTATGTAGTAATAATGTAGTATAGTGTGTAGTAGTGGTAATACTGTAGTACTGGTAGTATAGTATGTAGTAATAATGTAGTATAGTGTGTAGTAGTGGTAATACTGTAGTACTGGTAGTATAGTATGTGGTAATAATGTAGTATAGTGTGTAGTAGTGGTAATACTGTAGTACTGGTAGTATAGTATGTAGTAATAATGTAGTATAGCATGTAGTAGTGGTAATACTGTAGTACTGGTAGTATAGTATGTAGTAATAATGTAGTATAGCGTGTAGTAGTGGTAATACTGTAGTACTGGTAGTATAGTATGTAGTAATAATGTAGTATAGCATGTAGTAGTGGTAATACTGTAGTACTGGTAGTATAGTATGTAGTAATAATGTAGTATAGTGTGCAGTAGTGGTAATACTGTAGTACTGGTAGTATAGTATGTAGTAATAATGTAGTATAGTGTGTAGTAGTGGTAATACTGTAGTACTGGTAGTATAGTATGTAGTAATAATGTAGTATAGTGTGCAGTAGTGGTAATACTGTAGTACTGGTAGTATAGTATGTAGTAATAATGTAGTATAGCATGTAGTAGTGGTAATTCTGTAGTACTGGTAGTATAGTATGTAGTATAGTGTGTAGTAGTGGTAATACTGTAGTACTGGTAGTATAGTATGTAGTAATAATGTAGTATAGTGTGTAGTAGTGGTAATACTGTAGTACTGGTAGTATAGTATGTAGTAATAATGTAGTATAGTGTGTAGTAGTGGTAATACTGTAGTACTGGTAGTATAGTATGTAGTAATAATGTAGTATAGTGTGTAGTAGTGGTAATACTGTAGTACTGGTAGTATAGTATGTAGTAATAATGTAGTATAGCATGTAGCAGTGGTAATACTGTAGTACTGGTAGTATAGTATGTAGTAATAATGTAGTATAGCATGTAGTAGTGGTAATACTGTAGTACTGGTAGTATAGCATGTAGTATAGTGTGTAGTAGTGGTAATACTGTAGTACTGGTAGTATAGTATGTAGTAATAATGTAGTATAGCATGTAGTAGTGGTAATACTGTAGTACTGGTAGCATAGTATGTAGTAATAATGTAGTATAGCATGTAGTAGTGGTAATACTGTAGTACTGGTAGTATAGTATGTAGTAATAATGTAGTATAGTGTGTAGTAGTGGTAATACTGTAGTACTGGTAGTATAGTATGTAGTAATGATGTAGTAAAGTGTGTAGTAGTGGTAATACTGTATTACTGGTAGTATAGTATGTAGTAATAATATAGTATAGTGTGTAGTAGTGGTAATACTGTAGTACTGGTAGTATAGTATGTAGTAATAATGTATTATAGTGTGTAGTAGTGGTAATACTGTAGTACTGGTAGTATAGTATGTAGTAATAATGTAGTATAGCATATAGTAGTGGTAATACTGTAGTACTGGTAGTATAGTATGTAGTAATAATGTAGTATAGTGTGTAGTAGTGGTAATACTGTAGTACTGGTAGTATAGTATGTAGTAATAATGTATAGTAGCATGTAGTAGTGGTAATACTGTAGTACTGGTAGTATAGTATGTAGTAATAATGTAGTATAGCGTGTAGTAATGGTAATACTGTAGTACTGGTAGTATAGTATGTAGTAATAATGTAGTATAGCGTGTAGTAGTGGTAATACTGTAGTACTGGTAGTATAGTATGTAGTAATAATGTAGTATAGCGTGTAGTAGTGGTAATACTGTAGTACTGGTAGTATAGTATGTAGTAATAATGTAGTATAGTGTGTAGTAGTGGTAATACTGTAGTACTGGTAGTATAGTATGTAGTAATAATGTAGTATAGTGTGTAGTAGTGGTAATACTGTAGTACTGGTAGTATAGTATGTAGTAATAATGTAGTATAGTGTGTAGTAGTGGTAATACTGTAGTACTGGTAGTATAGTATGTAGTAATAATGTAGTATAGCATATAGTAGTGGTAATACTGTAGTACTGGTAGTATAGTATGTAGTAATAATGTAGTATAGCATGTAGTAGTGGTAATACTGTAGTACTGGTAGTATAGTATGTAGTAATAATGTAGTATAGCATGTAGTAGTGGTAATACTGTAGTACTGGTAGTATAGTATGTAGTAATAATGTGGTATAGTGTGTAGTAGTGGTAATACTGTAGTACTGGTAGTATAGTATGTAGTAATAATGTAGTATAGCATATAGTAGTGGTAATACTGTAGTACTGGTAGTATAGTATGTAGTAATAATGTAGTATAGCATGTAGTAGTGGTAATACTGTAGTACTGGTAGTATAGTATGTAGTAATAATGTAGTATAGTGTGCAGTAGTGGTAATACTGTAGTACTGGTAGTATAGTATGTAGTAATAATGTAGTATAGTGTGTAGTAGTGGTAATACTGTAGTACTGGTAGTATAGTATGTAGTAATAATGTAGTATAGTGTGTAGTAGTGGTAATACTGTAGTACTGGTAGTATAGTATGTAGTAATAATGTAGTATAGTGTGTAGTAGTGGTAATACTGTAGTACTGGTAGTATAGTATGTAGTAATAATGTAGTATAGTGTGTAGTAGTGGTAATACTGTAGTACTGGTAGTATAGTATGTAGTAATAATGTAGTATAGCATGTAGCAGTGGTAATACTGTAGTACTGGTAGTATAGTATGTAGTAATAATGTAGTATAGCATGTAGTAGTGGTAATACTGTAGTACTGGTAGTATAGCATGTAGTATAGTGTGTAGTAGTGGTAATACTGTAGTACTGGTAGTATAGTATGTAGTAATAATGTAGTATAGCATGTAGTAGTGGTAATACTGTAGTACTGGTAGCATAGTATGTAGTAATAATGTAGTATAGCATGTAGTAGTGGTAATACTGTAGTACTGGTAGTATAGTATGTAGTAATAATGTAGTATAGTGTGTAGTAGTGGTAATACTGTAGTACTGGTAGTATAGTATGTAGTAATGATGTAGTAAAGTGTGTAGTAGTGGTAATACTGTATTACTGGTAGTATAGTATGTAGTAATAATATAGTATAGTGTGTAGTAGTGGTAATACTGTAGTACTGGTAGTATAGTATGTAGTAATAATGTATTATAGTGTGTAGTAGTGGTAATACTGTAGTACTGGTAGTATAGTATGTAGTAATAATGTAGTATAGCATATAGTAGTGGTAATACTGTAGTACTGGTAGTATAGTATGTAGTAATAATGTAGTATAGTGTGTAGTAGTGGTAATACTGTAGTACTGGTAGTATAGTATGTAGTAATAATGTATAGTAGCATGTAGTAGTGGTAATACTGTAGTACTGGTAGTATAGTATGTAGTAATAATGTAGTATAGCGTGTAGTAATGGTAATACTGTAGTACTGGTAGTATAGTATGTAGTAATAATGTAGTATAGCGTGTAGTAGTGGTAATACTGTAGTACTGGTAGTATAGTATGTAGTAATAATGTAGTATAGCGTGTAGTAGTGGTAATACTGTAGTACTGGTAGTATAGTATGTAGTAATAATGTAGTATAGTGTGTAGTAGTGGTAATACTGTAGTACTGGTAGTATAGTATGTAGTAATAATGTAGTATAGTGTGTAGTAGTGGTAATACTGTAGTACTGGTAGTATAGTATGTAGTAATAATGTAGTATAGTGTGTAGTAGTGGTAATACTGTAGTACTGGTAGTATAGTATGTAGTAATAATGTAGTATAGCATATAGTAGTGGTAATACTGTAGTACTGGTAGTATAGTATGTAGTAATAATGTAGTATAGCATGTAGTAGTGGTAATACTGTAGTACTGGTAGTATAGTATGTAGTAATAATGTAGTATAGCATGTAGTAGTGGTAATACTGTAGTACTGGTAGTATAGTATGTAGTAATAATGTGGTATAGTGTGTAGTAGTGGTAATACTGTAGTACTGGTAGTATAGTATGTAGTAATAATGTAGTATAGCATATAGTAGTGGTAATACTGTAGTACTGGTAGTATAGTATGTAGTAATAATGTAGTATAGCATGTAGTAGTGGTAATACTGTAGTACTGGTAGTATAGTATGTAGTAATAATGTAGTATAGTGTGCAGTAGTGGTAATACTGTAGTACTGGTAGTATAGTATGTAGTAATAATGTAGTATAGTGTGTAGTAGTGGTAATACTGTAGTACTGGTAGTATAGTATGTAGTAATAATGTAGTATAGTGTGCAGTAGTGGTAATACTGTAGTACTGGTAGTATAGTATGTAGTAATAATGTAGTATAGCATGTAGTAGTGGTAATACTGTAGTACTGGTAGTATAGTATGTAGTATAGTGTGTAGTAGTGGTAATACTGTAGTACTGGTAGTATAGTATGTAGTAATAATGTAGTATAGCATGTAGTAGTGGTAATACTGTAGTACTGGTAGTATAGTATGTAGTAATAATGTAGTATAGTGCGTAGCAGTGGTAATACTGTAGTACTGGTAGTATAGTATGTAGTAATAATGTAGTATAGTGTGTAGTAGTGGTAATACTGTAGTACTGGTAGTATAGTATGTAGTAATAATGTAGTATAGTGTGTAGTAGTGGTAATACTGTAGTACTGGTAGTATAGTATGTAGTAATAATGTAGTATAGTGTGTAGTAGTGGTAATACTGTAGTACTGGTAGTATAGTATGTAGTAATAATGTAGTATAGCATGTAGCAGTGGTAATACTGTAGTACTGGTAGTATAGTATGTAGTAATAATGTAGTATAGCATGTAGTAGTGGTAATACTGTAGTACTGGTAGTATAGCATGTATTATACTGTGTAGTAGTGGAAATACTGTAGTACTGGTAGTATAGTATGTAGTAATAATGTAGTATAGCATGTAGTAGTGGTAATACTGTAGTACTGGTAGCATAGTATGTAGTAATAATGTAGTATAGCATGTAGTAGTGGTAATACTGTAGTACTGGTAGTATAGTATGTAGTAATAATGTAGTATAGTGTGTAGTAGTGGTAATACTGTAGTACTGGTAGTATAGTATGTAGTAATGATGTAGTAAAGTGTGTAGTAGTGGTAATACTGTATTACTGGTAGTATAGTATGTAGTAATAATATAGTATAGTGTGTAGTAGTGGTAATACTGTAGTACTGGTAGTATAGTATGTAGTAATAATGTAGTATAGCATGTAGTAGTGGTAATACTGTAGTACTGGTAGTATAGTATGTACTAATAATGTAGTATAGTGTGTAGTAGTGGTAATACTGTAGTACTGGTAGTATAGTATGTAGTAATAATGTAGTATAGCATGTAGTAGTGGTAATACTGTAGTACTGGTAGTATAGTATGTAGTAATAATGTAGTATAGCGTGTAGTAGTGGTAATACTGTAGTACTGGTAGTATAGTATGTAGTAATAATGTAGTATAGCGTGTAGTAGTGGTAATACTGTAGTACTGGTAGTATAGTATGTAGTAATAATGTAGTATAGCGTGTAGTAGTGGTAATACTGTAGTACTGGTAGTATAGTATGTAGTAATAATGTAGTATAGTGTGTAGTAGTGGTAATACTGTAGTACTGGTAGTATAGTATGTAGTAATAATGTAGTATAGTGTGTAGTAGTGGTAATACTGTAGTACTGGTAGTATAGTATGTGGTAATAATGTAGTATAGTGTGTAGTAGTGGTAATACTGTAGTACTGGTAGTATAGTATGTAGTAATAATGTAGTATAGCATGTAGTAGTGGTAATACTGTAGTACTGGTAGTATAGTATGTAGTAATAATGTAGTATAGCGTGTAGTAGTGGTAATACTGTAGTACTGGTAGTATAGTATGTAGTAATAATGTAGTATAGCATGTAGTAGTGGTAATACTGTAGTACTGGTAGTATAGTATGTAGTAATAATGTAGTATAGTGTGCAGTAGTGGTAATACTGTAGTACTGGTAGTATAGTATGTAGTAATAATGTAGTATAGTGTGTAGTAGTGGTAATACTGTAGTACTGGTAGTATAGTATGTAGTAATAATGTAGTATAGTGTGCAGTAGTGGTAATACTGTAGTACTGGTAGTATAGTATGTAGTAATAATGTAGTATAGCATGTAGTAGTGGTAATTCTGTAGTACTGGTAGTATAGTATGTAGTATAGTGTGTAGTAGTGGTAATACTGTAGTACTGGTAGTATAGTATGTAGTAATAATGTAGTATAGTGTGTAGTAGTGGTAATACTGTAGTACTGGTAGTATAGTATGTAGTAATAATGTAGTATAGTGTGTAGTAGTGGTAATACTGTAGTACTGGTAGTATAGTATGTAGTAATAATGTAGTATAGTGTGTAGTAGTGGTAATACTGTAGTACTGGTAGTATAGTATGTAGTAATAATGTAGTATAGCATGTAGCAGTGGTAATACTGTAGTACTGGTAGTATAGTATGTAGTAATAATGTAGTATAGCATGTAGTAGTGGTAATACTGTAGTACTGGTAGTATAGCATGTAGTATAGTGTGTAGTAGTGGTAATACTGTAGTACTGGTAGTATAGTATGTAGTAATAATGTAGTATAGCATGTAGTAGTGGTAATACTGTAGTACTGGTAGCATAGTATGTAGTAATAATGTAGTATAGCATGTAGTAGTGGTAATACTGTAGTACTGGTAGTATAGTATGTAGTAATAATGTAGTATAGTGTGTAGTAGTGGTAATACTGTAGTACTGGTAGTATAGTATGTAGTAATGATGTAGTAAAGTGTGTAGTAGTGGTAATACTGTATTACTGGTAGTATAGTATGTAGTAATAATATAGTATAGTGTGTAGTAGTGGTAATACTGTAGTACTGGTAGTATAGTATGTAGTAATAATGTATTATAGTGTGTAGTAGTGGTAATACTGTAGTACTGGTAGTATAGTATGTAGTAATAATGTAGTATAGCATATAGTAGTGGTAATACTGTAGTACTGGTAGTATAGTATGTAGTAATAATGTAGTATAGTGTGTAGTAGTGGTAATACTGTAGTACTGGTAGTATAGTATGTAGTAATAATGTATAGTAGCATGTAGTAGTGGTAATACTGTAGTACTGGTAGTATAGTATGTAGTAATAATGTAGTATAGCGTGTAGTAATGGTAATACTGTAGTACTGGTAGTATAGTATGTAGTAATAATGTAGTATAGCGTGTAGTAGTGGTAATACTGTAGTACTGGTAGTATAGTATGTAGTAATAATGTAGTATAGCGTGTAGTAGTGGTAATACTGTAGTACTGGTAGTATAGTATGTAGTAATAATGTAGTATAGTGTGTAGTAGTGGTAATACTGTAGTACTGGTAGTATAGTATGTAGTAATAATGTAGTATAGTGTGTAGTAGTGGTAATACTGTAGTACTGGTAGTATAGTATGTAGTAATAATGTAGTATAGTGTGTAGTAGTGGTAATACTGTAGTACTGGTAGTATAGTATGTAGTAATAATGTAGTATAGCATGTAGTAGTTGTAATACTGTAGTACTGGTAGTATAGTATGTAGTAATAATGTAGTATAGCATGTAGTAGTGGTAATACTGTAGTACTGGTAGTATAGTATGTAGTAATAATGTAGTATAGTGTGTAGTAGTGGTAATACTGTAGTACTGGTAGTATAGTATGTAGTAATAATGTAGTATAGCATATAGTAGTGGTAATACTGTAGTACTGGTAGTATAGTATGTAGTAATAATGTATTATAGTGTGTAGTAGTGGTAATACTGTAGTACTGGTAGTATAGTATGTAGTAAAAATGTAGTATAGCATGTAGTAGTGGTAATACTGTAGTACTGGTAGTATAGTATGTAGTAATAATGTAGTATAGTGTGTAGTAGTGGTAATACTGAAGTACTGGTAGTATAGTATGTAGTAATAATGTAGTATAGCATGTAGTAGTGGTAATACTGTTGTACTGGTAGTATAGTATGTAGTATAGTATGTAGTATAGTATGTAGTAGTGGTAATACTGTAGTACTGGTAGTATTGTATGTAGTAATAATGTAGTATAGCGTGTAGTAGTGGTAATACTGTAGTACTGGTAGTATAGTATGTAGTAATAATGTAGTATAGCGTGTAGTAGTGGTAATACTGTAGTACTGGTAGTATAGTATGTAGTAATAATGTAGTATAGTGTGTAGTAGTGGTAATACTGTTGTACTGGTAGTATAGTATGTAGTAATAATGTAGTATAGCATGTAGTAGTGGTAATACTGTAGTACTGGTAGTATAGTATGTAGTAATAATGTAGTATAGCATGTAGTAGTGGTAATACTGTAGTACTGGTAGTATAGTATGTAGTAATAATGTAGTATAGTGTGTAGTAGTGGTAATACTGTAGTACTGGTAGTATAGTATGTAGTAATAATGTAGTATAGCATATAGTAGTGGTAATACTGTAGTACTGGTAGTATAGTATGTAGTAATAATGTAGTATAGTGTGTAGTAGTGGTAATACTGTAGTACTGGTAGTATAGCATGTAGTAATAATGTAGTATAGTGTGTAGTAGTGGTAATACTGTGGTACTGGTAGTATAGTATGTAGTAATAATGTAGTATAGTATGTAGTAATAATGTAGTATAGTGTGTAGTAGTGGTAATACTGTAGTACTGGTAGTATAGTATGTAGTAATAATGCAGTATAGTGTATAATAGTGGTAATACTGTAGTACTGGTAGTATAGCATGTAGTAGTGGTAATACTGTAGTACTGGTAGTATAGTATGTAGTAGTGGTAATACTGTAGTACTGGTAGTATAGCATGTAGTAATAATATAGTATAGCATGTAGTAGTGGTAATACTGTAGTACTGGTAGTATAGTATGTAGTAATAATGTAGTATAGCATGTAGTAGTGGTAATACTGTAGTACTGGTAGTATAGTATGTAGTAATAATGTAGTATAGCATGTAGTAGTGGTAATACTGTAGTACTGGTAGTATAGTATGTAGTAATAATGTAGTATAGTGTGTAGTAGTGGTAATACTGTAGTACTGGTAGTATAGTATGTAGTAATAATGTAGTATAGCGTGTAGTAGTGTTAATACTGTAGTACTGGTAGTATAGTATGTAGTAATAATGTAGTATAGCATGTAGTAGTGGTAATACTGTAGTACTGGTAGTATAGTATGTAGTAATAATGTAGTATAGCATGTAGTAGTGGTAATACTGTAGTACTGGTAGTATAGTATGTAGTAATAATGTGGTATAGTGTGTAGTAGTGGTAATACTGTAGTACTGGTAGTATAGTATGTAGTAATAATGTAGTATAGCATATAGTAGTGGTAATACTGTAGTACTGGTAGTATAGTATGTAGTAATAATGTAGTATAGTGTGTAGTAGTGGTAATACTGTAGTACTGGTAGTATAGTATGTAGTAATAATGTAGTATAGTGTGTAGTAGTGGTAATACTGTAGTACTGGTAGTATAGTATGTAGTAATAATGTAGTATAGTATGTAGTAATAATGTAGTATAGTATGTAGTAATAATGTAGTATAGTGTGTAGTAGTGGTAATACTGTAGTACTGGTAGTATAGTATGTAGTAATAATGTAGTATAGTGTGTAGTAGTGGTAATGCTGTAGTACTGGTAGTATAGCATGTAGTAGTGGTAATACTGTAGTACTGGTAGTATAGTATGTAGTAATAATGTAGTATAGTGTGTAGTAGTGGTAATACTGTAGTACTGGTAGTATAGTATGTAGTAATAATGTAGTATAGTGTGTAGTAGTGGTAATACTGTAGTACTGTTAGTATAGCATGTAGTAGTGCTAATACTGTAGTACTGGTAGTATAGTATGTAGTAATAATGTAGTATAGCGTGTAATAGTGGTAATACTGTAGTACTGGTAGTATAGTATGTAGTAATAATGTAGTATAGCATATAGTAGTGGTAATACTGTAGTACTGGTAGTATAGTATGTAGTAATAATGTATTATAGTGTGTAGTAGTGGTAATACTGTAGTACTGGTAGTATAGTATGTAGTAAAAATGTAGTATAGCATGTAGTAGTGGTAATACTGTAGTACTGGTAGTATAGTATGTAGTAATAATGTAGTATAGTGTGTAGTAGTGGTAATACTGAAGTACTGGTAGTATAGTATGTAGTAATAATGTAGTATAGCATGTAGTAGTGGTAATACTGTTGTACTGGTAGTATAGTATGTAGTATAGTATGTAGTATAGCATGTAGTAGTGGTAATACTGTAGTACTGGTAGTATAGTATGTAGTAATAATGTAGTATAGCGTGTAGTAGTGGTAATACTGTAGTACTGGTAGTATAGTATGTAGTAATAATGTAGTATAGCGTGTAGTAGTGGTAATACTGTAGTACTGGTAGTATAGTATGTAGTAATAATGTAGTATAGTGTGTAGTAGTGGTAATACTGTAGTACTGGTAGTATAGTATGTAGTAATAATGTAGTATAGTGTGTAGTAGTGGTAATACTGTAGTACTGGTAGTATAGTATGTAGTAATAATGTAGTATAGTGTGTAGTAGTGGTAATACTGTAGTACTGGTAGTATAGTATGTAGTAATAATGTAGTATAGCATGTAGTAGTGGTAATACTGTAGTACTGGTAGTATAGTATGTAGTAATAATGTAGTATAGCATGTAGTAGTGGTAATACTGTAGTACTGGTAGTATAGTATGTAGTAATAATGTAGTATAGTGTGTAGTAGTGGTAATACTGTAGTACTGGTAGTATAGTATGTAGTAATAATGTAGTATAGCGTGTTATAGTGGTAATACTGTAGTACTGGTAGTATAGTATGTAGTAATAATGTAGTATAGCATATAGTAGTGGTAATACTGTAGTACTGGTAGTATAGTATGTAGTAATAATGTATTATAGTGTGTAGTAGTGGTAATACTGTAGTACTGGTAGTATAGTATGTAGTAAAAATGTAGTATAGCATGTAGTAATAATGTAGTATAGCGTGTAATAGTGGTAATACTGTAGTACTGGTAGTATAGTATGTAGTAATAATGTAGTATAGTGTGTAGTAGTGGTAATACTGAAGTACTGGTAGTATAGTATGTAGTAATAATGTAGTATAGCATGTAGTAGTGGTAATACTGTTGTACTGGTAGTATAGTATGTAGTATAGTATGTAGTATAGCATGTAGTAGTGGTAATACTGTAGTACTGGTAGTATAGTATGTAGTAATAATGTAGTATAGCGTGTAGTAGTGGTAATACTGTAGTACTGGTAGTATAGTATGTAGTAATAATGTAGTATAGCGTGTAGTAGTGGTAATACTGTAGTACTGGTAGTATAGTATGTAGTAATAATGTAGTATAGTGTGTAGTAGTGGTAATACTGTAGTACTGGTAGTATAGTATGTAGTAATAATGTAGTATAGTGTGTAGTAGTGGTAATACTGTAGTGCTGGTAGTATAGTATGTAGTAATAATGTAGTATAGTGTGTAGTAGTGGTAATACTGTTGTACTGGTAGTATAGTATGTAGTAATAATGTAGTATAGCATGTAGTAGTGGTAATACTGTTGTACTGGTAGTATAGTATGTAGTAATAATGTAGTATAGCATGTAGTAGTGGTAATACTGTAGTACTGGTAGTATAGTATGTAGTAATAATGTAGTATAGTGTGTAGTAGTGGTAATACTGTAGTACTGGTAGTATAGTATGTAGTAATAATGTAGTATAGCATATAGTAGTGGTAATACTGTAGTACTGGTAGTATAGTATGTAGTAATAATGTAGTATAGTGTGTAGTATTGGTAATACTGTAGTACTGGTAGTATAGCATGTAGTAATAATGTAGTATAGTGTGTAGTAGTGGTAATACTGTGGTACTGGTAGTATAGTATGTAGTAATAATGTAGTATAGTATGTAGTAATAATGTAGTATAGTGTGTAGTAGTGGTAATACTGTAGTACTGGTAGTATAGTATGTAGTAATAATGTAGTATAGTGTATAGTAGTGGTAATACTGTAGTACTGGTAGTATAGCATGTAGTAGTGGTAATACTGTAGTACTGGTAGTATAGTATGTAGTAGTGGTAATACTGTAGTACTGGTAGTATAGCATGTAGTAATAATATAGTATAGCATGTAGTAGTGGTAATACTGTAGTACTGGTAGTATAGTATGTAGTAATAATGTAGTATAGCATGTAGTAGTGGTAATACTGTAGTACTGGTAGTATAGTATGTAGTAATAATGTAGTATAGTGTGTAGTAGTGGTAATACTGTAGTACTGGTAGTATAGTATGTAGTAATAATGTAGTATAGTGTGTAGTAGTGGTAATACTGTAGTACTGGTAGTATAGTATGTAGTAATAATGTAGTATAGCGTGTAGTAGTGTTAATACTGTAGTACTGGTAGTATAGTATGTAGTAATAATGTAGTATAGCATGTAGTAGTGGTAATACTGTAGTACTGGTAGTATAGTATGTAGTAATAATGTAGTATAGCATGTAGTAGTGGTAATACTGTAGTACTGGTAGTATAGTATGTAGTAATAATGTGGTATAGTGTGTAGTAGTGGTAATACTGTAGTACTGGTAGTATAGTATGTAGTAATAATGTAGTATAGCATATAGTAGTGGTAATACTGTAGTACTGGTAGTATAGTATGTAGTAATAATGTAGTATAGTGTGTAGTAGTGGTAATACTGTAGTACTGGTAGTATAGTATGTAGTAATAATGTAGTATAGTGTGTAGTAGTGGTAATACTGTAGTACTGGTAGTATAGTATGTAGTAATAATGTAGTATAGTATGTAGTAATAATGTAGTATAGTATGTAGTAATAATGTAGTATAGTGTGTAGTAGTGGTAATACTGTAGTACTGGTAGTATAGTATGTAGTAATAATGTAGTATAGTGTGTAGTAGTGGTAATGCTGTAGTACTGGTAGTATAGCATGTAGTAGTGGTAATACTGTAGTACTGGTAGTATAGTATGTAGTAATAATGTAGTATAGTGTGTAGTAGTGGTAATACTGTAGTACTGGTAGTATAGTATGTAGTAATAATGTAGTATAGTGTGTAGTAGTGGTAATACTGTAGTACTGGTAGTATAGCATGTAGTAGTGCTAATACTGTAGTACTGGTAGTATAGTATGTAGTAATAATGTAGTATAGCGTGTAATAGTGGTAATACTGTAGTACTGGTAGTATAGTATGTAGTAATAATGTAGTATAGTGTGTAGTAGTGGTAATACTGTAGTACTGGTAGTATAGCATGTAGTAGTGGTAATACTGTAGTACTGGTAGTATAGTATGTAGTAATAATGTAGTATAGTGTGTAGTAGTGGTAATACTGTAGTACTAGTAGTATCATATGTAATAATAATGTAGTATAGTGTGTAGTAGTGGTAATACTGTAGTACTGGTAGTATAGTATGTAGTAATAATGTAGTATAGCATGTAATAGTGGTAATACTGTAGTACTGGTAGTATAGTATGTAGTAATAATGTAGTATAGCGTGTAGTAGTGGTAATACTGTAGTACTGGTAGTATAGTATGTAGTAATAATGTAGTATAGCATGTAGTAGTGGTAATACTGTAGTACTGGTAGTATAGTATGTAGTAATAATGTAGTATAGTATGTAGTAGTGGTAATACTGTAGTACTGGTAGTATAGTATGTAGTAATAATGTAGTATAGCATGTAGTAGTGGTAATACTGTTGTACTGGTAGTATAGTATGTAGTATAGTATGTAGTATAGCATGTAGTAGTGGTAATACTGTAGTACTGGTAGTATAGCATGTAGTAATAATGTAGTATAGTGTGTAGTAGTGGTAATACTGTAGTACTGGTAGTATAGCATGTAGTAATAATGTAGTATAGTGTGTAGTAGTGGTAATACTGTAGTACTGGTTAGTATAGTATGTAGTAATAATGTAGTATAGTGTGTAGTAGTGGTAATACTGTAGTACTGGTAGTATAGTATGTAGTAATAATGTAGTATAGCATGTAGTAGTGGTAATACTGTAGTACTGGTAGTATAGTATGTAGTAATAATGTAGTATAGCATGTAGTAGTGGTAATACTGTAGTACTGGTAGTATAGTATGTAGTAATAATGTAGTATAGCATGTAGTAGTGGTAATACTGTAGTACTGGTAGTATAATATGTAGTACTGGTAGTATAGTATGTAGTAATAATGTAGTATAGCATGTAGTAGTGTTAATACTGTAGTACTGGTAGTATAGTATGTAGTAATAATGTAGTATAGCATGTAGTAGTGGTAATACTGTAGTACTGGTAGTATAGTATGTAGTAATAATGTAGTATAGTGTGTAGTAGTGGTAATACTGTAGTACTGGTTAGTATAGTATGTAGTAATAATGTAGTATAGTGTGTAGTAGTGGTAATACTGTAGTACTGGTAGTATAGTATGTAGTAATAATGTAGTATAGCATGTAGTAGTGTTAATACTGTAGTACTGGTAGTATAGTATGTAGTAATAATGTAGTATAGCATGTAGTAGTGGTAATACTGTAGTACTGGTAGTATAGTATGTAGTATAGCATGTAGTAGTGGTAATACTGTAGTACTGGTAATATAGTATGTAGTAATAATGTAGTATAGCATGTAGTAGTGGTAATACTGTAGTACTGGTAGTATAGTATGTAGTACTGGTAGTATAGTATGTAGTAATAATGTAGTATAGCATGTAGTAGTGTTAATACTGTAGTACTGGTAGTATAGTATGTAGTAATAATGTAGTATAGCATGTAGTAGTGGTAATACTGTAGTACTGGTAGTATAGTATGTAGTAATAATGTAGTATAGTGTGTAGTAGTGGTAATACTGTAGTACTGGTAGTATAGTATGTAGTAATAATGTAGTATAGTGTGTAGTAGTGGTAATACTGTAGTACTGGTAGTATAGTATGTAGTAATAATGTAGTATAGCATGTAGTAGTGGTAATACTGTAGTACTGGTAGTATAGCATGTAGTAATAATGTAGTATAGCATGTAGTAGTGGTAATACTGTAGTACAGGTAGTACAGCATGTAGTAGTGGTAATACTGTAGTACTGGTAGTATAGCATGTAGTAGTGGTAATACTGTAGTACTGGTAGTATATTATGTAGTAGAGTGTCTCGCTCTCCGCCGTCTGCACTCCGCGAGGACACATCACACAGGGAGGATCAGGATGTGGTGACGTCGCGGGCAGTGACGTCATCGCACCTGGTAACAGCGGGCAGGCCGGAGTCTCCCTGTGTGGAGCAGGGAATAGAGCTGGGACTCCGGAGGAGGGCTGCTATTGGCTGGAGCGCGTCACGTGACAGCACCGGGCTCCGAGCTGGCGTCCTAGTTGGTAGTCGTCTTCTGTGTGGAGGCTGCGGCGGTGTCACCGGCGGGCGGGAGGGGACGGGGCGCCGGACGGAGGAGCCCGGGGACTGGACCGAGTGCATTTTGATGGGCTGAGAAGTCGGAGCGGGACGACCCCCCGCAGCCCGGCGGCAGCAGCAGCATGGGTGAGTAGTGGGGCGCAGCCCGGGCCTGTGGGGAGAGACACACCTGGGAGGAGGTCACGTGACCGGGAAGCTCTGTCAGTGCCGGAGCATTGGACCCCGACTATTACTATGGAGTTGTACGAAGAGCCTCTTAAAGGGGTAATCTCAGCCAGACATACCCTTTAAGGACCTCCTCCTCCTAAGTTAACTTTTCCTTGGGAGGGCTGAAACCCCTTTAAGAGGAGTCGCTGCGGTGTTATATGTGCCCGGGCGATTACAGTGCGCCGTGTCCGAGGACTGGGCGCTGCACTTGGGTGACAATTGGATGGCGGCTGTCATTTGTTGCTATGGATACGTTCAGTTGCTATGGGCGATCCATTGATGAGGGCGGTTTCTATGGACGACGACTCTTCTTGGCCAGCACTGATCCTGTAGGCGCTGCGGGCGTCCTCACGGTGGCGCCCCTGACCGTATCCCGGCCGCGTTTATACCTCTGTAATACGGATGGCGGCCCGGCTGTAAATCACTGCTAAACCGTAGATTTCTGCCGCGGATCCGCACTTTATACGTATTTCGCCTTTTCAGTAAACCAATCGCCGTGCAGGATGCCCAACACGGATTTAACGCGCCACTTTTTTTTCGCACTCGGATTTGGCATCTGTAATAGTAAAAAAAAAAAAAAAGATTATGGCGCCGTATAGATGCCAGCGTGGATCGCCATCCGGATGAACGGGACGCGGAGCGGCAACACACTGACTGCGGACCCCATCGCAGAGCTCCGCCGTGGGATCCGACCCCTCGGGGCGCACAGACGCACCTGCCGCCGGAACACGGGACAGAGTTCGGCCTTGTTAACACGATCGTCGTTAAGTTCAGCATCTGCGCCTTTCCGATATGAATCTGATACACTTGGCGATCCGCCACGGACTTACGGTTTGTCTTTTTTTTACCGGATGAACGGGCGCTGCAAAAATAGTCGCAGGATGTCCGTTTTTTTTCCTTGATGATCCTCGCCCATTGCAGACTGTGTGCATGTATAAAAAGAGAACGGATTGCGCTCGTTTGATTGAACTGCGATCCGTTTTAATGCCTGGAACCATTTTGACCATGAAAATTAAAAATGGCGGCCCGCGAAGTGTCGGACGCTGACGTTTATGCGTTAAATGATATGCAAGCGGTTGTAGTACGCGGTAAATTAGACCGCCGCGTCCATTTTTTGCACTCCTGTATCAGACAGTTCCTAGGCGCAAATGTGAGCGAAATGCGTCAGGCGATGTGTTTACTCTATAAACAAGGCAGCCGCGCCGCTGACTGTCCCGCCGGTCGGGCGGCCGCATTCCTCTCAGCCACGTAACGCAGCTAATTAACGTCTGCGTCCGAACAGAGCGTGTAATTAGGGACTCTACGCGGCACAACGTATAATAAGTGATCACATGACCTCCTGTTGTAGAGCGTCACAGTAAGCAGTCAGATTCCCTGCAGAGCCCCCACAGGCGAAACAGAGTATTGCAAGCTGCTGATTGCAATCAGTGTCTGTCCGTGTAACGTACGGATGCGACCAGAGGGGGGCGCTCTTTGTAGACATTTAGAGAGACTCGCACTATCTGGTAGTATTTAGTCAAAGATCCGTTGATTAGATGTTTGCAAAAGTCCTCCCCGGCGCTGGGGTCGGGGGGGGAGCGGGCGCTCGGGAGTCTCCGCTGTGAATGTCTTGGCGGACGCTCGCTCTTCTCCAATCACACGGAGGGTCAATAATTCGTATAACTGCCTTCATTCGGTGATTTCTGGAGTTTGTCGCCTGTTTTTCTTCCCTTTCTCTAGCTGTTCCCCCTGTGTGTGTCAGTCTTCACTGTGGTTCTGGTATTCCGTTCATGCGCCCAGTTTGGGACTATAAGTAGTGGGACATGTAGTTTACGTCTGGGGTGTGCAGGGAGCATCGGCTGTGACCGTACAGATAGGATGAGTCCAGTGCTGTGATTCCTGGACGGGCCTGCGGGGGCGTTGCAGCCTGCGGTCTGGAGGTTTTGTCTTGTCCGGTGTGTTTAGTAAACACTGCTCTGCACACAGCTGCTGCGGATTATGTTTACCACCGACACACTGGACTTCCTCCACCGCTGGGCGGATCCACCCTTGTGTAATACCCACACATGCAGCACACTGACTCACTACAGCCGGCGGGGCGGGACGGGCGTTGGGGCGGGACAGGTGTGGGGGGCGGGACGAGTGTGGGGGTGGGGTTTAATTTTTTTTTTTTAATGGTATTTATTTTTTATGTATATTTTTAGAGGCGGTGTTACACCGGGCGCAAACGTAAATTGCGCTGTACGGCACGTAAGAGGCACGAGTGCAGCAAGTGCGCCCTGACATGATGTCCTTTCTGCTCGCCGCCTACTAACTTGATGTGTATTTGTGCGTAATCTGCGCCAAGATAGAACATACTGCCATTTTTTTTTCTCGCACGTGTATTTGCACAATTTGCGTGGGAAACAACATGGCCGCCTACGGCAGTATGGTGCGACATATTCCGCGCCGAATACGCTCTACCGGCGCGCTTGTGGGAATCGCAGCGCATCCTATTCTGGTTGAACTTCTCCGTTGTCGTCCGTTCCAGTCCACGGCTTGCAAAAGAAAATCCGGAGCGCACGCATGGAGGCCGACCGCGAACGCCACGGTTTTCAATGATCATCGCTAAGTAATTCTAGTAAAAAAAATTAGGCCTCCTTCAGTTATTTTGTGCGCAAGAAGAAAAAAGCGATGACGCACGGATCACGCCGCGACATAAAAAAAAGGCCACAGATGTCACACGCGGGAAGATTGCACACCAAAATCGGACACGCTCGTGTGAATTCACGGCGCTTTTATACGGAACGGAAGCGTTGGGGTTATCGCTCCGTGTAATGTGTGTACCGACTGAACGGCGAACGAGGATTCATTCGCTTTTTGTTCAGTTTTTACGGAAAAAAATAAAGTGACCGACAGATGGGACGGCTTGATTACTGCGAATGACCCCCGCCTGCTGCGCCTCCGGTCACTGAGCGACGCTGCTTTGGGGAAGCAGAGGAAGGATCATCGCTGGTCGGGGGGGGTCATCCCTCAGTGTCTGGTCTGCACTCTGCGCACAGGGGGGACTCCCCATTGATTGCGGTAGAGGGATGGGATATCATATAGCGGCCACAGAATTAAGAAGTAAGCCGCTCTAGCGTGCGTTCGAAAATGCTGCGCGAAATCGCAGTAAACCGCTGCGGCTTTGTGTGGCGTTTTCTGAACGCTTTACAGGGTTTTTAATGCTCGCCATCACTGTGATGGCTGATGCGGCACGGTAAAAACACAAAAGTGCAAAAAGCGTCCTGTCTGGGGGGGGCCTGACCCCACCGCTGGTCCGCTATTACCGGCAGGGTTGCATCATGGGAATCCCTTACATTAAAGAAACTGCTTCCTGTTCCTTCACAAGGCAGATCTGGGGAGACGGCGGAGGCGGCAGCGCTGGTTTGGACATTAGCGCTTTCTTGACGCGGTGTCTTGGCTCAGACGTCCGTCTTGCTCCGTTCTCTTCTCTGTAGTCAGTTTCTACCACACCCTTGGGCCTCCTAAGATTCAGTCCTCCTCCTACCTGACCGGTCGCACCCTAAATCCTAGAAGGTCATTGTAGCATTGATGACCTTACGGCCGCACTCACCGCTTTTACCGCGGTACAACGCTCCCATTGATTTTAATGGAGCTTTTCAGACCTGCGCTGGAACGCAGCGTTTTCTAACGCCACGACCTTTGAGCGCTGTCTGTTCTGGTTTTCTGCGTTCTCACGTTTTTAACACACCCCGTCGCCCATCACAATAATGGGGTGCGGTAAAAAACCCACCGTGACGCGTTCAAGAATGCTGC
This sequence comes from Eleutherodactylus coqui, assembly GCA_035609135.1. NCBI lineage: Eukaryota > Metazoa > Chordata > Amphibia > Anura > Eleutherodactylidae > Eleutherodactylus > Eleutherodactylus coqui. Next base: position 55,798,675 of record CM069405.1, read on the forward strand.
TAAAATTTGCGCAGATCCGCTGTGAAGTGTTCACCGGAATATTCCATGGTTCACTAAGGGTTTGGGCGCCGTATACTTTGCCTGGCGTCCAGCTGACAAGGACAGCAGGACACAAGGATGCCCCTCCCATAAGTCTCCTTCAGCCAGTCAGCTGTGCTGAGAACCCGCCCAGTGATGATGATTGGCTGTCATGGAAGTCCTTTCCAGTTGGATGCCCGCTTCTCTAGCTAGTCCTTGATCCAGAGAGTGGTGCTGTGCGCGCTCCCGAGGAGGCGACGTGTCTGATGCCCCTGGCGACACTTATCTCTCTGGGCAACAAAGAATCGGGCATCTTGAAGTCTGCCCCGGGCAGCCCTTGTTACCCCGATGATGTTGTGATTGCTGGGGTTGTAGCATGCGGTGTTCTCGCCCCGCAGGTGTAGCAGCATTTGTTGTACAGTGTGACGTTGTGGTGCTGACATCCTGTTAATGCAGTCTGAGCTGTAAAGCCTCCGCCACTTCCTCCACGTGACGGCAGGCAGGATCTGTGCCAGCCTCACCCGCAGGTGCCAACGTCTGCATGTCTGGGAGCAGCAGAGTAAGACGCCATGATTGCTTCAGTAAACACAAGTCGCAGCGTTACCGTCCGAATTACACTGTCATGGCGTTAACAACCGCTTTTGTTTTGTTTTATTACATTTTGGTCACAATCTAGATTTAAAAAAATCAGCCCTTTTCACGCCGGGAGCCTAAGATCGGGCGGCCCGGATGTGGGAGCCGGGAGCCTAAGATCGGGCGGCCCGGATGTGGGAGCCGGGAGCCTAAGATCGGGCGGCCCGGATGTGGGAGCCGGGAGCCTAAGATCGGGCGGCCCGGATGTGGGAGCCGGGAGCCTAAGATCGGGCGGCCCGGATGTGGGAGCCGGGAGCCTAAGATCGGGCGGCCCGGATGTGGGAGCCGGGAGCCTAAGATCGGGCGGCCCGGATGTGGGAGCCGGGAGCCTAAGATCGGGCGGCCCGGATGTGGGAGCCGGGAGCCTAAGATCGGGCGGCCCGGATGTGGGAGCCGGGAGCCTAAGATCGGGCGGCCCGGATGTGGGAGCCGGGAGCCTAAGATCGGGCGGCCCGGATGTGGGAGCCGGGAGCCTAAGATCGGGCGGCCCGGATGTGGGAGCCGGGAGCCTAAGATCGGGCGGCCCGGATGTGGGAGCCGGGAGCCTAAGATCGGGCGGCCCGGATGTGGGAGCCGGGAGCCTAAGATCGGGCGGCCCGGATGTGGGAGCCGGGAGCCTAAGATCGGGCGGCCCGGATGTGGGAGCCGGGAGCCTAAGATCGGGCGGCCCGGATGTGGGAGCCGGGAGCCTAAGATCGGGCGGCCCGGATGAGGGAGCCGGGAGCCTAAGATCGGGCGGCCCGGATGAGGGAGCCGGGAGCCTAAGATCGGGCGGCCCGGATGTGGGAGCCGGGAGCCTAAGATCGGGCGGCCCGGATGTGGGAGCCGGGAGCCTAAGATCGGGCGGCCCGGATGTGGGAGCCGGGAGCCTAAGATCGGGCGGCCCGGATGTGGGAGCCGGGAGCCTAAGATCGGGCGGCCCGGATGTGGGAGCCGGCAGCAGATCCCAGCTGTGACCTCACGGACTCGGGTTTCCTGTCCTGCCCCTACGCTACATTGATTACATATGGGCTGTGGGTTGGACGCCTCCGTTGACTTCAAGGCAGAATGCAGCATGTTGTGTTGTTCCCCCCCCCCCCCCCCCCCACACTCGCTGAATACACAATTCGTATCCACGGTGTGAGCGAAAAAGCGCAAGTACATGCTTCTCAATGCCTGCGTTTTGCCACAGATCGACCGCACGGACAACGATCGCGGATTTTGGAGTTGGAGGGCCGGGCTAACACAGCTGTATGGGAATTGCGCATTCCGCAGGCTCTACGCCCGTGTGATGTGAGGTCGCTCTCAGGCGATCAGTTACATTACCTTACGCAATTCTTCTCACATTAATGTGTCTGAATTGCCTAAAATGGAACGCAGCATGTTTTATTTCGCCGCGCATATGTGAGCCCGTTGTCCTTTATGGCACTGCGTACGGGCTGCGGGTATACTCGCTCTGGAAATACCTTAAAAAATGGGTGTACTGGGCACGACCGCCAGTGTGACTATGTGGTGATGTACCTTACAGTGTGTCGACATGCGTGGCTGTTCGTGGGGTCACAGCCGTACGACTCTGCGGGAGCCGCGCGGCACCACACGCTTACGCCCGTTAGCGTGCTTTCAAATGTGATGGAATATTCTGGATTGCGCTATCTTCACCGCACGGACGATCCGCCATAAAACACTAACATTGGGGTGAGTGGAAGAAAAATCGTAGTACGCTCTATTTTAAGGCGGAATTTGCGCGAATGGCCTCCATTAATGTCATCGCTAAGCGCGGAAAATACGAACAAGCAAAAAAGAACCGTACCGCTCATGACTGTCGCCGAAGCTCTGCGGTCCAGGTTAGTGCCGCACGCAGGTCGCCGGCCGGGCTCGCACAAATCGGTGTAATACACGGGGAATGGAGTCAGTGAAGGTACAGGGATTGTCATTGATCTATCCTCACGTGCGTATATTAATTGCGTATAATATGTGCATAGAAAAGAGCGCAGTGCGTTGTATTTTACCGCATATTACGATAGAGCCCTATTGTTCTCTACGGGCGCATAACAAACGCTGAATGTACGCAATTTCATCGCCATATCTGCGGCTTTTATACGCAAAGCGACGGAGCGGGATAATGTAGAAATTAAAGAAACCAGTCCGACTACACATGATGGCGTCCGGGAGATACGCTGCCATACGCGGCGCACACAGCGGTAAAATGGTGCGTTCCGCACGCAGTGAGACGGCCGTGTGAGCGGGGCTGGATCCCAATTGGTTTGCATCTGGGTATGCAGACACACAGATATTCCCGCTACTTGCGGTTATGCACCAAAATAACCCATTATAGTCGAGGGAAACGCGCAAATACCCTGCGAACGCGCATATACGCAGCGGGCGGACTGGACGGTCTTTAACTTAAAAAAAAAAATAAAAAATTGTACATTTAAATCCGCATGCAAAAAAATAAACACAAGCGGGGCTGAAATCCGCCGGGAACCCGTGGGGCGCGGTCCGGGGATATGCGGTTTCCGCTCGTAATGAGCATTAGCGCTGTAGGCCGGTTCCGCAGTCGCCTGAATCTTACTACATACAGCTGGCGGGTCAGTAGAAGCCCGGCACGGGCGGCGGAGCGTGCCAACAGGAAGTGAGATTGTAGTCAGTAACCACGGAGGGACATGGGTTTGCATAAGAGCTGCAAACGGAAGCCGACTATAAATAACCGCGCGCTAAACGGAGGGTTTTACTCTCGGTCACAACCTATATTTAAAGAAAGTCCTAAAATCCATCATTTTCCCCCCGAGCAGAGCCTAATACTGGTCTGTCACTGCAGCCGTCATCTCACTAATGTCCCGTGTAGACAGGGTGGCGGTCGTCTGAACCATTGTATGAGCAGGTGACACCCGTTCAGACAGGCAGATCACCGCTGGGGGCTCGCTGGCTTCTGCGTGAGCGCTGAGCGGGCGGCAGCCTTTACACTTGGTGAGAAGTCGGCGATTCAGCGATGGTTGCCATGCTGGTTGAAATTGCGCGAGCAACGAACTAAATGTATAGCGCACAATGGCGGCATCTAGATGCAACGATTATTTGTTCTGCAGTTCCAGTGTGCGGCTGTGGGGGCGCCTGAGAGGCGGCAGTGCGGATTGTTTGCATGAGAAGGAATTCCTATTACTTGATGGATATCGGGATGTAATGGATCCTCTGTAATTGCTCCATTACTGCCCATTACGTCCCGCGACACACGCAAGGCTCTTATCAGCGCACATCCGTGGAGTAATGGGGCTAATGTGTGCACGGAGCAGGAGCTGAAAGCCGGCTGTAATGGACACGGACGACAGGCTGTACCTCTCATTTAATGGCATCTATAGGAGCTGCAGGCGGCCTTCATATCTCACTAGGGAAATATCGAAGAGCGCCCCTCCCCTGGTGGTATCTGCTAGCATTTGCCTTTTAAAGGGGGTTGTCCTGACTTCTACTATTGTTTATCCTCGGGATAGGTCATCAATAGTTGATCAGCTGATCTCCGCCAACCTCTGTGAGTGCAGATGGCACTGTTTGCATTGCAGTGGCCAGCTTTGGTAATGCAGGCGTCTTTCCTGTGACTTGCAGAATGTCTTCTGTACCCTCGGTTATTAGTTTCGGGATCTGCGACCCGTTCTGTAATGTCTGTAATTGCTTCACTACACCAGATCCAACTTGTTAGTCATGAATTCACGTAATCCGCCATTACTTTCCGCAGCATCGCTGTCGCCGTGCGCAGATCTACGGGGCCCCACGCATCGTTCCGCCAGCTGCTACAATCATGGAGTTGTGCGGTTTGGGCGGCGCCGCTGTGGCGTCCCACGGTACTCTTACACGAGACCTTGCTCGCTTGGGCGGTCAGTTTAAACGCAAAGATATATTGCTCTGTTCCATGCGGTAATATTATGGGTTATATTCTCACTACACATAAAAGTAATCAGTCTATGAGTAACTGGTTTACGAGTTCGAATCTCTTTTCTATAGCGCCTACATATTCCGCAGCGCCGTACAGCACTTGGTATCCCCATTGGGGCTCACACTCTGTGTTCCCCTCTCTGTATGTTTTTGGAGCCCGGGAGGACCTACAAACTCCCTGCAGAGGTTGTCCTTGCCGGGATCTAGACCCAGATAGGAGCGCCGGCCGTCCCTCCTGTTTGTATGGAGCCGGTAGTTTAGCAGCAATGATTGGTGTGTAACGAGTAGACTTTGGAAGAGGCTCATTAATTATATTTGCCTGGATCATGTGAGGACTCTACGCTTTATAGACCGCACAGCTGCTCGGCGGAGAGGACAAAGGCTACCAGCGACAAAGTTGATCAGGCTGTTGGGCTCAGAAAGGTTGGCAATTTTTTTTTTTTTTTTTCGGGAGGCTTTTTACTAGGACGGGGCGAATTGTCACTTTCTACTGATTACCAGGTTTGTGAAACTTAGCAAAGATCCACTTCCGCTTTTGCTCTTTACTCTGTCGTGCTCGTGCCTTCCCAGCTCGACCCTTTGCCTCTGCTGCCCTTCCCGGCTCGACCCTTTGCCTCTGCTGCCCTTCCCGGCTCGACCCTTTCCCTCTGCTGCCCTTCCCGGCTCGACCCTTTCCCTCTGCTGCCCTTCCCGGCTCGACCCTTTCCCTCTGCTGCCCTTCCCGGCTCGACCCTTTCCCTCTGCTGCCCTTCCCGGCTCGACCCTTTGCCTCTGCTGCCCTCCCCGGCTCGACCCTTTGCCTCTGCTGCCCTCCCCGGCTCGACCCTTTGCCTCTGCTGCCCTCCCCGGCTCGACCCTTTGCCTCTGCTGCCCTCCCCGGCTCGACCCTTTGCCTCTGCTGCCCTCCCCGGCTCGACCCTTTGCCTCTGCTGCCCTCCCCGGCTCGACCCTTTGCCTCTGCTGCCCTCCCCGGCTCGACCCTTTGCCTCTGCTGCCCTCCCCGGCTCGACCCTTTGCCTCTGCTGCCCTCCCCGGCTCGACCCTTTGCCTCTGCTGCCCTCCCCGGCTCGACCCTTTGCCTCTGCTGCCCTCCCCGGCTCGACCCTTTGCCTCTGCTGCCCTCCCCGGCTCGACCCTTTGCCTCTGCTGCCCTCCCCGGCTCGACCCTTTGCCTCTGCTGCCCTCCCCGGCTCGACCCTTTGCCTCTGCTGCCCTCCCCGGCTCGACCCTTTGCCTCTGCTGCCCTCCCCGGCTCGACCCTTTGCCTCTGCTGCCCTCCCCGGCTCGACCCTTTGCCTCTGCTGCCCTCCCCGGCTCGACCCTTTGCCTCTGCTGCCCTCCCCGGCTCGACCCTTTGCCTCTGCTGCCCTCCCCGGCTCGACCCTTTGCCTCTGCTGCCCTCCCCGGCTCGACCCTTTGCCTCTGCTGCCCTCCCCGGCTCGACCCTTTGCCTCTGCTGCCCTCCCCGGCTCGACCCTTTGCCTCTGCTGCCCTCCCCGGCTCGACCCTTTGCCTCTGCTGCCCTCCCCGGCTCGACCCTTTGCCTCTGCTGCCCTCCCCGGCTCGACCCTTTGCCTCTGCTGCCCTCCCCTGGCTCGACCCTTTGCCTCTGCTGCCCTCCCCTGGCTCGACCCTTTGCCTCTGCTGCCCTCCCCTGGCTCGACCCTTTGCCTCTGCTGCCCTCCCCTGGCTCGACCCTTTGCCTCTGCTGCCCTCCCCTGGCTCGACCCTTTGCCTCTGCTGCCCTCCCCTGGCTCGACCCTTTGCCTCTGCTGCCCTCCCCTGGCTCGACCCTTTGCCTCTGCTGCCCTCCCCTGGCTCGACCCTTTGCCTCTGCTGCCCTCCCCTGGCTCGACCCTTTGCCTCTGCTGCCCTCCCCTGGCTCGACCCTTTGCCTCTGCTGCCCTCCCCTGGCTCGACCCTTTGCCTCTGCTGCCCTCCCCTGGCTCGACCCTTTGCCTCTGCTGCCCTCCCCTGGCTCGACCCTTTGCCTCTGCTGCCCTCCCCTGGCTCGACCCTTTGCCTCTGCTGCCCTCCCCTGGCTCGACCCTTTGCCTCTGCTGCCCTCCCCTGGCTCGACCCTTTGCCTCTGCTGCCCTCCCCGGCTCTACTTCTAGACATAGAACATTTATCAGATACGCTGATGATGTCATAAATGTTTTCCCTTCCTTCCTCTAATCCTGTCTGTGATGTCATGCACGGGGCAGCTGTTCTATAAACACTTCTACGGGCGGAGGTGCACATACCTGCGGTTGCTAGCAGGGGGGAGGGGCATGCAAGAGAAAACACAACTTAAAAGGTGTGTGGGACATGGGTGATGAGATCTATCAGACAATGCCAGCCCTTCATACGTGTTATTCTTAGTACAGGTTATTCTCGGTGGTTTTGTTTTCTGTAAGCATGACCGCCTTTCTATAAATAAATAGATGAGCACACCGGTGTCTATGGAGTGCCGCTCGGTGAACTGGCCAGTGACGGAAGGTGGTTACAGGTGAAGATGCTATTGAGTCCACTAGGTGGCGCGAAGAGCGCATGCATTACCTGTAATTTGTCTTCAGTTATATGACTGAAGAGTAACACATGACTGGAAATATCCCAATTGTGTGATTTTTCTTTAGTGACGATATTTTAAATGCAATTAATCTTTACAGGCATCGTAACGCAGTTCTCAGCTTTTTCCAAAAATGAGTTACAGTTCTCACATCCACCACTACAATATCAGGCTTTTCTGTGAAGATTATCAGAAGAGCCATTCCATTTGTGCGAGAATGGCTACAGGCTGAAGGTTATGGCTGGTTATGTTGCCAGAGACTAGATAAGCATGACTACACCTCTGTGGTGTATTTAGGGCTGGTTATGTTGCCAGAGACTAGATAAGCAGGCCTACACCTCTGTGGTGTATTTAGGGCTGGTTATGTTGCCAGAGACTAGATAAGCAGGCCTACACCTCTGTGGTGTATTTAGGGCTGGTTATGTTGCCAGAGACTAGATAAGCAGGCCTACACCTCTGTGGTATATTAAGGGCTGGTTATGTTGCCAGAGACTAGATAAGCAGGCCTACACCTCTGTGGTGTATTTAGGGCTGGTTATGTGGCGGGAAACAAGATAAGCATGACTACACCTCTGTGGTGTATTTAGGGCTGGTTATGCTGCAGGAGACTAGATAAGCAGGCCTACACCTCTGTGGTGTATTAAGGGCTGGTTATGTTGCCAGAGACTAGATAAGCAGGCCTACACCTCTGTGGTGTATTAAGGGCTGGTTATGTTGCCAGAGACTAGATAAGCAGGCCTACACCTCTGTGGTGTATTAAGGGCTGGTTATGTTGCCAGAGACTAGATAAGCAGGCCTACACCTCTGTGGTGTATATAGGGCTGGTTATGCTGCAGGAGACGAGATAAGCAGGCCTACACCTCTGTGGTGTATTAAGGGCTGGTTATGTTGCCAGAGACTAGATAAGCAGGCCTACACCTCTGTGGTGTATTAAGGGCTGGTTATGTTGCCAGAGACTAGATAAGCAGGCCTACACCTCTGTGGTGTATATAGGGCTGGTTATGCTGCAGGAGACGAGATAAGCAGGCCTACACCTCTGTGGTGTATTTGGGGCTGGTTATGCTGTGGCAGACGAGATAAGCAGGACGACACCTCTGTGGTGTATTTAGGGCTGGTTATGCTATGAGAAACCAGATAAGCAGGCCTACACCTCTGTGGTGTATTCAGGGCTGGTTATGCTGCAGGAGACGAGATAAGCAAGACTACACCTGTGGTGTATTTGGGGCTGGTTATGCTGCGGGAGACGAGATAAGCAGGACTACACCTCCTGTGGTGTATTTGGGGCTGGTTATGCTGTGGCAGACGAGATAAGCAGGACGACACCTCTGTGGTGTATTTAGGGCTGGTTATGCTGCAGGAGACGAGATAAGCAGGCCTACACCTCCTGTGGTGTATTTGGGGCTGGTTATGCTGCAGGAGACGAGATAAGCAGGCCTACACCTCTGTGGTGTATTTAGGGCTGGTTATGCTGCAGGAGACGAGATAAGCAGGCCTACACCTCTGTGGTGTATTTAGGGCTGGTTATGCTGCAGGAGACGAGATAAGCAGGCCTACACCTCTGTGGTGTATTTAGGGCTGGTTATGCTGCGGGAGACTAAATAGAGCAGAGTGTGATTGTGCCCCCATTCCACCCCCCCCTCCCGCTACAGAGGTGTAACCGCCTCATTACTGCAGTACCAATGCTCTTCCTACTAGTCTATATAAGGATTTGGCTCTCATTCCGTCTTATTGACCCTTTGACTTCCAGTTGTTGGAGTCGCTGTACATCACTAGTGCACATGTCGTAGCGGTGTCTGTACGGATGATGCAGGACGGACGGACGTGTTTTGCCTCCGGGATCACAGATGTCCTTAGTTTGCTAAAGTAATTGGCATTTCTTAAAGTTACGGCAGCGTTCAGCGTCCTCTGGGATGCTACACATTGAAGTACTTGTCACATAAGTGTGCTCACGTACCCCGCGGGACACGTCCCCGGCAGGGGTTCTCAGTAAAAGAAGGTTCTGTTAAAAAAATAAATACGTTTTTTTTTTTTTTGGCGGGAGAAACGTATTGCGCAGCAGAGCGTACCGTGCGGAACGTCAGGCTGCAGGAATCTAGTAATTCCTGTGTGATCTGCTACAGGCGCTCCTCACCACATCACTCCGACCTCGGAGACCCGTGACCCCGACACTGGTTGTCCGTCCTTGGTAGGTACTAACCACCACACACCAGGGACGACCCACAAGACCTGCCGTTTTGGAGATGCTTTGACCTCAGTGTGGTCCTTGTTGGGGGGCGTTCAGATCCTAATATTCGCCCATTTCCAACCTCAAAAACTGACTGCTTGCTGCCTGATATTTCCCCATTGTCACCAACTATAATCGCGACTGAGCGCTGCGGGGACAGAAGCCACTGACCCGTGACCACATACGTTATCTGTCGGCATCAGGGGTTATCGCTATGCTATAAGGCGGGTCCTGCTGGTTGGCAGACGCCGTGTATTTCCTACTGGCCGGCTTCAGTATGAATGAGCGGCATTCACATGAACGGGCGCTCCTTGTTATCACATGTCTGCGGACCACAAGACCATCGCTGCAGCATTAGTCGCGGTGAGGCAGCGCCCGCTGTGTACTGTGATGTACCCGGTTTTATGCTGCGTGGCGGTATACCCCGTGTGAGTTCTGTCCGACTTCGAGACGGGGAAGCGCCCGCATTGCAAAAGGAATATGTTAATTTAAAGTCGCACGTGCCATTTTTCTCTCGGACCAATACCCCAGGTATGGAAACTCGCCGCCTGTCCTATTTAGAGGCAAATCTTTGTCAAGAATAGTCTATTTTCTTTGGGGGTGTTTTAAAGTGTGACGAGTTTTTAACGCAAGTTTCTATGGGGACCGCACTAAGAAAAAGCAGGAAGTGCGGTGAAAAATGGATGCAGCTCGTGTGCGGAAAGGGAGGAAAATAAATCGCAAGACCGCGCAGCCAGCGCATGAAAACCGCTGTGAAGTGGCCAGTTCATCACAGACTAAAACTGCACTCCCTTGTGTGACTACAGCCGTAAGTGTAAGAAGGCACACCCCTTCGTGTAGGGAGGCGCAGGAAGCCTTCTCAAGACACTTTCTGGGGTAAAAGTCACAAATTGTACCAAAATTTTCTCCTTGTACCAGCGTCACCGCTTTTATAAGAGGAGCAGGGCGCCCATGGGGAGGGAGCAGGGCGCCCCGGACGCATTTATGTATCATTTATGCCTGAAACTGGCATAAAACATTTCATAAATGTGTCCCAATGTCCCCCAAAAAATGTACGCGTGAATTTACGTGTATTTTTCAAATTGTGTAGAAAGGCCCATAAAAGATGCCCCAGAAGAGCCGCCCGTAAATCAGTGTGAAACAAGCTGCAGAGACTCCGCAGGCCAGCAGTGCGCAGCCGCCCGTCCCAGCTCCTGGTCATTAGCAGATGAGTCATGTCTGGTAACGACCGCCGAGTCTCCATACCCAGACCATCCCGAGGTTGGAAAACCAGTTCCCAGCGCCGGCCGTCCCCTGGAGGCTCCGCCTCTTTTCCTGCTGCTGGAGGCTGCAAGCTATAGGCACTTGTAAAGCCGTAGAGACTGAAGGCAGCCACCACCCCCCCCCCCCCTTCCTAATCCATCTTGTATCGTCCCCTCCTCCCCTCGGATACTATGTATCATACTTACTGTTCCTTCTCCAACCACGTCTGCTGGAAGCTTGCTCCTGTAATTATTATTTTCGGACATTGCTTCTGACTCCCCGACTAATCTCAGATATTTAGATTAGTTTTTTTTTTTTCATACAGTTTTCTATGATGATTTTTATTTTACAGGTTTTCTGGGTTTTGAAGTGAAACCGTCTGCTTTCTGATCATAACTCCCAGATGGGCAGCACATGTCCCCACTGACGTGTTTCCTCTCATTGTAGCAGTCGTTTACATTGAATGGCCACCTTATTAGAGACCCAGTTAGCAGCACATTGATTTGTTTTTTTTTTTTTTGGCCTACAGACCAAAATGTGTTGTGGCGTAGATTCTACTAAGTGTTGAAATCATTCTTCAGGAATATCGGCCCCTGTGGACAGGAAGCTTACTACAGTTGCCGCAGTTTAGGTGGAGGTGCTTCAATGTTTTGGCTGAAGAAGTAATGGGAGCCAGTCTGCTATTATAGTCCATCCGTGCAAAGGAACAAAGCGTTGTGTGTTTGGACACGTTATTTGGAGCACCAGCGTTGTATTTGGCTGCACTTGTTGGTCAGGATGATTCTTGACATCCTCCTGACCCCTTTCGGTGACAAGTTTTTGCATCCACTTTCACTGGATGTCTTTTCTCGATCACGCCGTTCTATGGCTATTCTCCTCACAGCTGCATGTAAGCCCCATGCGGTTGGCAGTGAGATCCCGGCCCCGCTGGTCTAGTACCGATGACCCGGCCTCGTCGCTCAAACTTCTCATCTAATGTGGATGCACACTGAAACTTGCCATGTGATTTTTCTGCTACACTCCGGGTCGCGGGGATGATTTTCACGCAGCACTTTTCCTTCCGGTGTTTTGGGCCGGACCTGCGGCTGGGGGTTTTGGCGCAGATGTGAAGCCGGCCATACACGCACATAACTTCCCACAGTAGAAATGAAAGAATCGTTGCAATCTACTGATATATAAAGATGGGATGAGGTGAAACTCGCTGAGCCTCCGGGGTGATCCGGTCTTCCTTCTTCTGGGGATTCTTACAGTTTCTAATGTTCTCTCCCCACACGGGTTACTGGGGGTCACACTGGAGTCTTGTGTTTTATGGAGACATTTCTTGTACTCTGTTTCCATTCATTTAAATTACCAAATGTACGGGAGGGAGACGGCCGACGGCCGGTGTCGGGGCGGGAGGGAGACGGCCGACGGCCGGTGTCGGGGCGGGAGGGAGACGGCCGACGGCCGGTGTCGGGGCGGGAGGGAGACGGCCGACGGCCGGTGTCGGGGCGGGAGGGAGACGGCCGACGGCCGGTGTCGGGGCGGGAGGGAGACGGCCGACGGCCGGTGTCGGGGCGGGAGGGAGACGGCCGACGGCCGGTGTCGGGGCGGGAGGGAGACGGCCGACGGCCGGGCGGGAGGGAGACGGCCGGTGTCGGGGCGGGAGGGAGACGGCCGACGGCCGGGCGGGAGGGAGACGGCCGGTGTCGGGGCGGGAGGGAGACGGCCGGTGTCGGGGCGGGAGGGAGACGGCCGGTGTCGGGGCGGGAGGGAGACGGCCGACGGCCGGTGTCGGGGCGGGAGGGAGACGGCCGACGGCCGGTGTCGGGGCGGGAGGGAGACGGCCGACGGCCGGGCGGGAGGGAGACGGCCGGTGTCGGGGAGGGAGACGGCCGACGGCTGGTGTCGGGGCGGGAGGGAGACGGCCGACGGCCGGTGTCGGGGCGGGAGGGAGACGGCCGACGGCCGGTGTCGGGGCGGGAGGGAGACGGCCGACGGCCGGTGTCGGGGCGGGAGGGAGACGGCCGACGGCCGGTGTCGGGGCGGGAGGGAGACGGCCGACGGCCGGTGTCGGGGCGGGAGGGAGACGGCCGGTGTCGGGGCGGGAGGGAGACGGCCGGTGTCGGGGCGGGAGGGAGACGGCCGGTGTCGGGGCGGGAGGGAGACGGCCGACGGCTGGTGTCGGGGCGGACCCCTCAGCACATCCCTAGTTGTTGCTCGAGTCCGCTGCCATTTTCTTGGTGTTCTTAGTTTAACCACTATATGCTGCAGCGTTGTCGTTTTTCTGACGGGAGGTGTCGGACACATCAGCCTTAAGCGTATTTTGTGTATTTGCTTGCCGTTTCAATGTGTCTTTTTTTTTTCTTTGTATTTGTGCGCAGAAAAACATGACTAATGTGACATTTAGACAAACGATTATCGCTCAAAAGCCGTCTTTTGAGCGATAATCGTCGTGTGTAACTGCCCTGACAATTTTCGTTAAGCCGTCGCTCATGAGCCTTTTCAGGGATTCACAGCGGCATACAGCTGATACTATTGTTTCAGCTGTATTCCGCTCCCTGATGACAGGCTGGGTATGAAGAACAGAGCCGTCCAGCTGCGTTCTCCATATCCGGCACGGAGCGCCCGGCTGTATAACAGAAAACAGCTGGATGCAGAAGAGATGTGGCCCCACTTGTCTTCTGCATCCTCCGCTCCGAGCGCTCAGCTGTATAACAGCCGGGCGCACCGAGCAGAGAACCGCTCGATGCAGAAGACAAGCAGGGACACCTCACTTGTCTTCTGCATCCCCCACTGGCAGCGCAAGGGGATCGCTCATCTTGGGTTGCAAATGACACAACGATTATCGCTCAAAAGTCGTTTGAGTGATATCTTTTGAGTGATGATCGTTGTCTAAATGGGGCTTAAGCGGCCGGCGGGCCACAGTTGTGGGTTTTTTTTTTTTCCTCTATCTTCGTCCCCATAGTTGAACAATGCAAATACCAGAAGTGCCATATTGGGCCTATGCCAGACATGAGCGCCAGCTGGTGAACCTTATAAAAGGGTTTGCCTGGCATGCCCCCATATTTCATCCTGGACTTTATGCCGAATTGGCGTCGGAGGGTTCAGCTGAAATGTCAACACTGACTAGGAGTATAAAGTGCGCCATAGATGAGCGGCCCGCATGGCAACACACAGGATGTGTAGCAGATGGAAAGAAGGAAAAGACTGGTATAGCTTTAGGGGTGCTGGGAAAGCAGCTGCACCCATCGCTGGTGCCTGAGGGGGCCCAAATGCCCCTCTTCCATAAGATGACTCCCACTAATATAAATGGTAGGTGTTTTCACACACAGACTTTACATTGGGGTCCCGGAGCTACAAGTTGGGTCTCCTTCACACCAACATATGCAATTTCGGTCCGTGAGTAGCGCCCAGTTTCCACTACATGTGTGTGTTGCAATGTATATGATGCCCCTGCTGGTCCTATGTCCGTACTGCATCTGTATTCACTGCATTTGTCATATCTATAAACGCAAGATGATCTAATTGATGTTACACTTCTAGTGTCTCTAAAAACAGACGAAAAGGGGAAATACTTTTTTTTTTTTTACAGGAATGATTGGTCTGTGAAAAGGATTGTACCACAATTCCAAGTCATTCCCTATCCATAGGCTGTGTCTCCGAGCTCCCCCCGGGCTCGCGGGCGCTCACCCGACGGCTGTGTCTCCGAGCTCCCCCCGGGCTCGCGGGCGCTCACCCGACGGCTGTGTCTCCGAGCTCCCCCCGGGCTCGCGGACGCTCACCCGACGGCTGTGTCTCCGAGCTCCCCCCGGGCTCGCGGGCGCTCACCCGACGGCTGTGTGTATAGGGAGGTAAGCCACAGATGGCTCTGGCCGCAGTTTATCTTTCATGGAACCACACGATCGGATGTTGAAATTCGGTACCTGATCCTTCTTTTTGGATAGTTGGGCCGCCCCCATACTGGTTCGGGATTTGTCTAGCCCCTCCATTATGGTCTCTGACCACTAATGTGTTGGGCACCCTTCCATCTCTGGTAGACTCGTCCTGGAAATACACATTCAGCCTCACAAATGGCTGTGAAGCTTCTTCCTGTCTTCCTAGATTACTTCTCGGAGAACACGTGCCGCCTGCATGTAAGACCCGTCTACAAGTGTGAAGGAAGGGGCTTCCCTCCGCTGAGGCTTTGAAGTAAGAAGAGAGGAGCCGGCTTGTGATCCTCTTCCAGCTCAGTGTTTTGGGTTGGATGTTAGGCGCCTGCGATACATGTCCAGGGCTGTTCTCTAACACTGTGGGGAGACCCCGACTGGTTTCACAGTGTATTATGCGTGTGTTGCACAGCCGCGTCATATGCACTGAATGGAGTCCATGATAGTCAATAGACTTTCATTGATCCATGCACACCGGCGCGTGGACACTGCGTATCGATATGCAAGAGAAATAAATCGCAGCATGCTCTATTTCTCTGCATACGGATGCAGCGTGAGCCATATACGTTTATATGCACAGCGTATGATATGCTGTCCATACGTAATACATCGCTTGTCCGTGAGTGTGTAATATGCAGCCATATGCGTTCTCTCAGAGCATACGGCTGCCGAATGTGTAATACACTGAAAGGAGACCCGTGTTGCGCGCACGGCCGTGGGCATGAGTTTCAAACGCCGCACTAAATGCTATAAAATGCCTCCATCGATCTCAGTGGGGCTTCTCGGACCAAGCGAGTGAACGGCGCGATTTGTGAACACTGTCTGCTCTAATTTATTTAGTGCATTTCAGCACTTTATCTGCCTGTGTTTCGGTTCTGTGGAGTATTGTACATGTTCTGTATGGGCCCGGATCTGATCCATCACGACTCTATTTAATCCATACCTGCAGTTGTATGTTAGGAGAAAATGTCGCTTGACAAGGTGGTAGCTTCCCTCCAGTAGGTGGCGCTGCCGGGGCGTTGTAACCGCTTTCATTTGCATACTAAACGCTGATATAATATTGAATTGGATACTGATGCAAATATGTGATGTTTCCTCTGTGTCTTTGCAGTTGAATACATTGTGGAATACGACTACGATGCGGTACACGAGGACGAGCTGAGGTTACGGGTGGGGGACATCATCAAGAACGTCAAGAGGCTGGATGAGGAGGGTTGGATGGAAGGCGAGATCAATGGCCAACGAGGGGCTTTTCCTGATAACTTTGTTAAGGTGAGCGTTCTGATCATTTCCTTATTGTCCTTTGGAAGAATACGAAAGGCACTTCTGCAGTAAATGAACATGTGGTTATAAACCTCACTGCTATTAAAGCCTCCCCCCCCCCCCCCCCCCCCCCCCCGGACACTTCAGTCATCCATACCTGATGGCGGGGGCTTGACGACTCTCTAATGTGCATGTGATGACTGAACTTTTCCCCAGCAGATAATGTTAGGGTGACAGAAAAATGGGGAGCATTGAATACCAACATCCAATCCTTTCATTCTCCAAGAGTTAAGTCACCGCCAGAGCTGGATGGCCGCAGCTTACCTCCCTATACACAAGAGCCAGTGGAAGCGGGAGTCAGCCAAACGATTGTATGGGGGGCTTTACACTGTCAGATTCCATCCTTGGTCAGAATAGTTTTCTACTTTGGTGATCATTGAGGGGTATCTGTCCCTATGACAGACCCTTTAACCCCTTAGTGACGGCCCCCTTGCCTTTTTATGTCCGCGCTTTGTGGGTTTTAATCCTCAGGGATGTAAAAACATGCTTCCTCTGAGGATTAAAGCCCCGCGGGCTGTGGACGTCACATCTCCATGCTGTTGGTTCCTGGAGGGAGCTGACAATCTGGAGCTGTCATGGGTGGGCGCTATCAAACGGATGGCATCGATCACATTAAAGTAAATAGAGTCAAAAAGAGTTAGTTTCAGCTCCCCTCACGGATCGCATTAACTGCCCACCCCCATCCGCCGCGATGTCTCTCGATGATCTGGTCCGGAATGGACCCTCCGGCGTCTTCTGTGCATGCGCGCCTAAGTGAAAATGCGACGTATGCGCAGACGACCAGATCGGTGCGGGACATTTAAAATCTCCTGCTTCCCGGCTTCTGAAGGTAGCCGGGAAGCAGGAGATGTCACCGGGGACCGTGGTCACCGGTCCCTCGGTACATGACCACCACCATCCAATGGATAACAGAGTTCACGGAAAAGTTCAAAAAAAGTAAAATAAAGTTAAAGTTTCACCTCCCCTCATGGATCGGATGCATAAGGGGAGGTGAAAATACTCACCCCAGTCCTCTTTGATGTCCCTTGGTGATATAGTCCTTCCAGGACCCTATGTCGCCTTCTGCGCATGCGTGCCCAACGTTTCCGTGTACAGAAGGGCTCGCGCCCCCGGGGGATTTAAAATCCTTCTGTTTCTGGCCAGCATGTGCAGCCTGGAGCAGAGAGATGTGACCGGGGACCGCTGTATACGGTTCCCGGTCACATGATCACTGTAATCCAACGGATAACAGTGATCCTGTAAAGTTAAAAAAAAAGTCTAAAAAGTTAGTTTCATCTCCGTGATGGCAGATGAAATTGGGTACCTAAGGCCCCCAGATTTATTTGTGAGCCTTACCGCAGCTTCTGCGCATGCTCCCGCCGCCAAAGTGGCGGACGCATGCGCACAAGTTGAAGATTGTCCGGGTAATTTAAAATCTCCCTACTCCTGGCTACCGAATGTAGCAGAGAGCCTGGAGGTTTCACGGGGAGCCGCAGTACGCCGTTACTGGTGATGTGATCGCTGCTATCCAATGGATACCGGCGATCATATAAAAAAAAAAAAAAAAAAAAAAAAATTTACATTTCACCTCCTATCACGAATCCGATCCATGAGGGGAGGTGAAATTACTTACCTAAGCCCTCCGGCAATGTCCCCTGATCGGGGTCTTTATCCGCTGACCTTTTCCCAACTTCAGTGCATGTGTCCATTGGCAAAATGGCAGACGCAAGCGCAGAAGTTGGGGAGGGTCCGGGAAATTTAAAATCTTCTTCCTTCAGGCTACTAAAGGTAGCAGAGAGCCTGGAGCAGTGACCGTGGGCTGCAGTGAGCTGTCCCCGGTCATGTGATCGCCGTTCTCCAACGGATAATGGCGATCACGTAAAAGTTAAACAGTTGAACTTCAATGCTCCTTCCGGTGTGGGCCCTGTAGTGCTTACAGACATAAGATAAGGGTATGTTTCTGAACACAGGACAAATGGGGGTATCCATTTTGGGGTGATGTCATTCACTGGCTGTGATTGGCTGCTGGCGCTCGATTAGTCAATCACAGCGCTCGCTTTGCTTGAGGTGGGGTATTCAAAGGCCCGTCACCAACAGAAGCTCAGCTGTGGGACGCAGAGGACAAAGTTTACCGCAGCGCCGCCGCCGAAGACCATCCGGATGCTGTGGACCAGGTGAGTATAAGCCCCCCCCCCCTGAAAATAAGACACTGCCCTTTTTGGGGCAAAAAATATGACAGTGTCTTATTTTCGGGGAAACACTGTGTGCGCCGTATAAAAAAGCTGTTTTTTTTAAATAACACGATTGTCTAAAAAATTGAAAATCGTAACTGCATACAAACATAATATTAGGGCCACAATGGGTATATTTCCAAATATAGGGCAAACAGGGGTATCCATTGTGGGGTGTAAATCCTCATTTTCATGTGCACTGTAGAAAAAAAATGTCTTTAAGATGACATATTTGCAAAAATATGAATTTTTTTTTTCCCCCTCTAAAGTGCATTAATTCCTGAAAAAAAACTATGGGGTCAAAATACTCCTGACCCCCCCCCCCCTCAGTGAGTACATTTAAGGGGTGCAGTTTTTAAAATGGGGTCATTTGTGGGGGTATCTATCATTCTGACACCTATGAGCCTTTGCTTGGTTTGGTGTAGGAAAAAAAAGTGTCCCTCAAAATGTTAAAGGGGTTGTCCCGCGCCGAAACGGGTTTTTTTTTTTTTCAACCCCCCCCCCCCGTTCGGCGCGAGACAACCCCGATGCAGGGACGTACAGAAAGCTTACCGGAGCGCTTACCTTAATCCCCGCGCTCCGGTGACTTCTCTACTTACCTGTGAAGATGGCCGCCGGAATCCTCTTCCTCCGTGGACCGCAGCTCTTCTGTGCGGTCCATTGCCGATTCCAGCCTCCTGATTGGCTGGAATCGGCACGTGACGGGGCGGAGCTACACGGAGCCTGCATTCTGCACGAGCGGCTCCATTGAAGAGAGCAGAAGACCAGGACTGCGCAAGCGCGGCTAATTTGGCCATCAGAGGGCGAAAATTAGTCGGCACCATGGAGACGAGGACGCCAGCAACGGAGCAGGTAAGTAAAAAACTTTTTATAACTTCTGTATGGCTCATAATTAATGCACAATGTATATTACAAAGTGCATTAATATGGCCATACAGAAGTGTATAGACCCACTTGCTGCCGCGGGACAACCCCTTTAATGTTAAATTTGTATGGCTCCTAAATGGTTAAAAAACAAACCGTTTTTCCAATGTGCTTCCAGAATAAATTTAACAAATGGAAATATATATCTTAGCAAGAATTTGTACAGTATGTTTGGACATATTTGAGAGATTACAGTTGGAAATGTGAAAAAATAAAATTTTTCCAAAATTTTCCCAATTTTGATACTTTTAATAAATATACACAAATTCTATTTTTACCATTTAAATGAAGTACAATATGTGGCGAAAAACCAATGGCAGAATCACTGGGATATGCAAAACCTTTACGGAGTTATTCTAGGTTAAACTGACAGCCAGATTTCCAAAACTTGGCTTCCTCACTAAGGCGCAAATAGGCTTGGTCACTAAGGGGTTAAATAGGAGCTTGCGGAAGATTAGCTAATGGGATGCATAAGTAATTATTAGTTGGCTCCTGGGTGTTGTAAAGCATAGCAAGGCTCCAGACAGCAACTAAAAGGTAGTCAGACGGTGTATGTCACACAGATGTGTCACACTGACTTTGGCTGTCAGTTCTTTAAAGCAGCCCTGTAGTCCTGGAGAGGAGGCTAACGTCACCTGCTGCCGCTGATCCGCTTCTTCCTGGACCCCCTCTTCATTCTTCCAACATGGCCTTGGCCCTCCTGCCACTGTATAATGGATACTGCACATTAGTAGTCAGACACTGAATGCTGCGTACTGGTTGGTCAGTGCTAGTCACGTGAGCAGCACTGACCAATCGCAGCAGTATCTGTACACTGAGCCGTGGCGGTGCGTTGGTAGTCTTAAGAATTGCCACATCCACATTGGGAGAATGAAGGGCGGCCCAGAAAGAAGCAGATTGACAGCCGACTGAGGAGAAAGGCCGTCCGGTAATGTCCCCTCTGGCCCCCGGACACGGTTGTGCCCGGCATCGCTATAATATGTTGGGCTGTACGTTTAGTTTGTGCAAGCCCCAACCTGGTCAAACACGGATGTTATTGCGCCGCCCCACCAAGCTGACCTATAGGGATGGATCTACGGTCCCTGATACTCGAAACGGGTCACTTTTTACAGTGCTTTGCTTCTTCCCAGTGATGAATGCCCCTGCGGCGTCTTGTAGTCGCACAAGGACCGACCTAATGGCCGATTATCTGTGGTGGCACGCCAGTTGTAACACGAAGCAGACACACTGCGGCCGACTAATCTGTCCTCTATACCCCAGGGTGCCCCAGCAGTCCGTAAACCTCTGGAGTCTTGGAGGGGCCGGCGAGATCCTTCCAGCACGGAGATGTGTCACCCAGATGTCTTGAGTCACGTGCGGACGTCAGGACATTAGTTCTTGGCATTTAGCGAGGCTCCTTGGGGCGGAGCGATCCGTACATGAGAGGAGATGGATGCCAACTCACCCCTCACCATGTGGCTTGTAATCCAGTATCTCCAGCTGATGGCGGACTACATCTGCTGGCCAACATCCATAAATCTATCACCAAACCCTGCAGCCTTTGATACCTCTGTGATGCCTCACCGATCACCTCCTGCCTACAGTACGAGCCAGTCGGGATGTGGCCTCTGAAATAGGGGGAAATTTGGATATTCATGTCCTTATGACAAAGCTGAAGTGGCAGAACCCAGACAGGAGGTGTTGTCATAGGGATATAGAATCAGAGGCGTTATAGGTGGCCTTAGAGCTGTAGACCGTAAAGCGTACTATAAACCCACTAGATAGATGGCGGCTCTGGCCATCTGATAGTACATCTAAACTTTACATCTGAGCCGCCCATCAGATCCATCAATGGGCGAAATCTGTTCACGGATGTCGCTACTTTGTGTGAAAATGCTTCGGAAATTCCGCACTCCTGCCCATTGACGGGACTACTTTTGGACACATAAGTGCATGACAGCCGTCCCACGGACTACCGCCTGACTGTCGGTCCTATGCTTACACAGGAGTGATAGTCGTTCGGGTGAAGCGGACGGGGATCGTTCTGGCCGCCCGCCTCCGCTCACGGGAGAAAGGAGTCACACGCTGCGCAGCTCCTGCTTAGAAACCAGCAACTGACTGGTGCGCCATTTCTGTCTGGGCAGCCTGTCGGCGGCTGCATGTACACGGGGCAATTATCGCAAGAATTCGCGGTTTCCAGCATCACTGGGGCTATAATCGCCCGCTGTAAAGGTACCCCATGTCTTCAGCTTCTGAGTCCGAAGCGCAGATCTTGTACTGATAGGATAAGCCATACAAGAGGAAGCGGAGGCCACGGGTCTTATGAAGTCTGTGGGATGGTAAAGATGGCGGCTCTGAGAGATAAGTGGCTGACGAAGGAAGAAAAGTGCATTCACATTGATGGAAAAGGTGGCGGAGGCAGACCAGTGACCGTACCTACCAGCTCTGGATGTTAGCTATGTCCATAGGGATCGGTGTATATACTATATCTCGTGCTGTTCAAAAATATGCAATTCTCATCCGTCCTTCTCTTCTTGCCGCTGATCACATAGTGTATGAAGTCAAAAATGTACAATGTTCTAGCTGGTGAACTTACTGCTATGACTGTATTTTGGCCTGTAGTTCATGAATGTTACGGTATCTAATATATCGCTTGATGCGCCAGTGACGGCTGTGCCAGCTGCTCCGCCATCTTGTCTTCCATCCTGATTCATTCCCCCATGGCACTGTGTACGAGCGCTCTGGCTGTAGGGGTTCTCCTCTCTGGTGGCCCGATAGTTGGGCGCCCCACCAGTCACAAGAATGGGGTTCCTGCAGGTCCCTGAATGGATGGAGCTGTGGTTGCACATGCGCTCCGCCACTTCATTCATGTCATTGGGCCGGCCGGTGAGGGCCGAGTGCTTCATACTGACGATACCGAGCAGCTTCTGGTTATTTCCTTGACTCTTGTAGATTTTCTCATGGAGCGGCCGGATGTTATATTGTAGTGGATGGTATTTTATCAACCCCTGTTATCACAATGCTGTTGGCTCAGCTCAGGTAATGGGAACATTGCTTGCTCTATAGAAATCTCCATACTAGAACATTTCTGAAGTATTAGACTGACCTATTTTGTAATACAGAAACCAAAATCATAGGAAAAAAATATTTCTGACTACACAGGGGGTCTGGTGGGATCGCTGGTAGTGGTGGTCTAGGCTGGAAGTTGAAATTATGCTGCCTTCTCTGGTTGTGTATGTAGTGGGTTAAACGGTTTGTACTAAGAAAGAAAGGTATCACTTATGGACCGGACGGGGAATAACCTCCTGATTGATGAGGCTCTGACCGCTGACCCCAGCAATCTTGAACGGGGTTTTCGAAAGTTTCCCCACGTGAATGGAGCAAAAGTCACATATATGCCTCACTGGTGGTCTAGGGTAGTGGAGGGATTAATGCCTCACTGGTGGTCTAGGGTAGTGGAGGGATTAATGCCTCACTGGTGGTCTAGGGCAGTGGAGGGATTAATGCCTCACTGGTGGTCTAGGGCAGTGGAGGGATTAATGCCTCACTGGTGGTCTAGGGCAGTGGAGGGATTAATGCCTCACTGGTGGTCTAGGGCAGTGGAGGGATTAATGCCTCACTGGTGGTCTAGGGCAGTGGAGGGATTAATGCCTCACTGGTGGTCTAGGGCAGTGGAGGGATTAATGCCTCACTGGTGGTCTAGGGCAGTGGAGGGATTAATGCCTCACTGGTGGTCTAGGGCAGTGGAGGGATTAATGCCTCACTGGTGGTCTAGGGCAGTGGAGGGATTAATGCCTCACTGGTGGTCTAGGGCAGTGGAGGGATTAATGCCTCACTGGTGGTCTAGGGCAGTGGAGGGATTAATGCCTCACTGGTGGTCTAGGGCAGTGGAGGGATTAATGCCTCACTGGTGGTCTAGGGCAGTGGAGGGATTAATGCCTCACTGGTGGTCTAGGGCAGGGGTCCCCAACTCCATTCCTCAGGGACCACCAACAGGTCATGTTTTCAGGATATCCTGTGGTAAGAACACCTGTGGCAATGTCTGAGGCACTGACAATAATTACATCACCTGTGCAATACTGAGGAAATCCTGAAAACAAGACCTGTTGGGGGTCCCTGAGGACTGGAGTTGGGTAACACTGGTCTAGGGTAGTGGAGGGATTAATGCCTCACTGGTGGTATAGGGTAGCTTTGGGCATACTGCTACCTTCCCTGGTGGGAAGGCTGCATTGTCACTGTTTTGGAATTCCTGGCATCTTGTGGCCCAGGATATGGGCACTGATGCCAAGAGAACAGGCAGTGACTCTGCGGCCTCTGAGTGGTTGCAGCAGTCCTGTGACTACCGTCTGTACAGATCAGCATTGTTCCAGGACCCGCTGGTATTTACCAAGGGGAGGAGAGAGTATGGTTTATTCTATATCATGGCCACTTATTCCTTTTTTTTTTTAAAGACAATCCCTTAAACAAATGCTTCCCTGGCGGCACGGGGTCCATGGTTGTAGAGCGTTTATCTCAAATCTACACAGGTAGACAGAGGAAGTTTATTATAGATGTCCGTAGTGGCTTCAGATAAAGGGTTAATGCTTCCTTCCCTGGTGGTCTGGGGTATTGAAGAGGATGTGCTCATTGTATCCTGCCAGTCAGGGGCAGGGAGTACTGTGGGGCCCAGGTGGATTGGGGCTTTTCTTGGGTGTGGAGCCGGAGTTACACAGTGCAGCGTGTGATGTGCAGGAAGAGCTCCGCATTGTTACTTCATCAGATAAGAGCTGGGAACATTCCTGGATGGCCGCCGGTCACCTGGACCTCTAGTAGACCACAAGGGCATGCCGGCATGGGACTGCTCCCTGGTTGTCTGCACAGTCCAGTGGGTATAGTCACACTTTGTAATGATTCCAGCCTAGTCTATGCTTGGTCTGCAGACCCCACAGTGATGAGGAATGGGAACACAGGACCCCCGTTCTGTGCTTGCCCCCACCAATTACACTGCTATCACTTCTATCCTAGGGAAGGGTGATAAAAGTTCATTCTGCTACAACCCCTTTAGTAATAGTCCGAGGAAATGAAAATTCCCCCTTCGCTTCAAGCTGTTCTTCTTGTCCCCATGCTTTATACTGCAGCTTTCCTGTTCTCTCCAAAAGCATGCCCTTCTTCAATCTTAGGAATGCCTCCAGCTGTGTTATCTGTAGTAGAAGGACCCTGTGACAGATGTGCGCAGCCGTAGTGGGGGTCTTACAGGGAACGTATATGATGAGGGGTCCAGCAGCGGCTGGGATTATCACATGAGTTTAGCAGACAGTGGCTGCAAATTGTGGCACAAGAATTGCAATTTTTGAAGATTTCTGCCACCCTTTAGAAAAAAAAGAGGCATGCGTTAGGGGTGTGACCACCAGCCCGCCACACTGTATATATTATACCATGTCACGGCCAGGGGGGATCCCTGTGTAGGCGATGAGCTGCCTCGTCTATGGAGATCCCGATACATGAGGTGCATCATGTGCCGGCGGGGGGCAGACTGATGCCGGTCCTGGTAAACTTCCCCCAGCGGCTGGATCCACAATATGCAGTGAATGGAACCCATTGATTTCAGCAGGTTTCTTCACAGCATATGTTGTGCGGACAGTTTGTTCTATTTAGGTGCGTATGGCCACGAAAATGGCGCATACTAAAGAAAACGTCATTGTCTATTGAGACCAATGGGAGTATGCTTGTGTTTTTTTATTTCGTGTTTTTTTTTGTGTGTTAGCACGCACCGTTACGCCGGGCACGTGTGTACAAGAAAAAACTGTAAAATGTGCGCAAAAACATAATGCCCATAGGGCAAATCCGCTTACACCAGCGTAAAGCCAGCTTTTAGGGCTCATTCATACAGACGTATTTGAATTGCGTATCATACACGGTACGTCGCATCATTTGACGTGCATTGATGTTCGCACATCCCGCTCACGCCAACGTGTCATCATCGCATATAAAAAGTGCGTAAAAAAATAAGGCAGCATGTTGTATTTTGCGGCGTATTGTGTATACAGCCCATGGGTGCGTATTAAACACTGTTTATCCGCAATCCATTCTATACGTGCGGCGTTCCTACGCACCTTCCCTAAGCGACAGAATGGGAGATTTAGGAAAAAAATGAAACCAGAAAGCCTGTGTGCAACCGCGCCGTCCAAAATCGCTGCCGTACACAGCAGTACCCCGGCTCACGCAGCGGTGAAACACTGCGGAATACACACAACGGTTTACACGTACGGCCGTGTGAATGAGCCCCTTCGGTTGTGCTCACATTTGTCTTTGTTTTTTTTGTTTTTTTTTCTTCTTTTTCGCGCTCCCATAGAAAATAATGGGACTTGCAGCGATTTAATTTTTATTTTTTTTAAACAGACTTTTTGTCAAAGAGAAAACTAGCGTTGAGGTGAATTACCCCGTACCAGTGAGCGAGGTCTTATCCCGTGCAGGCGGGGTTATGCCCAAAAGTGACTGTGTGCCCTCGCCTATTACTGCTGTCATCTATGAGCTACACCGCTGCACACATCTCACCTGCACCGATACACTGTAGCAAACTCCAAGCTCTGTGGGAGATTCACTTTCAGTAAGCAGAGATCTTGCGTTTAGAAGCTCAGAGACCTTTGTGATGTCTTTTGTTACAGACGGCTGTCAGGGCTCATCGGCCATCGTAGAACTACGACTCCTTGTCTACCGCAGCGGACAGCATGCTGGGGGTTTTAGTTTCCCCCGCAGTAGTGATCAGATCAGTGTTTGTACAGGCAGGGGATCATTACCTGCAGACAAGTCCCGTCATGAGCCAGTCCCGCCCATAGGCGGCGCTCTCTGCAGGGTGTGTGCGGCAGCCAAGTATGTCCCAGGTGAGGGTTTCATTCTCCGGGATGTTTCCATAGATGACAATGGTGTTTAATGTGCCTAATGGGCTCATCCGGCTGGAAGTGACACATCCTGGCAACAATGCGTAGTGTGACGGTAAGCAGCGGCATCCTGTGCACAGCGCCCCCTCCTGTGGGGTCTCAGGGGGCTCTTATTCTTTGTTTTGGTCAAGTGGGGTCACCACTGGAATGCAAACAATGTATCTTCATCATGTGGATCAGTGACAAATGCCTGGGCACAGATGTAGCAGAGCTCAATTAGCCTTTTTTTTTTTTGTCATGGCTTGCATTAAGAGTTAAAGGGGTGGTCAGTTTTGAATGATCCCTTTTTACGCCTGATCAGCATCCAATCCCAAGGATAAGGGGGTCCCGCTGCCAGAACCCCATAAGCTGTGCCGGTGATGGCGGGGAAGAGGTGTTGCATCGCGCCTTATTAAAATCAGAGGTCATTCATTGATTTTAATGTGTGCGGTGGGTCCTATGATTTGCCCCCCCCCCCCCCCCCCACACACACACACACTTCCTTTATTAACTCGTCGGGCCATAATAAGGTATTTCAGTGTGGATGGTATGTCTCGGAGTACAATGACATTGTGATCTCACCGACTCAGCTCTGCTATCTCAGATTCCAGACCCACGATGCTAGAACACTAGTGATCCGTAACTTTATTGATTTGTTCAGTGGTTTCATTTACATGGAAAGTTCTGTACAAATCAGTGGATCTGAGTTATGGGGGCTGTATTGTTGGGGAACAAACCACTTCCTGTTCCCTCGAGGTGATGACTCCAAATTGCCCAAATCTCAATCCCATTGAGCATCTGTGGGGTGTACTGGAAAAACAAGTCTGATCTGTGAACACCGCACCTCACAGGACTTAAAGGGGTTGTCCAGTCACTGGACAACATCCCTTTAATAGGGCTGTCTTTTGTAACTAAAATCCAGTGCTGCAGTCCCGCTGTGGTCCCGATGTTGTGACAGCAGCCATTACCGGAAGTCAGGTGATCGCTGCAGCGTCCTATTTCTGAACTCCTGGCATGATGGCGTTCAGGATGGGAGCACCGCTTCCAGTGGAATGAGCGGTGACTACAAACACCGGGACCACAGCGAGACTGCAGTGCTGGAAGTATAGCTCAGTTTATTATTTTACTACAGGCAGCCCTATTAAAGGGATAGCGTCCGGTAACTGGACAACCCCTTTTACAGGATCTGCTTGCTAACCAGTGTTATCTGTATTAATGATATATTATGGAACGTTCCTCCAGACATTCCTTGGCCTGACAATCGGACCTTCTAAAAGTACCAACAATCAGCCTACACGAAAGATGTGATCAAGTGTTTCCTTTTGGGCCCTTCGGCGCCTGATGGCCATCTTGGTGATGATTGTTCCTGAGCTTTTCACAGGAGGATCATCACTGTAGGTGGAGTGGCCGGAGATCGCCCCGACCTGTTCTCGTCCAATCACAGCAGTCCGTAAGGGAGGGACGGACTGTTTATATGATGCAATGGCAGACCAATGATGATGTTTAGGTCTGTTGATAAAGATAGGATCGGAGATTTACCGCTGACCGTTCTCTCACAGCGTGCGATCACACTGAACCATTATCCTGTAGACCTCTCTCTCTAATGATAATTGTGCCGTGTAGAAGGCCATTACTGTCGGGCTTCTCCGCAGATCGCAGCTCATCGCTGGGGTTCCCAACAAGGAGCACCCTGTGGTCAACGTACGGTCAGGGGACCTTTGTGACACGTTTGGATTGTCCGAAACGGGGAACCTCATTGATTGTTTTACTATTCA
Source organism: Eleutherodactylus coqui (assembly GCA_035609135.1). Lineage (NCBI taxonomy): Eukaryota > Metazoa > Chordata > Amphibia > Anura > Eleutherodactylidae > Eleutherodactylus > Eleutherodactylus coqui. The sequence goes on from CM069405.1 coordinate 55,826,258, forward strand.
GCCGGCCATATGCATTATAAAAGGTGCCAGCGGGTATCTGTGGGGTATATGGGAGCGCCGGAGGGCGCCAAGGTCTTGGCAATTTCCAGCAATGAATGGATCGACGCCGCACATTCAGACTGTTCACGCAAGAACCTTCAGGACCTCCGTTCTCTCAATTAACGAGGGTCTCTGTGTTTGGATCCCCACCCAAGTGATTGCCTGTGCATGTGGGATAACGTTATATCTTGGCCCCCGACCCTTTAAGCTCTTGGGTTAAGACCTATTCCTAAAAGACTTTTACGATACCCCGGCAGGACACGCTGTAAGGCCTCGTTCACGCTTGCGGAGACCGCTCCCAGCCCCCGCCTCTGGGTGGGTTAGGAGAACACTGGTATGCTAAGTGTCTCTGGGGTGGCCGGGTTGATAGGAGAGTGATCGCTTTTGTCTACACCTCTGATTGATCTTGTTGGCTTTATGCCGACCTACTATGCAGGCTGTACACACCTATATACCCTACACCTGTGTTGTGCACTCCTGGCATTGTGCCAATACTTCCAGCTTCTGCATGTAGTATGACAGGTGTAATATGTGCCTGGAAATACCAGAAATCGCCTGAAGTCTAATGTATGGATGACCTGGGGAGACCGCAGCAATATCACAACGCTGGTCCGTGCGATTATCGATGCGGTTTCTCGACGTGGTGCGACTTTGTAGCACCACATGCGAGGATTTCCGGGCCGTAGCTGAAGAGAAAAAATACACATACATCACCTTTAGGAGCGCTCGCCGCCACAGCTTCTCCCTGGGTCCCGGCCCTCTTTCTTCTTATCTTCTGGCCTGGGATTGAAAATCCCGCCTTCTGGAAGCGTTGGCTGTGATTGGCTGATGCTTAGCGCTCGATGAGTGGCTGTGATTGAACCAATACCCGACCAGAAGATAATGAAGAGAAGCAGTGCCGGGACCCGGGGAGAAGCTGCGGCGGAGAGCGCTTCTATGGTGACGTATGGGCTAAGATTATAGCTGTGACTGTAGGATTTTCTACTGTCAAAGTTGCATCGCACGAAAATTGCGTTTTCATGCGATGCAGCAGGGAGGAAGGCTCTATAGGGGAACATGGGCTACAAAACCTCACGGGTAGTGGGCATATCGCCGGACCCGCAAGGTTTGTGTGTCCGGTTGGCACAAGCTACAAAACATCGAATGTGTGAAGGGACCCATAGGAAAGCATGGGCTTCACATACATGCGATTTATAGCATTGCGACAAAATCGCGCGACTTGGGCGTCGTTCACATGGGCGACAGAGCGCCATTGTGTTTTTTTTACAACTGCATGGGAAAGCATAATGTAGCGTCTTCAAGTACGTTTTTGTACAACACCGTGTAAATACAGTGTGAGAATAAGAATCGGCTCCAGGGATGATCCAGAGCCCTTGGATGGCACCACCAGTAATATGATGGAGAACTGCTTACATGGCACTTCCTGGATGGCGTTCTATCACTGGGCTCTCGTTATTCGTGATGCATCTCCCCTCCTTGTTAGTAGGAGCAGGCTGATTGCTGCCGCAGGCGGTTGCTCGAGGGGGTTTCCTGCCGCAGGCAGTGGCAGACATCCAAGAGGCGGGCGACGTGTGGGGCGTGTTGTCTTCTCAATGATGACATTCACTGGATTTACTAGCACTAATTACACCTTTATGACCGTCCTTAATTACACCCAACAGCTAAACCCAATACTTCCAGCTTCTCCATGTACTATGACGGGTGTAATATGTGCCCGGAAATTCCAGAAACCGCCTGATGAGCGGAACCTGACGTTCTAATGTTCATATCGCTGTGACCCCTAACATACATTAGGACCTTTATACACATCGCTGCTGCCCGCGGTCGGGGCGGAGGAGACAATGGCACACTTTCCTCCTCTAGCTTTATGTAGTCTTGGCTTTGTCTTGGTTTCTGTAACTGACTCTTCTCTGCTATATTTCTGGCCACAATCACAGCTTCAGACTGTCCTAAAATACTGTCAGACCCGGTGCAATGTTGCAGGAGGGCGCTGCTCAAGGGTGAATGTTGCAGGCTGGTGTTGTAGGATGTATATTTGTTATGCCCATATTATCCAGTATATAGGGCTCACCCGGGTGTATCTGAGTGTTGGTAGGTGTCCTCCAGCGTGTCTGGGTACTCACCACTGAACCTGAGATGCTTGGCCAACAGTTGGTGGTCAGAGCTCAGGAGAAGCTGCTGGAGGGCCCAAAGCCTGAGGCTGCACTGCTGAGATTGTGATGAAACACGTACCATTTAAAGGGGCTGTCCATCTGCTGAATAAGGGACAACTACCAGATCATGGGGATCCCATTGGTCGGATGAGAGTGCGGGAGGGGGTGGGGGGGATGAGGGGTAGGGCAAGCGCTCGGCCTTCTCTGGTCATCTCTTCATTCATCTGGGGACCTTCGGATTAAATGGTTATCCCCAATCCTGTGGACCAGTGATGACTTCTTCTCTTGGTGGGACAACATCGTTAAAGCGACCCTCTGGTTGTGGGGCGAGGGGATGGGGTGTATGTATCACCTGCAGTTGTTCTTCTCTGCCGCCCCTCCGATCCGCCATTTCCGGACCGTTTTTAGTTGTTGCTTTTCTACTCAATGCACATGATGTACTGCTCTCTGATTGGCCAGTGCTGATCACTAAAGTAGCTGTGGGCAATCAGAGTAGGTCTAGGTAGTCTAACACTGCCTCCTTGATTACAAGGCAACCTGTACATTACATACTTGGAAACCTGCAGCCAGACGTTGTCCACTGACTAATGTTAGAAGAAGAAAAAAGGATCATTTCCATATATTTATTCTGTGGGACAGAACAGCGTCGCGGCTGAAACCTATTTGTGTAGTCTGACTAAGTTTTAAGTGTTAGAGCCTATGGATCCATGAAGCTCCACGCTATCCTCTTCTGGTCGTATGGCCGTGTGGACCCCCTGATGTGTCCGTGATCGGGGGGATGGAGCTGTCAGGACAAGCGCTCACCTGCCGCCCGCATTACTGACATTCCTGCAGCCCTTCCCACCCGCTCCTCTACATACTAGTAATATTCTGCGGGCGCCCGTACACCTTGCCATACCGCAGCCAGGAACCGCGTGCGATTGTTGCCATAAGTTGCTTTTTTTTTTAACCTAAGTTTAACCCCTTAGTGACCGGCCTACTTTTTTTTGCCTTTTAGACCAAGCTATTTTCATTGTCGCATTGCAAGAGCCATAACTGGCTGACACGGCCATAGGAGGGCTGGTTGTATATATGGATGGCCGCACTCTGGGGGACGTATATAATGTGGTGTAATACATTGTTTTGGGGAGCTCATGGAGAAATTACCCAGAAACTTCGCCAGTGTTTTGGGGGTTTATCTTTATGGCGCTCACGATTTGTTAACAATAGCCTGATAACTTTATTCTCTGGATGGACATGATGACTGCGACACCAGATTTAGGGCTCATTCACATGACCGGGATTTCGGCACATGTTACGGCCGCGTGGCACACGGTGAATGAACTCCATGAAAGTCAATGGACTTTCATTGATCCGTTCACATGAGCGTGTAGGATTTCATGCAGCCTAAACGATGATTGTAAACAGCAGCTGTTCAGTACTGAACGGCTGCTATGTTATGTCAATGGAGAGGGGTGGGGAGAGCGGGGAGAGAAATCTTCAGCCTCTCCGCCGCAAACCAACGATACTCACTCCTGTGCAACAGCATGGGAGCGAGTACATGCACGGACGAGTGTCGGGCATCATTTGCCCAGCAGTCGTCCCATGTATATGGGGCTTTAGTCAGGCTTCCAGCTGCCATGAGAACCCTTTTGGTACCTTGCAGTCATACTGCAGGGTGCCGATGGGTGATGCGAGCCCCCTTCCCCCGTCATCTGCTTATATGCTACAGTTGCTGTTGATTGTGGCATGTAAGGGGTTAAAATGTCATGATCTAAGGTTTCTCCACGACTGCCTGTTGGAGCAGGAGCCTGGCTGTCAGTAGCCCGCCAAGCCACAGTCTTAAAAACAAGTATGTGCAGGTTTAAAGCCCATTAGTGAGGTCAGTAAAAAGGTGTAATGCCTGTCACTATGGGGTTAACAATCACTCTTTCAGTCTGTTGTATTGTGAAGGCTTCTATCCAGCTTATTTCCTGGAGAGCCAGATGACGACCAGTGTAGACACCGATGTCCCCGACCTACATATGCCATGCTACACTGCCACTAGGAGAGCCGGTGACCACCAGTGTAGACACCGATGCCCCCGACCTACGTATGCTATGCTACACTGCCACTAGGAGAGCCGGTGACCACCAGTGTAGACACACCGATGTCCCCGACCTACGTATGCTATGCTACACTGCCACTAGGAGAGCCGGTGACCACCAGTGTAGACACCGATGTCCTTGACCTTCGTCTGCAGTGCTACAGTGCCTCTAGGAGAGCCGTTGACCACCAGTGTAGACACCGATGTCCCCCAACCTATGTATGCTATGCTATGCTACACTGCCACTAGGAGAGCCGGTGACCACCAGTGTAGACACCGATGTCCTTGACCTTCGTCTGCAGTGCTACAGTGCCTCTAGGAGAGCCGTTGACCACCAGTGTAGACACCGATGTCCCCCAACCTATGTATGCTATGCTATGCTACACTGCCACTAGGAGAGCCGGTGACCAGCAGTGTAGACACCGATGTCCCCGACCTTCGTCTGCAGTGCTACAGTGCCTCTAGGAGAGTCGGGTGACCACCAGTGTAGACACCGATGTCCCCCGACCTACGTATACAATGCTGTACTGCCTCTAGGAGAGACAGTGATGACCAGTGCAGACACCGATGTCTCTGACCAACGTATGCAGTGCTGCACTGCCTCTAGGAGAGCTGGTGATGACCCCCCTTCGGGCTAAATTGGTGGTCACCCAGCTTTTCTATAAACAGGTGGGAATCCTGGGATGTCTCAGTGATCGCTTGGTGTCTCTGAAATTCCGGGCTGTCTCTGTGATCGCTCTGTCTCTCTGTGGTCCACTGTTGGTACTTCACTGACTCCGTTGTTTTCTGTCTTCTGTAGGAAGTTAAGAAGGACGCTGAACCGAAGGAGGAAAATATACATAAAAGGGAGAAGTCTGGAAATGTCGCCAGCTTGGTGCAGCGGATGAGCGTCATCGGGATCCCTGGGATCGGACCGCCGCCGCCTCCTAACAAATCTGTCAAGAGAAGTACGGGATGTGTTGTACAGAATCTTCATGGAGTTGTTTTCTTTCAGTCCACTTAAAATCCATTGTTTGGCAGTTCGCTTATCGTTTGGTTTAAATGAAAATTGTTCAGTCGTTTAACACTTTTTACCCCATTTTTTACCTTCACCGATGCACGCGCCATTCACACTACCGTCTGTTATCATTTAGCATCCATTTTCCAACGATAATCGTTACATTTAAATGGTCGTCTTTAAAAGCACAACAATCTCTCACTTTCGACACTTAACGTAAATTTGAACGATGATCGTTGCGTCTAAATGGGCCTTTATAGCCACACGGGTGTTTGTTTTCTGTGTGATTCAGGCCGGACTCGCACGGGCGTTTACTGCCCTTTTTTGCACTTAAATGACTCTTTCACATGGGCGCGGGACACAGCCACGTCCTGATTTTAAAAGGCTAGTTAGCCTAATTAGTTCCAGATGTGGCCTTTTCCCCACACAACGCTGCAGCCTCTTGTACTATTGAGTGGGCATTGGGTGCAAGATGGACTTCTATGGGGTCTTTGGTGGACAAATGTGCACGCAATGGAGCAAGCTGCGGTTTTTATTCCGCGTGTGCAAAATGCATGCACAAAGTCAAGAGATACGAATGAGGCCAATGACCTTAATGGGTTCTATGCCCTGCGTATTGTGTGCCCAAGTGAGTCCGTCTAACATACTAAAAAAAACGCATGAGAAGTTTTGGGTTTTTGCGATTGCAGTGGGTGGTGTGAACAAGGCCTTATAGAGCACGGGTAGTGGGGTGTGGATATCTGCCCCATCCAGGATACTGGTGGAGCCTTGTACAAAAACTGTGCCATAGACGGGCTCTCTGGGCTGGGGCTGACGTTACAAGTGGGCTAGTTGGCCTCTCTTGCTACCCTTTCCTGCCGCCATCATGGTGGCTTGCTTGCTGGGGCCACAGTACCTGCAGCTTCAGTCTTAGTAGTCGGTCCGCAAGAGCCGGTCTTTCCGGTTATCTAAGTAAAGCTCAGAGGTGCAGTAACAAAGGGCGAGGAGACCTGACGGGCCACCAATCAGACTCCTTATTGCCACGCTGATAAATACATTTGGGGGCAACAAACTGTTTGGGGTAAATTCTAGAACCGTCTTTATAGCTTCCTGCAGCCTGAAGACTGAAGATCTTAGACTAACGTCTTCCAGGTCAACGACTTGTATAGTTGTGGACTTTTCTATGGCCCGGCTTGCAGATAGTAGGACCCGGTATTTACCCGCAGGATGTATTGTTGAGGTACGCGGTGCCCCCTGCCTTATTATTGCCATTTTCCATTTCCCCAGAATCCAAGAAGAGACAATGTAAAGTGGTGTTCGACTACAGCCCACAGAACGAGGACGAGCTGGAGCTGAAGGTGGGAGACGTCCTGGAGGTCACTGAGGAGGTGAGCCGCCGGCACGTGTTGGCTTGTATATACGGGGGGTTGTGATGTAAGCGGCGTTCATCGTATCTCCAGGTACGTAGTATCAGGTCATCTCCTGACAGCCTGTCTTGGACCACGGAAAAGTTGTGCATTCAGACATGTTAATTGCAGTCTTGTATTCAGTTGCAATTAGCTTGACTGTGCAGCACCACAATGATTCTTGACATCCTCCTCCAACCCCTTTCGGCGTTTCCATCCACAGGATCCCCACTCACAGTTTTGATGTGCCTCTGTGATTCCGTGTAGTGATCTGTGCGTGATTGCAGCTCTGCAGAGTAATGCACAACACATGGTGATGGGACTTGGCGTGGTTACGTCTGCACCTCTTGCTCAATCCGCCACATGTGTTGTAGTCTCTCCAGAACCCGTCTGACTAGTTCCTGTTCTTATCTTGCTGTATAAATCATCTGGATGTCTGCAGACTGTCTGCTTTATATGCACTCCCTAAAATCAGGGAACCCTATAGGAATCTGAGATGATGTCTGTGGCCACCTAGTGACTCGCCAGAAGCCTCCTGTTGCCCCCATCTGCTGGTTGTAGGGGGCTGGTGCGGAGCAATACACAGCCTACATGTCAGAGAAGACTATTACTGACTGTATACAGTAACTGAGGGGTAACCAGTATTCTGCATTGTATCAAGTCCTTCAGTGTATGTATATTTGTACATGCAGGATACAGCAGCCACAGACATGTTCATGCCCAGTGCAATATTTAGGGCTTAGGTCAGGAACGCTACCTTTTCTCCTTAGTGAGAGCACCTAGATGATGAGTGAGTGAGGAGACTTACAAGGCATTCATGCTCATCTGGGTAATATGCAAATAAGAGAGATGGAACAATACCTCTGTAGCGCCACCTGCAAGTCAATGTTAGACTCTTTATACAAGCCTTGTAACGGTGACTGGAAATTGAAAGCCAAGCCCGAATCCATACACAGACAGCTGTTTCAGGTTGTTTGCCCCTCATCAGGACTTATTCACACGCTGCAGACTTGTTGCAGAAATTTCTACAACTGATAACCCCATTCAGATCCCCAGAACGGATTGGTTTTTGCACTGTGTGGCTTTCTTCACCCCAGTCAGATGAAGGGGACAGGAACAGAAATATCTGTGCTGGGTGAAGTCCTTACTGCTACTTGAACTGAAACATTTGAGGAAGCAAGGAATGACTGCTGCATGTCTCCAGCGCCCTTTAACCCCTTCACGACCAAGGGCGTACCGGCACGTCCTGTGGCCGCGGGGTATGTATGAAAAGAGGTTGCGATGCAACCTCTCTTCATACAGTGCGGGCGTCAGCTGTTTATAACAGCTGACACCCGCGGGCAATAGCCGCGAGCGGCCGTGCGGCCGATCGCGGCTATTAACCATTTAAATGCCGCTGTCAATTCTGACAGCGGCATTTAAATCCCCCGAACGATGTTCAGGGGTCCCGCATGCCCCCCCCCCCCCCCCCCCCCCCCCCCCTCGCGGTGAGATCGGGGGAGCCGTGCAGGTGTCATGGCAGCCGGGGGCCTAATGAAAGGCCCCCGGGCTTCCTTAACAGACTAAACCACAAGGGTGGCTTGATAGACTGCCTGTCAAAAAGCAGTATGATGTAATGCTATAGCATTACGTCATACTGCAGGAGCGATCAAAGCATTGCATCTTAAAGTCCCCCAGGGGGACTTCAAAGTAAAAAAAAAAAATCAAAGTTTTTTTTAATTGAAAAAAAAAAAAAAAAAAGTTGTAAGTTTAAATCACCCCCCTTTTGCCATATCTATTATTAAAAAATCTAAATAAATTAAAAATACATATTTGGTATCACCGTGTCCGTAAAAGTCCGAACTATCAAAGTAGTGCATTATTTTTCCCGCAAGGTGAACGTCGTCCGAAAAAAAAAATAAAGAACGCCAGAAATGCACTTTTTTACTTACTCTGTCTCCCAGAAAAAACGCAATAAAAAGCGATCAAAAAGTCCTATGTATTCCTAATTGGTACTACCAGAAACTACAGGGCATCCCGCAAAAAATGAGCCCTTGCTGAACTACGTCGACGGAAAAATAAAAAGTTATTGTGCGCACAAAATGACCGCAGAAAATAATTGAAAAAAATTTCATGTCTTTGAAAAAAAAAAAAATAGTATAGTAAAAAAAAATCTATACAAGTTTGGCATCGTAGTAATCGTACCGACCCATAGAATAAAGTTATGTCGTTTTTGTTGCAGTTTGTGCGCCGTAGAAACAAGACGCACTGAAAGATGGCAGAATGTCGTTTTTTTTTTTTTCATTTTACTCCACTTAGAATTTTTTTTAAGTTTTTCAGTACATTATATGGTACTTTAAATAGTTACATTGAAAAATACAACTCATCCCGCAAAAACCAAGCCCTCATACAGCGACGTGGATGGATAAATAAAGGAGTTACGATTTTTTTAAAGGGGGGAGGAAAAAACGAAAGTGGAAAAAGAAAAATGGCCACGTCATTAAGGGGTTAAAGGTCAGTCATTCTGTAAGAGGCTGCATTCTTCCAGTTACAGCACCGCACCTGTCCACTGGTTGTGTGTGGTACTGCAGCTCAGCTCTATTAAAATTATTGCGATTGGGCACCAACACCGCACAACCTAAGCATAGATGGCGATGTGGCACTTGTCCGCAGTGGAGGATCTGTCAGGGATTTTGTGGCAATTTTGCAGTAGAATCTGCATGTGCTACGAGAGGATTTACAGCGGATTTTAGGCGGATTCACTGCAAATTTAACCCCAACAGCAAGCAGAGATCTTAAAAAAGGGGGAACAAGTTGCACAAAATGAAATTTAAGGTGCTTTTTGGGTTTTGTGGTGGGTAGATTGCAGAAGGCAATGTAGCGTTTAGCTTAGTAATGCATCTGCTCCGTTGCTAGGTTGAAGAAGGCTGGTGGAGCGGGACGACTAACGGGCGTGTGGGACTGTTTCCCTCAAACTTCGTGAAGGAGCTGGAGCTGTCAGACGATGGAGAAAGCCAGGAAAGCTCTGAGGATCCAGGTAACGTCTTACACTCCTCTCACCATAACCACTGTGGTGTTTGTATCCTAGCTGTTGGGGGGGAGGCCTGCGGCTCTATGGAACTACAACCCTCAGCATGCTCTGTGACCGGATGTCAGTATGTAATAACCTGATGAGCGGCGGGTGAGCGCCATCTCTAATGTTACCGCTTTTCATACGAGCGGACGGTCAGTGATTCTCACTCGTCAGCGATGTCTCTGCTCTCACCCGTGTCTGTAACTTCATGTGTTTCATGGTTTGACGGGTCCCAGTATACATGTATTCTGTATGGGGAAAACTATGGACACCTTTTAACCCCTTAATGCTACAGGATGTACAGTTACGTCCTGCAGGTTCGGGGGATGTGTTGTTTTCAGTGGGAAACCTCGCATCACACTCGCTTGCTCCTCATGCATGTCTTAATGTGCCTTTTGAAAACAATGGGCGATACGTTCTGAGGAACCCAAAAAGACAGGACATGCAGCGATTTTTGTGTACGACTCCATCCAAAAGAATGGGGTTCACGTTCGTGTCACGCAACTCCTCAAACGCGCACGAGATTTACGGCCGTGTGTTTAATTCTGGTCCAGTTTCTGAGGACCTCCGTCACCCCTTCAAGTGATTGGGCGCACCAAAGAAAGCGGAGTGAAGGTGGATGGTCCTGAGGGCTACATTTGTCACAGATCAGCTGGTGTGCTGCAGTTTGTGCTAGACATGGGAGCTTACTCTACTGTAAAGCCATGCAGACATCGGCCATCGCTTGTGGTCGGAGGCTTCGGCTCCATGCCGCGTCAGATCGTGCAGGAACTGAGGAACATCAGAGCTTCCTAATTTATTGGAAAGTCCTATCCAAGAGAGCATCAGTAAACCCTTGCTGCCCCCGTGTACACGGCACGGAGCGTTTCTCCTCTGCGTTGGGGGGGGGGGGTTCGCTAGCGGCAATGAATAGAGACCGCTTTCTTCCATCCAGCTTTTGATCAGCCATAGGCGACCTCTACCGCTCAGGACATGCCGCCGCCGCAGCTGCTTTCCCTTTATCCTTCTTTGTTCTGTATCTTCTGGCAGGCCGCGGGTTTAACCCTTACACGGGACACTTTGAAGTTACGTAATGACTTCAGGCCATGATACGACTGCAGCAGTCACAGCCTCTTGCGTTAGGAGGGATCTCGGGCGGGCACGGCTCGCCCAGCGCACGTGGCCGGAAACGGAGGAGATGTAATCATTGCATATGTTTTGAATCAGGCTGGAAGCCTATGTCATCCACGGCGCCTCGCCAAATATTTGCCCAGTTAAAGCAGCACGAGCGTGGTATTATACACAGCGGGACGGAGAACTTGTGCCCGGCTCCGAGGCCTGGATCAGGGAGTCGGAAGCTTGCCAGATGTCTCAATTTTTACCGTTTTTTTGTTTTTGTTTTTTTTTTGTAATTTGCTGCATTTATATGATTTTCCAGTATCTTCAGCATTATGTGCAATAATCATACAGCGGCTGATGAGGTCCGCAATTGGCATGTGGGGGATGTGTCCCCAAACTGCACGCCTCATCCCTCATCAATACCACAACTTTGCCTCTCATCACCAAAATATTTGGAAGCTGATGATTAGCACTGAGGAGGTTTGTTCAGCTGCCGCCGCAGACAAGGAGTTGCATCCTGCTTGCCTGCTCTGCCAGATTGTTTGGGGGTCTCTCAAAATAGGAAACTACCGGCAATTGCTGTATGTACATATATGTATTTCTACTGCTCCTGCTAACTTCAATGGGACTTTGCAAATGTTTGCAGTGAGTGCCCCCTAGTGGTGGCTGCAGGAGGCCAGAATACATTTTAAAGGCATTCTTCACACAAATACTATTGACCTGTTTTCCGTATTGTTTTCGCACACAACATGCAATGCTGAATCCCCATTAATTTGCATTGGGGTATTTAGATGGGCGTATTTTTTACCTGACTTTCGGTTGCATAAAAAATCCCCCAAAAAACAGCAGGTCTTATTTTAGGGTATATTTAATGGCCCATTGAAGTCAATGCGATGCGATACATACATATTCACTGCGTGTTTACCCACTAAACCCGTGGGATTTGGTTGCTTTTTTTTCTTCGTTTTTTTGCATGATTAAATGCGCAGTGATTTATGTTCGAACCCAAAAATCGCAAAACCCTTCAAAATATGCAATGAATAAGCAGAGTTTTGGTACACGAACAACCGAAAACTGCATACGCCGGTGTGAATGAGCCCTAGCCGTACCTTCAAAAAAAACCTTTTGACATTACACAAGGACATGTCAAAAGTTTTGATCGCTGGGCGTCAGGCGGCTGAGACCCCCCCTACCCATTGAAGAGCAGCAGAGACACCCTGCCGCTTCATTCTAGTGATCAGTGGGGGTCTCAGGACCCGGACCCCACAAATCAAAACTTTTGATATCCCTCGGACATGTCAAAAGTTGTTTATGAAGGTAGAGTTACACTGCAAGTTCCAGAAGACCCCTTTAACTCTAAAATACTCTGGCACTATTTTTATATTGGACGTTACTGGCAGAGATGTTTGTGGGCACCTTGCTTGCCCTTCATATGTAGGAGACTTCGCTATCACGGTTTTATAGTGTGAGCACCCTGCCAACTCCGGATCTGGATGGAAGGACACTCATCAGCCCTGTTATTAGCGGATGTGCTGTGGATTTAACGTCTCGCATTCGAGTTGATGAAATCCGGTAGAAATATGTAGCATTTTAAAAACCCCAGTTTTTTTTCTCACTTAGGCATACTTTTTCCCTAATGCAAGCAGATAAGGGGGTGAAGGAGGAGGTTATTAAAAGTTGTCCCGTTATAAACTGCTGCCCAGGACCCCCAGCAACTGGCTGTTCTCTGTGGTGTTGAACTTGTGCACTGAGCTGATTTCTGCAGGAAGCAAACAGCTCCGTTCCCACTACAGTGGTGAGGCTTGATATTGCAGGGAACTTCCCACTGAAGCGAAGTCTGACCACTACAGTGGGAATAAAGCTGTCTACTTCTCCCCCTGCATCCCCACAGAAAACAGCTAGTTGTCGGAGGTCCTTGGCAGGTCCTCTAGCCTGCAGGTGGGCCATCAGTAGTTTACAACCAAACAACCCCTTTACTGGCATTGCAAATTTTTCTATTTTGGGACTGATGCCTGCCGTCTTCTACTCCCTTTATGAGAACGGGATCGTTTAGGAGGGACGGATAATTCCCTCTGTGAAGCTTCCCCCTCCGGATACTCTGCGCTCGGTGTGCGGACATAATAGGGAGCGGTGATTTAGGAGCGATGTGTCCTTTTGCCTCTCTCAGTGAAACATATGGGCAGCAGCACCCAGCAGACTTGACCGTATGCCAGCCAATTATAGCGCAGCGCTTTACTACGGCCTGCTGCCTTGTGGCTTTATATAACCCAGCGAAATCAGGATTAAAACAATGGGCCGTAATTTATAGCCTTATTACAGCCGTTTCTAAGAAATGTCAGTGACCCAGAGATCCCAATAAAGCCGTCTCCTCGCGCCCCACCTCCCTACACCAGATGGCACGTATTGCTGGATGGTAAGTAATGTCTTCTTTTCGTACTCACTGGCTGACAAACGAGCAGCCAGGGAGAAGGGAGTGAAGGCGGCCGCCCATCTGGAGGGGGACGGGTCTATTCCTTCATGTGTAGTCTGTACAATATGGTGGAACAACACACAGCTGTCCGGCCAGCGTCTAACCGCTCAGACCGGCGCCATTCATCATCTGCAGTGCATCTGAATTACACGTGATGCACGGCTCACTACCGTTGTCCGAGCTGTCTGGTAATGGGCCGTGTATCTGCGTGTTCATCACATGGCCAAAGCAGTAGTCACATCTAAGGTAGTGATCCAGTGGTCCAGGTACAGCCCCTTTAAATAGAAGGGTATGTACTGACGGCGGAATTCGCTTCGCATTTTTCAGCATGGATCTGTCGCACATACCTGCTGCTATTCTGCGTACATCTGCCTCGGATTGGCCGCTGTATGCTGCAAACTACAATATGGATTTAACCCTTTCCATTAGGTAAAATTCATGTACCGAGTTTCCGCATGGATCCGTGTCAAGAAGTAACGTGTCGTGGAGTTGAAATCCACGGTGAAAAATCAGGCAGACCGCTCTCTTCATAATGTGGGTTTTACATTGAAATGAATGGGAAGCAGATTTGGGCGTGGATTCCACCCTGAAATCTGCTGTGTGAACTTACCCCAAAACTGGCCAGGCATATTAGATGGCTGTCTGCTGAAAGCTCTCACTCAAGACCCCCCTCCCTTAGGCATGCACTCTTGGCCAATCCAAGCGAGTGGTAGAGGAGCAGATAAAGCTGCTGACAGACACCTCTGGTAGCGGCTTATCTCCCTGAGAACAAAACAATTAAGCAGTTGAAATCCAACTTTCCGATCCTTATCCCCCTGACTTTTGTCGCCGGGTGCTGGGGGATCCCATCCACATTAGATGATCGAACCTGCCCAACTCTGTATGTCTATCATCTGAGCACGGTGCATTTAATGTGTATGGCCGCCTTACGGATAAAGTAATAAACATTCATGTCCCTGTTTCTCAGCAGAACCAGCGGCCGCCACTGTTGCCTCCCCTGCCTCCCCGATACTATCTCCAGCTATTAACTCAGAAGTGCCTCCGCTGTCTGTGGCACAGCCAAAGAAAGTCATGGGAGTCGGTTTTGGAGACATCTTCAAAGACTCTGTGAAGCTCAAAACACGGATACCGAGCTCTGAGTCGGAAGCGAAAAAGCCTGACAAGGTAAACGGTCCGGATTTGGTATCGGCTAGATGTGACGCTCTGCTGCTTGTATATCGGGGGGCGCTGTAGTGTCCCTCAGCCTCTAGATGAAGACCAATGATGGTTGTGTAAGGTGTTCGGTCTTCTACATTTCTGGACTGCAATGCAAATTCATGCTTCTCGCCCTTCTTGATCTGCTACCTTATTTCCTGGCGCGGGTGGTCAGTAATTCTGGTGTCTCGCCTCCGGTACCCAATCTCCTGCCATTATATAAAGATACTGTGGTGTCTTTGCATGATCTGCAGAGCTTCATACGGAGCACAGTTATTGCCGCACTACCTGAGATCATATGTCCCAAGAAGAGACGTCCACGGGTGATGTAGCAGATGCTGGCAGTTCTCTCATCCAGCATTGACTCTTTGAGTGAGATTTAGGGTGAAAAATATGGGAATAAAGTAAAACTTTCTAATTACAAGGTGGTTTGGTCTTTTAAAATGGCCTCAACCTTATGGAAACATATATGAAAAAAGGTGCACCTTCCTCTGCATCCCCATAGGGATGTGATATCTGTGACACCTATTGGAGGATTCGGCTGTATGATATGACAGAGGCTGAGCGAATGCCGGAAAGGTTTCATCAAATCGAAATATGTTTTAGAAATAGATGCTGCCAGTTACCCGTTAGGGGTTTTTGCAGAATGTATCGTTCTCTAGATCGCATATTTATATGTACAGTACCTGCATTTTGTTTAATTTACAATTTGATTTTACTTTCTTGCAGCCGACAACCACTCCAACACCACCGACGAAAGTCGCTCGAACGCTAAGTTCCGATCTCCCCAGGACAGAAACAGACAGCAAACCTAAAGGTTATTTTTCTTTGTGTGAATGAAGAGAACTATATACTTCAGTATTAGCCGACCCGAGTATAAGCCGAGTCAATAAGTTTAACCACAAAAAACTGGTAAAACTTATTGACTCGAGTATATAGTAGGTAAAAAAAATGCAATACCCACCTCCTAGCCAGCGTCTGTGTCCCCGGCGGTGCGGCAAGCTGCTTGAGAATTCTCTCCGCTGTCATCTCCATGCTCTGCTTTGAGTTCCCGCACCGTCAGCACTGTGTAACTAAGCACTGTGATGTGATTTGGCTGGCGCTCGATCCAAGCCAGTACTCGATAAAATAATCACAGCCATTCAGCGATGTCATCCACTGAATGGCTGTGAATGATCAAGTGTTGACTGTGATTGGCTGGTGCTCAACCCAATCACAGCGCTTACTTACACAGTGCTGACGGCGGGGGAATTCAAAGAAGAGGATTGAGATGACAGCTTGGAGAATTCTCAAGCAGATTGCCGCATCGCCGGGGACACAGATGCCAGCTGGGAGGTGAGTATTGTGGTTTTTCTTTTGTTTGTTTTTTTTTTACCTCACTCGGGTATAAACCGAGGGGGGCTTTTTCAGCATTAATAAAAGTGTGCTGAAAAACTCGACTTATACTCGAGTATATACAGTAACTACTATAATACTGCCCCCCCCCCCCCCCATCCTATGTAAAAGCATATAACTACCACAATACTGCCTCCTATGTACGAGAATATAACTACTATAATACTGCCTCCTATGTACAGCAATATAACTACTATAATACTGCTCCCTATGTACAAGAATACAACTACTATAATACTGCGCCTATATACAAGAATATAACTACTATAATACTGCCCCTATGTACAAGAATATAACTACTATAATACTGCCCCTATGTACAAGAATATAACTACTATAATACTGCCCCTATGTACAAGAATATAACTACTATAATACTGCCCCCTATGTACAAGAATATAACTACGGTAGTACTGCACCCTATGAACAAGAATATAACTACTATAATACTGCCCCCTATGTACAAGAATATAAGTACTATAATACTGCCTCCTATGTACAAGAATATAACTACTATAATACTGCCTCCTATGTGCAAGAATATAACTACTATAATACTGCTCCTATGTACAAGAATATAACTAATATAATACTGCCCCCTATGTACAAGAATATAACTACTATAATACTGCCCCCTATGTACAAGAATATAACTACTATAATACTGCTCCTATGTACAAGAATATAACTAATATAATACTGCCCCCTATGTACAAGAATATAACTACTATAATACTGCCCCCTATGTACAAGAATATAACTACTATAATACTGCTCCTATGTACAAGAATATAACTACTATAATACTGCCTCCTATGTACAAGAATATAACTACTATAATACTGCCCCCTATGTACAAGAATATAAGTACTATAATACTGCTCCCTATGTACAAGAATATAGCTACTATAATACTGCTCCCTATGTACAAGAATATAGCTACTATAATACTGCCCCTATGTACAAGAATATAACTACTATAATACTGCCCCCTATGTACAAGGATATAACTACTATAATACTGCCCCCTATGTACAAGGATATAACTACTATAATACTGCCCCCTATGTACAAGGATATAACTACTATAATACTGCCCCCTATGTACAAGGATATAACTACTATAATACTGCCCCCTATGTACAAGAATATAACTGCTATAATACTGCCCCCTATGTACAAGAATATAACTGCTATAATACTGCCTCCTATGTACATGACTATAACTACTATAATACTGCCTCCTATGTACAAGAATATAACTACTATAATACTGCTACTATGTACAAGAATATAACTACTATAATACTGCCCCTATGTACAAGAATATAACGACTATAATACTGCCCGCTATGTACAAGAATATAACTACTATAATACTGCCCCCTATGTACATGAATATAAATACTATAATACTGCCCCTATGTACATGAATATAACTACTATAATACTGCCCCTATGTACAAGAATATAACTACTATAATACTGCCCCTATGTACAAGAATATAACTACTATAATACTGCCTCCTATGTACAAGTATATAACTACTAGAATACTGCCCCCTATGTACAAGAATATAACTACGGTAATACTGCACCCTATGAACAAGAATATAACTACTATAATACTGCCCCCTATGTACAAGAATATAACTTCTATAATACTGCCCCCTATGTACAAGTATTTAACTACTAGAATACTGCCCCCTATGTACAAGAATATAACTACGGTAATACTGCCCCCTATGTACAAGAATATAAGTACTATAATACTGCCTCCTATGTACAAGTATATAACTACTGTAATACTGCCCTCTATGTACAAGAATATAACTACTATAATACTGCCTCCTATGTGCAAGAATATAACTACTATAATACTGCTCCTATGTACAAGAATATAACTAATATAATACTGCCCCCTATGTACAAGAATATAACTACTATAATACTGCTCCTATGTACAAGAATATAACTAATATAATACTGCCCCCTATGTACAAGAATATAACTACTATAATACTGCCTCCTATATACAAGAATATAACTACTATAATACTGCCTCCTATGTACAAGAATATAACTACTGTAATACTGCCTCCTATGTACAAGAATATAACTACTATAATACTGCCCCCTATGTACAAGAATATAACTACTGTAATACTGCCTCCTATGTACAAGAATATAGCTACTATAATACTGCCCCCTATGTACAAGAATATAACTACTGTAATACTGCCTCCTATGTACAAGAATATAGCTACTATAATACTGCCCCCTATGTACAAGAATATAGCTACTATAATACTGCCCCCTATGTACAAGAATATAACTACTATAATACTGCCCCCTATGCACAAGAATATAACTACTGTAATACTGCCCCCTATGTACAAGAATATAACTACTATAATACTGCCTCCTATGTACAAGAATATAACTACTGTAATACTGCCT
This sequence comes from Eleutherodactylus coqui, assembly GCA_035609135.1. Lineage (NCBI taxonomy): Eukaryota > Metazoa > Chordata > Amphibia > Anura > Eleutherodactylidae > Eleutherodactylus > Eleutherodactylus coqui. The sequence goes on from CM069405.1 coordinate 55,844,566, forward strand.
CCTATGTACAAGAATATAGCTACTATAATACTGCCCCCTATGTACAAGAATATAACTACTATAATACTGCCCCCTATGCACAAGAATATAACTACTGTAATACTGCCCCCTATGTACAAGAATATAACTACTATAATACTGCCCCCTATGTACAAGGATATAACTACTATAATACTGCCTCCTATACACAAGAATATAACTACTATAATACTGCCCCCTTTATACAAGAATATAACTACTATAATACTGCTCCTATGTACAAGAATATAACTACTATAATACTGCCTCCTATGTACAAGAATATAACTACTATAATACTGCCCCCTATGTACAAGAATAGAACTGCTATAATACTGCTCCTATGTACAAGAATATAACTAATATAATACTGCCCCCTATGTACAAGAATATAACTACTATAATACTGCCCCCTATGTACAAGAATATAACTACTATAATACTGCTCCTATGTACAAGAATATAACTAATATAATACTGCCCCCTATGTACAAGAATATAACTACTATAATACTGCCCCCTATGTACAAGAATATAACTACTATAATACTGCTCCTATGTACAAGAATATAACTACTATAATACTGCCTCCTATGTACAAGAATATAACTACTATAATACTGCCCCCTATGTACAAGAATATAAGTACTATAATACTGCTCCCTATGTACAAGAATATAGCTACTATAATACTGCTCCCTATGTACAAGAATATAGCTACTATAATACTGCCCCTATGTACAAGAATATAACTACTATAATACTGCCCCCTATGTACAAGGATATAACTACTATAATACTGCCCCCTATGTACAAGGATATAACTACTATAATACTGCCCCCTATGTACAAGGATATAACTACTATAATACTGCCCCCTATGTACAAGGATATAACTACTATAATACTGCCCCCTATGTACAAGAATATAACTGCTATAATACTGCCCCCTATGTACAAGAATATAACTGCTATAATACTGCCTCCTATGTACATGACTATAACTACTATAATACTGCCTCCTATGTACAAGAATATAACTACTATAATACTGCTACTATGTACAAGAATATAACTACTATAATACTGCCCCTATGTACAAGAATATAACGACTATAATACTGCCCCCTATGTACAAGAATATAACTACTATAATACTGCCCCCTATGTACATGAATATAAATACTATAATACTGCCCCTATGTACATGAATATAACTACTATAATACTGCCCCTATGTACAAGAATATAACTACTATAATACTGCCCCTATGTACAAGAATATAACTACTCTAATACTGCCTCCTATGTACAAGTATATAACTACTAGAATACTGCCCCCTATGTACAAGAATATAACTACGGTAATACTGCACCCTATGAACAAGAATATAACTACTATAATACTGCCCCCTATGTACAAGAATATAACTTCTATAATACTGCCCCCTATGTACAAGTATTTAACTACTAGAATACTGCCCCCTATGTACAAGAATATAACTACGGTAATACTGCCCCCTATGTACAAGAATATAAGTACTATAATACTGCCTCCTATGTACAAGTATATAACTACTGTAATACTGCCCTCTATGTACAAGAATATAACTACTATAATACTGCCTCCTATGTACAAGAATATAACTGCTATAATACTGCCTCCTATGTACATGACTATAACTACTATAATACTGCCTCCTATGTACAAGAATATAACTACTATAATACTGCTACTATGTACAAGAATATAACTACTATAATACTGCCCCTATGTACAAGAATATAACGACTATAATACTGCCCCCTATGTACAAGAATATAACTACTATAATACTGCCCCCTATGTACATGAATATAAATACTATAATACTGCCCCTATGTACATGAATATAACTACTATAATACTGCCCCTATGTACAAGAATATAACTACTATAATACTGCCCCTATGTACAAGAATATAACTACTATAATACTGCCTCCTATGTACAAGTATATAACTACTAGAATACTGCCCCCTATGTACAAGAATATAACTACGGTAATACTGCACCCTATGAACAAGAATATAACTACTATAATACTGCCCCCTATGTACAAGAATATAACTTCTATAATACTGCCCCCTATGTACAAGTATTTAACTACTAGAATACTGCCCCCTATGTACAAGAATATAACTACGGTAATACTGCCCCCTATGTACAAGAATATAAGTACTATAATACTGCCTCCTATGTACAAGTATATAACTACTGTAATACTGCCCTCTATGTACAAGAATATAACTACTATAATACTGCCTCCTATGTGCAAGAATATAACTACTATAATACTGCTCCTATGTACAAGAATATAACTAATATAATACTGCCCCCTATGTACAAGAATATAACTACTATAATACTGCTCCTATGTACAAGAATATAACTAATATAATACTGCCCCCTATGTACAAGAATATAACTACTATAATACTGCCTCCTATATACAAGAATATAACTACTATAATACTGCCTCCTATGTACAAGAATATAACTACTGTAATACTGCCTCCTATGTACAAGAATATAACTACTATAATACTGCCCCCTATGTACAAGAATATAACTACTGTAATACTGCCTCCTATGTACAAGAATATAGCTACTATAATACTGCCCCCTATGTACAAGAATATAACTACTGTAATACTGCCTCCTATGTACAAGAATATAGCTACTATAATACTGCCCCCTATGTACAAGAATATAGCTACTATAATACTGCCCCCTATGTACAAGAATATAACTACTATAATACTGCCCCCTATGCACAAGAATATAACTACTGTAATACTGCCCCCTATGTACAAGAATATAACTACTATAATACTGCCTCCTATGTACAAGAATATAACTACTGTAATACTGCCTCCTATGTACAAGAATATAGCTACTATAATACTGCCCCCTATGTACAAGAATATAACTACTATAATACTGCCCCCTATGCACAAGAATATAACTACTGTAATACTGCCCCCTATGTACAAGAATATAACTACTATAATACTGCCCCCTATGTACAAGGATATAACTACTATAATACTGCCTCCTATACACAAGAATATAACTACTATAATACTGCCCCCTTTATACAAGAATATAACTACTATAATACTGCTCCTATGTACAAGAATATAACTACTATAATACTGCCTCCTATGTACAAGAATATAACTACTATAATACTGCCCCCTATGTACAAGAATAGAACTGCTATAATACTGCTCCTATGTACAAGAATATAACTAATATAATACTGCCCCCTATGTACAAGAATATAACTACTATAATACTGCCCCCTATGTACAAGAATATAACTACTATAATACTGCTCCTATGTACAAGAATATAACTAATATAATACTGCCCCCTATGTACAAGAATATAACTACTATAATACTGCCCCCTATGTACAAGAATATAACTACTATAATACTGCTCCTATGTACAAGAATATAACTACTATAATACTGCCTCCTATGTACAAGAATATAACTACTATAATACTGCCCCCTATGTACAAGAATATAAGTACTATAATACTGCTCCCTATGTACAAGAATATAGCTACTATAATACTGCTCCCTATGTACAAGAATATAGCTACTATAATACTGCCCCTATGTACAAGAATATAACTACTATAATACTGCCCCCTATGTACAAGGATATAACTACTATAATACTGCCCCCTATGTACAAGGATATAACTACTATAATACTGCCCCCTATGTACAAGGATATAACTACTATAATACTGCCCCCTATGTACAAGGATATAACTACTATAATACTGCCCCCTATGTACAAGAATATAACTGCTATAATACTGCCCCCTATGTACAAGAATATAACTGCTATAATACTGCCTCCTATGTACATGACTATAACTACTATAATACTGCCTCCTATGTACAAGAATATAACTACTATAATACTGCTACTATGTACAAGAATATAACTACTATAATACTGCCCCTATGTACAAGAATATAACGACTATAATACTGCCCCCTATGTACAAGAATATAACTACTATAATACTGCCCCCTATGTACATGAATATAAATACTATAATACTGCCCCTATGTACATGAATATAACTACTATAATACTGCCCCTATGTACAAGAATATAACTACTATAATACTGCCCCTATGTACAAGAATATAACTACTCTAATACTGCCTCCTATGTACAAGTATATAACTACTAGAATACTGCCCCCTATGTACAAGAATATAACTACGGTAATACTGCACCCTATGAACAAGAATATAACTACTATAATACTGCCCCCTATGTACAAGAATATAACTTCTATAATACTGCCCCCTATGTACAAGTATTTAACTACTAGAATACTGCCCCCTATGTACAAGAATATAACTACGGTAATACTGCCCCCTATGTACAAGAATATAAGTACTATAATACTGCCTCCTATGTACAAGTATATAACTACTGTAATACTGCCCTCTATGTACAAGAATATAACTACTATAATACTGCCTCCTATGTGCAAGAATATAACTACTATAATACTGCTCCTATGTACAAGAATATAACTAATATAATACTGCCCCCTATGTACAAGAATATAACTACTATAATACTGCTCCTATGTACAAGAATATAACTAATATAATACTGCCCCCTATGTACAAGAATATAACTACTATAATACTGCCTCCTATATACAAGAATATAACTACTATAATACTGCCTCCTATGTACAAGAATATAACTACTGTAATACTGCCTCCTATGTACAAGAATATAACTACTATAATACTGCCCCCTATGTACAAGAATATAACTACTGTAATACTGCCTCCTATGTACAAGAATATAGCTACTATAATACTGCCCCCTATGTACAAGAATATAACTACTGTAATACTGCCTCCTATGTACAAGAATATAGCTACTATAATACTGCCCCCTATGTACAAGAATATAGCTACTATAATACTGCCCCCTATGTACAAGAATATAACTACTATAATACTGCCCCCTATGCACAAGAATATAACTACTGTAATACTGCCCCCTATGTACAAGAATATAACTACTATAATACTGCCTCCTATGTACAAGAATATAACTACTGTAATACTGCCTCCTATGTACAAGAATATAGCTACTATAATACTGCCCCCTATGTACAAGGATATAACTACTATAATACTGCCTCCTATACACAAGAATATAACTACTATAATACTGCCCCCTTTATACAAGAATATAACTACTATAATACTGCTCCTATGTACAAGAATATAACTACTATAATACTGCCTCCTATGTACAAGAATATAACTACTATAATACTGCCCCCTATGTACAAGAATAGAACTACTATAATACTGCTCCTATGTACAAGAATATAACTAATATAATACTGCCCCCTATGTACAAGAATATAACTACTATAATACTGCCCCCTATGTACAAGAATATAACTACTATAATACTGCTCCTATGTACAAGAATATAACTAATATAATACTGCCCCCTATGTACAAGAATATAACTACTATAATACTGCCCCCTATGTACAAGAATATAACTACTATAATACTGCTCCTATGTACAAGAATATAACTACTATAATACTGCCTCCTATGTACAAGAATATAACTACTATAATACTGCCCCCTATGTACAAGAATATAAGTACTATAATACTGCTCCCTATGTACAAGAATATAGCTACTATAATACTGCTCCCTATGTACAAGAATATAGCTACTATAATACTGCCCCTATGTACAAGAATATAACTACTATAATACTGCCCCCTATGTACAAGGATATAACTACTATAATACTGCCCCCTATGTACAAGGATATAACTACTATAATACTGCCCCCTATGTACAAGGATATAACTACTATAATACTGCCCCCTATGTACAAGGATATAACTACTATAATACTGCCCCCTATGTACAAGAATATAACTGCTATAATACTGCCCCCTATGTACAAGAATATAACTGCTATAATACTGCCTCCTATGTACATGACTATAACTACTATAATACTGCCTCCTATGTACAAGAATATAACTACTATAATACTGCTACTATGTACAAGAATATAACTACTATAATACTGCCCCTATGTACAAGAATATAACGACTATAATACTGCCCCCTATGTACAAGAATATAACTACTATAATACTGCCCCCTATGTACATGAATATAAATACTATAATACTGCCCCTATGTACATGAATATAACTACTATAATACTGCCCCTATGTACAAGAATATAACTACTATAATACTGCCCCTATGTACAAGAATATAACTACTCTAATACTGCCTCCTATGTACAAGTATATAACTACTAGAATACTGCCCCCTATGTACAAGAATATAACTACGGTAATACTGCACCCTATGAACAAGAATATAACTACTATAATACTGCCCCCTATGTACAAGAATATAACTTCTATAATACTGCCCCCTATGTACAAGTATTTAACTACTAGAATACTGCCCCCTATGTACAAGAATATAACTACGGTAATACTGCCCCCTATGTACAAGAATATAAGTACTATAATACTGCCTCCTATGTACAAGTATATAACTACTGTAATACTGCCCTCTATGTACAAGAATATAACTACTATAATACTGCCTCCTATGTGCAAGAATATAACTACTATAATACTGCTCCTATGTACAAGAATATAACTAATATAATACTGCCCCCTATGTACAAGAATATAACTACTATAATACTGCTCCTATGTACAAGAATATAACTAATATAATACTGCCCCCTATGTACAAGAATATAACTACTATAATACTGCCTCCTATATACAAGAATATAACTACTATAATACTGCCTCCTATGTACAAGAATATAACTACTGTAATACTGCCTCCTATGTACAAGAATATAACTACTATAATACTGCCCCCTATGTACAAGAATATAACTACTGTAATACTGCCTCCTATGTACAAGAATATAGCTACTATAATACTGCCCCCTATGTACAAGAATATAACTACTGTAATACTGCCTCCTATGTACAAGAATATAGCTACTATAATACTGCCCCCTATGTACAAGAATATAGCTACTATAATACTGCCCCCTATGTACAAGAATATAACTACTATAATACTGCCCCCTATGCACAAGAATATAACTACTGTAATACTGCCCCCTATGTACAAGAATATAACTACTATAATACTGCCTCCTATGTACAAGAATATAACTACTGTAATACTGCCTCCTATGTACAAGAATATAGCTACTATAATACTGCCCCCTATGTACAAGAATATAACTACTATAATACTGCCCCCTATGCACAAGAATATAACTACTGTAATACTGCCCCCTATGTACAAGAATATAACTACTATAATACTGCCCCCTATGTACAAGGATATAACTACTATAATACTGCCTCCTATACACAAGAATATAACTACTATAATACTGCCCCCTTTATACAAGAATATAACTACTATAATACTGCTCCTATGTACAAGAATATAACTACTATAATACTGCCTCCTATGTACAAGAATATAACTACTATAATACTGCCCCCTATGTACAAGAATAGAACTACTATAATACTGCCCCCTATGTACAAGAATATAACTACTATAATACTGCCCCCTATGTACAAGAATATAGCTACTATAATACTGCCCCCTATGTACAAGAATATAACTACTATAATACTGCCCCCATGTACAAGAATATAACTACGATAATACTGCTCCCTATGTACAAGAATATAACTACTATAATACTGCCACCTATGTACAAGAATATAACTACTATAATACTGCCCCCTATGTACAAGAATATAACTACTATAATACTGCCTCCTATGTACAAGAATATAACTACTATAATACTGCTCCTATGTACAAGAATATAACTACTATAATACTGCCCCCTTTGTACAAGAATATAACTACTATAATACTGCCCTCTATGTACAAGGATATAACTACTATAATACTGCTCCTATGTACAAGAATATAACTACTATAATACTGCCTCCTATGTACAAGAATATAACTACTATAATACTGCCCCTATGTACAAGAATATAACTACTATAATACTGCTCCTATGTACAAGAATATAACTACTATAATACTGCCCCCTTTGTACAAGAATATAACTACTATAATACTGCTCTCTATGTACAAGGATATAACTACTATAAGTCCCTTCTATGGATATAAGTGTGGAGCTGTATGGAAGGGATATCTTTGTACATATCACGCAGTTCATAGAATAGTTGATGATTATTTCCCTCGGACTGTACTAATATCTCACACCTTCTGTAGCGGATTGATCTCTCCTTTTGTTTCCTTGGAGCTTCAGGGTTGTACACCGCTTGGGTTTGGTTATTATATTGTTTTTTTTTCATACTTTCACAGCCAAAGAGATATGCCGGGCGCTGTACAGCTACGAGGCGACCAATGATGATGAGCTTAGTTTTAAAGATGGCGACACCATCCACCTAATATCTAAGGTAGGTTAAAATATATTGTGTTAAACCTAATGTGGCACCCTCCGCTGCTTTACTGAACCAGATTTGGGTTGCCATAGAGCACACAGAAATGTAAAAGGATTGTCCAGGGAGGCTGAATCCTTACCCGACCTGCGGGCCAGAACCTCCACTTTGGTTTGCTTCTGATACCAGGTCATATTTTACGGACTTTCTGTCCGCCACATCATTGCAGACCGCGCACAATTTTCTTAATATCCAGGCCAGCCCCCCGTCTGCCATGGTCGATGCTGATAGACTTAGGGCTGTTTGGTTAATAAGATGAGCAGGGCAGCCCGCTTGACTGAAGTGGAAGTCTGAGTACTTTCTGTCTTCCCGGACAACCCCTTTTTAAAGAGGTTGCATAGGAATTGTATAAACATGGCTGCCGTTCGGGCGGCTTCTGGAAAACCATTTTTAGTTACATTTTAAGGAGATCTGCAGTCGTATCATGTGATGCTGAAAATTAACTAAACCTTTCCAATCCCTTAATTGCATGATGTGCTTTTAGGACACCGGAGATCCGGGCTGGTGGAGAGGTGAGCTCAACGGGAAGGAAGGAGTTTTTCCTGACAACTTTGCTGCTATAGTCCAAGATTCTGAAAAGGAAGTAAGTGGGGAGTCCTGTAGATTTAACCCCTTGAGAAAGGCTGACTGGTTCTGAGGCGGTTCTAGAAAGGAATGTATGAGTAGTAGAGGATGGGCGGACCTGGTTATTATATTATTAGATACAAGCCAAGAGACCTGGCTCACCATTCTCGCTGCAGTGCTAGTTTTGTCTGTGTTTTCATGGATTGCACAGTAGGGGGAGGTGTTTGAATGCTTTTCCAGTACCTGCTGTATAGTAATGTAGCATCAGGTATTCACCGTTGTCTCATATACTTAATTACTGGTGATTTTATATTCTTACAGAAGCCAAAGAAGCCTCCGCCTCCTGTAAAAAGTCCGGGTATGTATCAAGATCGCACTAGTATATATTTTTGAGTGTGCCCATAGTGTAATGTCTCAGTGCTGTGTAATGCTCCATTTACATACAAATATAATTGCTCAAAAGACAGTTTGAGTGACAGTTTTGAGCACTCATTTTGCATAGCTACTAATGGGCACTAATGTTTATTAGCAGCTAATTAACATCATTTGCTTGGTTTATGAGCCTCCAGGTGATGTATTTACAGAACAGCAGGTGGTCTGTTCTTTAAATACATGTCCTTTGTTCTGCCCAGGCTGCTGGCTAATAACAATGTTATCAGTGCTGCCCAGGGAGAACTCAGCGTGAGGTCCCTGCTATCACGAACTGTGAATTACAGCCTGATATCACACCAGTGTGAAGGAGCCCTAAACGGTCACTGACTTTTCAAACCGCTTGTACTAAAAAAACTAACTTTATTCTGAGCAATTACTGTAAAGTGCTGGTCACTAGGGTGTCTCCCTTTTTTTCTAATTTGCGGTCTACTGTCTATTGTTGTATGAAGTATGTCTGTAGTAAGGAAATAAGAGAGACAGAATAAATCCTCCACAGTGCCACCTATTGGAAGGCAGCATTCCTTCAAGCCAAAGTCAGACTTTTTATACAAGCCTGGTAACAATGACCGTGAAATAAAAGCAAAGCCAGACATGTACAGACAGCTGTTTCAGGGTATTTGCCCTTCATCAGTGTACAGTAGAAGTCTGGCTTTGCTAGTGGGATAGGCGGCACTGCAGAGGTTTTATTCTATCTCCCTTATTTGCATATTACCCAGAGGAGCATGAATGGCCTTTTGAGTCTCCTCACTCACAATCTAGGTGCTCTCCCTAAGGAGAAAAGATACCGTTTCAGTAGTAAGGAAGACCTCAAGATAGATCACAGGAAATGGGGGAGGGTGATGTTGATCTTTAAAGTCTATGGGGAAAGGAAGAGAAGCAGAGAGACTTGTACAGATGTGGCTGCAGCTAATGGTGTTTACTGACTTCCAGTTACGGTAATGACATCTACACTGCTCAGTACTGCCGTCTAATGTCCTCAAATATGCTGTTGTTTATGAGGGTGTGCTACAGAGAGATGGAGAAGAAGAGAGATCCTGCTCTCCGTTGTGCACAATGTATGGAGATGAAATAGCAGCTAGTCTACACCCACCAGCTGAGTGCAGACTGAGAGTTAAAGTCCTCTTACATGGGGCAGCACTTTAAATCATTGCTGGAAGCCAGTGTTATTTTAGCTTACATCCTCTTGCATTCAAATGGGCTGCAGCTGTGCAATTGTCGTTGGAGTATATATAATAAAACAACAACATTGTCGAGGTGCCTAGAGAAAGGGTGATATGCAAAATAGAGAAAAACTAAAGTGCAATAGCTTTATCCTACCTTGACCTCATTCATCATATCCTATGGTCTCTCCATCCCAGTAGTGCCAAAGCCGGAGCTTCGCTTATCAGAGAGAAGATTTACTCCACCAAAACTAGAAGAGAAAGGTGAGGAGGAGCGTTAGTATGGCCACTCCAATTGTTAATGATGGACTGCGGGGGCGGCGTATGCTGAAGAGCCTCTGCGGGGTCGGCTCGTGTCTGCTGCGATCTCTGCTTAATTAAGTATTAATAAATTGCCTGATCAATTAGTTCAAAGCTCTCGGAGTGCTCTTCATTCAGTAGAATGAACTGTTACATCGCCTTGGTTTTATTTTCATCCTCTGGCCTTCAGAGAGCAAAGCTTAAAGTGAATCTTCGCTTTATTAACATTGTGTCATTTGTAAGTATAACATTCGGTGTTAATAAATCTTATCTTTGCTTTCAGTTGGGGCTTTTTGCAGTTTTCTCATTGAAAGCTCTAAGCCCCAATGTCCATGGTCGAAATTGATTTGGGGAGCCCCCACGGGAGATCCGCAAATCAAGCCACCCATAGGGATGCATTAGCATCCGCAAAACAGTTAAAAGCATGCGGATGTCGTTTTCTCCCAGCGTGCGGATCACATGGGCGGGAAGAAATCGCAGCATGCTCCGTTTTTCTGCTTATCCCACTGGACGGCTTCCATTGAAGTCAATGGAAGCCATCTGACCCGTGGCACAGCTACCGCTGTCACTGTGGTCGTGCCACAGATCTGCAAGAAAGCAGGAGATTTTAAAATAATACTAAAAATTGCACTGCGCATGTGTCTGACATGTCAGACGGCGTGTCCGTACACATCCGCCATGCTGAAGAAAGAATGGCCGGCCGGCACCGAGGAGACCTGGACAGGTAGGAAAATGTATTTTTCTGTCCATGTCTGCGGCCACGGCTACATTCCGCTGCGGGATTTAGCAGGTGGAATCCATGCGTGCAAGTGGCCTTAAAGGGGTTGTCTGGCGATAGCAAGTGGGGTTAAAGGGGTTGTCCCGCGAAAGCAAGTGGGGTTATACACTTCTGTATGGCCATATTAATGCACTTTGTAATATACATCATGCATTAAATATTGGCCATACAGAAGTTATACACTTACCCCCTCCGGTGCTGGCGTCCCCGTCTCCATGGTGCCGTCTAATTTCAGCGTCTAATCTCCCGATTAGATGCGCTTGCGCAGAAGGGTCTTCTCCCTTCTGAACGGGGCCGTTCGTGCCGGAGAGCTGCTCCTCGTAGCTCCGCCCCGTCACGTGTGCCGATTCCTGCCAATCAGGAGGCTGGAATCGGCAATGGAACGCACAGAGCCCACGGTGCACCATGGCAGAAGACCTGCGGTCCACCGTGGGTGAAGATCCCGGCGGCCATCTTCGCAAGGTAAGTAAGAAGTCACCGGAGCGCGGGGATTCGGGTAAGTACTATCCGTTTTTTTTGTTTTTTTAAACCCCTGCATCGGGTTTGTCTCGCGCCGAACGGGGGGGCTATTGAAAAAAAAAAAAGCCCGTTTCGGCGCGGGACAACCCCTTTAATCTCTTGCATAAACATAACATTTTGGTTTCCTGCAACCACCACTAGAGGGAGTTCACTGCACATTAGACATTGAACTTGGCTTTATTGTGTATTGTGAGCTCCCTCTGGTGGCGGCTGCAGGTAATCGGCATGTTATCTCTGAAATCAAGTCTGTGCCAGGGCTTTGTAGCTCTATATCAGAAAAACTGAGATCCGGCTGTGCTAAAGATGTATTAAGGAATGTAATTGATGATTTGCATGTTAAAGGGCCACTCTGGTGTTTTTTTTGTTTTTTTTATTCATTCATTATGTAGTTATCCCCCAGTGTATATATGTGATCTAGTGTTACCTTGGTTAGTTAGTTCTTTCTGTCTGAAACTTCCAGCTTCTTTTTACTCTGATGGTAATGTAACCTCATTTCTGACCCACGTAGATCTGCTTGGGGTTATAGCATCACTTTCTAGTCTGTTTCTCCGTCTGCGTTATGTCATTACATGGACCTACCATAGAAATTGTGTGAAGGGCAATACTGTCAGTTAGTTATGATCACACAGTTAGAATAGAGGAGATCACAGCTCATCCCCCTGACTATATACTTGCAGTCCAAGATGGTGCCTAATAAGCATCAGACAGGAGGTTGCACTGTAGAGAAAGGAGTGGCATGCACATAGGAGACCTCAAGAGTGTGACAGTCAATCGGGTGAGGGGGGCAGGGATGGAAAAAATGTGTTTATGCTAGAGGGGTCCTTTAAGGATAGCCAGTAGTGTTTTTTTTTTTTTTTATCAGAGATTAACACCTTTAGAAATGTGGGCCCTCTGTGACAATTGACTGGTTTGTGCAGCCTCTGCTCCCTTCACACTTAGTTTTGCAGGGGTAGCCAGTAGCCAACCAGGCATGTTCTCTGCAGCGTAGTATTACATGGTCCCTATATAACTAAATGGCCGTCTGTGTAATACAAGCAAGCTGAAGTCCGCCAAGCGTCTCGTCTCTGCTGGAGTCTCACCTTTTAATCATGTCCTTACAGATGAAAAGCCATCTCTGGAACCCAAGCCTTCCAAACCAGCCGCTCCTCAGGTACCTCCCAAGAAACCCATACTTGTAAACAAGTCGAATAGCCTAGTGAAGCCAGCCTGCATCCCACCCAAACGACCGGAAAAGCCAGCTTTCTCTACACCGCCATCCAAGTAAGTTTTTAAATGGCGTATGTTAATACCGCAGAGTGAGCCCCGGAGTAAAAGTACTTCCACACATTCGCTGCAGCCAACGGCCGCACAGTCTAGCAGATAGTACTGGCGTTGGCTGCTGCTTGTGGATGGAGGTTTCTAGATACATGGAAACCCAGTCTTTGGACTGAACCCCCTGGTTGTTAAGGGGTTGAGGACAGCAGATGATCGCCTGGAGTATATTGTAGCTTCTGTTCTAGCAGCGCTTTCATTCCTCTTAACCAGTCACTTGGGTAATAGGAGCGACGCTGTTCACTCTGCAGCCTCTTCACCGTTCATTTCATGTCTGATATGAGTACAATATATGTTCATTAAAATGTCTAACGAGAAGCCTGTTCTGTGCAGAGTTAATGAGCCGTGTGTGCGCGATGTGCTGCTTTAGTTGATTATGTAGATGGCTTGTCTGCCTCTCCAATGCCTGCTTATACACATGAGATACCGTGTCAGATCCGTTTAATCTATTGATTTACTATTTCAAACCCTTTTCTCTTATTCCTACAATTAGACAAAAGTAAAAGGTGAAACCGGTGTCCTTATAGGCGTCTTGACAATTAAAAGTCTCAGGATGGCCTTTGATTCTTTAGCTATTGCAATTTTCAGTACAGGATAAGTAATGCAAGTACACAGTAACTCCTGAGTTACCTCCTGTATTGTACTCCAGACCTGCACTCACTATTCTGCTGGTGGAGTCACTGTGTACATACATTACTTATCCTGTACTGATCCTGAGGTACATCCTGTATTATACCAGAGCTGCACTCACTATTCTGCTGGTGGAGTCACTGTGTACATACATTACTTATCCTGTACTGATCCTGAGTTACATCCTGTATTATACCAGAGCTGCACTCACTATTCTGCTGGTGGAGTCACTGTGTACATTACTTATCCTGTACTGATCCTGAGTTACATCCTGTATTATACTCCAGAGCTGCACTCACTATTCTGCTGGTGGAGTCGCTGTGTGCATACATTACTGATCCTGAGTTACATCCTGTATTATACTGCAGAGCTGCACTCACTATTCTGCTGGTGGAGTCGCTGTGTGCATACATTACTGATCCTGTACTCATTCTGAGTTACATCCTGTATTACACTGCAGAGCTGCACTCACTATTCTGCTGGTGGAGTCACTGCGTACATACATAACTTATCTTGTACTGATCCTGAGTTACATCCTGTATTATACTCCAGAGCTGCACTCACTATCCTTGTGGTGGAGTCACTGTGTACATACATTACTTATCCTGTACTGATCCTGAGTTACATCCTGTATTATACTCCAGAGCTGCACTCACTATTCTGCTGGTGGAGTCACTGTGTACATACATTACTTATCCTGTACTGACCCCGAGTTACATCCTGTATTATACTCCAGAGCTGCACTCACTATTCTGCTGGTGGAGTCACTGTGTACATACATTACTTATCCTGTACTGACCCCGAGTTACATCCTGTATTATACTCCAGAGCTGCACTCACTATTCTGCTGGTGGAGTCACTGTGTACATACATTACTTACCCTGTACTGATCCTGAGTTACATCCTGTATTATACTGCAGAGCTGCACTCACTATTCTGCTGGTGGAGTCACTGTGTACATACACTACCTATCCTGTACTGACCCTGAGTTATATCCTGTATTATACTCCAGAGCTGCACTCACTATCCTTGTGGTGGAGTCACTGTGTACATACATTACTTATCCTGTACTGATCCAGTGTTACATCCTGTGTTAAGGCCCATTTAGACACATCGATTAGATAATCGTTGTGTCATTTACATCGCAAGATGATCGCTCAATCATTGAGCGATCACCTTGACCACCGGAGGATGCAGAGAATAAGCGGGCGGTGCTTGTTCTCTGCATCCAGTCGTTTCCCCTGCTGGGAGCGCCCAGCTGTCATACAGCCGAGCGCTCCCAGCAGAGGATGCAGAAGACAAGCAGGGGGTCGCCACTTGTTTTCTGCATCCAGCTGTTCCCCGCTCCAAGCACCTGGCTGTCATACAGCCGAGAGCTCTGAGCGGGTGTCCCCGCTTGTCTTCTGCATCCAGCTGTTTGCTGCATGGAGCTCCCAGCTGTTATACAGCCGAGCGCTCCGTGCTGGGTATGGAGAACACAGCTGGACCGCTCTGCTCTTCATACCCCGCCTGTCATCAGGGAGCGGAATACAGCTGAAACAATAGTATCAGCTGTATCCCGCTGTGAATCCCTGATAACTGATCGCTGATCTTTCAGCATGCTGAAAGACAATGATGAGCGACGGATTAACAAAAACTCCATGATGTCAGTGCAGTTAAACACAACGATTATCGCTCAAAAGACGGCTTTGAGCGATAATCGTTGTGCTTAAATGGGCCTTATACTCCAGAGCTGCACTCACTATTTTGCTGCTTCAGAGCTCAAATTACCCTGCTGGCTCAGTGTCTGCACATAGCTCTGCTGATTTGCACTTGCGGAATTGTCGACTTCAGTCCAGGCAATGTACTACAATTGGATGTAGAGAGAAAAAATGATTTGCCCTCCACCTCCTCTGGCCATTACGGTAAGTATCTGCCAATGTTTGCCTGTTGCTTTTGATAACTAGTAGAATTATGAATGCAGCTCTGAGATATCAGAAGGCAAGATTAAAGTGTGAAACACCTACATGAATGGGTTTGCACAACACTATGAGGAAGTGACTCACTGCTCCACCCAGAGGATTGGAATGGACATTGCAGATCAGCAAATTGAATCTACTACAGATAATTCACTTTGTGCTCTTGTCTTCTTAGGCCTAATGGAGACTCGCCTCTTAGTCGACCAAAGTCTGAATTTGAGCCATTCAGTAAAACAAAAATGGATCTGGAGCAAATTTTGAGTCGACCGAAATCGGTGGAGGTTGAGCCAAGTGCGATGAAAAGCACGAGAGAACAGGGTATGTAGATGGACACATGGCGGCTGTCTATATGTGGAGACCTGGAGGAAGACCAGCTCCTAGTGCATGACCTCTGTGTGAGCGTGTCCATTCCCACCGCTGTCGTGTGTGAAGGGTAGAGACCTCCCCAAACCAATAATACCCAATGATCCTCCTCCTCTCCATGAATCGTGCTGCCTTACTCTTCCACATTTCCTTCTTCAGTTTGCATGCTTCCGTAGTCTGCACGATGCTGGGCTCTTCATCACTGTCTCTTCTTGCATGCATGCACATCTATTTGCAATGAGCATTCCACCTGGAGCCGGCCATGGACGCTGGAGGTGGTGGGTAGGGCCGATGTTGGCTCTGAGTATACAGCATGACATCCTGTTGTCACTCCAAAGAGCCTAATATGTAGATGGGACGTCAGGTGGGTCATTTTATGTCCTACCTAGGGGGTGCGCAAGTGAGCCCATTACACACAGACATTCAGAGGGCTACTCAATACACCTCCATGAGCTTTCTTACCCATCCAGCTGGGGCATAAGGGTTTCATGTCACACCTCTTTTAAAGCAATCCTCCGGGCCTGGAGAAACAAAGATGGCCGCTCAAGCTTCTACGACTATCTATTGCACCCTGTGTATTAGTTTGCATCATTAATCTAAGACACTACACCTGCTTTGATGAACCAGTGTTGCCCATGTGAGCCGGCAGTCAGAGCAGCATGCAGTGTCTTAGGCTTCCTGTCCACGGACGTTTTATGGATTGCATTCCCCGCGACGATAATCCAGCTGCGGGGAATGCAATGCATGCCTTCCATAGCGTTGCTATGGAAAGCGCAGCCCCCTGTCCACGAGCAGAGAATAATAGCGATTCTCTGCTTGCGGACGGTAAAAAGCATGCTGCGAATTGCCGCGATTCTCCGCGGTCAGCCTATCTGTCAGATAGGCTCACCGCGGATATCCGTGTGCAGGCTCCTGCTCCCCGGCGGCTTCCGTGGCAGATCCACAACGCTCGTGGACAGGCAGCCTTAGACTACTCATACATGCTATGCACAATGTGCATCAGGTAGTCCCGAGAAGCTGGTGGGGCCATCTTTGTTTTTCCAAGCCTGGAGGGTTGCTTTAAAGCCAGAATGGCCAAGAAGTCCTATTTCTCAGGAATCCGAAGTACCGTCTCACTTTTTTTTTCCACCTCCTGGCATTTGGAGGCCGTGATCTGTTGTCTTTAACATTACATATAACGGGGGCGACGGATGCAACAGAATAAAGGGACGGATGGAAAAGTTGGCTTTCCAGATATCTGTGGAAATGCATGAAGAACCACAAATTTTTTTCCTCTGCGACTCTTGGGGTCCTAGCAATCCTATTTCAACAATTGGACGTTTATGGATAACCAGACGGCGGGCCTTAATTGTCCCTTTAGTGGATTTATGCATCCAGCCGGACCCACATTGCAGTTTTTCCTAGAAGCCATTGTAGAAAATGCTTCCTAGAGCAATGAACGCCATCATGTTATCGCTGTGCAGATACTTCCGGCTGCACACGCGTGTACACGTGGTACGGTCGAGTGGCCCGGTCATGGATCTACTGACTCAATCTAGCAGGATCGGCGGGGAACGACGCGTATAGCAGAATGTAACCCATCGCTGAGCGCTTATTGCTGCAAGGTATTTTATCTTAAGACACAAGCCATTGAAGAAGCAAGAAGAAGTTCTGAGCCGCAGTTTAGGTAAAGCCTTCATAGTCAGGGTAAACGCTGCTACATCCATATGGTGCTATGAGTAGGGTCAGCAGACCTGCGGTTGGGCTGGGGACACACGCTGAAGGGAAATCAACTGAGTTTTGATTGCTGCTCTAAATGTGAAGAGGTCTAATGATAATATATAGGAAACGGAGTATTAGGGACTCATTAGAACGTGTCGTGTATTTGGAGATCTTCTTGATCATAATTTAAAGGAACCTTAAACCTAAAAACGAATGAGAAATGTAAACAGGAGGTATGTCCCCCCCCCCCCACTGTTTATCTGCATGTCCTGTAACACAACAAGGGGATTCATTTGCTGATCTGCCATTTTTGGCTAGGGAGTGACTACTAAGAGGCGGGGCTTCGGGGTTGTTCACATCACATTTTCAGGCACATTTGGCGTATACACAAACATGGAAGAAGTATGCAAACTTGAAATTTTAAGCCTGCCTGTACGTGTTCATAAGCGTATACATTACATGTTTATACATTTTCAGCTGTGCCCATTTTTACATAAAAAGTACACCTTTTCTCTGTAAAGTCTATTAACCCCTTATTACCACAGGACGTATTTTTATGCCATGGGCCCACCACACACGTTTTTTTTGTAGGACTGAACATCACGGTATGCGACACTTTTCTAGATCGCAAAAAAGGTCGCAGACCTAAGAGGTCCCATGTAATTATGTGTGGACTCTTGAATTGCCGCTTCTAGTCTGTAGGGACGTCGGGCGATACTTTTTTCATCCTTTGTTTATTTAATTAAAACACATGTTCAACAAATGCTAAAACCTGTGAGCGGCCCTCCTGCTTGAGACCGGGCGTAGGGGGGGAGGCTCCTGCTGCAGTGAGAAGAAAGGGAACATGACAAAGTAAGGCTGTAAAGGAGAAGATGAAGAGCCGGGATATGGTTTAGGTTTTTGTGCATGTTCCGTAAGTTGCACCCCACCCGTGTACTGTCCTCATGACCTCCCGACTCCAGGGGTTAGAGGGCCTCCACTTGCCTGCGTCTCTCCTTTCTCCAGCATGTCCGGACTCCCTTTTTTTTGCTTTGCTAAGTGATTTTGGTTTCACAATCTTTGTTCTAGACATTCCTCTCCTTGACTTTTCTTTCCAGATTTTGTTTCCTCTCCTGTTTGCCATGTATCCCTTCTTTCGTATCAGGAACCTCCCCTACCCTTCTCCATTTTGGTAAGCTCATGTTCTCTCACCAGACTCCTCGCTTTTCTTAGATGAATTAGAGATCTATAGGTAAAAGGTCTAAGCTGCACGGCAGATTCCTGGCAAGGTCACCATATTGTACAAGCCACCATTATAAGCCATGTAATATTCCACACTCAGTCTTGGGTCCACTATTTGGCATCCTCGCCATAGCTCGGGCTTCTAGTGAATGTCCACCATTGAACACAATTTTTGTTTTACTGTTAGTCTAAATGGCTTCAAATATTTGTGGTCATTATTAACTTAGCATGACTTTTTCTTAGAGTCAGAAATCTCTTTTTGGGATTCAGATCTCTAAATCTGCTTATAGACAGAGTAAAATGATAAAATTCTGACTTCCTGCAGTCACCACTAGAGAGAGCTTGTGCACTGAATTTCATAATAAAACAGTATGTGGTGAACTCCATCTAGTGGTGGCTGCAGGTGATAAGAATTTTATCATTTTAAAGGGAACCTCTCACCAGGTTTCCCTCAACCAGACTATTCCCAGCATGCTTTAATTTTTTTAAAGCTCCTTTCTGCATGTGTATCTATTAGTGCCCAGTAGGACAGCTTAGAAAACGTAGTTTAGATTTGCTATACAAGTCCGGTGGGTTTATCTGGACCGTGAGAGCTGCCAGTTGCACTCCTCCTTAGCCTGGACTCCTGTGGGGGACACTTGAGGTGAGTCTGGCTTATTTCTTATACTAGTCCCGATGTCTTATAACTTTTTTTTCTTTGAGTTGCAGGATCTGTAATGTAGCTGGTGGGATTGCTAGTGTGAACAATTCCATGGATGATTGATTGCATTGCGGCTGATCAATATCTTAAGTGTATTGACAGCTTTAGATGTCACTAGGGGTTTTCCAACATCACCCCCCAGTAGTCAGTAGACCTCCCATTGTAGTTACAGCAATGACTTCAACTAGGAAAAATTGTTATCAGCCAACCCTTATACGCAGGGCCCTTCCCAGGGGGTAGCCGCAGGGCCCTTCCCAGGGGGTAGCCGCAGGGCCCTTCCCAGGGGGTAGCCGCAGGGCCCTTCCCAGGGGGTAGCCGCAGGGCCCTTCCCAGGGGGTAGCCGCAGGGCCCTTCCCAGGGGGTAGCCGCAGGGCCCTTCCCAGGGGGTAGCCGCAGGGCCCTTCCCAGGGGGTAGCCGCAGGGCCCTTCCCAGGGGGTAGCCGCAGGGCCCTTCCCAGGGGGTCGCCGCAGGGCCCTTCCCAGGGGGTCGCCGCAGGGCCCTTCCCAGGGGGTCGCCGCAGGGCCCTTCCCAGTCCTCTAATAGTCACAGCAAGCCTCCTTCAGCCCTTCTCTATCTGGACAGTCACAGCAAGCTGGCTACCAAATGCGAAGCAGAGAGCAGTTGCCCCTAGGCTGTGTGTTATCCAGCCCTGGTCTATGGCCTACCTGGACATGGTACAAAATTACCTAAATCTATATCCTCAGTTATTTGAGTGCTTCGCCTCACTAGATTATATTCTTCTTAAGTTTTGTTCACACTTGCTCTATAAACTCTGTTTTTTGGGAGCAGGGAAACAAAACCCACTGGCTGAACAGATCCAGCTTTTGTTGGAGGCAAATGGACTCTATAGACTACAATCGGGGTTTTTTTTGTTTCCGTCCGGCACCGTCCAGGAAGAAATGGCGCTCCATGCAACACTATGCAGTCCTGTACTTTAGCAGAAATTGGTAATGGAAGATCCGAACGGAACATCTGATGCTGATGTGAACGAGGCTGATCAGCTTATGGGAGAGCTATAAGATACGTAATTGATGCATCTAAGTCTAAGGGTACGAGCACTCGGGGAATCTCACCTCTGAAGACTGCTGCAGAAAGCTGTGTGTTTCCGCCGTATATTTTGTTGTCGATCCACATCCAGATTTAGTCTTGTTATTGGGCAAATCTACTTGTGGAATTTCTAATACAATCTTGCTCAGATCCAGTTTAATGACGTGGATCCGCCTGGAATCCATTCCATAAGTGGATGTTATGCATTCGCAGGGCTAAATCCACCAGTGGATTTGCAGCACAATATACTGATTTCTGCTGCAGCTTTTAGAGGTGGAATCCAGGCTGGAAATATCCCCGATGGGCACATACCCTCAGGGCTTGTCCATGCGGGCTCTCACACTGTCAGAGCCATGTTGGATTTTTCCGCCATGGATCTGATAGTTTAATCTGGATGAACCACGGACTTCCAATTCATGACATTCCGTTTTTTTATTTTTATTTTCTGCAACGTGAACTTCAGACTCCGCGCCGATTGAGTTACGGAACAGATTTTCATAGTATTATTCATAATGCTGAAATGGTGCAGAATTGGATGTGGAATATGGGCCAATATCTGAAGCAAAATCGTGTGAGCGAGGCCTTTATATTCTGTTACCTGTTCCTGGAAAAGCCGGGTGACCACAGATAGAACTGCTTCATTACACAGCTTTCTAAGCCTCCTGCATGGTAGTTCTATTCCCAGCTGTACACCACTACGCCTCCATCTGCCATGTCTTGTTTGGGGAAAATTGCTCGGCTCCCCTGTGAGACCTGTGAATAATGCTTAAATGGCAGCCCCCTAAATACTACGGTGGTAATACTGTAGATTTAGATCCAGATCTGCCAGTGCTATGTAGAATAAGCCGTGGTTTCTCTGCCTATAGGTCTCTAATATATATTGGTTTAGGTTGTTAAGCCATTCTCCTATGTACTCAACAGAGTTGCGCCAAAGTTGTAATGCAGAGACAATAAAATCTGTACTCTCTCCTTCTGTTTGCAGTTCCCTCCGAACTCAGTTTTGACGAAGTGCTGACTACCTCAGAAAACCTTTCCCACCCTACTGCCAGCAGACCAAAGATGCCCGGCAAGAGACCCCCGGGACGCTTCAATGGTGTGCAATCTGTAAGTACAGCGAATAGCAACATCCTAGTACAATTTCATCCTTGGGCGCTGGTCACACCGGCGTCATCATCACTAGACTGAAGTGGTGGCTAGAAGGCGGCAATGCTGCAGTTTGTTCTCCCTTTTCGTCCGGGGGGTGGCATGGGCAGCCTTGGGCTCTCCTAGCTCCGTTGCCATTCTAGTGATGGTAGATCCTAGCGATATATCTGTGATTAGACATTCATTGCTTGATACTACCAGACTAATGATTATTAACTTCTTTTTTGTTTGTAGCAACAGAATAAAGACGTGACTGAGGACCAAAAGGTACATCATGAGGAAGAAGAGGAAAGTGCCAAACCATTGCCCCCGGAAGTAAAGAAGGTATCCACTAGTGTGTGCTGGGACTAAAGGGCCTTTTATACAGCCTGGTTATCGGGCAAGAACCTCCCTAGGAACATTTATGTGTCCGATCGTTGGACGGTATGAAAGTGCTGTCAGTCATCCAACTGATGAATAGACATTGGTTCGTTAGGTGATCACACTTTTAATAAACAGACAGCCGCGCATCCCGCATTGTGAACGGGGCATGTGCCGCCAACAATGATGAAACTCTGATGGGGGGCAAATAATTTTATGAACACTTGTTTAATCTCTTAAGGTTTGAATCTACCTGTGTAAAGGCCGGGTGGATGAATGCGGATGATGTTGGTCAGCGCTTGTCTAACTGAGGGAGCTGCTGCTTGTAAAAGAACCCTTATGCATTCATGGAT
The DNA here is from genome assembly GCA_035609135.1 of Eleutherodactylus coqui. Taxonomy (NCBI): domain Eukaryota; kingdom Metazoa; phylum Chordata; class Amphibia; order Anura; family Eleutherodactylidae; genus Eleutherodactylus; species Eleutherodactylus coqui. Next base: position 55,867,758 of record CM069405.1, read on the forward strand.
ATCCCCATGAATGGCTGATCTGCCCACTGGTGCCTATAACGGAGACACCCACTAGTATCGGTACAATGTAGTGGCCATT